>CM068367.1:456025780-457225780 GCA_034769895.1 Magicicada septendecula
TTATCTAGTTTCAAAGTTATATTATATTGTAACAGCTTATTTAACACTGTTTCCACTCTATTACAATGCTCCTCCCATGTACAAGAAGTAATTAATATGTCATCAACATATATAGTAGTGAAGTCTAAAACTTCTTTACCCAAAATTTGATCCATGCATTGGATGAACACGGCCACAGAATTTACCAATCCGAAGGCAAATGTTTAAAATGATAATTTCGTCCTTCGAATATGAAAGCAACATATTGTCTGCTGTTAGGGTGCAACTCTATTTGCCAATATCCACAGACTGCATCCCAAGTACTCATGTACTTACATCCATAGAACTTTTTCATTATTTCTTCAATCTCACCTGGAGACGTGCGGTCGTTAATGAGCATTTTATTCAGCTCCCGAGCACTGAGGCATAGTCTTACTTGACCATCTTTCTTTGGTATAGCTACCAATGGGCTGGTATACGGAGAACTGCTTCTTTCAATTATATCTTCCAATATCATTCTCTGAATTTCCTTTCTTGCTGCTTCTTTCAAAGCTTGAGCAATGGGATATGACTGTTTATTAAAATTGACATTTTCTTTGAACTTTAATTCACACAGGAAGTTTTTTGCTTTTCCAGGTGAATCCGAGAATACTGATTTATATTTATTATAAATTTTTATAAGTTGTTGTTTTTGTTCTACACTAATTATTTCCTGGGCCTGCCTATCTTGAAACTCTATGATTTCTTCTATCTTCTCTTGCCAGATCTTTGATTCTGTTACTTCTGTATTTT
This sequence comes from Magicicada septendecula, assembly GCA_034769895.1. Lineage (NCBI taxonomy): Eukaryota > Metazoa > Arthropoda > Insecta > Hemiptera > Cicadidae > Magicicada > Magicicada septendecula. Next base: position 456,026,552 of record CM068367.1, read on the forward strand.
TACCTAGGGTTAACCTATTATTCTCCCTAATATAGAATGAGCTTGGACACTGAGGGGCACTTTGGCTACCAATTATCTTATCCGCTAACTCACCTTCTTCTGCGCTCAGTGTTACTATACCACTGGCCAGATTTATAACTGCAGTGTGTCGCCGTAGCATATCACACCCTATTAACACCCTAAAAGGTAGCCCTTTGGCTACTAAAAATCCCATAGGTATTCTTATCCCACTGTTAGTAACATTCAAAGACACTTGTTTTCTGATTGTTTTATTTTGCTTCCCGGTGGCGCCAATAATTGTTAAATTATTAATTGGTAAAGTAGGTATTCTCTCAGTAGTTAGTTCAGTAATTCGGTCAAGTTTTAATTGATCAATAATTGAAACATTTGCTCCTGTATCAATCATGGCTTCTGCTAACACTCCATTTAATTTGGTTCGTATATAAACTATATCATTGTTTGGTGATGACTCTTTAATTGCTCTTTCTTCCGTTAACTCCGCCTGTATATCCTTTAAATAATGGTTTCTGATAATTGTTATTGGTTTTGTTAATTTACTATTATTATTATGTCTGTGGTAAATTCTGTGCCCGGTTGTTTCTAGCAGTGACGGGCAGTCACATCTTCTCACTGCTGGTACCCGTATCCCCGATTTCTGTCATTATTATTATTTGGTTCAACATTCTCACTATGTTGAGTATTGTTTAGTGGCCTTCTTTCTTCCTCACTAGCTCTGAATCTAGGTTGTTCTTCACTCCTACTTCTTTGTGGATCTTCTTCTCTCTGATAGGAATCATTTTTATAATTTCGATTGTTATAATTTTGCCGTCTTCCTCGATACCTGTTATTATAATAATTATTGTTGGCACGGACATAATTTACTCTTGGTCGATTATCTCTAGGTGGTTCGTTTTTCCGCTCCTCTGTATTCCCTGACCTCCATCTACTCCTCCTGTAATATGATTCTTGCTCATAGTTCTCTAGTAGCGTTTCCATACCTCCAATGGTTTTTATTTGTCCGCTTAATCGAGCACTGATAATCTTTTCCTCGAAGTGATATGCGATTTTGGTCACCAAACACTCTTCAGGGATCTTTGGGTCTAAATATTTTGCCACACACACCTTCCCCAAAAAATAAGCAGTAGGTGTCTGTCCTATATTGCGGTCATACCTACCATGACAGATATCGTCTCTAATAATGTTTTGCACTGACTCAGACCAGTACTTAAGCTTGAACATCATCTTAAAATTCCCATAATCACACACCTCGTTCCGGATTACAGTCCACCAATTATCGTTAATGTTTTTGAAAGATTCATCTAGTATTCCTTTAATCATGTTCCATCGGTTCTCCTTTGACCTATTTAAAATTTCATCTACTCTCCCTAAAAATTCGAGTGGGTTTCTTCGATAATCTCGAAAGTTTACACTTTCCCTACTATCTTGGATAACATGTTGAGTGTTGCATGTAGATCTGGAACCCATTCTATCTACATCCCCTTGTAAGTTTGTTTGTAGTTGTTGTAAATTGTCTAATTTTTCTACTTGGCTATGGAACTGATTCTTGACATTTTCTACCGTTTCGTTAAAATCTGTGAATTTACAGTTTAGGCTGCTTTTTATACTACCTAACTGGTCATTATTTTCTTGGCGTATGGCTTTTCTTCTGTTTTATCCAATCTTTGATTGGTTTCTATTATTTTCTTTTCTGCCTCCTCCTTGTATTCACCTACTCTTTGGCTAAGTGTTTTGTTAACATTTTCAATTTTACTCTCGAGATTTTCCCTTAACTCCTTATTGAAATTCTCCATTTTACCCTCAATTTGTTTTAAATTTTCATTATTCTCTTCAAATTTCGCATTCATATCTTCCCTTTGTCCGTCAATAGTTTCTTTCAATTCGTGATATTGTTCATTCATGGTTTGTCTGATATCTCCATGAATGGTCTCAATTTTTTCATTGAATTGTTTTACTAGACTTTCCTGAATACTATCTATTTTCTCATTGGTTTGTTTATTTTGTTCCTTCAAAGTTTCGTTTTGTTTCTTTGAAGTTTCCTCTTGTTTCCTAAAATTCTCCTTATTTTCCTCATTGGTTTGCTTTGAGTTTTCCTCCTGTTTCCTAAAATTTTCATGTATTTTATTAAATTTTTCGCTCAAGGTTTCATTTTGTTTCCTTGAGTTTTCATCTATTTTGTCAAATTTCTCCTCCTGTTTCCTAAACTGTTCTTTTGAGTTTTCCAATATTATTCTCAACATCTCATGCATGCTCATGTCTTCTTTTTGGGCGGATCTATCTGGTTGATCCCCTTGGGCATCCTCTTCGACTATTTCCTTTTCCGTGTCCATAATTGCTTCAGTTCTTCTTTGTTGCCTATCTGTTGTTCTATTTCACTGTCCGTGACTACTTCTATTTCTTGTTCCTGTCCACCTTCTTCCTTCTCCTTGTCTTCTGCCCTCTTCTTCGATCTGCCTCTGGTATTATGCATTTCTTGTTTTCTCATAGCTGCCGACGAAAATTAGGTTTTTGTGATATTATTTTTTCGAATATCTCAAAATTTCTTTCCTAATTAAAGCCCTTTTAAGTTGAGCGCCATCTTGTAACGTCTCACGGGTAATGTCTCAGAGCATTTATGTACTATCGTTAATTTGTTAAGCTTTCCTAATTAAGCCCCACGTTGTTAGCGTCATCTTGTAACGTCTCGCGGGTAACGTCGGAGTCTTATAGACGTTTCCTAAAAAAGTTTCTTTTCGTCTATTTATGCTCCTCTGAAAATCTCGCTTTAATGAGAGTCACTGTAATTGTTTAATGAAATAATGTTTTATTAGACCCACTGTTGGGTTCGACAATCTTGTAACGTTTCGCGGGTAAAGATCGGATAGTATCTTTTGATCTTATCATCACTCTTGCGATCGTCACAGAATTCGTTATAATTTATGTTTAAATTTTCAAAAAAAAGAAATCGAGAGTGTGTGATTATGCTGATTTTTTCCTTAGATTTGTTTTGGGTGAATTCAATGAAGTAGTTGGACCGTAGTTAGGAGAGAGAGTGCAAAAAGAATTATCCTCTTGGCATACAAATAATTAATTTAAAATTCTCCGCTCATGAGACCAGCTGATTTTGACGTTTACAAACACATTGGAGTTTAAATTAACACTAATGGTATGTACTATTTTCTGGTTGTCCGTTTTCTTCTCTGTCTCCTGACAATCTGTAAACAACTACCCTCTACTGAAAATAATACACATTTTTAGTCAAATAACAAAGTATTCATTGTATTGATTTAATAAATACAATGTTTTTATCTTCTCCCAAAACAGAAAGGTATAATCGATTCTCACTATCAACACAACATTAGTTCGATCTTATTTTGTAAACATAGGATGTATAACAAATATTTTTATCTTTTATAAAATATAAAACAATAAAGAAATAATTTATTAATTTCCCAGGGTTATTTTTGTAAGTTCTTTGTACTATGAGACTGTCAGAAATGAATAATTTAATATCAAGCTTTACAATAATTAATAGATTATATTTTTTTTAGTATGTAGTTCCGAGATTATCCGCCAGAGTACAGGTTATGTTCTTCACTACAACCACGAAATTATTTAATGGCAGCTAGAAATTCACAGAGATCCGTTATGCAGATTTTTTTGGTTAACAAAAAATAATAATGTTTGTGTCACCTCTTTTCCTGAAGTGTTTACTTATATGGTGCTGTTTCTAGTGTTAGAAGTTATAGTTGAGTTGTAATTTAGTTAAATTTACTGGGATACGATCTCACCAAAATGTCGATGTGCAGCAAGACTAGGCCTGGAACTGGTAGTTGGATTTTTTCAAAGTTTCATCAAATTAAGGACGTGAATGTTGATACTTGAAGGAGTTCTAACATAAGGTGGACATCACTCGTCAATTTTATTAAATTTCGCATTAGTTATTCCAAAAGTATTCATTAATTTTCTCAAATTTAAATAGGCATTACACTTTTTTTCAAACGTTCACTTCCCAATCGTTTTAACAATTAATTCAAATCTTGTTAGTTGGTTACTCGTAGTAACCAAGATTTTTTATGGTTTTTTATTGGTGAATCTATATACTTTTTAGTATATAGGCTATTATTAATTATTATAAATTTATTTCTTCTTTTTAGAAAAATAATCCTTTTTAAATGTTGTTCATAATCCAATTTAATTTATTTAAGGTTTTTCTTTTTATTTTTCCTTAAGCTTGTACATTGGTCTTTTATATTTTAATTACCTTTAATTGGATTTATTTATTATTTATTATTTACTTAAAGTATCCTTACTCTAAACTATTTTCCTATGCCATCTTGCTCACATAGTATTTTTATATTATTATTATTTTATATCTAACCCTGGGTTATCTTATATTTAAACACAATTATTATATTAAACATAAAATTATACCTAGGTACAAGACCTTTGTGGCCTACACAATAAAAATTACACAAATACAAAAAAATACCAAATTGGTCAGCAGCAATATAGTCCACTGCTATAATTGATTGTTTTTTCATCTACAGTATAAATCTGTAAGATGCTCTTTTTTTTTTAAAGTCTACACTCTCACTATGTACACTATATCTCACTTTGTTATTGTTTAGAAAATTTTGTAGTACAAAGTTTTTTGATAGCTAGGTACATAATACCCATTTCTGACTTTTAGAGTGGGGTGATTGTGTTATCATATTTGGGCATGGGTTATGTAACGTTACAATATAGTTAAATCCGGTACTAGTCGATAGACGGTTCTTCTTCTTCTTCAATATGCTCCTTATTCCTTTGTAAATACCGCCTTTCGGATAGTCCGTGATCTTGAATTAACTTATTTTTAATTATATTTAAATTAAATTTCAACCAATTTGCAGAATTATATGATTTATTAACAATTATTAGAAAGATCGATGGTTAATCAATTATTGACAACAGTATCGAGTCGTTACTCATGGCCGGTCGATAAAAAATTTATATGAATAGTGTATATAAAATATTTGTTCTTTTAACGGTCATTTTATAAATAGCCAGAGAAGGGTAGGGCCATGAAAGTATAACACTTACAATTAAAAGTCTTAAAACTAAAAATTACAAGGTTATTAATCAATATTGAAAGTTTATATATTATAATATTCGAACCAGTGAAGGCTCGATGTTCATTTGTTCCAATTCGCATAGGATGCTGGGAAGACAAAATGGCCGCCTGACGATTACGTACGTTAACGTCAATCACCTCGACAAATAATTCTTGCAGTAAATGATGCCTTTTCACCGATTCCTCGTCTCCGCAATTGTGGATATTCGTTCTGGAGTTAATTGAGTGTTCCTGGTGCAGTGTTTCTTAGTTCACTTTGTTCAAATGTGTGTGATAATGTCTACTTCACTTTGGTTAAATAGGTCGTACTTAACACTTTTTGTTTCGTCCGTAATAATTATTTGTGATGGTGTTAATTTAATAATTTAGGCGTATTTGGTTCTGTTTTATTGTAGTTTAATTGTTTTATTGTTTGTGCTCACTGCTTCTAAAGTTAAAAGTCAAAATTAGAAAAGTTACAAATTTTCACTGAACTCGATTTATATCTCGCACGCCATTTATGCTTCTTATATAGGTTAATCGGAGCAAAACGTCGTTCAAGTGTTCGCTTCAACAGATAATAATTAACTGTTCTCATTTCCTTCGTCTCCTGAAATTCTTAGCCAATTTAATATACATCATACATTGTTTCAAATTGCCTTGGCTTCCGATACATCTTTATTAAATACATTATATCACTGAAAATATTTTCGTTATTATTTAATTTTATGAAGTACTAAATACATAATCGGTTTCTTTAATCTATTTTGCTTATTTTGATACTAATTAATATAGTTTTACAAAGTTTTTATTTAAAAAAGTTATATTTCTTTCATTTTGGAAAAGTAGGCTTAAATTTTTGTTTCCTGTTCTTGTCCAAATATTAGCCATTTTATCTGATATAATTATTATTATACTGAATCTCAGATTGATATAATTGTTTATCTTTCCTTAATTTCTTGCAATTTTGTCCATTAATTATTGTTTTTAAATATAATTCATTTATCTATGACTCCTCCTCTGAAATTTTAGTTAATACATTTTCATTTTTATTCATAATTTTCCCTATCTTCTGACAATATCTTTTTAAAGTATAAATTACATTATATTACTATGTGATGGGTTTATCTTGCATAAATTTCATCAGTTTAGTTGGTTTATAGGACTAGATTTGTCAATTATAATGTAGTTTAGATTTACTATTTGGCCTAGATTTTATCTGTTGTTAGCTACAAAGTTTTTAATAATACAGTTAGTTTATACCCTTTTCTGACCTTCTATTCTAATATAATATTCATTAATAATTCCTTCTTTTATTACAATAACATTTAGTATTGACTTTAAACAATTAAAACATAACAATTATTTGACATTAAATATGGTATTTAAATTCATACCCTTTTTTGTACTGATTACTTACAGTAACTCCTAAAAACATTTTATTATATAAGAATGGTATCCACATTCAGACATTGCATTCCTAATTCAAACTATTAAACATAATAAATTTTATAAATATAAGAATTAATCTCTATTTCCAAACCTTATGCATAGAGTTCATTTATGGTAATTGGAACCTAACATCTCTGTTCCGTTAATTTTTAACACTTACTTAAAACTATTTGGGTACAGTCTTATCTGTTTTTCCTTAACTTTAGGGATGTATCCCTTGTCACTTTATGGATTAACTCCCAGCTCTCTATTTATATTATTCGCTCCATTGAATGTTATTACATAAATAGTGGCATTTTATTAGAAAGAGTAGTCATTGCTCTTTCACCATACTATTTTATTAAATAGCACTCATGATACTATATTAAAACTCTTAAAGTTATTTAAAGGTACAGTATTTAATGTACTGTCTCAAAGTTTATTTATTATAATATAATAACTTGCACTTGTCCCCTGTTATTTCTTGATACTATCACTAGTCATTTTCATAGTTTTATAATATCAAATTGTTTAATCATGGGGGAACTGTTAAGATTTGTCTTTATTAATTATACAATAACTTTCTTGGGTGCACTTCTACTTAGCACTTTAAACACTTTTGTTTTTATTTATTTTACATGAGTTTCTGGTTTTTTGGGGTGTTATACTTTCAATAGTGACATTTACTTTCTTTTGGGGTTTTTGTTTTCTCCCTATTGGGTTTCTTTTGGGATTGGTCGTATTCTACTTCCTCTATTACACGTTATCTTCAAACTTGTCCCTGTTCATTAGGTATATTGGTTTGTTCTGGATATCTTCCTTCTTCATTCTTGGTTTCTTCAGTACCATTTTGTTATTATTATTTTTCTTTGTTCTGGGTCTCTTCCTTTTTCGTTCTTGGTTTCTTCATTATTATTTATTCTTGTTTATTCTGGTTCGTTTATTTGGTCTGGGTATCTTCCTTACCTACTCCTATCCTACCGGGGTATTATTCTTATTTTAATTTTAGTTTTTTGAGGTTTTATTTTGTTGTACATTTATTTTTGTTGCAGAGTTTTTTCTTTATATTTACTTTTTCTTGTTATGGTGGTAATTTATTGTGATTTTTATTTGGCTCTCATTTGGATTTTTCTGGATATTCCATATAATTGATTTTTACTAATGATCATATGGTAATCTATTTAAGTGGATTATCTGTCATGCTACAATATATATATATATATATATATAGATTATTATGAAAAAATATTGTCTTTAATGTTTTGAATACAAAGCGAGTATAGAAAAAAAGATATAACAATTAGAAAATGTATTCATTAACACGTGTTTTTATAGGAAATGCGACATTCTCAATTCTCTGAATATCTTTCTATATAACTATTGAATTGACAACCGAATATCGATAAAACTTACCTTCTTTACAAGTTTGGTCCTTATTTCCCTTTGCAATCGTATTATCTTCAACAACTTCAAGACACACATTAAATGTTGAAGGTCCAGCAGCATCGTCCAGAGGCACCAATTTCTCACCACTATTGCTACACTTCTTTTTCGTAAAGAAACTTTTCAGCATTGATTGTCTTTTCATTATAACAAACAACAATAAAGCAAGAGTTAAAAATGTAAACTTGAATCTAGCACTTAAAACAAATTTACGAATCACATAGCAATCAAAATACTTTTAAGCGAGCAAACAACGCGTATAAGGCGAGTGCATATTTTCGTGTGGCAAATTCCTCGAATTACTAAGGAGCAACGCAACAATCACACAAACGTAAACATCACAGTTTAACAGATTCGCATACGCAGTAGGGATTGACTTCTAGATCGAGGCGCCCCAAGCGATATCGAAACAAACTATTTTAGTCGGCTAAAGAGCGGACAAGATATTCAACATTTATTTGATTATTTTTCTTCACTAATATTTTTTCACTATTTCGCTTGGGGGGGTGAATGCCCCCTCCCTCCACCCCCTTTAATCCGTCGCTGTGTGTAAGATGTGCATAACCTCAAAATGGGTGAGTTTGTGAGTTCGAGTGCAGAATATAATCAACAAGCGGTATAATGGTGAATGCAACACACAATGCTGTTGATGACATGCTACCAAACTGTGATAAACAACACTGACATTCATAATTGAAAGAGCAGTTTGCAAGAGAGAATGGTCTGCTAACATTCATTGTGTATATAGTATGGCATTCCATTCCTGACAAAGATTGCTCAAGTCCTATACTTTTCCAGGATTTTCAGAACGGGTTTGGTTTCACTTTTAACAACTGAAAAGTATTTCCATTGTTAATTTATCTGCAGTTTTTAACAAACCTAACCATTGGTTGTAACTGATCTATCACATTTTGTGATATACCCCTAAGTCTTTTTTATTACTCTATAACTATATGTCTAATTGAGTAATTGATAAAGAATTACTCTGGTCTCTTATTTACACATGCATTTGCAGTCCACAAATTATTCACTACCCATTGGTATATTTTGTTTGTATATTGCATTGCCCAATTTTGCACAGTTCACATAAAACGTACAGTTTTTCCAGGTGTTAAATTCCTTATCACTGCATGCTCCATGTAACACACACACACACACACACACAAACAAATCCATCTCATTCCCCACGTGGCATCGTCAGATGCCACAAATAATTGTGCTTGCTATTCAAATTACAGGAGTCCATTATAAATTGTACACTTTTTTGATTCCTTATCATGTTTGTTTTGTACATTCAACATGCAATTTTTTATTGTTGTAATTTATATATATATAAAATATTAACTTGCATGTTGTTCATACGTATATCTCTGTTAACTTATAAAATAATACTGTTGTGTTGCAATGTCGCATGAACCGTCATGTTGTGTAATGGAAACAGAATAACTGACGCCAGAAAGTCACTAATTACAAAGACACTCTTATATAATTCTTCAAGTTAAAACTTCTCCAACACATAATAATAAATGTCACCTTATTACAGTTTTGTACTAAGTAATACAGTAATCACTTTCCACTAAACCACAACAATCACTCTAAAATGTAGCCTAATACAGTAAAACTTGGCTAATTCGAAGCTGAAGGGACCAGTAAAAAATTCGAATTATCCAAAAATTTGAATTAGGAAAGTTTTAATAAGGATTATAAAAATCAAATCAAAAACCGAAATTCAGTAAAGCAATATGTTATTCTATTAAACAATTTCCTTATACATATGTATTACAATCGTATAAACACGTTTCAATACAAAATATAGCATTTACAGTTTTTTAAAAAAGATAGAAACTTTTGATTGGATTTTGCAGTTAATACACTGAGTTGTAATAAACTCTTCAAGTTTATTAAGTGGTTGGAAAATAGCATCACTTATGTTCTGCTGTCCTTCAACAAACCGTCTCAAGTCTTGAATGTAATTTGATGCCTGTGAAGCCGTTGGAATCGGTATCTCTGGAAGTTCTAGCTGGTCCCCTTCTTCATCTGAAGATGCACCATCATTTTTGTTCACATCAGCCACGATCTCCGCATCTGTCTGTTCACCGCACACCACCAAGTCTTCATCCATGTTTACAAACTCTATGTAACGAATGCCTGCGTCATGTCCAACATCTTCCCAGTTATCCGCAGTGGGTACGACTTCTCTAGCAGCTTTATTATCCTCTTCACCTTCAATGTGGCAGAAACCACCTTTACGAAAGCAATTAGCAATTGTTTTTTGCGTAACTTGGTCCCAAGCACTGTTGCACATGCGGGCAGCTTGAAGGATGTTAATCTTTATAGTATTTTCGTGCTCATCTAAATAACACCTGCAGAATTTTTTGGACCACAATCCGTCTGTAAAAAGGCTTAAAATTTTTTATTACACCTTGGTCCATAGGTTGAACTACTGAAGTCACGTTTGGGGGAAATACACAACCTTTACATTTTCCATCACAGGAATAGTGTTGTGCGCTGTACAGTTGTCAATAAACAAGACGATTCTTCTGTTTTGATTCCGAAATTTCCTTTTGATTTTCAAAAACCATCTTGCGAAAATTTCACCTGTCATCCAAGCTTTATTGTTTGATTCATATTCAACTGGTTTTGTTTTTTCATTTTTGAAACAACGTGTGTTGGCTGACTTCCCTATCATTAGCAAAGGCAGTTTTTCCGAGCCATCCATGTTTGCTCCGACTAAAAGTGTTATGCACTCCTTGCTGTGTTTGCCGCCAATACAACTTTCTCCTTTAAAAGCAAGTGTTTTGTCGGGGGTGGATTTGAAGAATAAGCCCGTCTCGCCTACGTTAAAAATGTGTTTAGCGTCTCTATCAGAAATCATTTGCAACAAATCGTCTTTCCATAAATTTGGAGCTTCAACGTCAACAGATCCACTTTCCCCACAAACAGTTTTGAAAGACATGCCATTCCTTTCTTTAAAACCATCGAGCCAACCAGTGCTGGCCTTAAAATCATTTTTCCCTCACACAGTAGAAACTCAAAAAGACTTAACCATTCCATGAATGCAGGCAGACTGAACTGAAAGCAACAGTGAGAGTGGCTGACTGATGAGGCATGGAACAAGGGACATGGCGGACCGTACCGTTACACGAGCCAGTCACGTGTCATCGCGAGATACTGGCGCCAATTCCATGAATTTGACACAAAGGACAAGCGTCTGTTCACAAAGGGCGGTGCCTGCTTGTCTGTTTCTAGTCGTCTCTCTATTGTTACGTGGTGTAGCCCATATTGCAGGCGATTGTTTGTAGTTTGAGCAAAATTTTTATTTCGAATTAACCAAAAAAAGTTCGAATTACAGACGATGTTTTTGCACGGTTTTACATAGGATATTCAAGGGACCACGGTAAAAGTTCGAATTATCCACGAATTCGAATTATGCACATTTGAATTAGCCAAGTTCTACTGTATCACCAGGTCTAAACTGAAGTTGGCCAGCTGCTGGCACTTATACGTATTTACACCCCACTGAGATTTGAGAATAAATTTACATTTTTTCTGGGTGATATGCTGAGAATTAATTGCGTAGTTACAAGCACTGGAATGCTGTGGTAACTATGTCAACGTCCAAACTTGCCAGTAGAATGATCAACAAATGTCTGGAATGCATGTCTGAGACAATCTTGAGCATTACTTCATGTATAGCGTGACCAGGGGCGGATTAACCATTAGGCTGACTAGGCTGTAGCCTAGGGCGCAGCACTTTGGGGGGCGCAAAATTTTAGCTAAAAAAGAATTAAATTTTACAGCTAAATGTAAAATTGGTAATACATTACAAGGATAAAAATTTGAGTTCATTTTGAACACAGGCGCCTGTTTGCGAGAAATTATGGTAAAACTGTACATAAATAATAGAAGTGCTTTCCAAACTGTTTTCTCCGGTTATGAGTCATCGGCGGCCAGCGCTCATAGAACTATGCCGCCACCTGACTTTCGTGGAATATCCGACCACGTTATCTATTCCATCCACCTCCACTCCACCCCTTCACCTTTCCTACCATCCCTTTTCATTGCAGACAAGTTCGGTATCGCTCTGTTGCAGTCAGCTTTGTTAGTAACTAGTGGATTTAATGATTTCAAACCTAACAAAGTGTACAGCCGTGACAATAATAAAGAACATATCAATTGTTTCAAACAATATTTATCAAAAGGAACTTTATTAGGAATAGTTGACAAAAGCCTGATGGCACAATATCAAGAAGAAGTGGCTTATTGGCGAAAGGTTTTAGAACGCGTGGTGAAGTGTTTCAGTATTTAATAATTGTGTAATAATTGAACTTACGAGTTAAGGAACAATAAAACATTTAAAAATATTGTGTGAAACTTTTCACAAGGGTTAACCAGGGATATCGTTTAGTGTACTTGGCAGAGAATAATAGGCAAATACAATTAAACAAATGCATATTTATAATTATTACAAGTAGAATTTATTCAACAAATGACACACATGATGATATGAATATATGAATTTAACATATGGCTTGAAGGTCAAGTTTCTGTTAACATACAATAGCAGTTTTCTACTTACATACCTCCTTTGCTTTATTTATAATTTAATACACTATTTACCACACTCAATGCTCTGCTCTTTTCACCTCACTTTAAAACACCATCACTTTTCACTAGGTATTTTAATTTTAATGATTTCTTGGGCATCATAGTTGTAGATCATTAAAGACGCCATTAAAAGCTGATGGTCATTGCTCTCCGCGTCTCGCCTCCATTACAGTTATTTGATTGCGTCCATGGTGATGACATAATATTTCCTTGAACTGAGTAGTGTGTCTGGGTCTTACAAATTTAAATGTTAAACTTCACTGGTTATATATTGAACTTTACCTTAATGAGCTGACCGTAAATCCTGTCCGCCCATTGCTAAAATTAAATTAAAACCCCTTTTTTTTCTTTATTGCAACAGTACAATTACAAATCTATTTGTGTTTGAATAGCCCCACGATCTTGGAGCACCAAATATTTGCAACAATACAACATTGCAAATTTAATATAATTTAAATTTGTGATGCCCCACGTTGGAAGCGACAATTATTTGCAACAAATTATTTTTCCGAATTTAATGCAATATTAAATTTGTGGAGCCCCACATTCTTTGGGATGCCAAAAGGTGACAAATTAACCTTCTTTGTGTAATTTAATCTGTACATTACTTTAACTCATACACTTTATATAACATTCCTATAATGGCGTGTATGTGTATTTGGGGTTCAGGTGTATCTGTAATAATAACTCGATGTAACTTGTAATGGTATTTCAAATTTATTTAGTAATAATGAAATTGTGCGCAAGGCACTTGATTCGACTTAAAAACATTCATTATTGCTTTGTTACTATGCAGTAAGGCTTACGCTGTATACATCCTTACTGACTAAATATTCTATTCTAATAATTTTTTATTAAACATATCATTTCCTGACTACTCAGTCTATTAGTGTGCTTCTAAATATCAGTGCTTAAATATCTTTTTTTTTTTTTAGATATTGTAACAAAATTAAAAATATTAATAACTACTGAATTTATCTTTCTTTTTCAGTACTGATTTATAAAACTCTAATTTTTTTTACTTAAATGCTTTGCATTCTTTTCATTTCAATACTACTTTGAGCTCTTGTTTACTTTAATCTTACTTCAATAATATCTACCATTTTAACTCTATATTTACAAGAAACATTGGCTCTTAACTTTAAAATAAAACAATAATGTCTTTAATTGTCTTTGAGTTAATTGTTCGACTAAGAGATAAATAAGTTGTTTGTCACCTTATTGTTGTCAATCATACTCAATTGCAATCGATCCATCTGTAATCGTCCTCGTCTCGAACTCCAGCATCAGTTCCTCTTGTCCAGCGTTGCTTCTCTTGTCCAGCGTCGTTTCCAGACTTCAGTAATGTTCCTCTTGTCCAGCGTAGTCGCCTCTAGACTCCAGCGTCGTCTCGCTCTCTGGAACTAAGTCGTCAGCTCTCTCGCTCTCCGGAACTTCATGTTACTTCTGTTCGTGCTGTTTTGGACGTCAGTTGATCATCTTACATGGATTTTCTTCTCGTGTAATTCTGTTACTATTTAAAAGTGATTGTATTTACAACTCAGTTACATAGTTGTATGTAACTGGAAGGATGAAACTATTTACAAAAATAAATACTCCGTGTAGACGGACAGAAGCTCCCGCTTCAACTGTGGGTGATCGAAAAAGATACAACTGTAGCGTGTGTGTCCTATTTATACCCACTGTAATGGGACAAACTATTGGGGTTTATTTTTCTTAAATAATTGTAAAATGTAATGGCCAATCAAGCTGAATAACATTTGAATCATAAACACTGGACAGTTTTCTAACAAATGGCAGTCAGTGCTGTATCAAGCCAAGCCGTATGTAGGTGTTGTTGTTGCACAAAAGCAATTAACGCGTCTGAGAATGTGAACGTTAGCAGTGAGGGGAGCGTATTCGCGCATGGGTGTGCCACTGGGAACAGCTTGAAAAGCACGTACGACACTTTCTTTCTCGCCCAGTGTGCAGAAACAAAGAACTCAACACAGTAAAAATCCGCCTCAGTCGCAATTACACTCTAAAACCAGCCGGTCGTAGAGAATAGTTCCGGAACAAAATTGCGGGCCCGCAACTCAAACAAAATGTGATTTAAAACCGAGTGTATAATTTAAAACGGAACATGATTATCCAGTGAGTAATTAAATAATTAAAGTAACAGTTTAGATAAAATATGGTGCGACTAATATGTGCGGAGTGATGGAAGGTACTACGGAACATTGGACTCTTTCGTAAAGCCAGATCAGTAACCAGAGTGGTATATCAACTTCAAAATTATGTTCTTTTAAAGTACACTATTTACCATTAAATGAAATTGAGATCTCAAATGGGCATGGTGTATATGTATGAATGCGAGCGTGAATAACAATAATAAAAATGATAAAATAAGAAGCGCTGGTTTGGGTTAATTAAATTTTGGTGGTAGTTTTAAAATGTTGTTACTTTATCTATATAAGAAAAATTAAGTTTTGTCTGAATAATTTTCATTTTGATATGCAAAAAATTGTTAAGAATTATGGGAATTGAAAGGGATAAAAAAAACAAGAAATGATCCAAAAAATTGTAATTGCTTAGTAAAATAAGAAATGACTTGTTATTATTCAAATAACCAGTTCTGATTTTCCCGTTCGCTGATTCGAACCCTGGCGAGTGAAAAATCAGGTTGGCAGACAACATGGCGTCTACAGAGCCAAAATACATAATAAATAAACAAAACCTATTTATTAATTTATATAAAAGGTAAGTAAGATAACAATTGGCGATTCCGAACAGTGACTTTATATAAATACAGCCTACTGGGAGGAACAGAATGGTTATTTGAAATAACATAAAACATATTTTTTTTGAGGTACGTGAAAACAGACGTACAAGGATGTTATGTTATGATTATGTGTAGTATGGGTAAATCTTTTTGATAATAAGTATATGTTATATATAGTAATATTTTGAAAAGAAATATATGTAAAAAAAAAAAAAAAAAAAAGAAGAAAGCCAAATGAATATTGAATTAAATGGAACTGAGTCAAAAATTATGGATGAAGGAATTCATTCAACGCCAGTCCAAAGTAAAAAATCTGATACAGATGAGATGTTAACACGTTTATATAGCATGATGTGTAGCATGAATAATAAGTTCGATGAACAACAAAGTGATTCCAATGTTAAATATGATAAAATAAATGCTAGACTTGACGTTAGTGACACTAAAATGAATGATAAATTTGAGGTGCAAAATAATGAGATAAAGTTGATGAGGGGGGAGATAAAACAGCAAAATTTTAATTTTAATCAACAAATGAATGAAATTCATACACATTTCGATAAAGCGAAAGAAACAATAGTCGCGTTAGTAATTGAGAAGTTCGATAGACCAAAGAATAAAGTAGACGAGAATTACGAGAATAGAAAGGGGGTAGAGAATAGTGGAGGTAGTAATAATGATACATGTACAGAAAATAGTGCTAGTTTAAGTGCTGTGAAGATAAAACACGAGGTGAATACAAGTGAAAATCAGAAAGAGGTTAGTTTAAGTGCAAACAAGGTGCTAATTAATAACTTGAGTAACAATGATAATTTGAATAATGAGTTTACAGGTAATAATAATGATATAATTAAGAACATGGTGTTAGAAAATGATGATGAGAACATTGGGAGTGATAATGAGATGTTAGAGTGTGTTGAGTTAGAGAGAAAGTGTAAAGAAAGTATAGTTGTAGGGGGATTGCAGGGGGTAAAATTTTCCCTTAATGCTGTAGTAGGGGTGAAGAAATGGCATCACGCGAGTATTTGGAAGACGATATGTCTGCAAATAAATTTCCCTGGGTTTTTTGTGCACTTCATAGGTGGTGCAGTAATGATGAGTTAGTGTCCCCTGCATATTTTGAGAAAGAGAGTGTAGCTTGGTGTTATGGTGAGAAATATATTGAGAGAGAGAGAGAAAGAGAGTAATAGAGATATTTAAAGTAAATAGAAACTATGAAGAGTTTGTAGAGAGATTAGGTGGAGAGAGAAGTAATAATTATAACAAGTACTTACCCTGTGAAATAACGGGTGTATTAGTAGATAATTATGATGACGATAGTAATGACTTTATGACTTACATGATTATGACAGATTATACTAAGGGAGACAGGACCATACCCGATGATGTCATGGTACATGATAAATTGATAGGGAATAGGCCTATTAATTCAAAAGACATTGTGGAAGAATATAAAAATTTAAATAAATATTATATTGATAATAATAATATCATATATTTAATAAACAAAAGTTGTATAGACCTAAGATTCGACTGTTGTTCAATGATGGAGGATAGATTGTTTAATTGTTTATGAACACTAATATATGTGAACAGTGGTTTTGAAATGGACTGTTTATGAACTGATTTTGGTAAATGATAAAATAATAAGTGGGATTGTATATTTTTGTGTATTAATGTCAATGTATTTGTGTATTCTTGATGTTGTGTATTACATGTAATTTTATGTACACCATGTATGTAACAGGAAGTTATAGTTTAATTTATTTAATAATAACAATTAACATTTTTTTGTTTTGACTAAACAAGTGATGAAAGTAATGATGAAATTTTAAATACTTGAATTAAATAATTGAAAATTAATTACTTAATTAATGTTGTACAAAAGAAAGTTTGATAATGAAGTTAAATGATTTTATGAAATTAAGATTCTACAATGATTAGTAGATGATTAAACAGATAATATGTTCCAATTGAGGTATATTATTATAAGGAGAGAAGTGATGAATTTTCTAGTGTTATATCAAGGTGAAATGTAAAAAGGTTTGGGTGAGAATTATTAAAATAAAGGCATAAGAATGTTGAAATACCAGTGAAAAACAAAGAGGGTATTAGATATTTTAGGGACACAGTAGTAGTGATTATATGTAGAGAAGTGAGTAAAGTAAATGGTAAATATATTTGTTGATGGTGATATTTTGTAGTAAGGGTAGTGGTGTAGGGAGTCATAAGCGACAGGTGTCATGGCAGGAGGAATAGATTTAAAGAGGGTTACGGGTTACCTGAAAGGGTCAGGAACCGATAAGGGAATGAGTTGGTTAGAGTTCGGGTACACACATCCTAGTACAAAGACGAGCGGTGCCAGAGGTAAGTGGAATTAGTGAAGTGGATTATAATTGAGAGATTGGTGTCATGATATGTAAATCTGGTTGTTAATAGTGGTTGTTAGTAGGAAGAAAGGGAGTAAGATTATAAATGTCTATTCAATTGAAAGCATAGCGAATACAGGAGTCACCCAGACTAATCAGTGATCAAAATGTGAAGGGTTAAGTAGAAAATTCATAGTAGAAAGGTAATAAGAGATGAAATATAATGTAACATGAATGTTAATAATAAATTTGAATTTTTTGTGAAGAATTAAATGATAAATAAATAGTAAATAGTAGATGAGTAAATGATAAATAATTGATGGTTAATTAATAAAAGTTTAACAATTAAAATTATTAATTAATTAATTAATTAAAATGTAATGTTTATAATGTTATATGCAAATTTAAAGATGTAGGGTGTGTACATTTTGATCAAAGTTAAATGTGAGTTGTTTGTGGAATGGGATAATCGCAATGTTAATTATGAGTGTATTATTATGTATTATGTTTATTATGTATTGGTGTAGGAATTTAAACATGAATTATATGTATGTATAGATTGATGATTTTGGGGCAGTTACAAAGGTATATATACATATACAAAGGTGTATATGTATATATATATATATATATATATATATATATATATATGACACTAGGTGTCAAACCATTGTGATTCCCTACATTTCGGGTGATCTCGGCCTTACCAACCCAGATCGTGGTTTTGGATGACAATCAGCTGTGGGCAGAATTATTGTAAATTGACCACAGTTGGTTGCCTTTGAAATTGGTCAAACGTAGAAATTTAATGGGGTTTAATAAGGGAATCAAAGATTATTTTTGAACACAGGCTATTTTCACATCAGTAGGGGTGGTAGACCTTAGGGGGATATCATAAGAATAAAAGTAGGGGTACTTACCTTGAAGTTTTTGTAACGCTGAAGCAAGGATGGGAGTGAGAGAAAAGAAAAAAGTGCTTACTCCTTCCGCCTCAGTCCTTGTGGAGGCAACTGAACGCAACAGTTCAGGGGGGGAAATAGTGTGTGTGGAGGAGAACAAAGGGGATGATTATTATTAACAGCGCCGGATAAATAGAATTTCTGTTAATAATAATATTTTATAACTGTTAAATGATTTTGAATAGTTTTAGATATAAATGGGAGATGGGTAAGAATTGTAGAAGAAGGGCGATATCGATAAAGTGTATTCGATTGGATTAAATTTTGATCATGTGTTTAAGAGAGTCTTAACAATGGATTTAAATATTTTAGATGTAATTTGGGTAATGGAAGGTGTTTGTAATATGGTAATGGAAAATGTCTATTTTAATTCTGATGGGAATCAGGGCAATAATTTTGATTTTTGGGAAAAAGAGTTCACAAGAGAAGGGTATACAGAATGATTTTGAGGAAGTTTGTAAATGTATCATGTTAGTTTAAGGATTCATATATACATATGTTAAGAATTAAGAAAAACCAGTGCTTCTTAACGCAAACCAGCGCACAGCTAAGGGGAAACAGATCAGTTAGGGATATGGTATTATCCAAGGCCAATATTTGATATTTTTAATTTGATGTTTCAGCGTCTGGTGATGCTGTGGCGGCGGTCCTGAGCTGGCCAGCGCGTCAGAGCAGGAGTGTCAAGCGTCTGTCTGGCCTTGCGGTGTTGGGATCTCGAGAGAAGTCCAGTAAGGTCATTCAGGTGCGGTCACAGCCACTGGACCAAGGGTGAGTTAACTATATTTTATATAAACACTACAGGGGGTTGTGGCGACATATCCCAACTGATCCCTTTAGAAAGTATGAGAGTGTCAATGAGAGTTTTTATGCTTCGGCATAAAACCTCTCATTGAGGGGGTTTTGTAACGGGACAAACTATTGGGGTTTATTTTTCTTAAATAATTGTAAAACGTAATGGCCAATCAAGCTGAATAACATTTGAATCATAAACACTGGACAGTTTTCTAACACATGGCAGTCAGTGCGGTATCAAGCCAAGCCGTACGTAGGTGTTGTTGTTGCACAAAAGCAATTAATGCGTCTGAGAATGTGAACATTAGCAGCGAGGGGAGCGTATTCGCGCATGGGTGTGCCACTGGGAACAGCTTGAAAAGCACGTACGATACTTTCTTTCTCGCCCAGTGTGCAGAAACGAAGAACTCAACACAGTAAAAATCCGCCTCAGTCGCAATTACACTCTAAAACCGGCCGGTCGTAGAGAACAGTTCCGGGACAAAATTGCGGGCCCGCAACTCAAACAAAATGTGATTTAAAACCGAGTGTATAATTTAAAACGGAACATGATTATCCAGTGAGTAATTAAATAATTAAAGTAACAGTTTAGATAAAATATGGTGCGACTAATATGTGCGGAGTGATGGAAGGTACTACGGAACATTGGACTCTATCGTAAAGCCAGATCAGTAACCAGAGTGGTATATCAACTTCAAAATTATGTTCTTTTAAAGTACACTATTTACCATTAAATGAAATTGAGATCTGAAATGGGCATGGGGTATATGTATGAATGCGAGCGTGAATAACAATAATAAAAATGATAAAATAAGAAGCGCTGGTTTGGGTTAATTAAATTTTGGTGGTAGTTTTAAAATGTTATTTTATCTATATAAGAAAAATTAAGTTTTGTCTGAATAATTTTCATTTTGATATGCAAAAAATTGTTAAGAATTATGGGAATTGAAAGGGATAAAAAAAACAAGAAATGATCCAAAAAATTGTAATTGCTTAGTAAAATAAGAAATGGCTTGTTATTATTCAAATAACCAGTTTTGATTTTCCCGTTCGCTGATTCGAACCCTGGCGAGTGAAAAATCAGGTTGGCAGACAACATGGCGTCTACAGAGCCAAAATACATAATAAATAAACAAAACCTATTTATTACTTTACATAAAAGGTAAGTAAGATAACACCACGTCTTGGTTAACACCTGCAGTTGTACGAAATCGACATGTCTGAGATTGTCTCTGGGTTTTGTTCCCCCACTCCTCGTCAATTTCGCTATTTCTTTTATTTCTGCGAATTGCAGAGTCCTGTTAGTATACTCTTATAACTATTTTCACTACACATGTTCACTGTACTTTTGGACATTGTAACTTAACCCTTCCGATCTGTACACAGTTATTTCGTCACTACACTCGTATGGTGTGTCCCTTTCACATGGTTTTCGTACACAGTATGTAGTTAATTTCATTATATTTTATTGTGTCTTTAGGTTTTACTCCTTATTTATAGTTGATGAATAATTATGGAAAAACAGTAATCACACAATTATTCATACTGGGGTGGGAAACTCGCCTGCATAGACCTGCGTCACACACACATGCAAAATACTGTTCTACACTCTTTCAGTTACATCTGTGTGTGTGTACAAGTCGATTCAGGTCGAAACACCTGTCCATATTTTTGTCTGAGCCAAGCTTGCTATCCCTGACATGCTTACTTATAATATTAATTATTAATTATTATTAATTATTTTACAATTTATTATGTATATTGTAATAAAACTAGATTCCCCCTCTTTATAATTTATAATTTAATTTAATTATTCGATTCTTGTTTAATTAAGATTGGTTCGATTTGTGGTTTAATGGAGTCTCTCGTTTTACATGCAGTAATTATTTTTATAATTGATAAATATGATTTAATTGTAGTGTGATAATTTATTATGGATAAAATAATAATTTGCTGGTCTGATAATGAATGTAACGGTAGCGTCGAACTTGAAGTTGAACTCCTCTTCTATAGAAAAATGTCGTCAGTGTAAGTATAAGTCACGTGTTGTCTGGACAAATAAATTAATATAAAGAACACTTTTCACGTACCTGGTTGTCGTACTTGATGTTCAGATGTTCACCGCCACTGAATAAACTGTCAAGTTTCCTTTTTGACCAGTCTAAAATTTATAAACAAGGTTTTATAACACCTTGAATGTTATGTGGGCGCCATATGGGTTTTCTTCGAGAAAAGTCCCATAAAAAACAAATTTCTAATTTTAAAATTGTGTATGTTTACTTTTTACTGTTGTTTAAATGCTTATGGCATTTAAAATAATTCAAATGGTGTACTGAAAAATTGCTGTTTCAAATGTACCTCAGTGTATGTAATACTGATGGTTACTTATCTAAATTGAAATAATTGAAAACAAAGTTTATGCTGTATAACATTATGGGTTTATTATACCCTCTAAAATCAGATTGAATAAAAATACATTTTTTTACATTAATACAATGCGGATCTCAAGTTATCGGTTTCTTGACTGGTCTAGCTCAGTTAAGCAGAATATGAAAAACTCTTATGTTTATTAACAAAATTTTTAACTTAATTGATTAGGTACCTCAAGGGTAAGTTCTTTAAAATACAAAATAGAACGATATTAATTGCTTTTAATAAATACTACTATGATAGTAATTCATTTTTGGCCTCTTAAAACTTGCATTTAAATATTTGGTTAACGAGAATTTCGTCAGCTTATATTCTAATTAATATTGTAATAAATAATCCTAACACATATATTCTTACATCGGGTTATTAAACCCTCTAAATAAATGGATACAGTGTTTTCTATGAATAGTTTGATTGTTTTTGCGTCAGTACAAATATGTTAATAGCTACGATCAATGTAAGGTATATGAACAATAAAATTGGTCACTGCACTACCTTGATTTTTAATCGTATAGATTAAAAATGAACACTTTAATGATCGGATTATATTGATCGCTAATACACTACACTTTAATCACACTTGGAAATGAGAAATAACCCTCTTCTTACTAATAATGGGTTGTAGCCTTTACAGGTTAAGTTAAATTTGCTCATTCCGAATACACGCACTGTTTAAAAAGATTCACTATTAACTTTCGATGCACTCTTAGACGATGACTCGCCTTTCCAATAGTTATTTTGATAAAATTTAAAGTATTTACTACTATTGTGCTGTAGTAGATTAGTAAAATATAAAACAAGCCGAGACGCAACTGGTTAGCTCGTGAAGAATGAAGCGAATGCGAAATTTTTAGCGTCCCTCTGATTATATACCCAGCTTCTCGATCGCCGTTAGGAACAATTTTCGCTAAGTAAACTCTTTTGTGATTGGTACAAAATTCCGTTATAGTGACGTAATGTTTTTGTTAGACACCACCGGCTTTTTGTACTCAACTGTCGTTATTGTTTGTATTCACCAGCAATTTCTTAAATCTAGTTAAAAAATGATGCTAACACTCATTATTAAATTATTACAATTCCAATCTCTAAGTTATTATCATCAAATTAAAGCTTAGGTTCTGCTCTTTATTTTGATGTGGCTTAATGCCGGTTTGAATCTAGTTTTCACTGACAATACATAAAAATACCGTTTTGAAACATGGTTTCTTAGTGTCGTCTGCTAATAATGCAAAATGCGACTATTTCCCTATCTTTGATATTTGGTTATTTACATCTGTGTTCTCTTTTGAACGTTATTACATAAATAAAAGTACATACATTTTTAAAACTAAAAGCTGTTTATAGCTGAACAATATTAAATCTTAGTATAATTATGATAATACATTATTCTGGAAATTCCTTATTCTCTAATTACATTTTTACCTGGCCTACTTATTTTTACGGCATACAATATTAATTAAGTGGTGGTATTTCACACCTTATTCGTCATATTTACTATTCTGTAAATTTAATGTTCATTAGGGGTCCTGTTTCCCTATTAATTTACTGACATACACTCGTTTATGCAGGGTCTAGATACAGTTATGGTACAGGGTTTATTACCTGTTTATTATTATTTCTAATTACATCTCATTTAATTAGGAAGTTGCTTATACACATAAGGCTTCCGTTTATAATTATCCTTATCCTATATTGTTACATCTTTGTTGGTAAAGCTAGCTTTTTATAGCTTTGTGGCTACAGCTAGTATAGTAATAGTCTTTGTTATTGATGTATCATTGTTCTACTATTTTCAGCCAAAATGCTGTTATTTGTGATTATCTTATTAAAGTCATTGATTATTTAGTTTATTATATTATAAGACTCTACACATCATTGTCTTGAACTGGCTCACTTGACAGCTTATTTGTGAACTTTGTATGTCCATTAGTTATAGTCAGTCAGTGTGTTTAATTTGTAGTGTCATGCAGTGTATTCATCACTGCTTCTTGGGATCCCTCCTCTTCTTTCTTCTATGCTGGTCCCTTCTCTTCTTTGTTACATTCATTACAGTTATTCACTTTATAACTTTAGTGTCATGTTTTACCCTTCTGGTGTGTATTTTGGTTATGTAACATTTTGTGATGTTACAATATTTAAATTTTTATATTCAATGCTCAGTACAGCACTTATCTGTACTGTCGCATTATATTAGTTTCTATTTCACTTGACTAACGGTTTAAAATTCTAGAGCTTTGACATAATTCGTCTATACTCCTTATTAAAACTTATTGAAAGATCTCAGGTAGTAAAACTGTTGAAAGTTAATTTGAAAATTGTCGAACTGCGTCAGAGACGTCTTACTATTCTGAACAGTGACGAAAAGTACTTATTACATTAAGAGACTTAAAAAGGTGGACTTTGATGTCTGAACATTGACACTCTGTCACCATTTGAAAACTCCCGAAACGTGAAGCAGCTAAAATTTAAGCTGAAGATTAACGAGCTGCATCCGAACAACCGCCCGTCTTCGCTGGTGACTAAGAAGTGGCATTAGAAAATCTACTCTGGGAGCGTTACATTTCACAATTCATAGCTGGGGCTGATGCTGCGCATGCGTACAAGTTACCCTGTTCACTCTCTATCATTCTATCTCTTTCCCACAGTAATTACCAGAACATGGTTATTACTAGTTATTTCTAGTTTTAGTGCGCGTATTTGCGCATGGGCGCGTGACTTTCAGTGTTGACACCAAGAAGTATGAGATCATTCTGATGTCATTCAGTATTGCAAAATTTGTTTAGAAAAGTGAATATATACAAGCCAGACTGTCGCCAATAATATGGAAATCTAATACTGTATGTTCAAAATCCCATACTGCATGGCTTATAATATTATAATAAAATAAAATAATAAAGTATTATATTACTACACGTTTACCTTATTACTGAAATAAAACAATATAATAATACCATATGTCAGTACATAGTTATGGTCCTTTGTTCTAGGTAATATCATATCCAAGTACCATAGGTGTGTCTCTTTATTATAGGTAATACAATATAATTAAAACAGACATATAGGCACATTCATCATCATCATCATTATTCCTGCATCTCCTAAGTGGAGCATAGGGCATCAATGAACTTCCGCCACCGGACTCTGTTCCGCGCCATCGTCTTGATCTCGGGCCAGGTCTTCCCTCCTTTCTCCATCCCTTCCGCTATTACACTCCTCCTCCATGTGTTCCTTGGTCTGCCTCTTCTCCTGCTACCTTGTGGGTTCCATTCCAGGGCTTCTCTTGCTATGTTGTCTCCATCTCGTCGTAATCTATGCCCAATCCACTTCCATTTCCTACGACGCATCTCAATGTCAATGGGTGTTTGATGGGTTCTTCTCCACAGCTCTTGATTGGACATAACTTGTGGCCACCATATCCTCAGGATATTCCGCAAACTTCTGTTCACGAATGTTTGGAGTCTGCTAATCAGTTGTTTGTTAGTCTTCCAAGTTTCACACCCATAGAGCAGTACCGACTTGACATTTGTATTGAAGATGCGTAGTTTGGTATTGGTGTTAAGTTCCCTTGATTTCCAGATTGGTCTCAGCATTGTAAATGCTCCTTTAGCCTTATTTATTCTATTTCCTATATCCTCTATGGTTCCTCCCTCCGTGGTGACCATACTTCCCAGGTAACAAAACTGTTTGACTTGTTCGATCTCTTGGTTTCCTATATAGGCACATTACAGTGGTTGAAACAATCAAGTTTTTAGTGTCGAGGGGGCTATGTTCCGTGGTGAAAATTAAACTATAGGATCAGTAAAAAATGGGAATTTCCTAGGCTGTATTGAACTCATTGCTAAGTTTGACTCATTTATGGCTGACCACTTGCCCAGGTATGGAAACAAAGGGCGAGGTGTTCCATCGTACTTGTCCTTAACCACTGTGGATGAGCTTGTGTTACAGCTAGAGAGATAAGTGAAAGTGAAGATCAAAGAAGAGGCTGTGCAAGCTAAATACTTCTCGATAGTTGTGGATTCAACGCCCGATGTTTCGCACACCAATCAGTTAACCTTTATCGTTCGCTATGTTCTTCCAGATGGCACTCCTGTGGAGCGCTTTATCACGTTTTTACCAAATACTGGGCATAAAGGTGAAAACCTAGTGGAAGCTGTAACTACGCTTATTGAATCTTCGGGTCTTGATTTGAACAACTCTAGGGGGGGGGGCAAAGTTACGACAATGCCAGTAACATGTCGGATTGCTATAAAGGTCTACAATCAAGAATTATTGAATTGAATCCTTTGGCGACCTTTGTCCCTTGTGCAGCCCACTCTTTACAACTAGTAGGCTCTGCAGCAGCAAACAGCAGTGATTATTCAGTTGCTTTTTTTTTCTCTTGAACAGCAGTTTTACAGTTTCTTTTCCTCTTCTACAAGCAGATGGGAAATATTGTTGCCTCACTTGAAAAAGGACTCTCTTGTGCTAAAAACGTTGTCTAAAACTCGCTGGAGTGCACGTGCAGTTGCAAGTAAAGCCCTTTACAAATCATACAATTAAATTATTTCCTCATTGGAAGATATTAGTACGGATAACAACCAAACAAAGGATGTGCAGTATGAAGCAAGGAATTGGAAAGAAAAACTAAAAAGCCTGGAGATAATCATGATTTGTTTGTGGCATTGCTTTTTGGAAAAGTTACTCATGTCAGTGAGAAGCTTCAAGGACAGAGCGTTGACATGGGTAGTGTGATTGGCTTATACAGCTACTTGCAATCATTTGTTTCCACGCTTCGGGACGAGAGAGAGAATTTGAGAGATTGGAAAGAAAGGCAAAGATGTGCAAATCAAATGTCTAAAAAAAAGATGTAACAAGAAAAAAAATACGAAAAGCACACTTTGATGAAACATCTGAAGACACTGCTGCTGCCACTTTAGTGTCATTAGGGAATGATGGGAGGCAACTTTTCATTGTTGAAAACTACTATGTTGCCTTAGATTCGCTTTTGCTTAATTTGAACAGAAGAAAATCAATTTACAGTGATATAAATGACAAGTTTGGGTTCTTATGGAAATTACCTGAACTTTCTGAACTAAAAAATGACATAATAAAACAAAAAGCTAATCACCTTCTAGAAAATTATGCTGTTGACTTGGATCAGATATTTCCTGGTGAGTGTGTGCATTTAGCTCAGATTTTAAAAGACTATGGACCTGTCAACCCAGAACAAGAAGGAGAAGAAAAGAAGAAAAAGCGATCTGAAGCAAAACCACTCTTGAATTTTTTTGAAAACGCTTAACTTAGAATCAATGTTTCCTAATGTTGAGATAGTTTTGTGCATTTTTCTTACTATGCCTGTTGTCACTAACTGCAGTGGCGAAAGATCTTTTTCAGCTTTGAAAAGGGTGAAGAATTATTTACACTCAAATTTGCACCAGGATAAACTGACCAGCTCTTGTTCATTGAAAGTGACTTTCTGCAAGGACTTGATTTCAGTTTGCTCAATCTAAAGCGTGAAAAAATAATCTAGCTTGAACTTTACATGAGTCTTAACAAATCCACAAGATATTTAACTGATTGTCTTCTTTGTGTAAATGATATTAAATGTACTCTTAATAAAACTGTTATAATTCTGTAACTACTTAGTTAATTTTTTCCTTATAAAAGTCGTGAAAACTACAAATGGTTGAAAGTGTAACTCTAAAACAATCTCTGAAAAATAGCCTCAGTTTTCAATTCTTGAGTCTACTTCCAAAAACAGTAAGATATTTACTAAGAAATATATGGTAGGGTGTTTAAAGCTTCATTGAGCTCCTTGGAAACAAATGTAAGAGTAGCCTATGGGAGGTGAAGGGGGCGCTGAAATATAATTAGCCTAGGGCGCCAAGATACCTTAATCCGGCCCTGAGTGTGACGTAGGTACATTCATTAACTATCATCTCAATGTAACACCAGATGTTAGCAAGCCCAATTTATAAGCCCCCTCCTCAACCCTGTTCGTCCCAAGCTGGCAAACTGTCTCTGAAGTAATACTTGGCCAGGCAATCTAGGTGGACGACCTTGAATTTCCACTGTCCTTTATGTTGTATCTGATAAACAACATCATTGATTCTCCTTTTCATTGTGTAAGGGCCTTCCCAGGTAGCTTGAAGTTTTGGGGAGTGATCAAAATGGCATTTGGGTTGTACAACCAAACCTGGTCTCCTTTGAAACCCATGCTGTTGCTGTGTATGTCATACCGTGTTTTCATTTTCTTATTGGCTATATTCACCCATCCTCTTATCATACAATTAATTTATTTCAGTTGGTTCTCTAATTGTGAAGAATAATTATGTGACTCTTAGAGCTGAGTCTCAGGTGATCCGAACATCAAGTCCATTAGTTTGTTGGAATCATGACAGTTTTGTCATGTACTGATGATCATTATGCTCCATTAGGAACAATGGTATACCTTTATATACAGTTACTTTCCTTCAAGAAATTGTGTAACAGTCAGGTTATCCGGTTACCTTTGATTTTACGAAGTGTGGAGACTTGCTGTTCAGGAGCTTTATTTCTTCAATTGGTGTGTTCATGATCACATGACTAATTGGTGTGTCCAATTATTATCCCTTCACACTTCAAGGATATTGTCCGAAGAATGTCTGGAGTCATAATTAATATCTGGAATAATAATTAAATAATTGGAAAATAATTAAAAAAATATTATTTTTCTGAATGAAAGTAAAGAAACTGCTAGTTAATCTGTGTAAAGACAATGGTTCAAACCATGTAGACATTAGACTAGAGGAGTCATGACATAGATAAATAACCCTGTAAGGGAAAGTGTCTGGGTGAAAAAGATAAAGGTAGATTAATAGATTCTGCCTTTGTTTTCTGGCACATAACTTTTTTTAACGCTACAAAGGCATACATTATTTACCAAATGCTGAGTGATTGTTGTTATTAAGAAAACTAAGATTTTTTTATTACATTACAAATACTGTAATTCAATTTAGTTGTACAAGTATTTATAAGCTTTATGGTAACACACACAACTGGCTTAGAAATAGACCCATGTTAAATGCTGAAATTTTTAATACCTCTGGATGGGAATTAATCCCCCTGATTCCCCCCTGTAAGTACATCATTGTATTGAAACCAATCTGGAAGCTGTATCTGGAATAATGTAGAAGGTGTGCGAGCACTGTGTAATCTTGTGCTCACACTACACATGCAGAGCGTCATGTAGCCACACATGTTATCAGTGTCTTCATTGTTGCTGTATATATATATTTGTTTCTGTATATGAGTCCTGCCTTGTGTTATAACCAAAGAACCCTAACTATAGATGCGTAGTAATTATAGAATTCTTTTTTTAAAGATGCGTATTAAGATAAAAGGTGCCATCTTAAATGTTGAGGTACAATGGTTTTTTGAAAAATTTAGATTAGCATTTTGTCTTGTCCCAGGTACTATTTTTTTTACCATTGTAGTTTTTGTAAATACTTATATATATATACATACATATGATATTAGGAATATAGTTACATCTTTACCTCTCTGATGTATACAAAATATCTATTAAAAATATCCTTAATACTGTGTAACAGTTTTGTTGTAAATTAGTTAACTTTCTTTTAATTCTGTACATACCATGTGGTACATGTATAAATCTGTGATGATTTTCTTAATAATTTCAAAACCTCTTTCTTTATGGATCTTTTTACATTATGTAATTATCTTAGATAAAATTTTAAGTGGCATAATTTTACTACAAATTTTTAGTTGAAGATCGTTGTAAATTATTTTTTGTTTAATTTTTTTTTAGGAAAGGCAAGATCTGTCTAGCACAAATACAAGTAGCCACTCCCATAAAAGATTGTGTGATATGAACGATACTGAAAATGGTGACTCTAGCTGCTGATGTCAACAGATGTTAAATTTTATTTCAGACTATATAGCTACAGTAACTTGTAGAAAGACTATAAAATTTGTGAGCATGTGGATGTGTTTAAATGTTAAATATGAGGTAGTATTATTTTTTAATTGTATTAGTTTATGTGTAGTAGGCTATAAAGAAGAACAAAAGACATGACACAATCATTTTAACTTCATGCAAACATCAGTTCATAAAACTTTTATTGTGCAGCTATGTGATGATTGTGTGATAGCATAACTAGCAGATCTGTATGTACGGAACTAACTTGTTTGTATTTAAAAGATCCTTTCAGGTTAAAGTTATGATTCAAATATAATTATGAACATTTATTTAATTTTGTGTGTGTGTGTGTGTGTGTGTGTGTGTGTGTGTGTGTGTGTGTGTGTGTGTGTGTGTGTGTGTGTGTGTGTGTGTGTGCAAAGTGTAATAATGTATATACTATTGTTGTAATTGATGAGAGCTATATTTAATAAATAAAACAGCTGACACATGAGTCAGTGTGTAACAAAATACAGGGTTTAGTATGAAGTATCAAGTTTTGGAGAGCGTAGAGTTGGAATAATGAATAAAAAATACTTGAATGGCTTACATACCACTGTGGATAATAAACAGCTGGACTGGTGAAGTGATTTAGTAGATGTGTGGTGTGTGTATAACATAAAGTGAATGAAAGGAGCGCCCCAGTGAGCTAATAAAGTTACCTTGCCAGTGACATTGGAAACAGTAATAAATGGCAGAAATATTGTTTTGTGTGTGTGTGTGTGCGCGCGCGCGCACGTGCACGTGCGTACATCACAGATAAATTAGACTAAAATTGCTCAACCAAACTTAGAAAACCTTTTTCAACCAGCTCTATATCTTTTTTCTATAGTTGGCAATCCCAAGTTGGTCTGACCCTTCCTGCATATTTCAGTCACATATGAGTGCATAATTTTTGTCAGTTATGTAAGCCATGTAGTTAAGTACCAGCTCCAAACAGTTATGTAAACAGGTTTACTTGACTAGGCTGTAACACTCGTAACTGATTTCCATTCTTTCCAAGGATGGAGTGGTGTCTTAAAAGTGTCTCATTGCATGGTGGAAAATATTACAAATTGTACAGTGTTATTTTTATTATGGTAAAATTAAATTTAATAAAATATTTTAAGAACAAAAATATTTTTGTAAGACTAGCCTTAATGAATGTGTATCATTCAAAACAATATAGGCTTTTCAGTCACAGTATGAAATAAAATAAAGTAAAATATCTCAATAACATAATAAAAAGTAAGTACTTTTTAAAAGCTATTGAAATCTTATGCTTGTTTGCTATGTGTTACTGAAACAGTTTATTTATTGTTTTACACAGTATGTTAATTCCTAAATAATATCATTAGTACATAAAATATTAAATTTTTTCTCTTAGAGACAGAAAGTATATACAGTACATACAGTAATCAAAGTCAACTACAACTACGAACTTATTAGGTCATATACATTACAAACTGTGAAGAAAGTCTGAGAGAATTATTATTCTTTTATACCCAGTAAATTTGTGTAACATTAAATCAGTTTATTGTTCAAGTTCTTGAAAATTATTATTTAGTGAAACCCAGCAAACTTACCAAATTCTTTGTTTTCCAACACACACACACACACACACACACACACACACACACACACACACACACACACACACACACACACACACACACACACACACACACACACACACACGCGCGCGCGCATGCACAGAATAACACTATTTTAAAATGTTGCCTGTCACAAACAGGAGAAATACACACAGCCAGCCTTTGCTGGCTTTTCATATAAAAATTTCAAGTATAATGATATTCAGTGCCCTCTATCAACATAGTTCTTTATGTGTATTATAGTTGATGAGAATTGTGTCAGCATGTTATATTAACATGTGATTTTAAGATTTGTAAGTACTATTACCAAACTGTTTATATTTTTTGTTATAATTGCAATAAATTAAATTGTTTAAGCTGTAATTTTACATTTTTCATTTTTTGCGTCTAAGTTTTTGCATTTCAAAAGGCGAAGGTGGAGCAAGATCATGTTACAACATGTCACATCATATTACAAGACATATTTCAACTGTCACTATAAGGTGATGAATTTCAACAATATTGTTAGTGTAACGAATTGCAGTGTAGTTATTTCCGTATACTTGCATGTACGACAGTTCATATTGTAACTTAAGCGTACATTTTATTAGGCCTGCTTATAAAATGTTCAAATTTTAGTGTTTATCGAGTAAACAAGGGTTTTAGTGGCCAATTATTTACACACCTTGTTTGCTCTTAATATTTAATTATATTTGGAAAATATTTCTTATATCTGAATTGTTTTAAACTATTATCTCAAGTATAAATTTTATTAATATTCCTCTATATGATAATTAAAGAATATACTATTTTTCATTATATTATAGTCTCCCAGTCATGTGTGTAAGTATTTAATTGTAATATTTGTAAACAATTGGTTACTCACCGTCTTGTGACTTCTTTAAACTTTCAGTAACGACGCGTTTCAAGGATAAATCCTCATCATCAGGTTATATAAAAAACACCAATCCTTCTGGAGAAGTCGTCAAAAAATCAAAAAAAAATTTACCAAACATCACACTATGTATGTCATCTAAAAACACATTATTGTAGCACTTCACGCCATGTCATGACCTGGTGCACACCACTACCCGCGATCGACTCTTTGTAACACTCTGCTCTTAGTGGAGTCGATCCCATGTAGTGGTGCACACCAGGTCGGCGTGAAATGCTACAATAACGTGTTTTTAGATGACATACATACTGTGATGTTTGGTAAAAAAAAATTTGATTTTTTGACGACTTCTCCAGAAGGATTGGTGTTTTTTATATAACCTGATGATGAGGATTTATCCTTGAAATGCGTTGTTATTGAAAGTTTTAAAGAAGTCACAAGACAGTGAGTAACAAGTGTTTACAAATTTTACAATTAAATATTATTTTTAATTATAGTAAGAAAATTGCTTTAAAAAATCATATGTTAATTTAGACAAGATTATAAAAATGTTAATTATTCAATTTAAAATGATTCTGCTCTAACCAAATCAGAATAACTTACGTATGGCATAAAACAAGTAGTAGATATTTGTATGTTAGCTGTCATTTTATTGATTTCATTAAGTATTCTATAATGTTAAAGACATACGCTTTTGTTACTAGTGTAAACCTTCCTTTTCTCTTCCTAATTCAGCCAAATATTATTTTTACAGATGTGGTTCCAAAATATTTAAAAACTGTTTGAGTAAAGCAAAGAGACAAACAAACTTTTAACAAATAGTTTTAGTAAATAAAACTTATAACAAAAATATTTTGTTGTGCCTTTACAGAATTACAAAGTAGAATTTAATGCATATGTTGTAATTTTTATTATATATGTTATAACGTGTATAGCGAATGTAAACACAAAATGAAATATAAAATGTAATTCAAATAAATTCTCTTTGTTATTCTGACTTTCTATATTATTGTAGAGCTGGCTAAAGTGGAAGAAGCTTTTGGAACCAAACACTATGCAAAAATATTTCAAATATTCACTGCATCTGGCTAAACAATTAATAGAAAAGTATTAATTTTTAATTCAACATAAGAAATTAAAAATTTAGTGTCATATATTATGCAGTTAACTTTTGTATTTCAATTTCACTAAATAGTTGTCCTAGGCTACAAAAAAATGACAGAAGTAGCCGAATTATTATAAGAATGAAGAAGGAATGTCATGTACAATACAAAGACCATATGAATAAGAATGGTAGGGCCCTTTAGTTTTAATTTTTACATGTTATTTCTCCCTTCATTTAATTCATATCTTCTGTGATATTAAAGCGTTGCAGGAACTGCACAGAAAGTAATTAGGGCATGCTGGCCAGTGGTGGCTCCAGCATTTTAAAGGTGAGCCAGACTGACAACTGGGTGGGCCACGCTGTAAAAATTGTTTGTATAAATAGGAGTTCACAAATGAAATTTAAAGGTACATAATGTTTTTCTGCAACACAAGTGGGTGACATTCACCCCCTGCAACCACTCCACAGTATGTTATTACAATCTGTTTACTCTAGTGTAGTATTTCTGCCTTATACTGTATTTTTTAGTTTTATACTCTTCTACCTCAAAGTATGGAAGTCAGCAGTGAAAATGTCAAACAAGTAAAATGCATAACGTAAAAGCACATCAAAATATACACTATTACACTCTCGTCCAATAGAATCAGTTTTACAAAAACAGGTTAAAACCTATTATCCCGTTGTTATGAATGTTGCTTATATTATCGTCTATACTAGCCAGGTCAAGTTTGTGTGCAATTCCCTGTGAACTGTTATAAATTCAAGACATGCTGTTGAGCCATTCATCATATATCATGTTCCTCAAGTAGGTTTGTAGCCTTTTAAAGTCTCACAGGATGCTTTTAATAATGGAATAGTTATGACTGCTTGTCCCAACTCTTGTCATGCTGTAAATCAGATTCCTTAAAATTTTAATTTTTGCATCAAAGGAATTTTTATTGCTCATATAATGATCTGCTAACAAATTCAATAAATCTGGGAATATAAAAGTTATATTAATTTGAACTAGACAACTTACACTATTAAAAATGTCACAATTGTCATTGAAATGTCTCTGAAGCCATGTCTAATTAAATTTAAAATTTTTCAATAAACATTAGATGTGGGTGTCACGATCTATCCTCTGGCAGCCACAAAACTTTCAAAATCACGTTTTTTGCATTTCTGTGTGTACTGCAGGTTGTAACAAGTAATGGACTAATTTATTTTTGTAAATTACAGTTTTTTCTCAAATCCTAAATAATTAGTTATAGGCCTTATGTACCTATCTAACCTCTAAGTACACATTTTTGTAAACATATTTGTACACATTGAATTGCCCCTTTCAAAGAGTCTTAGTTGGATATAACACGATTATGTCAATGTTTTTTTTTTTCAGTCTTCAAAGCACTTCTCAAATGCACTTTGTGATACAGCCTTGAGCTCGCTCAGCAATTTGTGTTTTATGTATTCACGAAATGTTGTCTTTTCATAGTACTTTTATTATCAGGGAGAGAAAGGATCACAATGGAACATACCTGGCAAATACGGCAGTTGTGGTGTCATTTTTATGATGTTTCTTTGTCCAAAGTCTACAGCAAGCAATGGCGTGCATCGTAGTGCGTTATTGGGGGTGCAATTTTCAGAAATCTGTACATTTTCTGTGACTACAATCACAAAGTGGTGTAAAATGCCCAAATAGTAGGCCTACTTGAATTTACTGGTGCGCCTAGTGATGAAAATTCGTAGAACACGAAACCATGATCTGCCAAGTCATTCACAACATACTTCCAAGCTTTTGTACCATTTCTAAACCACTAGTTCATGCATACCAGACTCACGTGAAGCCTTCTACAACACTTTCACCATGACAGAGCAGTTTATCTCATTGTTTCCACAAAATTTAATCTACATTCTTTGATCTCACATTGTAGATTATCAAAAAATCGCCTGATACACCACCCAACACACAGTTTACTGTTACCTGTCAAATCTAAACTATGCATTCAATAGAGCTAAAACTTTACACATTTGTCAGTAAACATCACTTTAAAACAGAACGACCCTTATAGCACGAGAATTCAAAAATTGCAGGACTTTTGATCAAATTTGGGATAATTTCTACATTTTTAAGCCCATAAGGCTGTTTCAGTATAATTTATTGTGTATTGCTGTAGGTACATGACAATGCAATTTTTTGCAAAATAGGCCTACCGGTATGCAAACAAGTGGTTATGCCACAAGTTTTGTGATTATCAACTCAACATTTCCTGTTTCAGTATTTTAAGTAACTTTAAGGTTTAATATGCAACACTTTAAATTCTCTTTATCTTAAAAAATAATCTGGTATAAGCAAAGTTGAAAATTATATACCTGTCCATTAGGCTTAACCATTAACTCACCTACACCTAACCATTAATTAAAACAAATAAGTAATTTTTTTTCACTTACAAAATGCAATTCTTCTATTTACACGATTAAATGGAGTACTACAACTTAATTTCAAAAACAGAGTGTACTGTGAAGTCTTATCTTGACCAAAACATAAATCAAATGGATTTATGGATTCACATTGCTTCGAACTTCATAAACAATCATATTACAGCCTTGTCAATAAACAATTTTGCTTTACTGTAGCATCAGTTACGTTTGTTTTTATGCTCAATTTGTAGTTATAAAACTGCTTAGCATCATCCACTATGTTAACATCTTCCTAACATTAAATACATGTATAAAAAATTTCTGTTTGTAAAACAGTTCCCATTGTCTACAGTGGCACTTATCACATTATGTACTACAATCGCTCCAATCAAGGGGGGTCCGAGGGTAGGCCAAGAAAATTTGGGCCCCAGTGGCACCGCCATGATGCTGACCATCAGTCTGAGGTATTTGGTGCACATGTCTGTAACTTTGTCTGCATCAAATATATAAATTTGTACTAAAATTTCTATCAGTAGTTACTTGTGCAGATTGATAAGTCTGAGTGTATGTTGGGTAGTGTACTTTTCCCTAGTGGATAGAGTTAGAGTGTAACTCAGGCTACCTGTTCATTTGTATTACTCTATCACGATATAGTGCATCTCAGTTTCTGTGGCACAAAATTTACAGTATCGATATACAATTGTGCTCTCTAGTAGTTTTGTAACCATAGTACAGTTCTTTTATAAACAGAATTAACTTGTAAACAGCCACAGGCATCATGGCCAGGACGACAGGGGGAATTCACCCAATATTTTTCCAAAGGTTAAATCTGAATAATGTTTTATTCAGATAATTTTAATTTCTTTTACACATATTATTAGTTGAACAAAAATTTCAATTCAGTGCCATTGATGGTCCAATTTGAGCCTCAATCATTTATTTTCTTTGTATTATTCTATAGAGATGATAGGATTCCGCAAGTAATGTTGATGGCTAGAACATGGGTTTGACAGTTTGTTGACAAGATACCACTGGCACAAAAATGTAAATATACGTAAAAGAATAAGACCCCACCCAACAAACTCTCTGTCTACTATGGTCTCGGCTACCAACCTCTGTTGTGTCACTTCACTGTGTTGTTTTGTCTCTGATTCTGTTTATCTGATGAGCTTATCACTTATGCATGTCAAGAAACAAAGTTCTCATTATTTGACAAATATAATTGTCACGGGTTTTTAAATTATTTCTTTTGTTTTCAGATAATTTGTATTTGTTACTCACTCTAATTTGTTTCTAAGTTAGCTCAGTATAATTGTGTTTTGTATTGGAATAATGAAGAGAGGTAGTGGGGGAACTCAAGAAACAGGGTTAAATCTTAGCTGAAGACTTCGGCATATAATAGTAAGAAGGGGAAGCTTCCAACTTTGAATAAAAAGAAGAGCATAAAAATGGTAATTGGAAGAAAACTTATTAGTACAGTTATTTATATAGACAAAATTTTATAATGTAGCACTCCAAGTTATTCCACACGCACCATTTCGATATTTTCTAATCATAGTGTTACTTATTTTGAATCATAAATTTCTGATGGATGAAAGTATCTTATTTTTTCTAATTTTGAAATGTTTTGGTAAATATTTAAAAGCGCTTTGTTCCGAATGAATATCGGCCCGTACTTCTCACTTTACAAGTCTATATTTCCTACGATGAATACAATTTTGCAACCAGTAAAATGCTATCTAAATCATTACACCAGGCTTAATTTGATAGGAGGTCTTGGTTCTTGTAAGCCTCTGTATGTGCTGTGTAATAAAAGGAAGTCAATTTATGAGGAGCTGAGAACAAAAACAGACACCAACTCTTGTAAAATGACAAAAACTGGAATATGAAATTAAAAGGAGTTTATGCAGTGTCACAAATGTACAAGGGCTATTCGATAATCGACCACAGACTGGCTGGTATAAACAAAAAGTTTGCAATAGCAGAATGATGCATACGCAAATGAGAACATTATTCTTTTCCATTTTCACACACCAATTTACGAGAGCGTGTCATTACCTCTCATGCCAATTGTGAGGTGTATTGTGCTATTTAATGAAACCATTCATCTCCTACCCGGGTACATTCGGTACTGTACTCAGAATTGATTGTCTGGATGCTGCCGTGTCAGTGCAGAACCGTGACCACCACAACCTGGTGTGGACAGCGGTCATCCTGACCAAGACTCCTATAGGACTTTTTCTACAGAGGAACAAGGTGATATGTTTACAATATGGGAGGGTAACCTTTATCTCAATGAGTAAAGAGGTCAGAGATCTTTTCATAAATATAGAATGTTTGGTTTGTCTATTGCTTGTGTGTCCAACATCTAGCTGTGAGACAGAAAGAAACTTCAGTGCTCTTCTGAAACTAAAGATTTATCTTAGGTCCAACTATGACCCAGACAAGGCTCAACCATGTAACACTATGTAACCTCGTATGTCTACAAAAAGGTATTGGACAACATTGACAACAAGAAGATAGCCAAAGTATTAAACTATTTCTTTAATACTTATTCTGAATATTGATGCTATGATAAATGGAGCTTTTTATAATTAAATGATGCTAAGAATGTTTGGATTGTCGAACTGTTTAATAGTGTAATGATGGAACCCCCTCGAAAAGGCGAGAGCGTCCTTCTACCGTTTCTCAGCCAGCTGAGCAAGTACGTGTTTCTGCCAAGGCTGCACTCTACAGTTTTCAAGTGGTTGTTGATGCACATTATGGAACACTAGTCTGGAACATTGGCAGGCTATATAAACAGGCAACAGCTGCTGCTTAGTTAGTTTATGTTGGGCAATTTATCAAGTGTGGATATCAAGTGATTGTTGTTGAAAGTGATTATTGTGTTGTAATTAGTGTGGAATTTTTTATAGTTGACATTATTATTGTGTATGGACAAATTTAACTTGAATTGTTGTACGAGACTACCTTGTTGATTTCAAATTGTTATTTGTGGCTCAATAAAACTGGTAATTAGTGATTTCATTGGTGTCTGTATTTTGTTTCCACTGTACCATACGATGATCAGTGAGACTGTCATAACAGTGGGTCAGAAGTGGGATAGAACCTTTAACGATGAAAACAGAGAATACTTTGAAGAAGAACAGTGTTCGTTGTAATTAATCTGTAAACATGGACACCAGTCAGATGATGGAAGCTTTCCAAGCATTACTACGGCAAACACAGGAACAAGAACAGGAGGCGGAAGAGGGGGAAATATGGCAAAAAGAAGAACCAGAAGAACGGAAAAAAGCACTGTTGCTTGAGCCGGAAGATTGACAAGACAAAAATGTAAGCAGGAAACAGAGGAACATAAGCATGAAACAGGTGACATCAAAGCATCGATGCAGGAGCAAAAGCAGATGCAAGAACATTTGGTCTCCTAGGTGGTGACTTGGGTGAATTACGAGGTGAGCTTAATAACCAAATTACTAGAATATCTGACATAGAAGAATCAATGTCTACAAAAATATCTGTTGTAGAAGAAGCCGTGTTAAATAATATATCTGAAGTAGAGGAGACTGTAGCAACTGTGAAAGATTCAGTCATGACTACAAGAGTCAATTGCAAATATGAAAGAGCAAATTAAGAGTGAAGTCAAGCAGTTAATGAAAATACAGCCATGCGTTTTGAAACACATTGCTGAACAGACTGCATCAATGGTAAAGACATGGAAATTAAGACAATACGGAAAGTCACTTTGCCTGCATTTGGGGTCCTTCATGTCAAGGCCCCACCTTTGATAGAAGCAATCACTGGGTGATGTACCTTCAGCAATTTGAAGCCGCTGCATGTGCAAATAATTGGACAGAGATAGACAAGGCAGTTTCACTTGTTCTCGCTTTCTGTCCAGCAGACCTACTACAGAAAGTGCCACCTGACAGCCAGAACACCTATGCCGAATTGATAAAAGCTCTAGAACTACAGTATGGTGATAAACATTTGTGCGATGTGTACCATGGTCAGTGTTGAGAACAAGGTGAACATTCCGGGGAGAGTCTTCAGAGTTTGAAGCAAGCATCGACTGACTGATTAGACTGGCTTATCCTCGAGCACCAGGAGATTTTTGAATCATGTTTGTGGTGCAGACATTTATTGATGGCATCAAAATTGTGAACTTCAAAAAGTGTTACGAATGGCAAGACAACGAAATATCTCAGAAGCTATTGTTCACGCCCTCGAGTTTGAAGTGCCAAGTCAGCATCACACTACATTAATGGGTTTAGGTCATCACACTGTAGCCATAAGATCCCAGTCTCAAATTGCCATTATGATGGGTGCAGAAAAACAATGTTGCCGTACGAGCACCACAACGATTTGAACAATGGGAAAGAGACAGAAGACTGAAGTGGTGCAACTGTGGGAAACATGGTTGCCTGCAGGCAGATTGTTGGGAAAATAAAATGCAGAGAGAAGGGAGTGTTCACACCAATTGGAGAAATAAAGTTCCAGAACAACACACAGTTTCCACGCTATATAACCTGGTAATTAATGGATTTGCGGAAGGTAAACCAATATCATTTAGAGTTGACATGGGCAGTACAGTTGACTTAGTCAGCAACCGCCAGCCTCAATTTAGCTCTTGTACAATGCAGACTGTGACTGGAAGCCCCATCACAAAGTGTTAGGAAAGGTAGGGGTCTTCTCGAGTGTGGCCACCAAATGCCCATTGCAGACATTGTTGATGAAGTGATTCTTGGCACGGACAGTATGAATGCCTACAGATTCATGTAGACTTAAGAGAGAATGTCCTGAAGGTTGTCCAAGAGAAGATAAAGCTTTGCATGGCTATAATGATAGGTTCCACCAACCTATTCGATCAACCGAGTGGCATTGACCAAAGAAGAAGTCAATAGATGTGGTCAAGAGGAAGTCTTCCTATTGCAGGTGGAAATGGAAGAACTAGCAGAGGAAGTACCAGTGTGAGTAACAACAAAAGAAGTGATTGGAAAGCCAACTATGGGTGTTGAGAAAAGGCCCTTGCTTGAGTTAATGGAAGCACCCAGGGGAAAAGTTGCTGAAGATGAAGTTACACAAGAGGCTGTTGATGACAACCAAACAGATTTGGATCAGCTACTGACACAGGTCATCAGTAGATGAAGCAACAGGAGTGATTCCAGCAAAACTAGTGGTTGAGTGGAAGATTCGTCTTCCTTGGAACTGGATGTTCGGATCACACGAGACTGAATTCGAAGAGCTGGAGAATTATTCTTCCCAAATAGACCAGCTGCCTAGATCAGCTGGCCAAGTATTATGTCAAAGACGGTTTGCCAGTTCGGGATGAACAGGCTTAAGGAGGGAGCAGTGTAACGATGGAATCCTCTCGAAAAAGGCGAGAGCGTCCTTCTGCACGTTTCTCGGCTAGCCGAGCAGGTGTGTGTTTCCACCAAGGCTGCACTCAAGTACTCTCTAGAGTTAAATAAGTATAATTATACCACTACCGACTCGGAACACAAAGTTTTTTATTGGCAAAAACGTAAAAGTTTTACCTTATAGTCTGAACCAGTTTTCGCTTATTATAAGCTTCGTCAGAGGCTGCCACTGGGACCACTGTCAGTCTCGTTCTTGGCGAAGGTGTCAACTTTTGAAAGATCGATGGGGTGTGATATGTTCAAATAATGTGTGATTTGAATTGTGTCTGTTCGTTTAGGATGTTGTTTTTATGTGTTTGTATATTTCCAATTGTTCAAAGAGTATCTGGTTTTTGGACTTTTGTGTGTACGTGTAGAGTATCCATGTTATTTTCGATGTTTTTGTATGTGTGGTTTGCTTCAATGAGGTGG
This sequence comes from Magicicada septendecula, assembly GCA_034769895.1. Taxonomy (NCBI): domain Eukaryota; kingdom Metazoa; phylum Arthropoda; class Insecta; order Hemiptera; family Cicadidae; genus Magicicada; species Magicicada septendecula. Next base: position 456,068,172 of record CM068367.1, read on the forward strand.
TTTGTAAAGGTGGATTCGGTAGTGGAGTGTATTGCCTTTGTGTGTTTAATGTATATTTGTTTGAAGCTACATCCTGACTCTAGAGTTTTCGAGTCCTTGTTGATGCATATTATAGAACACTAGTCAGGAACATCGGCAGGCTATATAAATTGGCAACAGCTGCTACATAGTTAGTCAGTTTACATGGGGGAATTTACCAAGTGTGGATATCAAGTGGTTGTCATTGAAAGTGATTATTGTGTTATAATTAGTGTGGAATTCTTTATAGTTGACATTATTAATGTGAGTGGACAAATGTAACTTAAATTATTGTAGGAGACTACCTTGTTGATTTCAAATTGTTATTTGTGACTCATTAAAGCTGGTAATTAGTGATTTCATTAGTGTCTATATTTTCTTTCCACTGTACCATGATGATGATCAGTGAGACCGTCGTAACAATAGTTTTATTGTAGTTAACAGAAAAGTTACCAAAATAATTTTCAATACTTACTGTAAGTAAATATTGGATTTCTCTATTTGAGTCATCTTAATTTCTAATTGTAATCTTAATCTAGTTAATTAATACGGTCTTAAAAATATCTGACAATGTAAAAATAAATTATGTATGTCTAGAATATTGTATTCTTATGACATTACAGAAAAATCTATGTGTTTATTGAATGTTCCAGTGGAATCCAACCATAATGTGTGTGTGTGTGCGCGCGTGCGTGCGTAATGCTGCTTTGCAGTGAAAGACAATTACACTTCAACTATTGGGTGTATACCGGTTTGCACCTGCTGTGTGTTAAGGCCACAACCAATTATGCTCTGGTGTTTTCTAGTAGCGCAGTTAGCGAATATTCTGGAACCTCAGTGGGGTATAAATACAAGTACTCAGGGACGGCGATAAATACGTATAAATACAAGTTCAGTTATTGTCGGCGATTACTCTGTGCATTCAAGTGGTTATTAGTGAAGTGTTGCGTTTTATAATCGAGCGGGACAATTGTAATACAATTGTGTTTTATATTAGTTGACATTTCAGTGCGTGTGAACAAGTTTATTTGATTTGTTATAAGAGACTGTCTTGGTTAATTATGAACTGTTTAACTGTGATAATTAAAGCTGGTGATTAGTGACGTAATTGGTGTCTTGTATTTTGTTTTCCACTGTACTATACGACAATCTGGAGATCATCGTAACAATATCAATTACATTAATAATATTAAAAGATTAAAACTTACAAAAATAGCAAAGAATACCAGCAAATTTGACCATGTACCAAATATTCTAGTCTTAAAGGAGTACCATGTACAGATAACTTACATCCATATTTGAAAGTATTAAGACACTTAATCTCCCATCCACACTAATTCCTGATAATAATTCCTGTAGTATCCTACTTTATGAAATGTCTGCTGTCACAAGAGCAAGGGATCATAGACACTGGCCTCACATTCATAAAATTTAAGTTACATATATTTTGTTGAATTAATTTATGAGAAGAAATAATTCCTCTTGAGTGATTACTTTTCATAACAGTAACTTCTGAGTGTAAAATACTGATTATATAGTAAGTCTTAATGATTAAAATATAAAATTTACAGTGGGACAACAATTTGTTAATTGTAAATATTTAGTTTATATGGTGTGGCCATTTATTGTAAATGATTTGTAAATGCTTCCCAAAATGTTTTAGTTCTTTTTTTAAAATCTTGAAATTAGTCACAGAAAACCATTTACTCCAGACACTGTGTTTATTTAACTTGTGTTGGTTAGTATTTTGACATTGCATTATTCCGTCATTTTTGTCCTACCACAGATGCTTCACTTTGGTTTTAAATCATTATTTTGTTTTCTGAAATGGTGATTTCCTTTATGGTAATCTTAACTCCCCTCCCCAACTGTTTCATATGCATTATAGATAGTCCGTTATGAAAATAGTTCAGACTTACATGACCTAAAACTGGTAAAATATTGCCATACAGAAATAAATAAATATCAGATAAAACTAGATAGCTTACACTATAAATAATATTGGGTTTATGTTTGTGTATAACCAGTGTATTTACTTTTAACATTATTGCAACATTTTTTAACCTTAAATTAGCCTTCATTTTATTTGAGTTACACTAGATGATGATATGCATTTTTAAATTCTCAAGTGTGAAGGATCTCCTTTTGTCTGCCAGTAGATATTTGTATTTTGAGAAACTCTTTATGTACCATGTGATGAATGGTAGTGAGTAGTGAGATTGAAAAATGTTGACAATACTGTCATTTTACAAAGATCCATGGAAAATTCAGATGGAGGTCCGTTTCCTCAATGAAGCGAACTACTATTTGGCTGTTGAAACAGTAGGTGCTGTCTCAATCCTGCAGTGAGTTTTCTATTTGTGCAGTTGTGTTTCATAGTACTGCAATGGTGTCATAACTGAGAATCATTACTTTCCACAACTTGCACAAAAACTTATCCATATGAGGGTTTAACAAACTGCATAATTCATTTTTTTACTTTATGAATATGGGATTAAAGTATTTAATAGAAGAAATGAAAGTATATAGGGAGATAGAAAATGTATGCTTATAATAACAGGGTTACGTTGATTCATACCGGTAACTAATTAATAATCACAATTTGATAAAAAAGTTAATTTGTCTTCCCAATCATTGTTATCAGTTAAACTATTTAGTATGACTATAACTAGAAGTTATAACAGTGACACAGAGGCGCCCTCAGAAGTGTTCAAAAGGAAATGAAAGTAAAGGAGTAAATTGACTATTTTTAATTATTCTCATTTTGTTTTGTAAACTCCTGTTTAATATGGTTTCCAAATGTATATGTACACAAATATTGACAGCGAATGCAACATTATTACTAGCAAAACCCTATTTTTCAATGTTGACTGTATGCAGATTACAAGAGACACTCATAAGTTACTCTGTGTATAAATTCAAGGCGTGAGACAGTGATTTCATTGTTTGGCATGTACTGAATGAAAAAGATAACTGTTGGGACTCGATTTCATTGCAGACAACATCAGTGATAATTTTATTAACATCACTAATACTGATGACTGCAAAATTATGAATTGAAAATGGATATGGAAATATCAACGTCCTAACAATGACAGAAGTTAACCTGAGAGATAAGTAACTATGAAAGTATTCATGTACTTTGAAAACAAAGTAAAAAAATTAGTGTGTAGTTAAAACACTCTGTACAGGGGCGGATTTAACATTTTGCCGCCCGTAGGCAGTATAAATTTGCCCCCTCCCACAAATCTCTGTTGGAGGGAGGGCATCATTATATACCCTTTGGTTTTACAGTCCGCACTAGTGTTCTGTTTAAATCCAAACTTTGCTAAATCGCGTGTGCTCTCGTTCATTTGCCAATTAATATGATCAGAATCTAAGACTTTCCCTACCTGATTTGATGACATTTCATCATGATTTTTGATGTGAACTGGCTCTTCGTTCTTCAAAAATGAAGGTTCCTCCACAACGGACCTCTCTGGCTGAACTGTGTGAACAGTATCTTCACCTTCACTGGTATCACAGTTATTGTCGGTATCACTAGAATGTCTCGATTCCTTAAATATTAGCTTGCCTCGGTTTCTGGAACCAACCTACAATTCAGTATTACATTGACAGATCTACATTTCTCAATTTGATCTGGATTGCCAACATCTAAAATCTCTCTGATGATCAATGCCAAATATTTCAACGGTTGAAAACATAAACATTCGCCCATATTACTTTTGGGTGAAAAACTATAACTGCGTTATAGTTAAAAATTAAGTGGAGATAATTTTTATATTCGTGTGTGCTTAATTGAACTGGCTTTTATACTTATAAATTTGATTGAATCTAAAAATATCATTTCTTAACTCAAATTTTGCCGCTCCCCAAAATTTGCCGCCCCAGGCAAGTGCCTAGTCTGCCTGTGCGTAAATCCGCCCCTGACTCTGTAATAACTTTGTTACTGATTCATAGAATGCAAGAATTTTCTTTCCAAGAATAGATTATAACAAGCTGTATATAATGGTTCTGCATCTGGCAAGTCACTAATTACAGTAACCAACACAACTTTGCATGTTCTGCATATCTAGATTAACAACACAAACTACCATCAGCATTTGTCTTATCACTCTTAATTCATGTTGTACCATTATATCTATATATGTTAGTAAGTCAGTGTCTGGAATTATGCTTATGAGCAGTTTGTATGGTTTGTTACGTTTAATTAAATACAAATACAAATAAATAAAATTATCTATCTTCCACCTACCTTATATTTGCCCTCTCATCCCAGAATCCGTCACACGAACGTCGAGATGCAAACGTGATTAAAGGTTAATTCAATAACTGACGCAACTCGCAATTTTTGAAGAGAATCAAACTAAGATTTTATTTTCATTCTTTAAAATTTTTAAACTTCAAATTATATCATTACTTGGCCTCTTAGCTCAAGCGATTATTTTTCCAAAATTAACAAAAAATGCATAAAACTTTTACTGATATTTACGACATGATTGGATTACAATTACAATTACAATATTACAGTGAACCTCTTACCTTAATTAAAACAGCCCAGCCTGCCCACTCTCACATTCACACTATATTAAAACAAAAACCTCCCTTTTATTTATTTAGGAAAACATTATTGGATCCATTTGTGCAATACCCTTGCCGGTTTCTCACTTACGTATTTAGTTGTAGTTTCGAAAACAGTTATAATTTAGTTTTCTTCTTCCGGCCGAAAACTATAGTCACTTTCACATAACTGAAACTCACATTTACTTGATATTCACAATTTTTTAATGAGCCCCGTGGGACGGCCACCCAGCCAGGCAAGCGTCGGTGAGAGAACTGGGGAGAGCGTTCACCAAATCCCTTCCACTTTCAATTCTTCAACAAGGCGGAAAACCAATGCCTTGTGTACCAAAGTCATTGTTACTGTTCAGCCAACACATGTGATTTTTGTGTGTTGGACGTCGAAGATATTTGTGTCCTGAGGTTTACGTCACAAATGTGGGCAGGACTTAATCTCGTTTCCGTCATGTTGAGACCACGTGCTGGACAAAATTCATCTTTAAGCCATGTTGTTTTACTAACTTGGCGTCGTCTGCGCACCTGCTGGAGTTAGCGCGCTTGTGTGCGGGTGTCACACAGCTGCAAAGTTCCAAGAATCGTATCACCGTCAACAACACGACATTCCATTACATTGGCATCACCTCACAAGTCCTTTGTTCTAACTACGCTTTATTTGAACACGTGGCTGTCCACACAGATGAAGTGAATTGTTAATAATTTAATAAAATAAAACCCAAATTTAATAAAATAAAAAGCCCCTCCTTTGCCCCGTTACAGGTTATAGTGCATGTATGTATTAGCAGTGACAGATATCCAGACAACTTTCATAACTACAAATCTGAATTTAAAAAATAATAAAAAAAAGGGAAAAATGGGAAACCTATGGTTTTCGAGTTTTATGTTTAATACAAATAATAAAGAAACACCATCCAACTTATTTAATTGCACTTCAAGGATTTTAATTAGGCCTGCAAGCTGAATCGGTGAGAGGCCATAAATTTACATTCAACTTTATAGAGAAAACTTTCTTATAGAACTAGAAGGCAGTGTTATATCGAATGTGAGGAGTAGGGTGAAGAGACTGTTTAGTTTTAGGGGGTTATAGCACCCACCCCTGTTACTGCCAAGGGTGACTGTAAATTGACTAATTGTGGTGACTTCACATTCCTTTAGTCTTAAAGTTTATTATATTTTTATTGTTATTTCCGTTTTGGGAGGGCTCTAGGCGAGGTTGTCGATTTTTGTGAATAAAACTACAAAATTAAGGAAAGCTTGCTATTTATTTTGTTGTAAGCAAAGATGACATGGAAACATAAGGGTAACATTAGGAGATATCTAAAATAATAAATGACAGTCACAATACAATAACTATGACACCTTACATTACAATATAAATAAAATAAACGATATCAGGAAATGAACAAAAATTTTTCCTCCCATCTTCTGCAGACACTGATAATGCTAATTGTTCTGTATGGTTTTTAAAACTTTGCCTTAATGAGTAGACGTCTGTAAATTCTATTTACACCAAACAGAAATGAATTGTCTACTCATTTTGCAACAGAAGTGAATACAAGATTTTCATAAAATGGATACTACATGCCCTCGAAAATAAACATTTCAAAATTCTGCTTTGGTGAGTGCATATATGTTATTGGCTGCACATTATGTTGAAGCTAGCATACAAATCATTTCATGAATAGAGGTTACAGGAGAAGGGGGGAACTGACAGCATTCCAAACACCCAGTTTGGTTTAATTCTTCATACATGCACAATAACTGACACGTTTTACAAATTTGTAATGATTGTTTGTGTAAATGGTAATAAAGCACTAAATTTAAAAAAAAATAAAAAAATGATTATCAACCAAAAAACAAATACAGAAAGTTTTTTAGTTGCTGTAGAATAAATTACTGCACTATAAACACAAATCAAGTTGGATATACTATGATCTGAATAAACATTTGAAAGCTAACTCTTTCCTACTTAATAAGAGGACACAACCTCAAAAACTACATTATTTGAACCATCCCCCCAACAAACACCAGACAACTAGCACTGTTTACATGATGAAGTGATTTCATACTCACTTTAAAGTTTATCAAAATTTTATATTCATATAATTTCATATTCACATAACTAATTACCCTTATAATAATCATTTAATTTGACTTTCATGATTAAATTTTTACCAGTAAATTTTTTTAACGTTTGATGTATTCTTTTTCTTTATTCCTTGGGGGGGGGGGCCCTTATTGCATCACTGTTATTACTGTTACAAAAGGGAAAAGAAGATAAAAAGGCTAGCAAATATCAGAAACGTATAATTTGTTTCTATATAAGTAATAAATAATGCACTGTCATCCACTGAAACAAAAACAACTTAATATGATAAAAAATATGCTTTTGTATAAGTTTAACTAAAATATAACCTAAACACAAAAAACAGTTAAAGAGGCATGCCATATAAATCCAAGCTGTGTAGTTATGAAACAAGAATGTAGTTTTTGTTGAATGTGCATTTTGTTATTTTTACATTTCATGTAGAATTAATTTCTTTGTGATGTAAAGATTAACATAAACATTATAACACAACCAAGTGAGAGTGAAGTCTGAAAGCGTAGTCTTTCTTCCTAACTTTCTTAACTCTTCTAAATACTTATTGCTGTCACTGCATGAGCTCTCCCAAAAACTATACTTAAGAAAATACTAAAAAAAAGGTTCCATTATAAACTATAAATGCTATAGAAATGCTGTTAAAAAATACAATGCTATGAGACACAGTCCTGCATTGTTGACAACACCAGAAGAAAATCCAAAACTTGGAATACAAGAATATTCATGGAAATTTAAAGAACACCTTGTAGAGAAAATAAAACTGAGGAGACATTTAAGTCAATATTCAAATGACAAACACAGTTAAAATTCAGCTGTGACAAAATTAAAAGAGACAATAACAGAACTAGAAGAAAAGTTCCAAACATCCCTTCAAAATATGACACTGATTACTCTTTATGGAAAGAAACCAAAAGGCTGGAATAACAAAACATACCACCAATAAGAAAATAAAACCAGTTCTAGACATGTAGTGACAAAAATAAAGCTTGATAGCTTTGCAACACACTTAAATACTCTCCAACCACATAATGTAACATCAGCTCTAAATATAACACTCCACATATTACAAAGAAAACTATTCATACCAAAAAAGATACAGAAAAGAAGTACTAAAAGAAAATCTTATTATGAAAAAGCTCCTGGACACAATCTCATTAAAAAAAAAAAAAACGGCGGGGGGTGTGTCGGAGCCACGGCCGCAAATCTTCAGAGCGTAGAATACGTCCGTGTTCTTTAGGGTTGCTAATGTGTTATGAATAAAATGAACAAACACATATTTAGTTTTACACAGTACAAAATTTTATTTGCAAAATCATCACACAAGTTAATTAGTTGGTTCAAGCAAGACTTTATTTATAATGGGCCTATGATAGGAGAAGTAGCTGATATAAGGTAAGATATCAACGCTGATGTTTCTGGTGAAAGTCAAATCAATGGTGGTGTTACCCAGCGTAATCGGTGGCATCATCGGAAATACGTATAAACATACATTTTATAATCGCTTAAGACAATAACAAAATATATAGACGTATCTGTATAAAAAATTACAAAATATATCAATACAATCGCATAGTAAAAACATTCAAAACTGCAAGAACGGATAAAGGTATAGTTCCAATGCCACTAAATATCATTTGTTTATTTACTTGTTACTATGGTAATTAATTCTGGTCTCCATGGTGTTGACTCGACGAAATACTAATTTTAGTGCGCACACCTGCTTATATTGTGCTATTTATTATCTTTGTTCCTTTATCTGTTGAATGGTACCTCATATAAGCGTGAATCTTTTGTCATTTAGATAATATTTCAATTTCAAACGTGATGTGAAAACGTAACGCTCGATTTTCTGGTTGGGGGTCTATTGCTGGCCTGAAAGGTAAGACATATTCTACGTCAAAACTTTACAAGAACTAACAAGGACAGGAGTTGTCTACATAACAATATTACAGAAGTCAATAATCAGAGCAGGACATTTCCTAGCTCAGTGAAAGTTATACTAAATCATCACGGTCCCAAAACCTTGGAAGCCGCGTGAAGAACCTATTAACAAGCACCTGATTAACGAGAGCTAGCATGTACTATAATAAAAAATCGGTATGGAGAACCATACATGACTTCCATGTACTAAAATTTATATTTAACATCATTTAAATATTAATTAAATAAGTGGATGCTTGAGTTCTGAAAAAATTACGTATCAGCTAAAATGGTACCACCATGTCAGGTGGATTAAGACTATTCTCAACCTTCGTGAGGAAGAATTCTACTTTTGGATAAAATGTCTGTACGTCGAACAAAGAGCTAGCTAAAGGTAGCTGTGATCTGATTCCTGTAATGAAATTGGACTCTCGCTGCGAGGGGCCGAGGGATGTCTATAGTGTTATCAAAGTCTTTCCTGTCAATACTATACTAGTCATTTTTCTTTTTTAAAATCGAGTCTTGATTTCTTTCTTTCCATTTGTCTTCTGATTTCCTGAATGACTATTCTGTTCACCCGTATAATTATAAATTTCTCAGCAAAACATTTCTTCCTTAACACGTTTGTGTCTCCTGTTTAACACCCACCATTCTGATCCATGTCATAACACTATATTCCACACAGGCTAGTAAATAACCAGCCATCAGGGAGGTCAAAATATTTTTAAGGAGGGGCCAACAATTTTCCAAAGGAGAAAAATATTTATATATTTTTCATACATACACACATGCACATAATAGTTTATAATTCTCATACCATAATAGAAATAAGTACACATTAATTGCTTTAATACAACAACACTGCCCAGCGATCGACAGGAAGCAAATCGATGTTCACCTTTTCGGCTTGCATGCATTGTGTTGGTGTGGGTTTCGGCACTTTTCATTTAAAAAGCATTCAAACATAAGGAAATAAACATGATTGAGGCCAGAAATAACGCGAATTGTGTGTGTCCTGCCGGACTTTTTATTGCGGTAATCACAATAATAAAACTTTGGAAAAGTAAACATTACCTAATTGAGATATGCTTGCCTGCCAGGAACGATATATTTTCACTCATACGTGACTTAAATTAAAATGAAAAATATAGAATTTTGTTAAAATGAAATGAAATGTTTTCATAGAAACGACTTCTTTGTTGTCATTAACGTATTACACTTATAAAATTTACTTCCTCCATCATCAACTACCATTTTAATTTATTAAAAAAATTACCCCCTCCCCCCTTCAACTACCCTTTTCATTTATAAATATTTCGTCTACCTTTCTCATCATTATTCCTGCATCTCCTAAGTGGAGCATAGGGCATCAATGAACTTCTGCCACCGGACTCTGTTCCGCGCCATCGTCTTGATCTCGGGCCAGGTCTTCCCTCCTTTCTCCATCCCTTCCGCTATTACACTCCTCTTCCATGTGTTCCTTGGTCTGCCTCTTCTCCTGCTACCTTGTGGGTTCCATTCCAGGGCTTGTCTTGCTATGTTGTCTCTATCTCGTCGTAATGTATGCCCAATCCACTTCCATTTCCTATGACGCATCTCAATGTCAATGGGTGTTTGATGGGTTCTTCTCCACAGCTCTTGATTGGAGATAACTTGTGGCCATTGGGTCAAAAAGTGAGTCGAATAAACATTTCAACACTGTTCAGCCAACACGGAAGGCAGTCTACAATTTACGAAAACGTTTTGAGGCTACTGGATCTACAGAGGACTGCCCCAGGTCAGGTAGGCCATCATTAAGTGATGACACCAAGCTGAACGTTTTACAAGCGGTTATCCATAAACTTCTGTTCACGAATGTTTGGAGTCTGCTAATCAGTTGTTTGTTAGTCTTCCAAGTTTTACACCCATAGAGCAGTACCGACTTGACATTTGTATTGAAGATGCGTAGTTTGGTATTGGTGTTAAGTTCCCTTGATTTCCAGATTGGTCTCAGCATTGCAAATGCTCCTTTACCCTTATTTATTCTATTTCCTATATCCTCTATGGTTCCTCCCTCCGTGGTGACCATACTTCCCAGGTAACAAAACTGTTTGACTTGTTCGATCTCTTGGTTTCCTAAAAATAATAGTGCCTTATTGCGGTTATTATAACGCATCTCCTTGGTTTTCTTTCCATTAATCTTCAATCCCACCTCTGATGCTTCGGTTTTTAAATCGTTCAGCTTTGCTTCCATATCCTTAAAACTGTTGGTTAGCAAGCACAGGTCATCCGCGAAGTCCAAGTCCTCCAACCTATCTGTCAGTCCCCACTGAATTCCTCTTCGGCGATTCATTGCCTTCTTCATCATGAGATCCAGCACCATAATAAATAATATTGGTGACAGCAAACATCCTTGCTTCACTCCTTTATCTACTGGGATGGGCTCGGACAACATCCCCTGGTGTAAAACTTGACATGTGTAGTTCTCATACATTTCTTGAGTTAACTTAATAATTTTCTTTGGAATCCTTAACTCTTTCATGGCTTTCCACATCTTCTTCCTCATTACACTATCAAACGCCTTTTCAAAGTCTACAAATAGTATATACAGTGACGACTGCAGCTCCGTGGATTGTTCTATAATTATACGCAGTGTATTGATCTGGTCCGTACAGGAATAACCTTCTCTAAATCCTGCTTGTACTTTCCTCAACCTTGAGTTAACTCGCTGTTTTATCCTTTCAAGAATTACTCGTGAGAGTACCTTACTTGGTATCGAAAGGAGGGTAATCCCTCTCCAGTTATCACATTCTAATAAATCTCCTTTCTTCGGAAGCTTAATCAACAGTCCTTTCTTCCAGTCTGAGGGGATCTTCTCTTCTTCCCAAATCTTCTTAAAAAGTGGGAATAGAGTCTCAACCGAAGTACCCATATCCACTTTCAAGGCCTCCGGTGCGATATTGTCCATGCCTGCCGCTTTGCCATTCTTAAGTTGTTTAATGGCCTTTTGAATCTCTGTTCTTGATGGTGGCTCTGTACTAATAGCAACATCTTCCTGCTCGTCTTCTATCATCACCTCTGTCTCCCCTTCTTCGATTGTTTCACGATTCAAAATCTCCAGAAAATGTTCTCTCCATCTTTCTAGCTGTTCTTTTTGTGTGGACAGTAATCTCCCATCTTTAGCTCTCACCGGTTTGTCCGCTCTTGAAAACTTTCCTGTTAATCTCTTGGTAATGTGGTACAGAGTCCTACTGTCATTGTTTTGTGCTGCCGTCTCAGCTTGTGTTGCAAGATTGTTGATAAATGCTCGTTTGTCTCATCGAAAACTCCTCTTCACTGTTTTGTTAAGTTGATTAAAGTCTGTTCTAGCTTGTACCTTCTCTTCTTGCGGTATTGAGTCTTTTCTTACATTCCTTCCTTTGATTCACGGCTTCCCATGTCTCTGAAGTAATCCATTCCTCTCTTCCTCTTGCCTAGGACCTTTTCACAGGTATTTATGTAGGTACTCTCTATGCTCTTCCAATTGTGTTCAATATCCTGTCCTTCTTCTTCCTCCCTTAGCTGTTGGAATCGGTTACTCAATTCCAGTGAAAAATGTTGTTGCATCTCCTTATCCTTCAATTTATCAAAGTTATACTTTATCCTCCTCTTTTGATGTATGTGTCTAATACTTGCAATCTTCAGTCGGAGCGTGGCTACTACCAAATGATGGTCACTTCCCACATCTGCCCCCCTCTTGTTCCTCACATCCAACAGGGAGGTTCGCCATGTCTTGCTAATAGTGAAATGATCGATCTGGTTCTCCGTTCTATGGTCTGGGGAAACCCATGTCACTTTATGGCAGTTCTTATGAGGGAAGATAGTGCCTCCTATCACCAGCCTGTGGTTACTACAAAGTTCAATAAGTCTTTCACCATTCTCATTTCTAGTTCCTATGCCATGTCTTCCCATTATATTTTCTACTCCTTGATTATCATTGCCAACTTTCGCATTCAGGTCTCCCATCACGACCAGAATATCCCTTTTCTTTGCCTTTAACAGGGTTCGATGTAACTGACCATAAAATTGCTCTTTGTCTTCTTCATCTCCTGTCTCTGTCGGTGCATAACACTGCACCAGTGTAATAGGTCTAACCCTTGATGCAAATCGAGCTACTACAATCCTTTCTGAGACTGGGTACCATTCTATCAAACTCTTCCTTGTCTTCTGGGTAATCAGTAATCCAACACCCTCTCTATGTTCTTCCTCTCTTCCTGAGTACAACAGCGTATCCCCTTCCTGGGTCCTTATCTCACCAAACCCATTCCATCTCGTCTCACTCAAACCCAGTATGTCCAACCTGTATCGCTTCATTTCCCTGGAGACTTCAGCCAATCTTCCTACCTGCCACATTGTCTGTACATTCCACAGTCCAATTCTCGTGTCCGATTTCATGCCAAAGGTCAAATCCATTTTATCCATCCGGCTTCTATTCATCATCTACCTTTCTACAGTGGATTATTATGACCTTCTTTTCAGGATACTTTATTTATCAAAATTAAGCAATTTACTCTTGTTAAAACATAAAACGTTGCAGGTAAACTATCCCTTTCCCTTAACCGATCTTCACCAAAATAAATAGGCCTTGAGTCCTCTACAATTCAGTATGCAAAAAATTATTCGATTCTGTTTGAATTTGCGGCTGTTATCATTTGCCATAGAACAAATTCTACACACAGACACTTTTCGAAAAATGACTCATATTTTGAGGGTAGTACAATCAGAATCTGCCGTTATCTTGAACATGATTTTTTCGCCATGACCATACTTCCATTTCCTTATGGAACATGGAAGTAAAAACACCTGTTATCTGAAGCATGTTCCTTGATTTACAACTTGTGAAAATAAAGCATAAAAACTTAATGATGTACATGCACACAGCCAGTTGCCCAACCTTGGACTGCTATATACAGTCAAGAACCAACTGTTACCACAGCTGCCATTAAAGCATATAACATGTCTTATATGTTATAAACAGTTGTTACTGCACAGCACACATCATATCAAAAGTACAATGGAACCTATTACAAACACTTACAATTTCAATTACAGTTCTAAACTTAATGCTACATTCCAACCTTAAATTACTTTGTTTGTTACAATTTTCAGCATCAGAAGATACAAAAATATTGTTACGATGGTCTCCTTGAATGTCGTATGGTACAGTGGAAAAAAAATACAAGACACCAATGAAGTCACTAAAAACCAGCTTTAATTATCACAATTGGTAGTTTGTAATCAATAAGTTATTCAACAAGATTATACTCATATAATAATTCAGGTTAATCTGGCCACACAAATAATAATGTCAACCATAAAGAATTACACATTATAATCACTTTTCACCAACAACACTTGAGATGCACTGTGTAAATTGCCCAAGATAAACTGAAAACTAAGCAGCGGGTTGGGGTATTTATAGTCTGCAGGGTTCCACAATATGCATCCTTAACAAACACTTGAAAATTCTAGAGGATACATCAGCGCGGCCTTGACAAAAAAAAACTAGTTGGGCTAGTTGAGAAGTTTGTCGAACAACACTATCGAATGTAGGAGTATGTTCTGTATTACATAACACTCTCACATGTTAAGTGTCATATACACACACAATTACAGCTGGGCTGGGGTAGCCAAGAAACATGTACAATGTTCTGTAATGGTGTAACAATACATAACCTTCTTTATTTGATGTTTTCCAATTACATTATTATTTATCACACCTGCTACACATATTAATTATCTACATCTGGGTAAACTTTAAATATCATGCCATCTTCCACATCAGGGGGTGACAGGGGGAGTTAGATTATTCTTTTTTTTTTAATTACAGTATCACCAATATTGAGACTGCAATTAGAAAATTTATATTTACTTGTCTGTTGTAGAGAACATATAAAAATCAATACATCATTTTCTCTGATACTCTCAATATCTTTTGTGCTAAATTGCACTGTAGTACAGTCGCCAGAGATTTTGACTTGATAAAAAATTGGGGCAAAGCAATATTTGGTGCACGTGTTAAATAAACGTTAATAATTAATATAAAAAAATCTTTGCATGTTTACCTTTCTAGGGTTTTCTGAAAATGGTCTGGAAAAATTGTAAAGATAGATTTTCTTAAAGCACTCCGTAAATATGTACAATTGGAAGAAATAAAAAGGTGTATATTGAAGAGCAAACAATTTCCTTCAGAAAGTCTCCTTACATATTTTTACGTTAATGGAACTGTTTTCCTGAAAATTGGTAATGATGAGCGCTGCGTTTTAAAAAGAGCGTTTGCCCCCGATCTTGTGTAATTCGCTAAATTAGCCAGGCGCGTCTATTCAAAAATATCATAACTTTCTTTAATCTAAGCATAGCCAGTTAAATAAAGGCTAGTTTTGAAGGGGAACAGTATAGCTTTCAAAATTTGTTGATTTTTACATAAATTTTTATTTGAATGTAAAGAATATAGTGTATAAATATTTACTGTAGATACAAAAAGAAGTGAAACCACAAAATTACAAGTACTATACAATAAAATTTTAAAAACTAGTAGTTCTTTACTAATTTACCTTTAAAAGAGATACACTTTTTATTTTATAATAATGAAAACTACTTTTGAAGTTATTTAAAAAAAAAAAACCTTTTCAAAAGTGAGTATTTTGACGTATTTTAAATTTACTCTAAAATTCAGAGTTTATCTGCCTTTATTAATCTTGAAAATAGAGATATCGAAATACAAAAAATTGTATTTGAAAGCTGCAAGTGTTCTGCATCAAAAACTACACTCATGAAAATTAAAATCATTTTCAAAATAAAAATAAATAAATAAAAATTGTGTATACTAAAAAAAGGTGCCTCCTTTGCGTTTGCATACATGTATCTTTTTAAAGTGGGTTTATTTGAGTACTTGAAATTAACGTTACAGCTACTACAATGCTAAATCTATCTATTCATGTTATTTCTCTTACCTGATTATACCTATACTCTAAAAACAAAACCCTAGAAAACAGGTAAAATTTTTAAACGGCGCGGCGTTCTATTCCCCTCGAGTGTGCAACTGTAAATGTAGCTGCGCACGCAACACCCATTGTTGTGGTGTGCCATACAAACATCTGCTATACAAGAACGGAGCAGTAACGCAGTTGATATTTCTTCAAAGGTTATAATCAAAACATTACAAATATTTTTATTTTTATCATATAAAACAGGTAAAAAAATTGCAGTTTACAGTTTTTATTTACACTTTTTATACATGCTAATATTTATTTATTTGTGAACACGTGTAGTGGAGTCAAAATAAAAATCAAATGTGAATTGTTTTGGGAGTCGATTTTTTGTGTGCTAAATTGGTTAATGGGATCAAGTTGAGCTAATAGTTAAGTTTTGTGTAAAAACAACCCGTTTATTTTTTTATTAACAATTTAAGTTGCAAAATAGCGTTTTTATAAATATCTTTGGACCTAACAAGCCGATTTTAATGTGAATTTTTTTCAGTATTCTATAATAAATTAAGAACATTTCTAGCCTTAATACGGAAGTCGATATTATTATTATTGTTAATGTGCTATCAATAAATAAAGTGGCGATGGCGTTTATAAACAAATTGCTGTTGTTTTAACACAAATTAATGAAAGTTGATAAAACTTGAGGGAAAGGTAACCTTTGTGGAGTACTATAAACCCCACAAATTTCATACGGTATTGAAATGTTGAATATAACCTCAAAAAAATCGCAATTCACAAAAAAACTTTGAGTGCTCATAAAGTATGGTAAGATTGTGGCACAAAGGTGTACGGCGGCTTAAATTAAAGCTTATTAAAAATACTTTCAGGTGGTTAATTAACAAAATTTTTTGGCCTTTCTGACACCATTTTTTGACCATTTAAAAAAATTAAACGTAAAGAACTGCATTTTTCTAAAAAAAAAAAATTATTTGTACTGATCATTTTTTACATACATTAAAAGTTTATAAAAGGCACATATTTAAAAAAACAAATTTGGTAAAAACGGTGGATTTAAAATTGAAAATAAAAAAATTTTCAAGAGATATTTTGAATTCACTAGTGGTGAAGTTTTAAAGAATACTTTTACTGAACATAAGTGCTACATAAGGTTTTTTGATTTTTAGGTATTAAATATGGACCAGTGTGATACTGAAATATGTTTTATTTGTAATGCTGATCTTTGTATTGAAGATACAGAAAAAGTGACTCGAGGACTACCTAATTTAATAAGAGCAAACTATGAGAGAAACTATGGAAAATATGAAATGTTAAAAAAAGTTGATTCAATTTTAGTACACAGGAAATGTCGAGAAAAATATACGTTAAAAAGGAATGATGTTTTGTGTTATAAGGATTTAGGCACTTTGTCAAAAGAAAGTAAATATAGCCCAGTCAAGAGTAAAGTCAGAAAGAGTAAAGAATTGTTTGATTTCAAAAAACTTTGTATAATTTGTAGATTAGATGCTGATAAAAGTAATACGAGATTAAGTATTAATCAACGCAAAAATATTTCCATAATTCAAAGTCCTACTTTTAAAGAAAAATTATTAGAAATGATTGCAGAACATAATGACGAATTAGGAAAAGCAATTCTACAACGAATTTCTTGTGATGATTTGGTAGCTGTACAAGCGAGATATCACCGCAGTTGTCACAAAAAAGTTTTAAACAGTTACACTCGTGACACAAATGATGCTAAAGGTTGACCCAAGGATGTAAAAATCTCACGTCAAATGGAATTGATTTTTGATTATTTAAGTGACAGTGATGATACCCAGTTTATGCTCACATAATTAATTGCATTATTAGGTAAATATATTGCTTAATTATAAATTATAATTGTACTATTTTTTAAATTAAATTTTCATGTTTATTTTATTTAATATCCAATTTTCTTAAACAGGACATGATGCTTGTCATCCATATACCATTATTGCTAAATTAAAAGAAAATTATGGCGATTGTATAAGAATTATATCCAGAAAAGGTGGCTCAACCCTCATATGTCTTGTAGATCGTGAATACAATGTCATGCGTCAAGCATGGATAGCCTCAAAAAAAGATGAAAATGAAGAAAAAAGAAAAATCTTAAAATCTGCAGCAGCAATTATTCGAAACGTTGTTAATCTGAAGAAAAGTAATACAGAATTTTATCCTCCAAGTGATAATATATTCCAAAATATTAATGAGAATATCCCAGAATCCCTTCAGTTTCTGATAGAAGAAATAATTTTAAAAAATAAAAAAGGTGATATTAGTTCATATGAAACAAAATGCACAGCATAATCATTCAATTATGAGTTGCATAAGACCTAGAACCTTTCTATCACCATTGCAAGTTGGTCTGTCTGTAATGTTGCATAGGAAATTTGCTTCAAAACGAATTATAGATATATTGTCGCATCTGGGAGTGTGTTCATCATACAAAGAAGCAACACTTTATGAGGATAGTGTATTGCTTAGTCCACGTTCTCCATTTAGATCTGGTTGTTTTGCACAATTGGCATTTGACAATTCAGATATTAACATCAATACTATAGACGGGAAAAATACTTTTCATAGTATGGGAGGTATTATGATTGTAAGTCCCAGAGATTGTTATTATAACAAAGTTCCCTTAAAAAGATTGACAGTTAAGCCTACTGCAAAAGAAATCAGCAAAATTGACAAAATACCATTCCAAATTTTAGAAAATATTAATACACATGCACTCCAAAACATTGTTTTTGAAAAAGTAGAAATCCGAGTTTTAATAATATAGATTTTTCTAATGCTGACTTGCTTTGGATTTATGGAGTGACCAAACCAGGTATTACTGGCTGGAATGCCTTTATGTCCAGGCTTTTGGAAAATATGACTTATACATTATCTAGAATTGTTTGCTTGCCTTTTGTACACTCTCCTCCAACTGACAAAAATACAATATACACCGTTTTAAAATACGCTGTAAAACTAGTGAAAAACTTAAATCTATTTAATTGTTTTGTTACTTTCGATCAACCTTTGTATCAGAAAGCGTTTGAAATGGTCCAATCCTCACCTGATGATGATATACATAATGTAATTGTTCGACTTGGAGGATTTCATCTGTTTATGTCTTTTCTTGGTTCAATCGGTTATGTGATGGCAGGAAGCGGTTTAAAAGAAGCATTAAGCTGTTGCTATGTGCCAGGAACTGTAGATAAGATGTTAGATGGCCATGCTTATGCTAGAGCAGTACGAGGCCACACATTAATTTGGATAGTTTTGTGTAAAAAGATTATTGAGGAAATGAATCTTTCTGAAGTTGAATATTCAAATATGAAATCTTTACTACAAGAATTTTTAGATGACAATCTTACTTACAAAGAAGTACAAGATCATAATTTTTTAAACACCTTAAATGGTAAATTTCTAGAAAAAATGATTTAAATTGAGGAACGCGGTAAAAAACTGCAAAATTATGGATACAATACATACGAATGATCTCTATTGCAAAAGCATTTGCGCGCTCTGAAAACATGGGTAATCTAAAAATTCAATTACAAGTTATTCAGCAAATGTTGCCATATTTTTATGCAACTGGACATTTTAATTATACGAAATCAGCCTTATTATATGTACAATATATGAATCAATTTATAAAGGAATCTGAAAAACTTCACCTCAATGCAAAACCAAGATGTAATTCCAGAAACTACCGCTTTAAAAATTAAAGAACTTCAACATTTTATAAATAACGGATTTTGTACTGTAAGACGAACTGAGAAATTCTGGTCAGGAACTCATACTGATATGACAATCGAACAGGACTTAATGAGAGTCATGAAAGTTGATGGTGGTATGATTGGACGGGGAGTAACTACCAGTACTGCAAATAAATGGATTTTCGTGATGGCACTATACGTGTTAATTACTCTATAATACTCTTTAGTTTTAAACACATTTTTTCATTGCTTGCAACTTGCCCATCTCTGTCCCCATCACTTTCTTGTAGGTTAATGCAATGCAGGTGAATGACAATGCATTCTGTATTACTGCCATGGAGACTTTTCACAAAATCCTTCTCTTGCAGTTTTTCTGCATGACACACGCATAATTCATCCAGTCTTCATCAGTTACATCCCTGAATTAATTTTCAAAGTCCTCTTATTCCTTCATATCTTCTATAGGTAAAACATATTTTCTCTCTGAACTTTTTATTTTTTACAAGTTGGATATTCCCATGACAGTAAAACTCATATACCATACACTGCACAACATCCTTAACATCCTTATCAAAATCATAGCTTTCTATTTCTTCAGGGACAAAAACCACAAAAACTTATTGTCAACAGGGATTTCAGCATTATTCATCATGTCTAAAATAATCTGGTTTTGATTTCCTCCTGATGTTATTTGCTAAACACTTCAAAGGGACAAAGAACATCCTTCAGATGATAACATTATAAGGCCCTTCAGATAACTGTATGTACTGAAAACTATTTTTGTTTTGCTTTGATTGACCTCTAATATCTGGGCTAGTAGTTTTAAACCATTAACAATAAAAAAAAAACACTAAATTAAAAAAAATCATAACAGAACACAAGAATATACTTTCCCACGCACAATATCTAAATTGGTCTCATGAATATCTTAACATAAGCAGAACAATACGTTCAGCTCATGAATCTGAAGTATCTAAAGTAGCAGGTTGGCAGGGTAAGCAGTGCGAGAAAGTAGGGAAAGCTGTGCTTGACCTTAGAGCAGTGATTAAATTCAACATAAGAATAATGAAAACACCATAGCTGCAACCAATACTGTAGAATTTTTCTCACATTCACAGCTTTGCAGATACCGTGCTCTTTATTAACAGTACAGAATTTCAAGCTACACTAATCAGTATGCAGTACACAGTTTATTCACACATACATTTTCTTTACAATAAGTTTGTTCTTGTTAACTACACAATTGTTTAAATTAAATCAGCGATTATTCACAATTTTAACTATATACAAAATATGGTAATTTCAAGTATAGGCATAACAACAAACTATTATTGTGGTGGTTCACCCAGCATTACAGAAAAATCCATTGGGCATTTAAAGTAATGGTCCAACAAAAATGCCTTTCTTGTTCCCAATTTATAACTTACATCCTTAAACAAAAAACTAAAAGAATTATCTTTCACAGCCTTATCAAAGTTAATTTTGACTGTTTTAAATGGAATAACACTCGGAAATACTGATATATAATTATTTTTCAAGGGATTGTGGTAAATACGTAGAGTACACTTACGGCTAACAATAATAATTACAATTCCCAAACCAACTGATAAAATGTCCATTGCAATTAAGTCTTCAATGCTCCTATAAAAATCTAATGAACTTACTTTAAAAGGTTCCATCTGTGATTCACTATATAAATTAAAAATTGTACAAACAGTGACAGAACATGCACTAAAAGCTGCCAAACATTGGGAAAACATAGTATAGTTGTGGAGCGGAGCATTATATATTAACTCATAGTCTTCAGGTACATTGTCTTTTCCAGTATTTTCTTTGCTTTTCTTGAAAAAGATGCAGTATTCCTAGTTTGTGTTGGTTTAACCAGTGATATCTTCTGGAAATTTGTCCGTACAGAATTTTGTGCATTCCTCCATAAATTCACCACTGGAAAAGATTTAATCGAACTCAACAGAAGTCCATTATGAAGAAACATATTTTGCTGCCCCTTAAAAATATACATCCTCTATTAAACATTAAAAAATACTATTCTACGAATATACAAACATAGCAAGAGTGGTTAAACAGACTACAATAAATCAATATTTCAACTGAAATTTTATTTACTATATTATTCACAACCCACTGTTATTATATTATCCAGCTACTCTTGGGAATCTAAACCATTGAAAAGATTATAATCAACACCTTAAATAAAAGTAGAAACAAAAATTTTAAAGTGATCCTTTGATTTACTCACAATTTTAATAAACATTTATTTACAGCAACTTATGGTCTGTATGTTTTATGTTTTAAATCTAATCTTAAATTTAAGTTTAGTCTGTTGAGATCCTTTTCAAATTTGTACTTATTGAAAGGGGAAGACTCTGTTATAAAATATGGACTTGTTTGGAACATGTGGGTGAAGCTTACTGTATAAACAGGGATTGGACAAGACTTGTGCTGTCTCAGTCGAGCGACTGAGGATGCTTTTCATAGTATGGGTGAAATATTTTGTTTTAAGAGAAATAAAATGTGTGTTAAACTGAAAAACAGTGTCGTAGTTAACTAAAAAACCACAAAAATTTATGAGCGAGATTGTACAAAAGATGTGTACCTAACACATATAGAGCAACAGTAGAACAACTAATGAATGAAGTAATGCCCCTTCCAACTACAGACAGATGGAACAAAATAATAACCAAATTATGGAAACGTTATGCATTGCTGCAAGTGACGGAACCACTAAAGCTCCAGCAAATAGTTAACTACATTTTTTAAATTATTAAATAAACCTACTCTACTGTACTTTTAGCAAGAGTTGATGAAAACTATAATTTTATTCTGACCTTATGGAAAAGAAGAGACGATATGGTATACTTTCTGCTTCCTGTATTGGAAAGCACCTGAAAATGGAAATCTAAATATACTCCCAGATTGGTACTTATCAGGCACAATCCAAATAGCACCGTGTCATTCTTGCTGATGATGCATTTCCACTAAATGGCCTTTTCCCAGCATTCAGACACGTGATGAGGGAAACAAAAATTTCATCACGTGATTAATCTTAGTGTGGTGTTTAATTAAAAATACAAGTTGTGACAATATAATTCCTTGAATGTTTGTGATATAGCACTATGGTGGTGAGTTATTTGCAGTCATTTGTGTACTCAAGCATGTTTTGACAAGTTATAACTTGTACTCACTGGGGTTGCAGACCAACTGTCTCAGTCTTTACAGAATAGGAGAATAAATAACATGTGTATGTGCATTCTAAATCAATTTATGGATACGAGTGGTTTAAGGAGGGGTGGGATGATGTCCACACAGACACAAATAACACGTAGTCAAAGATGCAAAGGACAGACACAAATGTGGGGAGAGAGTGAACCTTGATACACTCCGATCGAAGATCCAGTGTGTGAATGATGGCAGCAGAATTAATCATGACCAGGGAAACAGGGTGGCAAATTCTAACAGAAACTTTGGAAATGAGAAAGATAGTCTGTGAAGAAAGTGCCTTGAATCCTGACAGATCATATAGAATGGTTCTTCAAATGTCATTTGATCTGAAGAATGCAGAGGTGTTTGATAGGGTTATTACTAGTGATAAAACATGGTGTTTCCAGTATGACCCAGAAACAAAAACTAGAGCATGAAGTGGAAAACAAAGAACCCACAGAAAGCATCCATGTCTTTTTCTCACTTCAAAACCATACTGGCATGTTTTTTCTTATAACAAGGGAAACAGTTCACTATGAATGCATAAGTGAATTCAGCAGTTAACCAACATTATTACTTCGAATTTCTGATAAAAGGTGATGGGAATCTATTTGAAGGAAAATACTGGATCTCTGGTCTGACAAATGAATTCTTCACCATGGCAAAATCCCTGCTAATGATATTTGTGAGTCCTTGGCCTAGAAATGCCAAAACTTGACCAACCACCTTATTCTCCTGACTTAGCAACCTGTGACTTTGGCTGTTTCCAAAATTAATACATGTCTTAAAATGGCAATTGCCATTTCAAAAATCAAGCATGTCATGATAAAAATACTGTGCAGGATTCTGGAAAATGAGTTCCATGAATGTTTCTGCCAGTCGCACAGTCATCTAACAAAATGCGTGGCTTCACAAGGGGACTACTTTCAAGGTGACAAGCTGCTAGTGTATAAGTACGCAAATAATTTTATATGGTCTATTCTGCTAATTAAACTGTCACACCTTGTACTCCCAGATTTTATCATAAAAATTTGGAAGTGATAATCACAAAATTTTAAGTCCCAAACATGTTGTTACCTTTTTTAACAATTTCTGTACTACACAGTTTCATAAAAAATACGAATTTATTACATTAAATAACAAAAATATACCAATAACTGTATTTCATCACAAGGTGCATTACGACAAGTAGGTTTCCAAGTATATAACGCAACTAATCAAGCATTCAATACTCAAGAAACGTTTAAGTCAATTTTTTTATCACCACAAGTAGTACACAAAGGCAACTAAATTTATAATTGAAAATTTTTTTTTATTGGAGAAATTATAATAAATTATCATTACAAAATTTTGTTATTTCATTTAAGTACCACAATAGACCTATTTGGTTTTGTATTATTTTTAAAAGTAATTATTTGAATATTAAATATGTGTTTTCTATTATTTTAATATTTTTACATACATTCTGCAGATACTATACTGTTTATAATTAACATTTATTACAAAAGATCTCGTTTTTGTACTTATATTTAGATTCAGCTATATTATGTTTGTTGAGCTAACTAATATTGTGTAGAAAACTATTGAAGCTAAAATAAATTTTAAGCATGCATTTATTAATTGTGCTAAGAATTTTCCCAAACAATCATATTATGCTTTATGATTCATTATTTTAACTCCATCAAACTGCATAACACAATATGTTGCATCACTAATTTTATTAATTTGTCATTATTTATGACAAAATATAGAAATCTAATGATACTACTAAATTATTTGTTACACTACTTCATTATATAACAAAATCAAAAAGGGAATGAGAATCCATCTCACTATAAAACCATATGCTCAGCTTATTGATATAGTTCACACACGAAGTGGATGTGATGTGAACAAGCCAAGTGGTTGACAAGTGTTCAGCATTTGAACTTTGTTAAAAATATTCACTATAATTAATTACAAGTACTCATTACTTCTTACAGTAAAGGTACATGTACATTATAAAGCATTTTGCAAAAAGCCTACATTCTTTACAAATGCAGTCTGAAAAAGATTATGCCTTAAGGGCATGTATGTGTTGTTAATATTAATTTTATTGCAACCTGTAGTGCCTAATTTAGAAATAGGCTGCTTTGATTAATTTTCTTTAGGTGTATCTCCTATCAATTAAAATGTTTCCTTTGTGCATCAAACACTAATTTAGACATTAACACAACTCTACGTAATTGTGATAATAGTGCATAAAAAGTATCAGTTTTCTTTTATATTGAACAAATTTTTATAACTACAATGTCATATCACCTAATTCTATGTATATTACAATTGTCAATTTACAAATTGTAATTCAGTACATCTAGGAATAGACAGCTGTATAAGAACACATATTGTAAGGCTACAAAGATTCAAAGGCACCACAGTGGCAGGATAGTATAAAAATAGACGTACTCAAGATAGTACGAGGGCGATTTGAAAGGTTCACGGCCTACCATAGAAACGAATGTGTGATGTTTCTGTTTTTTACTGCATCGTGGCGCCACATTCGCCCAATGAACAGCTGTAAAGCATCAAGTCGGGTCAAGTCATTGTTACAGAGAAACAGCTGTATAAATAAGGTTGCCTCACAGTAACGCTGAAAATGGAGAAAGGTGCAATGATCAAATTTTTTGTTAAGAAAGGTTTAACGCCAACAGAAATTTTTAATGGCATGAAGAATTTGTTGGATGATGCTGGACCTTCATTTACTACAGTGAAAAAATAGGCTACTGAATTTAAACGTGGTCGTGCAAGTTTGGGAAGAAGACCCACGTACTGTCTGAAAAGTGCCACTACACCAGAAATCATCAATAAAGTGCAAGATATTGTTTTGGAAGACCACCGTTTGAAGGTGTTTGAAACTGCTAAGACTGTAGGCATCCCAGATGAAAGGGTACATCACATTCTTACTGAGGAATTAGGTATGAAAAAGCTGTCTGCAAGATGGGTGCCATGTTTGTTGACAAGTGACCAAAAACACATGCGAATGTAAGCTTCTCAGGAAGGTTTAAGAAAAATACGGAAGATTTTATTCATAGATTTGTAACAACTGATGAATCTTGGGTCCATTACTTCACTCTAGAAACGAAACAACCGTCGAAACATTGGATACATAGTGATTCGCCGCCTCCAAAAACAGTAAACTCAATTTTGTCGGCTGGAAAGTGTATGGATCCATTTTTCTGGGATTCTAAGGGGATATTGTTACTAAATTGCTTTGAAAAGGGTCAGACGATAAATGGAGCCTTTTATCAGACGATAAATGGTTGTGTATTACGCTAACCTTTTAGGCCAATTAAATGTAACAATTCGAGAAAAAAGACTACGTTTAGCAAATAAGAAGATCATTTTCCATCAGGATAATGCACACCCTCACATATGCGTTGTGTCTATGGCAAAAATCGCCAAGTTGAAGTACGATCTGTTGCACCATCCACCTTATTCGCCTGACTTAGTGCTATCTGACTTTCATCTATTCCCAAACCTCAAAAATTTTGGGGGGAAGCGATTTTCCTCAGATGACGAGCTGAAAGCGGCAGTAAATGGTTAGTTTGAGGATCTAAACAAATCGGACTTACTCAACGGGGTAATGACTTGATGCTTCACTGCTGTTCGTGGGGCAAACATGGCGCCATGATGCGGTAAAAATCAGAAATGCCACACATTCGTTTCTATGGTAGGCTGCGAACTTTTCAAATTGCTCTCGTACTAAAGACACTTGGTATGAGAAACTGACATGTGACTCAACAAATAAAAGTAAAAGATGCCTGGAGACACTGGTTGAGGGAAGTAAAGGCTGGTCAGGGCTACAATGCCTCTGGAAGAAGAGGAAGCTGCAATTCACTTCAACTGCATTCAGATTAAAGAACATAACATGAAAAATTAATATCAATTAGTACTAAAATGGCTATTAATTAATGTTTAAAAGGAATAAATCCCAAATGTTTAGTACCAAGCCACGTGTTGTTCAATCAAATATATTGGAACTTACCGTCTGCGGCTTTCGAGAAACAGCGTCTTTATAAATTTACATGTTTCGGGACCCTTGTCCCATCATCAGAATTTAAAAAGTAATTGTGTATCGTTTAAATATGATACACTTGTCAAACACTTAAAATATTAAAATCTAATATAAAACAACTTAATATAACATATTATAATATTTACAACGAGTACGAAGGTTACCGATGTACATCGTATGAAAACCGACCGCGCACTAATCTATGTCTCGCTCCCACCACGACAGTAGCACAAGGCAGTGTTGTACAATACATTTGATTTGAAGACCAATTTATCATTTAAAACATGCGGCTTGGTACCAATATTATTGTGTGATTTATAAATTTCGTATTCTTCAAGAGCGTTCAAATATCGCCCTTTCTTACATATGTGAAGGGGTTTCAAATTAGTTTTAAAATTTGTGTAGCTATGATTTTCGGAAATGAGGTGTTCTGCAAATTTTGACTTGACACTGTCCAAACTGTGAAAATGTGTAGGCGGCCTATGTTCTAAAAATCTTTTTAAAAAACCACGTCCTGTCTGGCCCACATAAAAAGCGTCGCAATCGTCACATATTAATTTGTAAACACCAGTTTTGTGTTCAAGGCTGGTGGTTCTGCGGACACGAAGATTATTCATAATACTGTTAGTGGTCTTATAAGTGACCTTGATATTACTGGTTTTACCAAAAATTGACCCAAAGATCTGTGGCATAAGGTATGTGTATGGTGTTGCAATATATTTGCGTGTTGTATTTTCACGTGTTTTACGTCCGATAATGTTGCTATGTCCTTTCTTATGTTTTCGAAGGATGTTATTCACCATACTGACATCATAACCATTAGCGACAGCAATGTGTTTAATGGTGTCCAACTCTTCACGGTATTCTTTATCACCGAGGGGCAAAGATAAAAGTCTGTAAATCATAATGTGGAAGGCAGCTAATTTTTGTGATAAAGGATGAAACGACTTAGCATGTATTACAATGTCAGTCGTTGTGGGTTTTCTGTATATGTCAAATTGCAACTTTTATTATTATTGTCCTTAGCAACAGTCAAATCTAGAAAATTCAGTTTACCATTTTCTTCACTTTCAAGCGTGAACCGCATTTTGTTATTGATATTATTTAAATGATTGTGTAAATTATCAATTTGTCTTTGTGTACCTTTGTATATTAAAAAGGTATCATCAACATACCTGCCGTAAAATATTATGTTACTCCTGTGTTTGTTATTAGTAAGAATGAATGAATTTTCGAAATTATTTAGGTATATATCTGCAAGAAGACCTGAAAGTGGAGAACCCATTGCTAACCCATTTTGTTGTCTGAAAAATTGATTATTGTGGGTAAAGTAATTTTGATCAAGAACTAACTCCAAAATGTGCATCAATTCATTTATATTATTAATATCCAATTTATTAGTATTAATAAGGTTAGTCCTAAGTATACGCAAGGTCTCCGCTACTGGTATATTCGTATACAAATCCACAATATCAAAGGAAATAAGTTTGTGGGTCGGTTCAACTATTAAATTTTTAACTTTATTCACAAAGTCAACGCCATTAATCAGACTATGATCATTAATTATATGTATATTGTGTTTTATTATGGTGACTAACTTTTTAGCTGTTTTATACCCCGGAGCAGTAGTGAAATTTACTAACGGTCTCAAGGGGATAGCATCCTTGTGTAGTTTGGGTAATCCTGTTAAAACGGGTGCTTTTGAATTTATTGGTTTTAAAGATCTTCTTGTTTGTTCATCAAACAAATGGGTGCATCTGTTTATACATTGATTTAATTGTTTTACATAATTTTCTGTTGGGTCCGAATTTAGTAAATCAATGCTGTTGTTAATAATGAAATTTTGTATTTTATTGTTATAATCTTCACTGTCCATAATAACCACAGTATTGCCTTTGTCAGCTTTAGTGACAAGAGCTTTATTGTCAGATAATTTTTGTTTTAAACCTATTAAAATTTTCCGTTCTTTGTTATAATTATTATTTGTTAAAGGAATAGAGGAATGAACATTATTATACCGATTTTTAATGATTTTATTAAATTTTTCGTTTATTAAGAAACGTGTCTGGTCTTGATCCTTCTGATCAACCATTGCCTTAACAACAGTCTCTGCATTGATAATTTCTGCAATAATTTGCTTGCGATCAAGACTCGATTTGTGTACAGGAAGATTATAATTCAAACCTTTACTCAATAAATCAGTTTCATCAGTATTTAAAACAAGGGACGTTAAATTCTGTAACCGCGTATGAAATTTGTGTTTACATTTGATATTGTTGGATGTCGGTAACTGATCATTCAACAACCTTTGTAGTTTATCTGATTGTCAATTCATTTATATTATTAATATCCAATTTATTAGTATTAATAAGGTTAGTCCTAAGTATACGCAAGGTCTCCGCTACTGGTATATTCGTATACAAATCCACAATATCAATATCCGCAATCAGATAAACTACAAAGGTTGTTGAATGATCAGTTACCGACATCCAACAATATCAAATGTAAACACAAATTTCATACGCGGTTACAGAATTTAACGTCCCTTGTTTTAAATACTGATGAAACTGATTTATTGAGTAAAGGTTTGAATTATAATCTTCCTGTACACAAATCGAGTCTTGATCGCAAGCAAATTATTGCAGAAATTATCAATGCAGAGACTGTTGTTAAGGCAATGGTTGATCAGAAGGATCAAGACCAGACACGTTTCTTAATAAACGAAAAATTTAATAAAATCATTAAAAATCGGTATAATAATGTTCATTCCTCTATTCCTTTAACAAATAATAATTATAACAAAGAACGGAAAATTTTAATAGGTTTAAAACAAAAATTATCTGACAATAAAGCTCTTGTCACTAAAGCTGACAAAGGCAATACTGTGGTTATTATGGACAGTGAAGATTATAACAATAAAATACAAAATTTCATTATTAACAACAGCATTGATTTACTAAATTCGGACCCAACAGAAAATTATGTAAAACAATTAAATCAATGTATAAACAGATGCACCCATTTGTTTGATGAACAAACAAGAAGATCTTTAAAACCAATAAATTCAAAAGCACCCGTTTTAACAGGATTACCCAAACTCCACAAGGATGCTATCCCCTTGAGACCGTTAGTAAATTTCACTACTGCTCCGGGGTATAAAACAGCTAAAAAGTTAGTCACCATAATAAAACACAATATACATATAATTAATGATCATAGTCTGATTAATGGCGTTGACTTTGTGAATAAAGTTAAAAATTTAATAGTTGAACCGACCCACAAACTTATTTCCTTTGATATTGTGGATTTGTATACGAATATACCAGTAGCGGAGACCTTGCGTATACTTAGGACTAACCTTATTAATACTAATAAATTGGATATTAATAATATAAATGAATTGATGCACATTTTGGAGTTAGTTCTTGATCAAAATTACTTTACCCACAATAATCAATTTTTCAGACAACAAAATGGGTTAGCAATGGGTTCTCCACTTTCAGGTCTTCTTGCAGATATATACCTAAATAATTTCGAAAATTCATTCATTCTTACTAATAACAAACACAGGAGTAACATAATATTTTACGGCAGGTATGTTGATGATACCTTTTTAATATACAAAGGTACACAAAGACAAATTGATAATTTACACAATCATTTAAATAATATCAATAACAAAATGCGGTTCACGCTTGAAAGTGAAGAAAATGGTAAACTGAATTTTCTAGATTTGACTGTTGCTAAGGACAATAATAATAAAAAGTTGCAATTTGACATATACAGAAAACCCACAACGACTGACATTGTAATACATGCTAAGTCGTTTCATCCTTTATCACAAAAATTAGCTGCCTTCCACATTATGATTTACAGACTTTTATCTTTGCCCCTCGGTGATAAAGAATACCGTGAAGGGTTGGACACCATTAAACACATTGCTGTCGCTAATGGTTATGATGTCAGTATGGTGAATAACATCCTTCGAAAACATAAGAAAGGACATAGCAACATTATCGGACGTAAAACACGTGAAAATACAACACGCAAATATATTGCAACACCATACACATACCTTATGCCACAGATCTTTGGGTCAATTTTTGGTAAAACCAGTAATATCAAGGTCACTTATAAGACCACTAACAGTATTATGAATAATCTTCGTGTCCGCAGAACCACCAGCCTTGAACACAAAACTGGTGTTTACAAATTAATATGTGACGATTGCGACGCTTTTTATGTGGGCCAGACAGGACGTGGTTTTTTAAAAAGATTTTTAGAACATAGGCCGCCTACACATTTTCACAGTTTGGACAGTGTCAAGTCAAAATTTGCAGAACACCTCATTTCCGAAAATCATAGCTACACAAATTTTAAAACTAATTTGAAACCCCTTCACATATGTAAGAAAGGGCGATATTTGAACGCTCTTGAAGAATACGAAATTTATAAATCACACAATAATATTGGTACCAAGCCGCATGTTTTAAATGATAAATTGGTCTTCAAATCAAATGTATTGTACAACACTGCCTTGTGCTACTGTCGTGATGGGAGCGAGACATAGATTAGTGCGCGGTCGGTTTTCATACGATGTACATCGGTAACCTTCGTACTCGTTGTAAATATTATAATATGTTATATTAAGTTGTTTTATATTAGATTTTAATATTTTAAGTGTTTGACAAGTGTATCATATTTAAACGATACACAATTACTTTTTAAATTCTGATGATGGGACAAGGGTCCCGAAACATGTAAATTTATAAAGACGCTGTTTCTCGAAAGCCGCAGACGGTAAGTTCCAATATATTTGATTATTAATTAATCTCCTACATTCGAAATTTCTCCTAATTCTGAGACATGGTTTATCTTCTCTTCTCTTTTTTAGAGTTGGTAAGTAGGTACCTTCTCTTCTTTGGTCAACTCTCCTCCCTAACTGATTCAAATTACATCTTACTATTCTTTATGTTTAACTTATGCATATTCGAGTCTTGCTATCCAATAATCTTACCAGATGCTGGAAAACCCTGGAACTCTGTGTAATGAAACAGAGATGAATTGAATAGTTACCTCACAACTGTTCCAATCTTCTAAAAACAGACAACCACAATCACATACACAATACTACATTGCCACTAAAAATATACTTTTGACAAACTGTTATGTATCAGCAATTACAGAATGGGCTTCAAAGCTTTTTAAAATTGTAAAATTCAGTAGTACCTATTTTTTAAGATTTGTACTTTACATTAACTATATCAAATAAAACCTCATTTTGTAATAAGTAATTTTTTATACCTAAGCAGTCCTGATCCATGCTGGCAGCATCACCAGGGTGTGGCAAAGGTGACTCGTGGCAGGGTCATGCACATCGAAAACCACAATGCCCAATGACAATGCTGTGTCATGGCAAGTAAGCGGCGTCATTAAATAAGCACTGCCATGTGCTTCCTTGCATGAAACATGGTGTACAGAACTTGGAAGAAATCTGTTGGGTGCTGGATTGAGCAGAAAACTGGAGGAGGCACTGAAAAGATATTCAGCAGATATAGCTCCCAACCAAGGAATCAGTGGAGAAATAGTGGACATAAGTAAAACATTCTAGGAACTGACTTTTATGATAAGTAAAAAAAACAAAATACACTCTTTAATCATAATCTGTACAATGAAAGAACCTATACAATAAGAATTAAAGGAAAGTTTTTTTAATTATACTTTTGATTGGTGTGCATGCTCCTACAGAGGATAAAGAAGAGATTGTCAAAGATGTATTTTACAGAGGTTTAGAAAAAGTGTACAAGGACTCACCAAAACATTGTAAAGATGTAAAGATTGTGTTTGGTGGATTTAAATTCAAAACTGGGACAGTAATAAGTGTACAGACCAACAATATGTATGCACAGCAAACAAAATAAGATCCATGCAAATGGGCTGAAAGTAAGAGTTTGCAGCAGCAAGAAATATGGTGCTTGTATTACCTTTCCACACACAGAAATTCACAAAGTACTCTTTGACTTCCTCAGACGGAACTACAAAAATCAGATTGATCATATACTGAATGAAGCAAGACATTAAGCGTAAGAGATGAAAAAGCTGATTGTGACTCAAACCAATTGTGATAGTCAGAGCAAAGTCAGGCAGAGGATTGCAAATAAAAAGAAGTAGTAGCAGAAGCAAGAAAAAAATAAAATACTGCATTTTTCACAGAACCTAAACCCATAGAACAAAATAGTGGATGCAGTGCACAAGTACAGCAAGGAATGTTAAAGAAAGTTGGAGGGAGATAAAAACAGCAGTGTCAGGACAAAGGAATGAAGAAAAGAGAAACACTTGGTATGATGATGTAGAAATGGCAATTAAAGAAAGTGAAGTACTAGGGACCAAATGATGTAGAGAACAATGAGATGATACATAACAGTTTGTCCAAAGTGTATTTTTACTGGTAATGTATATTGTGTGATTGTGGTTGTCTGTTTTTAGAAGATTGGAACAGTTGTGAGGTAACTATTCAATTCATCTCTGTTTCATCACACAGAGTTCCAGATTAATGTGGCTGAAGACCAGAATAAGAAGAGAATAGTAAAAATATTTTGTAGAAGGAAGAAAGAGGATATGATAAAGAAAAAACAGAGCAGATGCAAATTGATTTTGATCAGAAAGAAAGCACAAAGTTAGAAGTACAAGAAGTTAGAAGAAAGTTACAAAGTTAGAAGAAAATACAAAGAAGTTAGAAGTACAAGACTAGGTTTCAACTGAGGTTGAACATTGTAGAAGACCAAAATGGAGATCTGCTCCACAGAAAAAGTGAAGTATTAAAATGGTGGGTTAAATTTTTTAACTCTTCTTAACATTTCCATAGGTGAATGAGACAATGAGTGCTTTCAAAGTTTGTTAGCTCTATCCAGTGGAGGCAGGTCCCAGTTTATGTTCTATGTGAAAAGCTATCTGATAGGTTTTCAGGAAGCATAACAAAGAATAAATTGCAGAGAGATGTTGTGAGAAACCAAACTTACAAGACAAGTACCTATGGAGGATAAACAGTATAGACATAAGGGTAATTTGCAGAATGAAAAGGCAGAACCGTTTATGTATAGAATTCAATGCGTTATAGGAATGTTGGTTTGTGTCATGGGTAGCATATGTTTTGTATGACATAACTGTCACACCAGCCCTTTCCTATACATAAAAAGTTTCAGACAATTGAAAACTTATTGAACAAAAGCGTAACAATTTGTAAAGAGATGTACTTGGTAAGCAGGACAGCAGGAAAATTAATTAATCATAAATCCTTCATACAGATCCTAAGCACTTTAGGTCAAGTAAAGTGCATCATGAAATAACAGAACGATGAATTACAATCCTCTCACAGAATTTATGTAAAATTACAAGATGTGGGTAGTTATTAGCATAACGGAAACAAATAAGAAGCTATTTGTAATGTAAACTGGAACTACCTGAACCAGGATTATCTTTTGGGGAACCAATTTGACGTGTGAGGAGCAGAAGAGTTATGGCAAGAAATAAACAGTAAATGGGCATCTAAAATATTCATGGACCCAATAATGGAAACGAAGGTACAAGACAGTGGAAAGAAGGAGGTACTAGCCAACTAGAAGTAGGCTTGAGATAGTGGGATAGAAAATGCAACAGTGCAGCAGTACATGTCGATGTATTGTGACTGTACAATTTTTAACATGATAATGTTTTTAGGCTGGGGGTCATTCCACAAAATGCGTGATGCAAAATGTGTAACGTCATCGAAAAATGTAACGCTCCAGGTGATGTTAACACTAATTTTTTCCACACTTTCGATTCCCCACAGTCTAGAAATCTTCGGTCTCTGTCGTTTTAACATGATAATGTTTGTTGTATAGTAAATATTTGGGTAAATATTTACCAATATTTGTTACTATAATAAAAACATTATCATGCTTCGATGTTTCGGTTTCGTCGAAATTCTTCTTAATTTTTTTTTGTATTACTATTATTCTTTTTTGAAAGTTACAATACAGGATTAAATTCAGCAAAGCACACCTTTCAGGACACACTAAATTATCCAAATTAGACATATTATATGTTGACATTAAACACCAACTTCGCTGCTAATAAATCGTTTTTGCTAAGGTTACAGCAAAAAATGATTTGTACAGGAACATAACTATGGTTAATGTAATTATGCAAATCACCGCCTTTTATTTTCACACAAATATTAGCTTACGGAAAAATAAGTGCTTAAAAACTATCCAAGGTTAATTCGGTGTGGTTAGTTGCTGACGTTTTATTTGCTTTACAGAAAATCTAAATAATAATAATAATAATAATTAGTTCGTAGTCACTATCTGGTCCTTGGCAGCTACGACACTTAGCAAGGATCACGTTGACACCAAACTATTATCCGGAGTATGAGTCTAACCTAAAAATCGTTAGTCCATACTCTTTCAATACTTATGAGACAAAGCATTAGTTAAAGTAGTCTACTAGACATTAGTGAATTTATCCATGACACTTTTTCGTAAGTCACTGTTAAAACAATAAATAAAATATTAAATTATTTACTCCTTATTAACAAAATACCAAAATTTTAGTTTCAATATAGCGGGTAAATTTTTAAAATACCGTAAGAGATAAGTAACGCTGCACTCCTTGATAATTTACAGACATACCTTGTACACAAAGTACAGAGTACCAATAAGAATAAGTAAAAACAGACCACAAGCAGTCAAACTTCAACTTGCGTCTGTGTATACGCCATAGGTGTTGCGGAGCCTGTAATCTGGCGGCTCGGTGGGGCGATGACCGAGCCGCGAATCTGGCAGAAGCTTAGCTGATTATGGTACGAATTTTAACGAATGTTTCTTATGGCACTGTCTATACACGAACACAAACTCATGAAAGCAAGAGTTACAGTGTATGCACTGTAAATGACATGATTTGCAGTGTTTAATCCGTTTAACAGTATAAAATTCTGTTTGTGTGGATGACAGGACCTGCCACTTGCCATCTAAAGTTGTCTAAACTTTCTCTGCGTCCAACAACATACTAGCTTTGTGACGATTTCTTAATACTTGCAATTTTTTCACAAGTTTTCCTTTTTTCATTTTAATTATCAGATCAAAAATTTTATCTCTGAGCAAATGTAATATGGCACAGATTGTTTTATCCAGTCTTTTAATCCATTTTCCTTTTAGGATAACAATATTTTATTAACATTTTCTATTGACATGTTAGTGTTTATGCCTAAATGAATCCGATAACAGTAGGCCCATGATCTGTATTGTTTCTTATTAATATGTTGTTTTATAAAATATTCATAAAATGAGTGTGTTTCATCATTAAACAGTCTTTTTAAAACTTCATGGAGCATTTATAAAAATTAGTGTTCCTAGTCAGTAGTGATATATTTATAATCAGTGACAACAAACTCCAGGAATTCAAATTACATTAAGGTACTACATGATATTGAAATTTTTATTATTAAATAGAATAATATAATAAATGTTAAAATATGATTACGTTAAGGTAATATTTATTATTAAGAAAAATCGTTACCGGTACAAGAAAAATCGTTGCATGTCCAACCAACTAAATGTCTTATAAAACCGCCAATATCTCGAAAACGAAAAAGCCAATTTTATTGAAACAAAAGCAAAATAAAAATTTGGAATTTTCTATAATTTTCATTTGCTGACACCATATAGCTATCTCTCATAAAACGAAAATTTGTCGCATGCCGAAAATTTCATTACATGAAAATTAAAAAAGAAACTTCATGACGTGGAACCGTCTGAAGACTCTGTTTTTGAAGATGTTAAAACTATCGGTTAAAATTTATGCCTAAAACCATCTTCAAACTTCAAGGAACACGGTGGTGAAAGAATTTTAAAAATCAGATCAACTGTTACTGATGTTATCAGGGATGGAACGTTCCAGGTGGAACGGTTTTCGGAATGGTTTTTTGTTTGGAACGGTTCGGAACGGAACGAGAGTCTTGAGTTTCTCGTTCCACTTTCTGGAACGAAACCAAACGAGATTTCAATTCAGTCATTGGGTTCCTGTTTCACGTTCGTTCCACCACTGGTGTATATAGTTTAATTTTTAATATTATTTTGTGCTATTTTATTGTGTATACAGTCTGCATTATTTTCTACTTTTCATTGTGTTGCTATCATATTGATATATTTATTTTACCTTCTTTTTTTATAAATTATATTACAATATTAGTACATTGACAGTTTATTTGTAATCAAATTTAAAAATTATTGAGGTTCCGTAAAAAAAAATAAGTAAAGAAAACCCACATTGGGTCTTTCACTGTTTCCTGCGGCCAAAGACAACTTCCGTCTCCACGTTTGTATTTTTTTTCCGTGTTCGATGTGTACTAGAACTGTTTTCTTCACAAGTAACTAATGCCAGTTTATGGAGGTTATGTAGACAATATAACTTAAATAAAATTTACTTTGTTAGTGTACAATAAAAGGGTGTATTTACTGGAAGTACAGAAATAAGGTAAATATTTACCTGTGCTACACCATACGCCATATTAACTGAGTAGTTAGTGGGATCACCACTACATTTTGCCTTAACGTAATTCAATTGCCTACAACGCAAAGCATTACATTTCAGACTCGTGGGTGGCCGACTCATCAGTTTCCTACAGTATCCACCGCTGAGAGTGATTTTGGGTAGCCGGCTCACCGCACATGCTTTAGTCTACGGCGCCTCCGAGGTTACTAATAATAAACTCGCGGTGGGCTCAACGCAAAGCTTTAAACCGCCGTTTGGGCTCAACGCAATTTTGAACATGTAAGAATCATGTAAATTTTGTTTTGGAAACGCATCAACATGATTTCCAGTCAAATTCGGCTCACCGTCTACACAGTCAATATGGCGATCATTCACTTTTGCATGCATCCTTATGGGAGTATTTATTTTATTTTTTTTCTTCGTAAATAGCTTCGACCCCCGTTTAAAATTAATTTTCGCGTGTTTATATAACATAGAAGAATAAAAAAAAAAATATTTCACTTCAAGATTGTATGGTGGAGCACAGGTAAATATTAACCAGAAATAATTTTGGTTCCATTTAGCGCACATAATTACGGTACACAGACGATTTTTGGAGGTTGTGTCTACGTTTAACAATGCAACTTAACCTTTTAGATTTTTAAAATTAATTAGATTTAACAAAAATTTCCTTTGTTAGTGTACATTAAATTATTGTATGCATACAAGGCTGCTGTACATAACATTAAAGGCTGTATTTATTCGAAGTACCGGAATTAAAACCTAGTTCCAATTTAGAACGTAGACCTATAACCTATTTGCATATTTTATTGGGGTTTATTGGCACATATTTTATTAAAAGGGTGTATTTATTGGAAGTACAGAAATTATTTTCCATTTATCGCACATAACTACGGTACACAGACGATTTTTGGAGGTTGTGTCTACGTTTAACAATGCAACTTAACCTTTTAGATTTTTAAAATTAATTAGATTTAACAAAAATTTCCTTTGTTAGTGTACATTCAAAGGCTGTATTTATTGTATGGATAAAAGGCTGTATATACATTAAAGGCTGTATTTATTCGAATTAAAACCTATCGGTACTTCCAATTTAGAATGTATAACCTAGTAGGCTACGTTATTCGTACATACAGTATTTTATTGGAGTTTATTGGTACATATTTTATTAAAAGGGTGTATTTATTGGAAGTACAGAAATTAGTTTCCATTTATCGCACATAATTACGGTACAGAGACGATTTTGGGAGGTTGTGTCTACGTTTAATTATCTAACTTAACCTTTTAGATTTTTAAAATTAATTAGACTTGTAGGGGTGTGCATGGCAGAACTACTTGTGCACCCACTTTATAATCATATTTTTGGTAACACTGAGAACTTTAAGCCTTCTTTTATGCTTAAACAAGTTATATATACACTTAATTATAGAAAAGCAAAAAGCAAATATGTAATTCAAAAGACTAATTTGCTCTAATAAACACATGCTGAAGTTAAAAACAAAAGAGTTTTTACTTGCCTAACTAATCATTAGTTACTAATGTGACAGTTGGAGCTGCTTTTTCTGCAAAAGCTGGGGTATGTTGGATTCAAGAGTGGTTAAATTAAGTCATAAATCTGAGTGTGCGTCAAGTCTATTTGTGTGCTTGCTTTTCACTTGAGATGAAAATCCCATTTCACTCAAGAATGAGGTGGTGAATGGGATGAGCAACTCCGAAAGTTCAGGATATTCATCTCTTAAAGATATCCAGAACTTTGTTAAGTCAGAATCTAAAAGTTTATGGATTTTGTTGTCCATGACATGTCTCATGTTATCACTAACTATACAAAATAATTTACTAAAAATTTAGTTTTAATCCCAGCATCACAGATGATATCACACAATTGCTCATTTAGTTTTACTGACAACATGTTAGAACTTTCAAAATACAAGAATGGGTCTTGAATCCAATTGAATTCACTGTATCCCTCTGGGAAGCAACTTTCAATCTGGTTATAGAGAGTTAAACATCAGAGCTGGTAAAAAACAATGGTAGAGCATGAATAACAAAAATGTACAGTTTAGACTATGTACAAAACAGGTTGAATTTAAATTGTTAAAATGATATATCTTAGTTATTTACATGTAGTAGCTTTTTAAGACACAGTAAATAAATTTCCGAACCTGACTTTGCAACCCACCAAATGCCCTCTCGGGACCCTGCAGTGGCTCATGCCCAATAGGTTAAGAAATGCTGAACTAAAGGCATGTTTGTGGAGTGAAACATAAAAGATAACCCAGACTTCTAAAATGCTCTTAGTGAAATGGGATTTTCAGGAGTAACAACTCACTATTTGGTTAACAAGCACATTTTACTAATATTCTAATACCAAGTCAATTAGATAGCTTAAATGTGTAGTACTCTATGTGATGCTGATCACATACTGTTAATCAGCAGCACTGCAGAATATTCTAGAGCCACACTCTTGGCATTCATCTGGAACTTTATCACATTAGCCTGATAATTAGGATGTTGCCACCAGCTGAGTTTTAGAAAGTTGGTGTAGTAGGTTGTGCATTCATATAGGATGATATTAGACAGCAGTTTTTAATAAAAGTGACAAATGATCAATTGTTTACTTGTGTTGTAAACTACTGTGATTTTTTTATTACTGTTTGTAGGCTATACAGTGTGTCCTGGATAATTATATAAAGAGAACTGTTGTAATATAAGTGTGTTTGTTTTAGCAATTGAGTGTATCTGGTATTCAGTAATTCATTCCACTGTTTTAAGTTCATAATTCTTGTCACTGGTTGTAAGAATATTATTCTCATTAATTTTCCAATTCTATGAAGTATTCAGTAGTTTTACCACGATGAGACTCAACTTTATCACTGAAGATGCCACATCACTGAATGAGCAAAACTTTTCTTTAATAATCTCAACAAAGCATGGTTATCAGCTGAAAAAAAGTTTTAGTATTAAAAGTTTTGATCACGCAAATCTATAAGGGATACTAAAAAGAAATAACATAATAATTGTATTGGACATAAAGTTATGTCCACAAAACAGATTTTGTTTGAAATAAATAAAACACAATTTGACACAAATATTAATTTTATGAATACTTGTTTGGCACATATTACAGAAGGTTACACCATTAAATGAGTTTGCCTAAGTATAAAATTCTTGTCAGATGAGAAACGTGTACAGTCAGAATACTATTTGTTATGTACAATACAAACGATTCACTATGTGTAGCAGTGACACATAAACACTAGACATTGACACTGAATTGTACTTGTTTTGAATGATTCATTGTGTCCTACCTGACCAGAGTACAGGTATTAACCAAGAGATGTTTAGTATACTGCTGTGTAACTGCTACAATGATGAATTATAAGTAGTACTTTTTGTTTTGGTCATCAACCTTGAAAAGGATAATAGAAACTTTGTATACCATGCTTCCAGCAGTTTTACATGATACATTCCTAGCACAAATAAGAAGTTTAAATCTGCTGATGATCTAAAGGAGTGATAGTTATTTGCAGACTGACAGGGTTATAAAATAATTCTGAAAGAATTGTTGCTTTTACAATACCATCCTTTATCAAGTGGCTACTCAAATCTGCCAGCTTTTCACAGAAACTGAAGTTTGATTATTAGATCCATCATGATGACCTACTGATGCTCCAAACATTTCAAGAATTCTCCTAGCCTTAAAAAACTAGACTGGCCTCATTGATTGACATGATTAATTTTAAATTTACTTTGGGATACTTCCAAACATAATACAGTTTAAAATAAACAAAAAAAATTGTATTTCTAATTTTTCCAGAACTGTATACACATAATTTGATCTGGATAGAACGTGTATTAAACAATAATACTATTTGATGCAAATAATGAAAATATCCGTGTGGAGAACTATACATGACTTCCATGCTTTAAGATTTATATTTAAAATCGTTTTAGAAATGAAATATTTCTACAGAAACTACTTCTATCTTCAGCCTCAACCACAGAAAACACACACACAATTCCTTTTTTCTTTATTTAATTTGAATTCAGAGTATTGGCACATATTTTATTAAAAGGGTGTATTTATTGGAAGTACAGAAATTAGTTTCCATTTATTGCACATAATTACGGTACACAGACGATTTTTGGAGGTTGCGTCTACGTTTAACAATGTAACTTAACCTTTTAGATTTTTAAAATTAATTAGATTTAACAAAAATTTCCTTGTTAGTGTACATTCAAAGGCTGTATTTATTGTATGGATAAAAGGCTGTATATACATTAAAGGCTGTATTTATTCGAATTAAAACCTATCGGTACTTCCAATTTAGAACGTATAACCTAGTAGGCTACGTTATTCGTACATACAGTATTTTATTGGAGTTTATTGGTACATATTTTATTAAAAGGGTGTATTTATTGGAAGTACAGAAATTAGTTTCCATTTATCGCACATAATTACGGCACAGAGACGTTTTTGGGAGGTTGTGTCTACGTTTAATTATCTAACTTAGATAGTAGGCTTCGTTATTGGTGCATATTTTATTGGGGTTTACTGGCACATATTTTATTAAAAGGGTGTATTTATTGGAAGTACAGAAATTAGTTTCCATTTATCGCACATAATTACGTAACAGAGACGATTTTGGGAGGGTGTGTCAACGTTTAATTATCTAACTTAACCTTTTAGATTTTTAAAATTAATTAGACTTAACAAACATTTCCTTACTTAGTGTACATTCAAAGGCTGTATTTATTGTATGGATAAAAGGCTATATTTATTCGAAGTACCGGAATTAAAACCTACTTCCAATTTAGAACACAGTACAATCTAACGTAGGCCTATAACCAAACAAGTACATTATAACGAAATCCAAGACATTAAAATCCTTTTTTCAACATAATGCAATAAAAAGCAATGTGCAGTTTCTGTTAACACCCAAATGATTAAGTATTAATAATGGGTTAGAGTGGAATACTGTTAGCCAATTCATTTGTAATAGCTAAAATTGCCAAATTATTAAGCCTTTCTTGGTAGGTAGTGCTTCTCTGCCAAGTTTTCAGTGAATTCGCTATACTGCTCAAAGATTTTTCAGGAGACGAAACTGTAACTGGAATAGTACAGAAAAGCCTATAGGCAAGACAGAAGTTCACAAATACAGTTTGAAGGTTTTTGGAGTAGGCTTAGTGGATTCTTTTCTGATTCAAACTCTGTTTTATAAATGTTCTTCAAGTGTAATATTTCTTCAAATAGATCCATTGCCAATTCCTTTTTAAACTTACTAATGAGAACTTTTACTTTCAATTCTAATTCATCATTTTCCATGTCCGTAAAGTTCAATACTGGTGGAAACAAGTCACGAATTGAACTAATTGCAGTGAATCGTGTTTTTATGTTGCCCATTACAAACTCTAATACTGGGTACATGACTGAGGTTTTAAATTTATTTTCTTGATCTTTGTTTACTGAAAAATCACTATTGGATTGATCTGTACTTTTTTTCCACCTTTTGGGAGATTCAGGAGGAACTTTTATTAGTTCTTTTGCAATTAAGTTTGGTTCTTCAATTATGCTGTCTGGGTTATCACGCAACAATTTCAATTCTGTCAGCAAATCTTCCACTAGAGTTATTTCAACGAGTGTGATTCCTTTGCTTTGAATAACAACATTTTTTTAGTCAATATATGAAAGCACTTTGAACCAAAATGATGCCAACATTAAGCTCTTTGTGGAATTGAAATATTTCTTAAACCCTAATATGATGTTGTAGGCAGAGGGAGTTAGACTAGAAGACATCTCTTCTAAAGTATATCCAACAATTTAAGTACTCCTGGGTAGTGCTTAACTATCGGTTTGACAGCTTGGATCCTCTCACTTCATCTTGTTTCAGGGAAGCTCTGCAGTGATAAAGGAATGTGCTTTTTCAAAACTTCCCAACATTTTTCTCTAGGGCTGCTAGAGAAAAATGAGTAAAGACTTGCAACATGCCCGAAAAATGTCATCACATCTGCATTGAGTTTTGCAGCATTAACACCCACATGTTTCAAGGAATGCGCCCCACATGGTAAAAATATTATGGATTCGTTCTTTTCAAGAATTCTACTTCCAATTTAGAACCCAGTACAATCTAATGTGTGGAGAACCATACATGACTTCCATGTTTTAAGATTTATATTTAAAATCGTTTTAGAAATGAAATATTTCTACAGAAACTACTTCTATCTTCAGCCTCAACCACAGAATTGTGGTCACTAACATCTACCACCTCACATTAGCGCACTTGATTTTCACTGATGATGGTAGTCAATGGCACTTCCGAAATGTCTGGTTTTGCAGAATACATTGGACCACAGCCAAACAGCCTGGAAAGGAATTTTATCAACAAACTACTTCATCGTTGCCGATAATGTAGTACACATATAAAAAATTATCCCCTCCCCTTCACCTATCATTTTAAATTATAGAAAATTATCCCCTCCCCCTTCAACTTCCCCCTACCCCTTTTCATTTATCGATATTTCATCTACCTTTCTAGAGTGGATTATTATGACCTTTTCAGGATACTTTATTTATCAAAATTAAGTACTTTACACTTGTTAAAACATAAAACGTTGCAGGTAAACTACCCCTTCTCCTTAACCGATCTTCACCAAAATCAACAGACCTTGAGTCCTCTACAATATGCAAAAAATTATTTGAATTTGTGGCAATTATCATTCGCCATAGACAAAATTCTATACACAGACATCTTTCAAAAAATTACTTCTTTATGTATTGAGGGTAGTACAATCAGAATCAGCCCTTATCTCGAACACGATTTTTTTCGCCATCCATTTCCTTATGGAACATGGAAGTAAAAACAATATCCTTCTTTTTATAATATGTATTGCACATGTTTTCTAACTCGGGACACTAATTATTAGATAAAATGTTTACCTTCATTTAAGCCAGCTTCCACTCACTGTGTTTTTTCTCAGAGGCCATAACATGTTTTTTTTTTTAACGTTGCTGAACATAAATTGATGTTGAATTAAAAATAAAGTAAAGGATTAGCACCTGAATTTTGCAACGTGCAAGTTGAAGAATCTATTTAATTATTGCACTTAACTTGATATAAGTACTGATTACATTTCAGGATTATTATTTTCAGAAATAATGTTATGTAAACCAGATTTCCCCATATAAAGTTAATTAAAATTCTTTAACGCATAGCATTCCAGGCCTTTATGGTAGTAGATTTGTATTACTAAATTTGAATTTACACAAATAATTCTCTTTAATTAACCAGAGTTACACACACAAACTAAATGCCGAGTGTCCTCCTAGTGTATAAATTCAGCTAAAACAGTATTCCAAAAACTTACCTTGTTACTAGAATATGTGACATGATGAACTTTTCATGTTAAATAGTTTAAATACTTTGTGTTGAGAGTTAAGCAATTTAATAATTTTTATTTATGCAGGCGTATAGCAAAATCTGATCGTCATGAAAAAGGAATAAGGCATTTTGTAATAGCAATTAACTGATTAGTTCCTGCTGTATTACTGACTGATATTACAAGACCAATTTTTGTTTAATTGAAAAGATATATTTTAACTGTTTCTTTTGGTGCAATCTGTAAATTCCTTGACACAC
The DNA here is from genome assembly GCA_034769895.1 of Magicicada septendecula. NCBI lineage: Eukaryota > Metazoa > Arthropoda > Insecta > Hemiptera > Cicadidae > Magicicada > Magicicada septendecula. Next base: position 456,112,922 of record CM068367.1, read on the forward strand.
ATCCATAAAGGTTTGAAAATATGCTTATTGCAGTTTGATAGGAACAAATTCTCAAAAAACTAATACAAATTTGTTATGACTGATCACACCAGCTATCCTTTCTATTTGAAATGAGCCTTTTATCCAAATTTATTACATAGTATTGTGCCAAGATATATCACTACATTTGTATACTGTAATACAGTAGTGGTAGAATATTATCATTCCACTAATATTACCCTAACATAATAAATGAAAATACATTATATACACATCTTTTGACATAATCATCCTTTCACTTATCACTTTTTGCTTATCAATTTATTTGATGTATATATATTTAACAATTTATGTAAAATACAACAGGTGTTTAACGGACACGTACTATGTGTAGACCTCTTACTTCCCTCCTCGGCAGGTTGAAGCTCAACTGGCACTAGAGTTGGGTATGAAATTATACTATGCTCATAGTCTGTCTGTTAGCAGCTAATGGCATCTATTGACATTCACTCATGTCAAATTACAGAGTCGGTAAAGGATGTTCGAAATTTGAATGTAAACAAATTAATAGTTAAATAATTAATATAATGGAAGTATCACATATATAATGTATGTAGATGTAATTGTGAAAAAACGATGTAGGGCCTACTTCATATACAGATCAGAAGTAAATGATGAACTATTCTCTTTATGTAATAAGCCTTGTTACTAAACAATATATATTTTTAAAAGCTTCTTATCATATTGAGATGAAATGGAGCGGCATTTGAAACATCTCTTAGGTATAAAAACAACATAACGACCTTTACAAAATTTGCCGCCCGTAGGCAGTAGCCTACTTTGCCTATGCATAAATCTGCCTCTGGTGTACATGCTAAATGCATCTGAACAGTAGTAAGAATGACTTAGTATCCTGTTGAGTTATTCACATTTCTGACAGATGATACGCAAATACTGGAAGGTAGGATGTGAGAGCCAGCAATAACCTTAAATAAAACTCTCATATATTTCAGTTATTACAGACAAGTGCTTGATTTGATAATTTTTTTAAAATAAAATTGTATATTTCAATGTAGCTTTACAGTAGCTTGACAGAAAGTGTAAAAATGTAAAATAAAAACGGCATGACTTAGGTGTAAATAAAAAGTGAACACTTTACAGTAGCACAAAAAATGACAAAAAACTGAGACAATGAAATGCTACAGTTCAGTTAAAAATTTTGCAATCTCCCTCACACAAAATTTTAAAGAATAAAGACATCAACACAACAAAATATTTTTTTTGGAGCAAAAGGAAACACAATGGAAAGGCATCTCAGGTAGTATCACTTTGAAATTATGGTTTCAAAATGTTTAGGGAAAAGAATAAAAAAATGCTAGCATTAACAATCCAACAATGTATCTAAAAGATCAGGATCTTGCTAAGTACATTATAGGGAAAATTGGTTTTGTAGCTGCTAGTGGATGTTTGTTGAGCCTCCAGGTGGTCTAGTGGCTAACGCGGGCGATTGATGCGCTCGTGGTCCCGGGTTCAATTCCCGGCGGAGGCTCCATACGGCGTGCACTCAGCGTCGTGAGGCAAACTGAGTAGGCGCTGAGAAAACAGCGCCGCCTCCTGGCCGTGAATACCGCAACTAGCGGCTGGTGGCGCGTAGTACTAGCCATACACCGTCACACTAACACAAAAAGCTGCGCGGGTACGCCTTGGTCCTTAACGGACTGTGGAGCGGAGGTTTATTTATTTTATTTATTTAGTGGATGTTTGTTTCTATAAAAAATAATTGCAGTATCTAATAAATTATGGTACATATTTAATCATTTATTGAATAATTTGTCATTTACATAATTTTGTTTTTTTTTTTAATTTCTATAGATACTTTTGGTGTGTTTGTTGTAATTTTGTGTTTTACATAATCTTTTGTGATTAAATCATTTGGTATAAAATGTTCCAGATTATAAAATACACCTCACAGTTTTAACATACAATATGTATAGTAACACCTCTATACATAGTAACAGGTATATCAATATGCCTGTAATCACAGGTATAGGAAAGTAATGGCAAATCTTGCATAATCTTGTTATCAGTTATTGTTATTATTCGGCTAGTGCTATTAAATTCATATTGGCCCAAAGTGATCACAAAAGGAATTTATTGTATTTGTTTACAGTCAACAGTGTAGATTCCGGTGATGATTTGATAGGCAACATCCTAATTATCAGGCTAATGTGATAAAGTTCCAGATGAATGCCAAGAGTGTGGCTCTAGAATATTCTGCAGTGCTGCTGATTAACAGTATGTGATCAGCATCACATAGAGTACTACACATTTAAGCTATCTAATTGACTTGGTATTAGAATATTAGTAAAATGTGCTTGTTAACCAAATAGTGAGTTGTTACTCCTGAAAATCCCATTTCACTAAGAGCATTTTAGAAGTCTGGGTTATCTTTTATGTTTCACTCCACAAACATGCCTTTAGTTCAGCATTTCTTAACCTATTGGGCATGAGCCACTGCAGGGTCCCGAGAGGGCATTTGGTGGGTTGCAAAGTCAGGTTCGGAAATTTATTTACTGTGTCTTAAAAAGCTACTACATGTAAATAACTAAGATATATCATTTTAACAATTTAAATTCAACCTGTTTTGTACATAGTCTAAACTGTACATTTTTGTTATTCATGCTCTACCATTGTTTTTTACCAGCTCTGATGTTTAACTCTCTATAACCAGATTGAAAGTTGCTTCCCAGAGGGATACAGTGAATTCAATTGGATTCAAGACCCATTCTTGTATTTTGAAAGTTCTAACATGTTGTCAGTAAAACTAAATGAGCAATTGTGTGATATCATCTGTGATGCTGGGATTAAAACTAAATTTTTAGTAAATTATTTTGTATAGTTAGTGATAACATGAGACATGTCATGGACAACAAAATCCATAAACTTTTAGATTCTGACTTAACAAAGTTCTGGATATCTTTAAGAGATGAATATCCTGAACTTTCGGAGTTGCTCATCCCATTCACCACCTCATTCTTGAGTGAAATGGGATTTTCATCTCAAGTGAAAAGCAAGCACACAAATAGACTTGACGCACACTCAGATTTATGACTTAATTTAACCACTCTTGAATCCAACATACCCCAGCTTTTGCAGAAAAAGCAGCTCCAACTGTCACATTAGTAACTAATGATTAGTTAGGCAAGTAAAAACTCTTTTGTTTTTAACTTCAGCATGTGTTTATTAGAGCAAATTAGTCTTTTGAATTACATATTTGCTTTTTGCTTTTCTATAATTAAGTGTATATATAACTTGTTTAAGCATAAAAGAAGGCTTAAAGTTCTCAGTGTTACCAAAAATATGATTATAAAGTGGGTGCACAAGTAGTTCTGCCATGCACACCCCTACAAGTCTAATTAATTTTAAAAATCTAAAAGGTTAAGTTAGATCATTAAACGTAGACACAACCTCCCAAAATCGTCTCTGTACCGTAATTATGTGCGATAAATGGAAACTAATTTCTGTACTTCCAATAAATACACCCTTTTAATAAAATATGTACCAATAAACTCCAATAAAATACTGTATGTACGAATAACGTAGCCTACTAGGTTATACGTTCTAAATTGGAAGTACCGATAGGTTTTAATTCGAATAAATACAGCCTTTAATGTATATACAGCCTTTTATCCATACAATAAATACAGCCTTTGAATGTACACTAACAAAGGAAATTTTTGTTAAATCTAATTAATTTTAAAAATCTAAAAGGTTAAGTTGCATTGTTAAACGTAGACACAACCTCCAAAAATCGTCTGTGTACCGTAGTTATGTGCGATAAATGGAAAATAATTTCTGTACTTCCAATAAATACACCCTTTTAATAAAATATGTGCCAATAAACCCCAATAAAATATGCAAATAGGTTATAGGTCTACGTTCTAAATTGGAACTAGGTTTTAATTCCGGTACTTCGAATAAATACAGCCTTTAATGTTATGTACAGCAGCCTTGTATGCATACAATAATTTAATGTACACTAACAAAGGAAATTTTTGTTAAATCTAATTAATTTTAAAAATCTAAAAGGTTAAGTTGCATTGTTAACCGTAGACACAACCTCCAAAAATCGTCTGTGTACCGTAATTATGTGCGATAAATGGAAAATTATTTCTGTACTTCCAGTAAATACACCCTTTTATTGTACACTAACAAAGTAAATTTTATTTAAGTTACATTGTCTACATAACCTCCACAAACTGGCATTAGTTACTTGTGAAGAAAACAGTTCTAGTACACATCGAACACGGAAAAAAATACAAACGTGGAGACGGAAGTTCTATTTGGCCGCAGGAAACAGTGAAAGACCCCACTGTTAAATCTAATTAATTTTAAAAATCTAAAAGGTTAAGTTGCATTGTTAAACGTAGACAACCTCCAAAAATCGTCTGTGTACCGTAATTATGTGCGATAAATGGAAAATTATTTCTGTACTTCCAGTAAATACACCCTTTTATTGTACACTAACTAAGTAAATTTTATTTAAGTTACATTGTCTACATAACCTCCACAAACTGGCATTAGTTACTTGTGAAGAAAACAGTTTTAGTACACATCGAACACGGAAAAAAATACAAACGTGGAGACGGAAGTTGTCTTTGGCCGCAGGAAACAGTGAAAGACCCCATATTCGTACTCTGTGGACGCAAGTTCAAAACTTGGGTCTTTCACTAAATCCTGCGGAACTTCCGTCTCCACGTTTGTAATTTTTTTTCCGTGTTCGATGTGTACTAGAACTGTTTTCTTCACAAGTAACTAATGCCAGTTTATGGAGGTTATGTAGACAATGTAACTTAAATAAAATTTACTTTGTTAGTGTACAATAAAAGGGTGTATTTACTGGAAGTACAGAAATTATTTTCCATTTATCGCACATAATTACGGTACACAGACGATTTTTGGAGGTTGTGTCTACGTTTAACAATGCAACTTAACCTTTTAGATTTTTAAAATTAATTAGATTTAACAAAAATTTCCTTTGTTAGTGTACATTAAATTATTGTATGCATACAAGGCTGCTGTACATAAGATTAAAGGCTGTATTTATTCGAAGTACCGGAATTAAAACCTAGTTCCAATTTAGAACGTAGACCTATAACCTATTTGCATATTTTATTGGGGTTTATTGGCACATATTTTATTAAAAGGGTGTATTTATTGGAAGTACAGAAATTATTTTCCATTTATCGCACATAATTACGGTACACAGACGATTTTTGGAGGTTGCGTCTACGTTTAACAATGCAACTTAACCTTTTAGATTTTTAAAATTAATTAGATTTAACAAAAATTTCCTTTGTTAGTGTACATTCAAAGGCTGTATTTATTGTATGGATAAAAGGCTGTATATACATTAAAGGCTGTATTTATTCGAATTAAAACCTATCGGTACTTCCAATTTAGAACGTATAACCTAGTAGGCTACGTTATTCGTACATACAGTATTTTATTGGAGTTTATTGGTACATATTTTATTAAAAGGGTGTATTTATTGGAAGTACAGAAATTAGTTTCCATTTATCGCACATAATTACGGTACAGAGACGATTTTGGGAGGTTGTGTCTACGTTTAATTATCTAACTTAACCTTTTAGATTTTTAAAATTAATTAGACTTGTAGGGGTGTGCATGGCAGAACTACTTGTAAGGGTGTGCACCCACTTTATAATCATATTTTTGGTAACACTGAGGACTTTAAGCCTTCTTTTATGCTTAAACAAATTATATATACACTTAATTATAGAAAAGCAAAAACCAAATATGTAATTCAAAAGACTAATTTGCTCTAATAAACACATGCTGAAGTTAAAAACAAAAGAGTTTTTACTTGCCTAACTAATCATTAGTTACTAATGTGACAGTTGGGGCTGCTTTTTCTGCAAAAGCTGGGGTATGTTGGATTCAAGAGTGGTTAAATTAAGTCATAAATCTGAGTGTGCGTCAAATCTATTTCTGTGCTTGCTTTTCACTTGAGATGAAAATCCCATTTCACTCAAGAATGAGGTGATGAATGGGATGAGCAACTCTGAAAGTTCAGGATATTCATCTCTTAAAGATATCCAGAACTTTGTTAAGTCAGAATCTAAAAGTTTATGGATTTCGTTGTTCATGACATGTCTCATGTTATCACTAACTATACAAAATAATTTACTAAAAATTTAGTTTTAATCCCAGCATCACAGATGATATCACACAATTGCTCATTTAGTTTTACTGACAACATGTTAGAACTTTCAAAATACAAGAATGGGTCTTGAATCCAATTGAATTCACTGTATCCCTCTGGGAAGCAACTTTCAATCTGGTTATAGAGAGTTAAACATCAGAGCTGGTAAAAAACAATGGTAGAGCATGAATAACAAAAATGTACAGTTTAGACTATGTACAAAACAGGTTGAATTTAAATTGTTAAAATGATATATCTTAGTTATTTACATGTAGTAGGTTTTTAAGACACAGTAAATAAATTTCTGAACCTGACTTTGCAACCCTCCAAATGCCCTCTCGGGACCCAGCAGTGGCTCATGCCCAATAGGTTAAGAAATGCTGAACTAAAGGCATGTTTGTGGAGTGAAACATAAAAGATAACCCAGACTTCTAAAATGCTCTTAGTGAAATGGGATTTTCAGGAGTAACAACACACTATTTGGTTAACAAGCACATTTTACTAATATTGTAATACCAAGTCAATTAGATAGCTTAAATGTGTAGTACTCTATGTGATGCTGATCACATTCTGTTAATCAGCAGCACTGCAGAATATTCTAGAGCCACACTCTTGGCATTCATCTGGAACTTTCTCACATTAGCCTGATAATTAGGATGTTGCCACCAGCTGAGTTTTAGAAAGTTGGTGTAGTAGGTTGTGCATTCATATAGGATGATATTAGACAGCAGTTTTTAATGAAAGTGACAAATGATCAATTGCTTACTTGTGTTGTAAACTATTGTGATTTTTTTATTACTGTTTGTAGGCTATTGAGTGTGTCCTGGATAATTATATAAAGAAAACTGTTGTAATATAAGTGTGTTTGTTTTAGCAATTGAGAGTATCTGGTATTCAATAATTCATTCCACTGTTTTAAGTTCATAATTCTTGTCACTGGTTGTAAGAATATTATTCTCATTAATTTTCCAGTTCTATGAAGTCTTCAGTAGTTTTACCACGATGAGACTCAACTTTACCACTGAAGATGCCACATCACTGAATGAGCAAAACTTTTCTTTAATAATCTCAACAAAGCATGGTTATCAGCTGAAAAAAAGTTTTAGTATTAAAAGTTTTGATCACGCAAATCTATAAGGGATACTAAAAAGAAATAACATAATAATTGTATTGGACATAAAGTTATGTCCACAAAACAGATTTTGTTTGAAATAAATAAAACACAATTTGACACAAATATTAATTGTATGAATACTTGTTTGGCACATATTACAGAAGGTTACACCATTAAATGAGTTTGCCTAAGTATAAAATTCTTGTCAGATGAAAAACGTGTACAGTCATAATACTATTTGTTATGTACAATACAAATGATTCACTATGGGTAGCAGTGACACATAAACACTAGACATTGACACTAAATTGTACTTGTTTTGAATGATTCATTGTGTGCTACCTGACCAGAGTACAGGTATTAACCAAGAGATGTTTAGTATACTGCTGTGTAACTGCTACAATGATGAATTATAAGTAGTACTTTTTGTTTTGGTCATCAACCTTGAAAAGGATAATAGAAACTTTGTATACCATGCTTCCAGCCGTTTTACATGATACATTCCTAGCACAAATAAGAAAAATGTAAATCTGCTGATGATCTAAAGGAGTGATAGTTATTTGCAGACTGACAGGGTTATAAAATAATTCTGAAAGAATTGTTGCTTTTACAATACCATCCTTTATCAACTGACTACTCAAATCTGCCAGTTTTTCACAGAAACTGAAGTTTGATGATTTGATCCATCATGACCTAGTGATGCTCCAAACATTTCAAGGATTCTCCTAGCCTTAAAAAACTGGACTGGCCTCATTGATTGACATGATTAATGTTAAATTTACTTTGGGATACTTCCAAACTTAATACAGTTTAAAATAAACAAAACAAAATTTTATTTCTAATTTTTCCAGAACTGTATACACATAATTTGATCTGGATAGAACGTGTATTAAACAATAATACTATTCGATGCAGATAATGAAACTATCCGTGTGGAGAACTATACATGACTTCCATGTTTTAAGATTTATATTTAAAATCGTTTTAGAAATGAAATATTTCTACAGAAACTACTTCTATCTTCAGCCTCAACCACAGAAAAAACACACACACACACCCCACACAATTCCTTTTTTCTTTATTTAATTTGAATTCAGAGTATTGGCACATATTTTATTAAAAGGGTGTATTTACTGGAAGTACAGATTTAGTTTCCATTTATTGCACATAATTACGGTACACAGACGATTTTTGGAGGTTGTGTCTACGTTTAACAATGTAACTTAACCTTTTAGATTTTTAAAATTAATTAGATTTAACAAAAATTTCCTTTGTTAGTGTACATTCAAAGGCTGTATTTATTGTATGGGTAAAAGGCTGTATATAACATTAAAGGTGTATTTATTCGAAGTACCGGAATTTACTTCCAATTTATAACCTAGTACAATCTAACGTATAACCAAACAAGTACATTAAAATCCTTTTTTCAATTTCCAGAGGAGTGTCAGTTTTTTAGTTTCAAAGGATAAAGAAAACACTTGTTTACAATTACTTCTAAGATGTCAAGGGTAATTGTAAATTGGGGTACCCGTAAATTGAATTTTAGAGCTGTATTTATTATTTACATTTTAAACAATTTTTTGTACGCAACATAATAACAAAAGGTTGAAATATTTGCAGTTATTTCAATTTTAAAACGTATACACAATTTTTCGGGCATGTTGCAAGTCTTTACTCATTTTTCTCTAGCAGCCCTAGAGAAAAATGTTGGGAAGTTTTGAAAAAGCACATTCCTTTATCACTGCAGAGCTTCCCTGAAACAAGATGAAGTGAGAGGATCCAAGCTGTCAAACCGATAGTTAAGCACTACCCAGGAGTACTTAAATTGTTGGATATATTTTAGAAGAGATGTCTTCTAGTCTAACTCCCTCTGCCTACAACATCATATTAGGGCTTTGGCCGCAGGATTTAGTGAAAGACCCGGGTATTTCACTATAGCCTGCGGCCAAAGGCAACTTCCGTCTCCACGTTTGTATTTTTTCCGTGTTCGATGTGTACTAGAACTGTTTTCTTCACAAGTAACTAATGCCAGGTTATGGAGGTTATGTACGACAATGTAACTTAAATAAAATTTACTTTGTTAGTGTACAATAAAAGGGTGTATTTACTGGAAGTACAGAAATAATTTTCCATTTATCGCACATAATTACGGTACACAGACGATTTTTGGAGGTTGTGTCTACGTTTAACAATGCAACTTAACCTTTTAGATTTTTAAAATTAATTAGATTTAACAAAAATTTCCTTTGTTAGTGTACATTAAATTATTGTATGCATACAAGGCTGCTGTACATAACATTAAAGGCTGTATTTATTCGAAGTACCGGAATTAAAACCTTTTTACTTCCATGTTCCTTAAGGAAATGGAAGTATGGTGATGGCAAAAAAAATCGTGTTCGAGATTATTGCAGATTCTGATTGTACTACACTCAAAATATGAAAAAAAGTCGTTTTTCGAAAAGTGTGTGTGTGTGTGTGTGTGTGTGTGTGTGTCTGTCTGTCTGTCTGTCTATAGATTTTTTTTTCTATGGCAAACGATAACAGCCGCAAATTCAAACAGAATCAAATAATTTTTTGCATACAGCCCTGATTTGTAGAGTACTCAAGACCTGTTGTTTTTGGTGAAGATTGGTTAAGAGAAGAGGGTAGTTTACCTGCAACGTTTTTTTTTTAATCAAGGGTAATTTGTTTCTATGGCAAACAATAACAGCCTCAAATTCAAACACAATCAAATAATATTTTGCATGCAGCCCTTAATTGTAGAGTTCTCAAGACCTATTGATTTTGGTAAAGATCGGTTAAGGGAAAGGGGTAGTTTACCTGCAACATTTTATGTTTTAACAAGAGTATTTTCTATGGCAAATGATAACAGCCGCAAATTCAAACATAATCAAATAATGTTTTGCATACTGCCCTGAATTGTAGAGACCTCAAGACCTATTGTTTTTGGTGAAGATCGGTTAAGTGAAAGGGGAAGTTTACCGACAACGGTTTACGTTTTAACAAGAGTGAAGTACTTAATTCTGATAAATTAAGTATCCTGAAAAGAAAATCATACATAAAACATCCTTCAATTTGTCAAACATAAAACACGATTTACAAGGAACACACATAAGTTGTTAGAAATTATCGAACCGAATTCAAATAAATGATTTTAAATATAAACATTAGAACATGGAAGTCATGGATGGTTCTCCATACCGATATTTTCAATTTCAAGAGGAGTGTCAGTTTTTTAGTTTCAAAGGATTAAGAAAACACTTGTTTACAATTACTTCTAAGATGTCAAGGGTAATTGTAAATTGGGGTACCCGTAAATTGAATTTTAGAGCTGTATTTATTATTTATATTTAAACAATTTTTGTACACAACATAATAAAAGGTTGAAATATTTGCAGTTATTTCAATTTTTAAACGTATACACAATTTTTAATCAATCAAAATGTTTCAATCCATTTTCCGTTTACAATTACCCCACCTAACCGCAAATGTATGGTGTGTCGCTATCTTCAGTTAGCACTTTTAATTTTAATTGCTATGAAAATAAATTGAAATAACATGTATGAAAAAGAAACGTTAATTTTAGTAGACTTTAAATGACTTAATACAGGGAGTCTTTAAATTTGTTTTAAAGTTTTTTCCTAAAGCTCTTTAACTTTGCTTAGAATAGCCAAAGACACCACGTGGTAAAATTGTATTGTTACAATGGCTGACACGCGAATAGATATGAAGCTTGTTCGCATGTTTCATTACATTTTTAATCAGTGTTGTGTTGTGAGTTTGACATTCATTTAATTAAAGAATGATTAGCTACGATGAACTGTTGAGTGTTATTAGTACAGAAGAGGATGCAATTTCTTTTCTTCAAGAAAAAGGTTTGGTTCACAATCCTCGTCGATATGAACAAGGACACGACATGGTTTTGGCCCTTGGGCAACAACAGCGTTGGTGTTGCAATAAAAGGACTTGCCGTGAGTATAAGGTAGTTCGCAATGGCACATTTTTACAGGGGTCCAGATTACCGCTGAGAACAATAATAAAATTTATTTATTTGTGGTGTGAAGGCTGAAGTAGTGTTAAAAACAGTAAAAAACAACTGGAAATCGGCGTCAACACACACACAGAGTGGACGGCTTTCTTAAGATATATCTGTACCGTAGACGTAACGAGAAACCCAAAGAAAATTGGAGGACCAAATTTAACAGTTGAAGTTGACGAGAGTGTGTTTGCCAAGAGAAAAAATAATGTTGGCCGAGTGTATCCACAACAATGGGTATTCGGTGGATACTGCCGAGAAATGAAGGAATGCTTTCTGTGTAGTGTGGAAGATAGATCAGCCGCTACCCTGCTACCTCTCATAGTGGCAAATATTGAACCAGGGTCTACTATTATGTCAGATGAGTGGCGTTCGTACCGTCAAATTGTTAATTTGCCACAACAGTACAGTCATTTGACTGTAAACCATAGTTATAACTTTGTGGATCCTGAAACTGGTGCGCATACTCAAGGCGTCGAAAGCATGTGGCGGTCCTGTAAACGGCGAAACATGATTGAATGTGGTACAAGAAGGGAATGCTTAAATTCCTATTTAAGTGAGTTCATGTGGCGAACAAGAAATAGAAATGAGGATTTGTTCCAGAAAATGCTGGAAACCATCAACAAATATGAGCCCCCTTCTTACTAAAAACAAATATGATTTTGGTAAGTATGTTCTATTTAGTGTGAGAGATATTATTTAATATTGGAATTATATTGCCAAATACAGTTAGACAACACGTTGATTAGAAAAGACTTTATTCACTGAACTAACCTTCCTAGAATACATACATCCGTTATAACAATAATAATACGCGCATGCGTATTGTACATACATTGTTTAACCATATTTAAATAGTACATATGATATATTTGACATTAGTTCAGGATGTCTTAACCTATTGGGCATGAGCCACTGCTGGGTCCCGAGAGGGCATTTGGAGGGTTGCAAAGTCAGGTTCAGAAATTTATTTACTGTGTCTTAAAAACCTACTACATGTAAATAACTAAGATATATCATTTTAACAATTTAAATTCAACCTGTTTTGTACATAGTCTAAACTGTACATTTTTGTTATTCATGCTCTACCATTGTTTTTTACCAGCTCTGATGTTTAACTCTCTATAACCAGATTGAAAGTTGCTTCCCAGAGGGATACAGTGAATTCAATTGGATTCAAGACCCATTCTTGTATTTTGAAAGTTCTAACATGTTCTCAGTAAAACTAAATGAGCAATGGTGTGATATCACCTGTGATGCTGGGATTAAAACTAAATTTTTAGTAATTTATTTTGTATAGTTAGTGATAACATGAGACATGTCATGGACAACAAAATCCATAAACTTTTAGATTCTGACTTAACAAATTTCTGGATATCTTTAAGAGATGAATATCCTGAACTTTCGGAGTTGCTCATCCCATTCATCACCTCATTCTTGAGTGAAATGGGATTTTCATCTCAAGTGAAAAGCAAGCACAGAAATAGACTTGACGCACACTCAGATTTATGACTTAATTTAACCACTCTTGAATCCAACATACCCCAGCTTTTGCAGAAAAAGCAGCCCCAACTGTCACATTAGTAACTAATGATTAGTTAGGCAAGTAAAAACTCTTTTGTTTTTAACTTCAGCATGTGTTTATTAGAGCAAATTAGTCTTTTGAATTACATATTTGGTTTTTGCTTTTCTATAATTAAGTGTATATATAATTTGTTTAAGCATAAAAGAAGGCTTAAAGTTCTCAGTGTTACCAAAAATATGATTATAAAGTGGGTGCACACCCCTACAAGTAGTTCTGCCATGCACACCCCTACAAGTCTAATTAATTTTAAAAATCTAAAAGGTTAAGTTAGATAATTAAACGTAGACACAACCTCCCAAAATCGTCTCTGTACCGTAATTATGTGCGATAAATGGAAACTAATTTCTGTACTTCCAATAAATACACCCTTTTAATAAAATATGTACCAATAAACTCCAATAAAATATGTACGAATAACGTAGCCTACTAGGTTATACATTCTAAATTGGAAGTACGGAGAGGTTTTAATTCGAATAAATACAACCTTTAATGTATATACAGCCTTTTATCCATACAATAAATGCAGCCTTTGAATGTACACTAACAAAGGAAATTTTTGTTAAATATTAATTAATTTTAAAAATCTAAAAGGTTAAGTTACTAAATATCACTATAATATTGACGACTCGGAACACTAAGTTTTTTATAAGTAAAAACGTAAAGTTTTACCTTACAGCCTAAACCGGTTTTCACCTATAGAAGGCTTCATCAGAGGCTGTCGTAGGTAGCGTTGTTCGTCTTGTTGTTGGCGACGAGATAGTTTTTCGTAAGATCGAAGCTGTGTGTGTGTGGTGAGATGTGTTCGAATAATGCGTGCGATTTGAATTGTGTCTGTTCGTTTAGGATGTCGTTTTTATTTGTTTTGTGTGTTTGTATATTTCTAATTGTTCTAGAGTGTCTAGTTTTCGGCCTTTTGTGTGTACGTGTAGTATGTTCATGTTATTGTCGATGTTTTTATATGTGTGGTTTGGTTCAATGAGATGGTTTGCGAAGGTAGATTCTGTAGTGGTGTGGAGTGCTTTTGTGTGTTCAATGTATCTCTGTTTGAAGCTACGTCCTGTCTGGCCTATGTAGAATTTATTGCAATTTGAACAATTTAGCTTATATACACCGGGTAGATCGAATTTGTTTTGTGCTTTGGGCATGCGTTTTGATAGTGTGTGTTCTGTTTTGTTAGTAGTTTAACAAAACAGAACACACACTGAGTTTTTTCCTAAAGCTCTTGAATTTTGCTTAGAATAGCCAAAGACCAAATGCCATTTGTACAGCACGTGGTAAAATTGTGTTGTTACGATGACGTTGACCGAAAAGGTTATCATGCTTGTTCACCAAATTTGTTACATTTTAAATCAGTGTTGTGTTGGGAGTTTCACATTAATTATTAATTAATTATGATTAGCTACGATGAACTGTCAAGTGTTATTGGTACAGAAGACGATGCACTTTCTTTTCTTCGAGAAAAAGGTTTGGTTCACAATCCTCATCAGTGTGGTAATGGACATGATATGATTTTAGCGCTTTATGTATGCACAATATTATGTAAAACACAAAATTACAACAAACACACCAAAAGTATCTATAGAAATTACAACAGTCATAATGAACAAACAAGAAATAAACAATAAAACTGATAAATTCTTCTCCGGAAACAATATAACACAAATAACCAAAGATCCCACAATAAAATACCAAAAACAAATTCATAAATAATGCAAAATACATAATCCAAACAGAAAACATAAAATACCTAAAACAAATTAAACCTAACCCTCCAAAACTAAATGCATTACCGAAAATACACAAACCCAATATACCCATTTGACCTTTGATAAATAACACACAAGCACCCTCCCATAAAATCGCCAGACACCTAGATAAACTAATCAGAAAACATATAAATCTAACCAACAACACTTCTGTTAAAAACAACATAGAACTTGTCAAAAAACTAGAACACATCCATATACCACACAACTCAACATTAGCATCATTTGACATAACGAATGTATACACCAATGTACCCGTCAAAGACACCATAGTATCAAGGTAAGTGTTTGGAATAGTGTTTTAGCTGAATTTATACACTAGGAGGCAGTGGCGGCTGGTAATGTTTTTGACTGGGGGGGCAAATTTGTTTGGACCCATATGTAACAAAAGTCAACAATAGAAACTAAATTATTGCTATTATCATGAAATAATTGTAAAATTGAACCTTTTGTTTACTACTAAAAGTATTGTTAATATCAAAAACCTACCTTGCAAACTACCAATATTTAAACAGTGTTTGAAACTGAAATTATTTATAACCCTAAGCGGTTCATGTTCCTAAACTTAAATATTAATAAATTATGTTATTAAATGCATGCATTGCTAAATAAAATATATTTGTTCCCTACCCTATTTGTTTCTAACAAATACGCACAGAACACAAAGGCTCAGGCCTACACAGAATAAGTTACACATTTATGTATACAAGGTTCAACAAAAACACTATCTTAGACAGAATACACTGCCTAATAAAGAATAAATTATTAGGACATTACGTTTACACAAAAAGTACAACAAGAACACAATCAAAACTATATAAAACACAATAGAAAATATATGCACTTTAAACAGCAACAGAGTTGTTTTGAAGAATGGTCCGGTTCTCTATGAAAATAGCTGCGAAGTCAGAAAGCGGGCAGAGCCCCACTTGTAATGGCTGATGCTGATTTAAATGCATAGACATGTGTACATGTCTCTTTCCCTGCTCCCCGCATGACCGGTCTATGCAGGGAGGATGACAGTGAAAACGTCCGGCTGCAGGTTCATGCCGAAAACATCGGGTGATCGCTATTAGTCGCCCCAAAAATATCTTTCAATAAGGATACTACACATTATAGTTATATTATTGGCAAGTTTAGTTTGCAAATTTAGTGGGAGGGCTGCGCTCTTTTGCTTTTGCCCTCCCTGTATGAGCCGCCACTGCTAGGAGGACACTCAGCATTTAGATTGTGTGTGTAACTCTGGTTAATCAAAGAGAATTATTTGTGTAAATTCAAATTTAGTAATACAAATATACTACCATAAATGCCTGGAATACTATGCATTAAAGAATTTTAATTAACTGTATATGGGGAAAACTGGTTTACATACATTAATTCTGAAAATAATAATCCTGAAATGTAATCAGTACTTATATCAAGTTAAGTGCAATAATTAAATAGATTCTTCAACTTGCATGTTGCAAACTTAAGGTGCTAAGCCTTTACTTTACTTTTAATTTAACATCAATTTATGTTCGGCTACGTTAAAAAGAACATGTTATGGCCTCTGAGAAAGTACACAGTGAGTGGAAGCTGGCTTAAATGAAGGTAAAAATTGTATCTAATAATTAGTGTCCCGTGAGGGCTGATTCTGATTGTACTACCCTCAAAACGTAAAGAAAAGTCATTTTTAGAAAGATGTCTGTGTGTAGAATTTTGTCTATGGCGAATGATAACTCCCGCAAATTCAAATAATTTTTTGCATATTGTAGAGGACTCAAGGTCAGTTAAGGAGAAGGGGTAGTTTACCTGCAACGTTTTGTTTTAACAAGAGTAAAGTACTTAATCTATAAATGAAAAGGGGTAGGGGGAGGGGATAATTTTCTATAAATGAAAATGATAGGTGAAGGGGAGGGGATAATTTTTTATATGTTTACTACGTTATCAGCAACATTGAAGTAGTTTGTTGATAAAATTCCTTCCCAGGCTGTTTGGCCGTAGTCCAATGTTTTCTGCAAAACCAGACGTTTTGGAAGTGCCATCGACTGCCATCATCAGTGAAAATCGAGTGCGCTAACATGAGGTGGTATATGTTAGTGACCACAATTCTGTCGTTGAGGCTGAAGATAGAAGTAGTTTCTGTGGAAATATTTTATTTCTAAAATGATTTCAAATATAAATCTTAAAACATGGTAGTCATGTATGGTTCACCATACCGATATTTTAATTATTTGCATCAAATAGTATTATTGTTTAATAAATGTTCTATTCAGATCAAATTATGTGTATACAGTTCTGGAAAAATTAGACAGGCATAATATTTTGTTTGTTTATTGTAAACTGTATTATGTTTGGAAGTATCCCAAAGTAAATTTAACATTAGTAATGTCAATCAATGAGGCCAGTCCAGTTTTTTAAGGCCAGGAGAATCCCTGAAATGTTTGGAGCATCACTAGGGGATCTAATCATCAAACTTCAGTTTCTGTGAAAAACTGGCAGATTTGAGTAGTCACTTGATAAAGGATGGTGTTGTAAAAGCAACAATTCTTTCAGAATTTTTTATAACCCTGTCAGTCTGCAAATAACATACTGTATTACAGTATACAAATGTAGTGTAATATCTTGGCACAATACTATATGATAAATTTGTATAAAAGGCTCATTTCCAATAGAAAGGATAGCTGGTGTGATCAGACATAACAAATTTGTATTAGTTTTTTGAGAATTTATTCCTATCTAACTGGAGTAAGCATATTTTCAAACCTTTATGGACGTGTGTCATGGAATTTACAGATTGCACCAAAAGAAACAGTTAAAATATATCTTTTCAATTAAATAAAAATTGGTCTTGTAATATGATTTGGTAATACAGCAGGAACTAATCAGTTAATTGCTATTACAAAATGCCTTATTCCTTTTCCATGATGATCAGATTTTGCTATACGCCTGCATAAATAAAAATTATTAAAATGCTTATCTCCCAACACAAAGTTGAACACATGATGAAAAGTTCATCATGTCACATAGTCTAGTATCAAGGTAAGTTTTTGGAATACTGTTTTAGCTGAATTTATACACTAGGAGGACACTCAGCATTTAGTTTGTGTGTGTAACTCTGGTTAATCAAAGAGAATTATTTGTGTAAATTCAAATTTAGTAATACAAATCTACTACTGTAAATGCCTGGAATGCTATGCATTAAAGAATTTTAATTAACTTTATATGGGGAAAACTGGTTTACATACATTATTTCTGAAAATAATAATCCTGAAATGTAATCAGTACTTATATCAAGTTAAGTGCAATAATTAAATATATTCTTCAAATTGCATATTATATTATAAATATATTATAAATTAAATTGCAATGATTGCCAACAATTCTACATCGGCCAGACGGGAAGATCTTTTTCTTCCAGGTTTTCTGAACATTTAAAAGCCCTCACCACAAACTACATACATTCCACATTTGCCACACATTTACATAACGAAAACCACAGCTACACAAACATAGAACACAACATGGAAATATTACACTACTTACCTAAAAGTAGAAAACTAAACACAGCTGAACAATTTGAAATATACAGATATCACACACTACAACCAAACAACATATTAAATGAACAGATACATTACAAATCACATACACTATTTGACACACTGATCCACACACATAATTCGAACCTCAGCGCCAATCCCTTCCCACCATCAACCCCCACCACACACTCCATTCCGTAACGGTTATTCTGTAATCGACAGTTAGTATTAAACCCACTGAAGAAGAGAAACAACATCTCGAAACGTTTGGGAAGTGAAAACAGTAAGTTCATAAGTGAAAGTATTATATATATTATTATATTCTTCAACTTGCACGTTAAATAGATCCGGTCTCCTTCACTTACCAGGCACATAAGGGAAGCTCTAAACCATGAACTGTCCCAGTAGTGAATGCTACAATGAGATCTTTAGAGTCTGTATCACTTTCTTTTGAACTTCTAAATACAGGATTTCTTGGAACTGTGTAGAGTGGGTTCAGTGGAGTAACTTGCGGAGGGGGGTTATCAGGGGATCAATTCCCCTCCAGAACTATTCGAAATTTCAGCAGAATTCCATAATTTCCTAAGTAGACCCATTTCTAAGCCAGTTTTGTTTGTACAAGTAATACTTATAAATAATTATAGAAATAAAAGTAATTACAATATTGTAACGTTATGTTTCCCCCTTACATAAAATAGGCCCCAACTTAAACCATTTCATGACCATGATACATGAAGAACAAAATACTAAGTCATTAACTAAATTGTATACTATAAATATTGTCCGAGATAATAAAAAGAGATAAGAATAATGTAATGAAACTGATAAGAACGTTATCAATAAGAAGATTTTACTCCAGTAAACTGAATTAAAAATTGATAAAAAAATAAAACTCCATACTGCAGTAATAAACTGGATACTCAATTAAGAAAATTATTAATTCAATAATTAGTTTCTAAGTACTAAAATAATGAAATCAAATTTTATTTATGATTATGAATAGAATAATGTAAATCAAAAAGAGTATTACAAAAATGTAATAATAAAACAACAACAGAGCTAAATGTAAGCCTACAAGTAAGGTTATGTAACATTATAATGTTTTAAACAACAGAAAGAACAAAAAAGCATTGTAAAATCCATGAATTGTAAACAGAAGGTGGAAACTACTGATGAAGTAGTAAATAAGCTTATAATAGCTAGATAATAATGGTTATAATTTGAATTATAACATGAAGAAGAAGAAATATGAAAAACTAAAACTTGTCAATAATTGTATGTAAAAAGAACAGTTTTAATGTAAACTTATTAAACAAACTATACTGTATAAATAATACTAGAATCGTTATTATTAGAATAATATTCTAGTAAGGAAGATATGATTAACCAATAAGTATAAACAAAGTAAATAATGAAACAAGATACATGGACTAAACCTTCAGAATACTGATACTGAAGATAATAACAACTAGAATAAGTAAAAAACCAATATTAAAGGACAAACTATGTTGTCAAAGCTTCAGTAAATTGTGAAGAATGTTTTAGAATAATGATGTAATAGGAAGAAACATGTATTTTCAAGGTATGAATGAAATTGAGGGTCAATATCATAGGCAAATGAGCCTAGAACATTTGTATGTTATTCATAGTAAATAATTGTTAAGTTATGTCATTATTATTGTAGTGAAAGTTGAATAAGGGTATCAAGAACAATGTAAAGTAATTGTCTGATAGCAAAAGTAATTATTTTAAATGTACGAAAGAAACTAAGGTGTCCACTACAATGGGCCAGTAGGCCCTGTACCTGAATAACTTATTTCTACTATTTGTAAACAAGTATTGCTAATAATTGTCATTATTAGTGTAACAAAAGTGAAAGCCAAGGATCAAGAACAATTTAGAATAGTTGTCTTGTATTAAAAACAAGAATTGTTAAAATATGAAAAAATAATGTTCAAACTATAATGGCCAATATGCCTAGACAAATTATGTATGTTAATTGTAAGAAATTATTATTGATTTTTGTCATTAGTATTGTTGTAAAAGTTGTAGGGAGTTATAAGGAACAATTGTGATCAGTTATATCACAATAAAGTTACGTAATATTATTAGAAGAAAGAGAATTAGGATGTCAGGAACACAGGTTGGGTTATGCCTAGTTAGCCAAACATGACTTTTATAAATTGGGACATTATTAATTACTGTAAATAATGTTACACTCAATGGTTAGTAAGTAAATATCATTCTTTAATTTTCTTAATTCTTAACCTCATATTATGAGTACAAATGTATGCCTACTTATTTGTAATTATTGGATAGTGAACATTGGATTTCAATATAGTAAGCGTACACATATTAATTTTAAGCACGTTTTACAAATAGTGAATGGAAAAGAAAATAAATACACGATTTCAACTTTCTTAAACTGAAAACAAGAAATTCTTTTGAGTTAGTGTAACGTGTTGTGTTACTGTAAGACAGAGCAGTGCTGTTAGTGTACTAATTAAGATGCATTAAATGTATAAATAAAGCTAATGAGTTATTCTTAGATGACATCATTAATCTTATTGGTAATGGTGTAAAAGCCTTCCCACAGCGGTTGCAGGTTTGGGCTGATTTCTTCCTTCCTTATCATGTTATAGAACTAAGCCTGGCAGCAGGTGTGAGCCCTGAAGAAATTGCAACCAGTCTTCATCTTTGTATTTGCCAAAATAAAGTTGTTATGAGCCAGGTCATGTAAATTCAGGTTAGGCCAAGTTGCTCATTAGACTTTGTCTAAATTTTAAAGATATAAAATGTTGATAAAGATTTTAGGACCGTACATTAAAAACATTGTTTGCACATATGAGTAGGAAGCAGATGTATTAATATAATATGTTACCCAACAAGGTACAGAAACAATTATGTATACTTAATTAAGTAGTTAGTGGACTTAAAACCTGCAGTAGAAACTCCAGTTTTTATAAAACAAATAGGGAGAGAATTGAAGATTTGATGTTTGTAAATGTTATATCTATTTTCTTCATGGGGCAAATAAAGCTGAGGGTATATTTTTCTATTTTTCATAATAACTGTAATAATCTGGGGCCAACTCGGCTGGGCAACATTTTTTTATCACAAAAGCTTGATTTGTTTAACACCCTGTGGTTAGCTCGGTGTCAGGCCAAGCGAGGTACGAGAACAATTAAGCGTCTGGGAATGTGTAAGAGCGCTAAGTTATTTATTATTGATGTAAATCGATATAGTTACTTTCATGTCGTTCTCATCTACCCACGCCATCCACAGCGGTCCGCCATTACCGGCCGGATATGTTCACTTTCACTAAGACACCCCGAACTGTTTTGGTTTTTCGAATTTAACTGTTCTGTTCACAACACCTTAGGGTCATTCCATGTCAAGTCATCCAGGCCATGACACCCAATATCTAGTTGAGAACTGAGATTTTGTGTACTGCTATTGTACTTAATTTCATGAACTTTTGCCAATTTTTATTACTTTATATACATTCTGTTGGTAGTAAATGCAGAAAGTTTGATGCAATGCGTTACTTCAAAGCAAATTGTGAAAATTTGAAAATTGGCTGCATTTTTAAATGGAAAAAAGTAGGCTGACAATTTTTTCCCTGAATATTCTTTCTGACATGTAGGCCTAGTTTATGAAAACATGAAAGAATTGGCCATATAAAATTTTGTAGATTAATTTTATTTATTTTTTGTTAAATTAACAAAAAAAATTGGACACTTGCCCCCTCTGAAAATCATTGAAAAAATTGGAAAGTGATCTACAAATAGTAAAGTTTCATCGCAAAAAAACCAGTTTTGAGAAATGAATGGTACTCACACAAAAAATTTGTCGTGAATTTTGAGAACATTTCCACTCAGCCATTAACATTCCCACAATATCCTTAATAGAAATACTGTTAACTACCCAAGAAACATTAACAACATAAGTGAGCATACAAATATACAAATGCAACAAAAATTTCAATATAAAACAAAACTACAAACTATAAAATGTACTCATACATTACATAAGATATGAACACTAACTTTGTTACAATGGTAACTTCTGAGTCATAACTGAATTAACTCAATCAATGATACCTAGAGTTTTGTTTATAGTATTTGAACACTTTCTCAAAAATCAATACTATGTCAACACTACACAAAATGCTGATGCTGCAATATGCATTCACGTTCATTTGGAACTATACATGAGACAGATGCTTTAATGATTCACATTTAATATTTTTTTGTAAGAGGACCACTTTTCTTCCACCAATCTTGAAGACTCTTTGCTTAGAGAATAAGTACGGCCTGTTGCTGTGGTGATATCAACTTCACATAGAATATGAGAGAATGGGATGTCACAAACATCATTATCAGGCCAACAGAAGGACGGGGATGGTCCATGAGGATGCATGAACCTTACTGTAACATCTCCTTCTTCACCATTCACTTTCTCAACAATCCCCAAATACCAAGAAGAGTCATATGCACATGCAACATAGCAAGTGCAGACACATACGGTATGTGTTCCTGATGATCCTGCGAGTATACACTGTTTCGGTCGAAGAGAAGCAAATTTTGAAAATCCTACTTTGTCTTCAGGACACTTCTTTTTATAGAGAGAATACATTTCAGCTAAATTACTTAAAACAAGACGCTTCTGTTCATATGTATTTTTGCTGATGCTCACTCTGTCTTCTTTCCCAGGCATTATTCTTGAGTTTTCATCATCTAAATAAAAACTCTGTACTTTTTGCACTGTTTCATGTGGTAATGTCTTTCCTCTTTTTTGCTCAGGCATCGATAAAATACCCTTCTCAATTACAAGAGCTCTTGCTTGTCGCACCAAATATTCAGAAACTTGAAATGTGGAACTGACTTTTTGTCGAGACCAGGTTTGTGGCACAAGAGTGAGTAATTGAATTTTTTCACGATTATTTGCATGTTTAATTTTCTGCTTTATTTTATCCATGAGTTCATCGTGATGTTTTGCCTTTTCTTCAAGTATTGTTAAAACACTGTCAGGGTTATTACTAGCTTCAGTAGCCAGCTCAACTTGATATACATGTGAAATTTTAGTTTTTAATGCCCCAGTTGCTGATTCCAATTTACGTTTGGCTGCTGCAGACCGACTATGCCGAGCAACCGAATGCAGCTTTGCAGGAGATATTCCTAGGCTAGTTAAGCTAGTATTGAGCACAGCTTTTTCAGGAGTCTGCACCTTCACATTACTGACATTTATATCATCTGATGACGAGTCGTCGCTTGCTTGTTTTTCACTAATAAGTTTGGTACAGGTTGGGCACATTTTTTCTCCAGGAACAATGCTAAATCCTCTAATTTTGAAGTCCTTTGCCTTTTCTAAACTAACTTCACGCAATCCAGATAAAACAGATCGTTTATGGCGCTTAAAGGGATCACAGCAAATTTTCTTATGTAGAGAGAATCTGCGCAGGTACCTGTCTTTGTGTTTAACACACACATATGAATCAGATAAACAGTATGAATGACTATTGCTTCGCCATAATATAAGTTCTTGTTCTTCATCAGTCAGTTCATTCACACTTGTCAGGGCACTATCACATGAATCTTGAAGGTACTGTCCAAGAAAACACTGCCTACTTGTACTTTCCATATTGCTTGAGGCATAAAACCACCATTTGTCATAAATAATCCAAGAGATGTAGGCCTAACCTAAAAAGAGATTAAATATGACAAAATCATGCTATTCCATTGTTTCATTACAAAAGTATTTCAAATTATTATTTTAATATTATTGTTACTATTTTCAATAGATAATACTTACTTTTGTTTTGGAAGTGAATAGTTGAAAAACTGCAACAACTAAATTTATGACTAACAAAGAACTCTGTGATGCAACTCAGTACAAGAGCTCAGAAGGAGGGATTTTTATATAAGGCGGGAATTTTGAAAAACACAAAATTCGATTTTATTGTTTTGAGACATATTTTGTTATATTTACTTGTGAAATGTAGTACAGGAACTTATTAGCTCCTAGAGTAAATAATTAGTAGTAAAATAGTTCTAAGTAAATTGAAAAAATGATTGACAGAATCCTAAGTAAACTAATAATTTTGATAAAAATAAACTTAAGACATTTGAATAAAGTGTTGTTTTTCCCAATCAAACGTCTTAACTTTATTTTTATCAAAATTATTAGTGTACAAGTCCAAAACAAAACAATAAAATCGAACTTTGTGTTTTTCAAAATTCCCGCCTTATATGAAAATCCCTCCTTAAATAAAAATTCTTACAATTACCTTCTTTACCCAAAAGTTACGTATTTCTACATTTCTACAAACTGTTCTTTTTGTGTGACATAAAGAAAGATTTATAATAATATTGTAAAACTTTCAAAGGAATCTATGAGGGGGCAATACCTTAAAAAAATTATAATGCCCATGTATCGAGTTTGTTTAAAGAAATTATTTACATTTTTTTCTAAGACATAGATTATGAATATTCAATATAAGGAGCATGAACATAAAAATATAAACCTTCCTCTTTAATTAAAAAAAATTCAAGGTTCTACTGCAAAAACTGTAGGAACTATTGCATTTTTAAATTATGAAGGAGCTCGTCTATGGAAAACCTGAGTTCCTGAATCCATATAACTTCTTTAGATCATAACTGAAAAAGTACTTAACCTGCAACATTTAAATTTTGGAAATGTTCATATATCTAGGTATACTTCAATTACACAAGATTTCAAGGTTTTCTGTGAGGGTGGGTGTCATTTCCTAACATTTCTGGATGATTTGATATGGAACGACCCATTATCTTCCATCTATCCTTCTTTTGCACTATGTTGGGGCAGGCCACGCGTACTTACACATGCCGGCCTCCCGACGTTTTTAATGGAGACTGCTGCTGTATTGTCTACTATACGGTTTGGCTACTGGTAATGAACTGCCAACCTCGTGCGCGCGGTTGCCTACCCACCAGGCATAAGGCATCGCCATCACTCGTTCCGTGATTGGTTTAACGGTGGTTAGCAGGAATAATTCGTCTTCCTTCCGTTATGCATTTTGGGTTGGAGAATACATATTTTCTCATGCCCTTTTGTCCTCTGAGCACATGTCGCCAAAAAAGCAGCACACACGCGCGCTCTTACACATTCCCAGACGCTTAATTGTTCTCGTACATCGCTCGGCCTGACACCGAGTGTAACAGTACATAATGACCCAATACCAGAATTATGGGAATTAAGGGTAATTTTCAATGTTTTATTGTTTAATTATTAAAATACAGAATGGTTAGGTCCATTGTCCCTCTGAAAGAGAGAGCAATGCAAATTCAGCAAGAGTATCATACCAAGGTCACCGTAGGACGTGCGAGGGTCGGTAAAAGCCATGGCGGTGTTTGTGACGAATGACTTTAAATATACATTGTGATTGGACAATAACGCTGTTCCGTCATAACCAAAAACAATGACGCACTGAATACAATGCATCCGACTAGGCGTTGTCCTGCATGACAAAGCTTAATGACGTCAAACCCACTCACACAAGCATAAATTTGCATATTCATCGGTCTCAGTTCAGCACAGTACACCAGAGAGGCCACAGCGATGTATCGCTGTTGGCATTAGTATTCATTCAAAAGTTGTAAAAAAGCCTAGTCAAAATTTATAAAATGTGATTAAAAAGTCAGAGAACACTTAAACAACAGTATATAATAAAAAACGTTTAATGTAGAGTCAGTGCAGACGATTTAAAAAGGCAGAATGATGAGGCGAACACCGACCATACTCCTGGGGAACATCTGAGGCCAGCGAGGGAGCGACGCTACACCGTTCTCAGAGAAGTCACAATATCTTTCGTTTATTATCATATTAATGAGCTCATTAAACAAAACACAAAATTGTATGAAATGTAATTGTAACAGAGCGTGAATGAGTGTACGATTGAACTAAGGCGTGGCCATGCTTCTATACATAGAGGGCATTGGCTTGTGTTTCATATAATACGATAACTGCAGTTATAAAACAAAAAGAATATATCTAAAACTGATGATGAGATTTTCAATTCATATACTTAATCAAAATAATGAAATAAAGACGGAAGAAATATAGCCACCATTTTGTTTTTTGTAATAACACTTGACGCCATTTTGAGACACCTTTTGATGTATGTTATGTTATTCATGCAATTAAAACTAGTAATCAAATTCTATAAAGAAACTGTGTTATCATTGTGTCGCCTTTTCTGTGTATTCAAATCTCGCTGTAACGAAACCCTGGATCCCTTAAGTAAAAAGTGTTGCAAAAGGAAAAGCACGTGCTCTCAAATAACAAAAAAACGGTAAGTACACACGTGTACCATACTTTGATAATTATTATACATGTATAATAAAAAAAAATTATGTGTAAAATATGAGGAGAGTAACAAATGGCGGCCGAACTGGGACGTTATATAAAAATTAATTTATATAAAACAGCCAGATTTGAAAACAGAGAAGGTGGTACAAGACGGAACGTAACCTAATACACAAGAGGTTATGTTGATGAAACAAAGCAACCAGTAATTGTATAATAAAAAAATAAAGTGTCATTTAAACAGCTAAATTATGGCAGAAAGAAATGATAGTATGTTATGTGTAAACAATACAGACACAGAATCTATTTTATTAGACAAAATAAGCGCGAATTCTATGCCTAGGGCAGTCGAAA
The DNA here is from genome assembly GCA_034769895.1 of Magicicada septendecula. Taxonomy (NCBI): domain Eukaryota; kingdom Metazoa; phylum Arthropoda; class Insecta; order Hemiptera; family Cicadidae; genus Magicicada; species Magicicada septendecula. Next base: position 456,139,849 of record CM068367.1, read on the forward strand.
ATAACATATCGTTGGAAGATCTGTTCATATTAATTAAAACATAAAATAGTGTATTAAAAGAAATAGACGAAAAGTTTGATAGCCTTGAGAATGAACTAAAGAAACAAAACAATGTACGAAATGCAAAATTGAATCAATTAGAGGAGAAATTAGACAAGAGAATTAATGAGATACAGTTAGAAAATAAGAGTAGAGAAATAGACAGATTAGATAGAAACAAAAACAAGGTAAGTGGGGTAGAAAAGTATGATAATATAAATAAAAGTATGATGTTAGAGAATGACTGTGTAAACAGGAGTAGTGATAATGAAATTTTATGGGGAATAGAATATAATAATGATGGAATGATAGTGTGTCTTGAAGGGTTGAAGAGAGTGTGTAGAGAGAGCATAATTGTAAAAGAATTGCAGGGGTTAGATTTTCCCTTAATGGTGTATTTGGGGATGATATACATGTTTTTAGGAAGGACAAGAGTGCCTTCGATGTAGGTTTTGGAGACAAAAGGTCTGCAAATAGTTGTCCCTGGATTTTTTGTGCACCTGATAGGTGGTGCGAGAATAAAGTTGTAGTGTCCCCTGCATATATTGGGAGAGAGAATGTGATTTGGGGTTATGATAGGAGTTATTGTGAAAGAGAGTTGTGTGATAATTGGGAGATAGAGTTATATAGAGTATGTAGAGATTATGAAGAGTTTATAGAAAGGTTAGGTGGAGATAGAAGTGATAAATATAATAAAAACTTACCTTGTATTGAAACTGAAGTAGTAGGAGAGAATGAGAATAATTACTTTGTAAAATACATAATTATGACTGATTTTACTGAAGGTGACAGAAACATACCCGATCAAGAGTTATATGACTTTGTGGAAACGGATAAAAATTTGAATAGTTGGTGCATGTATAAGGATGTTAGTATAAAATATCTAATATTAAACCATGTATATAGTTTTAAGGTTTGATTGTTATTTGACGATGGAGGGTAGACATTTTATTGTGTATTATGAACATTTAATTATGTGAACAGTGTTTTTTAAGATGGACTGATTATGACTGATTTATGGTAAATGATTTAATGATTATGTGGATTGTATATTTTTGTGTATATTAATGTCAGTGTATTTGTGTATTCTTGTAGTTGTGTATTTTATGTATTTTTTTTATGTAAACATGTATTGTAGAATTTTAAATAACTGAAGAATGATTTTAAATGATATTATGAGAGTCAGATTCTAAAGGGTTAGTAAATGATTATGCATATAATAAATTTGGATCTGGAGATGTATTGTTGTTAGTAGATAAGTGATGAATTTTCTAGTGATATATTAAGGTGAAATGTTGTAAAAGAGTTTGGGAAATAGTGATAAATAAGGGCATTGGAGTTAGTTAAATAGAGTTAATGGGAGTTAGTAAAAATAAAGTGTTGAGATCCAGATAATATATAAAGAGGTGTTAGATATTTTAGGGACACAGTGGTTAGTGATTATATATGTAGAGTTGAGTAATGTGAATGGTAATTATATTTGTTGTTAATGGTGATATTTTGTAATAAGGGTATTGGTGTAGGGAGTCTGCAACGAAAGGTGTTGAGACAGGAAAGGACCGTTGTGTGCCAGAAAGGGTTATCTGAAAGGGTCAGGAACCAATGATGGAATGAGCATAGATAGGGAGCACACATACTAGTACAAAAATGAGCGGTGCCAGAGGTTTTAAATGGGATTTGTGAAGGGGGTTATTATAGAGATATTGGTGTCATAATATGTTAATGGTTAGAAGCGGTTGTTAGTGTAAAAAAGAGGTGAGTAAGGTTAGGTTGACAAATGCCAAAATAAGATAGAGAAAATAGTGAATAATAGAGAGTCACCCAAACTAGTAAGGATAAAAGGGTTGGAAAAAGAAAATTCATGGTAGGAAGGTAATTGTAACAGAAAGGTAAATGATAAAGTGGAAATTGTTTTATAGAATCTCATATGATGAATGTTAAATGATTAAAAGTTAATAGAGAATTGTTGATAGTAATGATGTGATAGTGTTTTGGTACAAGTCATGTAAATGTAAATTGTTTAATGTAAGATAAATGTAACAATGTTAAGGTGTAATGTCTAATGTTTTATGATGTTTTATTGTTATTGGTAACGACGTTAACAAGTATCAAAGAATAGTAGTTTTAAAGAAAAAAAAAAAAGAAGTTGAAAGTCCAAAGATACAATTGAAGTTGAGCCAAAAATATAGTATGATGCATGTTGCAATAGATAGCTGATTGTAAGTTGAGTAACAAAATTTAAATAATAAAAGTGTCTGCCATAATAGTTGTAGGTTGAGTTTGATAGAAATAAGTAGGTGAAGGTACTTTGGGGAATATTAAAGAAGTGTTCATGTATTGTGTTATTTGTAGTTGTATACATAGTTTGTTTTCTTACAAGGAAGAAACTGAGTTTGGTAGTGGTAAAAGAATATACATTTTAAAGTCTTGTTGTTGTTATGTTAAACTTTTAAATTAGAACAAACCAATGCCCCAAACACAAACCAATGTGTCTAAAGGGGAACATACAAGTTGTAGATATGGAGGTATACTAGACCACTATTTTAAATTTTTGTGTGAAATGTTTCAGAGTTTTGTGGTGTTGTGACCACGGTCCTGGGCTGGCTGGAGCGTCAGAACAGGAGCGTAGAGTGCCTCATGGCCTTATGGTGTAGGGATCTCTCAGGAGAAGTCCAGTAAGGTCAGAGGGTGCGATCAACATCATTGGACCAAGGGTAAGTGATGACAAATTTTTTTATAGTAACATTACAGGGGGTTGTGGTGACATATCTAGACTGATCCTTTTAGGAAAGTGTGAATGAGTCAATGAAAGTTTTTGTGTCTCGACACAAAATCTTTCATTGAGGGGGTTTGTAACAGTACATAATGACCCAATACCAGAATTATGGGAATTAAGGGTAATTTTCAATGTTTTATTGTTTAATTATTAAAATACAGAATGGTTAGGTCCATTGTCCCTCTGAAAGAGAGAGCAATGCAAATTCAGCAAGAGTATCATACCAAGGTCACCGTAGGACGTGCTAGGGTCGGTAAAAGCCATGGCAGTGTTTGTGACGAATGACTTTAAATATACATTGTGATTGGACAATAACGCTGTTCCGTCATAACCAAAAACAATGATGCACTGAATACAATGCATCCGACTAGGCGTTGTCCTGCATGACAAAGCTTAATGACGTCAAACCCACTCACACAAGCATAAATTTGCATATTCATCGGTCTCAGTTCAGCACAGTACACCAGAGAGGCCACAGCGATGTATCGCTGTTGGCATTAGTATTCATTCAAAAGTTGTAAAAAAGCCTAGTCAAAATTTATAAAATGTGATTAAAAAGTCAGAGAACACTTAAACAACAGTATATAATAAAAAACGTTTAATGTAGAGTCAGTGCAGACGATTTAAAAAGGCAGAATGATGAGGCGAACACCGACCATACTCCTGGGGAACATCTGAGGCCAGCGAGGGAGCGACGCTACACCGTTCTCAGAGAAGTCACAATATATTTCGTTTATTATCATATTAATGAGCTCATTAAACAAAACACAAAATTGTATGAAATGTAATTGTAACAGAGCGTGAATGAGTGTGCGATTGAACTAAGGCATGGCCATGCTTCTATACATAGAGGGCATTGGTTTGTGTTTCATATAATACGATAACTGCAGTTATAAAACAAAAAGAATATATCTAAAACTGATGATGAGATTTTCAATTCATATACTTAATCAAAATAATGAAATAAAGACGGAAGAAATATAGCCACCATTTTGTTTTTTGTAATAACACTTGACGCCATTTTGAGACACCTTTTGATGTATGTTATGTTATTCATGCAATTAAAACTAGTAATCAAATTCTATAAAGAAACTGTGTTATTAATGTGTCGCCTTTTCTGTGTATTCAAATCTCGCTGTAACGAAACCCTGGATCCCTTAGGTAAAAAGTGTTGCAAAAGGAAAAGCATGTGCTCTCAAATAACAAAAAAACGGTAAGTACACACATGTACCATACTTTGATAATTATTATACATGTATAATAAAAAAAAATTATGTGTAAAATATGAGGAGAGTAACACGAGCTAACCACAGGGTGTTAAACAAATCAGGCTTTTGTGATAAAAAATGTTGCCCAGCCGAGTTAGCCCCAGATTATTACAATTATTATGAAAAATAGAAAAATAAACCCTCAGGTTTATTTGCCCCGTTACAATACCCCCCCCAATGAAAGGTTTTCTGTCGAAACAGAAAAACTCTCATTGCCTAAAAAAAAAACCTAAGAGGATATGGCGCCAACAACACCCCTTAAATCCTTACTAAAACCATGGATAACTCACCCCCCCTAGTCTGGTGACTGCGGCTGCACCTGCATGACTCTACTGGACTTCTCTGTTCGAGATCCCAACACCGTAAAATCAGACAGGCACCCACCACAGTATCACCAAACTCTGTAACATTTAATAAAATATATCAATTACTGGCTTTTCAACATACCACATCCTTAACTGACTTGTTCCCCCTTAGTCGTACTGGTTTGCCTTTTAGCAAAGTACTGGTTGTATATCTCAATGGACTACTTAAAGAAACAATATTTTTTAACACATGTATCCTTAACTTAAACATATTACATTTTCCTGTATTATATATTCTAGATTATTTTTACTTCTGTTACCTATACACTTTAGGTTAGACACAACAAACAAAAAAACAAAAATTTGAACTCCAAAATCATTCAACTTCGTTTACCAAATACAATTAAAATTCCATTTTGATTTTAGTTACCAAGGTAGATTAATATTACCATTTATACACAATACACGTTTACAATTCCTACACTCTAACATACTACAACATAATAAACATTAACCTTGAACATTTACATTGCTACATTAAACTAAACAATTCACCTTTAAATAATTTGTATAGAAAATTATAAACATTACAACTTGAACCTTCTATTAACTCTTTTTATATCAACCTTTAATTATTTATCATTTGTTGTACCATTAAATTCTCAAAAAATTCAAATTTATTATTAACATTCATTATATATATATATCATTTAAAATTCAGATTTGATCAAAAAATTTACACAACTTGCAGCTTATTTTAGCTTTAAATTCTAAATTGTTTTTTTTAAAGAAAAGAGAGATTTTAATTTTGATTCATAAAAAATAAAACAAGATTTGGTCTGATAAATAATGTGTTAGGCTTAGTCATTTCGCCTGTTACCATTTCCTAGTGTTCTGTGCTGAAAAATTCATCTAACGTTTCCGGGAATCTTCTGAATTGGGGGGAAGTCAGATGGCAAAATTGTCCAGTTTTAATTACGGTAATGTATAAAGGTTTCCATATCTGTCCTGCAAAGATATTGGTGGCGACTCTGAACTTCTGTTGGAATTTATAAAAAGGTAAGTCAGCGAGAAAAGTTCACAGGTAAGGTTCTGGCAGTATTTTATTATTTATTTATTTATTTATAATTTGGGTGTAACGTAACAACTAATGGCTGGTTATTTGTTATCATGTTTTCTCATAATGTTGTATAAATACAAATTAATTTATTTTTATTGGTTGTTAATAATTATATTTCATAGCTCGTACTTACCACTATTTCGCTATTCCTTGGTCCCAGAGTTCTTTCATAAGCGAGGTCAGAAACAGTGTGGGTTTATGAAATAATTATTCTAACAACATATGCAGTGAAAAAGAAAGAAATTTTTGTTTTATTATCTTAAAATTGCGGTTACTCCCAATTACACCCACATATCTACATGCGCCTTGCCATGTGGCGTAGTTGTACAATCAATCAAGACATTTTCCATTTAAAGTGTTCTCAACATGTTACTACCAAAATAAACAGAATTAATTATTTCTTTCTATATTTTAACAAGGGTACAAAATATTTACTTGTTGATTATTAAGACATAATATTAAAGTATACATACCAATTAACATGAAACATCTTATATCTATGTAGGCCGCCCAGCCTGCTCTCTCTCTCTCTCTCTCTCTCTCTCTCTCTCTCTCTCTCTCTCTCACACTAATTTACCCCCTTTTAAATAGAAACGCGCCCCATTATTAATGAAATTGATACCTGTACCCCTTGCCGGCACGAGGCATCCTCTCAACTCGTGGCCACTCATTTATAACTTCATGGATATAAAAACAAAATAGATTTTTTTTGTTTATGTCCTTTGGTTGGACCCGAATGCCACTGTCACATCACTGTTTAACCGAAATTTACTTTTCTACTTGAAACTTCTAAATTTTGAAAGAGCCCCTTGGGGCAGATGCCTGGCCAGACACCGTCTCTAAGAGAACTGCCGATAACGTCTCTACGCTCACTGCCAACTAGATTGCGTTTTTCAAAGTGGAAAACAATGCCTGCTATTTAATTGTCACTGTTGTGTCCCATTTAACACACGTAGTTTTTTGTGTGTTGGTCGTGGATGATATTTGTTCAGCACTGGTTTACGTCACGAAAGAGGCTGGTCTTAGACTCACATCCGTCGTTTTGACACCATGAAGCGAATAAAACTTTCGCCTCATAGCTATTTTGAGTTTACTGCCGTAGCGTCGTCTGCGCACCTGCTTGTTGGTGCGTGCGGACGCGGACGTCACACAAATGTACAGTTCTTAGAAATGATGCTTGGTACATTCCTTTGTAATGATTACACAACAGTCAAGGCATACTGTTCCTTTGTTAGCAATGCTTTTATTCAACATGTGGACTGGTCACAGATGGAAATTAAGTTTATGAATATTTTTTATAAACCCCAAACTTTTAATAAAATAAAAATCCCTCCCAATTTGTCACGTTACAATACCCCCCCCCAATGAGATATCTTCTGCCGAAACAGAAGAAATCTCATTGCTAAAACCCCTAAGAGGACCGGTGAGGATATGGTGCCAACAACCCCCTTTAGCTCTTATACTTCATGGGTAAACAACCCCCCTGGCTCGGCGACTATGGCCGCATCTGAACGAGATCACTGGACATCTCTGTACGAGATCCCAACACCGTAAAATCGAACAGATACGCACCACAGCGCACCTCACCTTCTAACATGCCACCCCAAAAATCCAAATCCCTGGTCTTATATCATGCCAGATCCTCAACCGATACGTTCCCCCTTATCATGCACACTGGGCTGCCTTTAGCAGTTACTGGGCTTGCACACACACTTACAACTACATCCTATCAAAATTGAAACATTCCTGGCTTCAAAATTTTATTTAAGTTAAAAATCAACAGCTATCTTCTTGAAAATCAAAATACAAATCTTTTATCTAAATTGAATAATTCTCTTCATTAATTTTTATCATTAGAAAATAAACAAGTTGAACATTTATTAAAAACATGAACATCCTTATCCTAACATGTGATTATACATATATCCTAAACAATACAATTCAATAAAAAACACTATTAGTACACACAAACAATAATATAATCAGAGTTCCAAACATCAATTGGATGGCAGGCAAAATTTAAAAAAAAATTTTTTTTTCAAAAAAATTTTAAATTCAAAAATTTATTAAAAAAAATATATATATATATATATTTTTTTTTCTCAATATTAAAATTATTTAAATTTATTCAAATTAACTAAAAAGCAAAATCGGCATTACTTCCTTGCCAAACAGGTCTAGTATAGAACATCACCCATCAGCTGATCAAACTGGGTCAAGTCAACAGCCTTGACCTACATAAGTTATATCATAAGTTACCTCAGAAAATACATTGAACATCTTTAGAATTCTATCTTTAAACACAAAAAAGCAATAAAATAAAACATTTCAAATAACAAAATCTTATTATAATTAACAATAAAATTGATATTCAAATTACTCAAAATAAACATTTTACAACTTTATTTTATTCTCAAATTCTATTAAAATTGTCACTTGTTTCAATCAAATTTTATATTTTTACTGTAACTTTCTTTATTTAACAGTCGCATTCTCCATTCATTTGAGTGATTTAATTACTCATAATGACTTGATCTGCCACTTGGCATTTATACATCTATAATCTATCTCACTCTGACTCTAGCACCACTAACAACTTTAACTATCAGGACACCCATCTCTATCAAAACCTCTATCAAACAATCTCTAAACCCAACTTACTATTCAACTCAATCCGCATCATTCTCCCGTTATAAAAAAAATACTCTCTAACCATTTGTACTTAGGATGTGTGTTCCCCCCCCCAAAAAGCTCATTCCCTTAATCTGGTTCCTGGATTCTACCTAAGGCAACCCTTTCCCTCGCTAAACAGTCCCTTCCCGTCCCAACCCTTTTGTTGCGGACTCCTACACTACACTATCCCCTCTTACAAAATTACCATCCCCAAATTAACACTCTTATTACCTCACTTCAACTACAAAATAACATCATCATTTATAAACATCAATATATCAATCATTACTCTACATATATTCCCCATATCTACTGTGTCAGCATCGATACTTCTCAAATTCTATTACATTAACTCACAACATTATTATTCTCCCTATTACCACTTTAAACTCAACTTGGACTGATCTACATGTCCCAACAAAATATCAATCACCCAAAATCTACCTTTTATTATCTCTTACAAATCATTTAAAACTCTCAACTATATCAAATTATTCTCCTCATTTAAAATAAAATCCTTAACACATTAAAAGCATTAGCTTCAAACATTAGTTACCCTGGAAATTGGCAAACATTAATAAGTGACATTTTACAGCGGATCAGCTGACTTTCTTAGCAAGGTGAATGACCTCACTACCAACACATTTCAAATCTCTACAAATTACATGAAATACCTATTTTTATCAATCCTTATACCTAACACAATAAAATAATACATCTATAAAACAGAATAAACACCATATACTGAACATATGAACCCCTATTTACCAAATCATAATACAAGCGTTTAACTAGTTCAAAAGTGAGTTATCATTTTTATGTTATGAAATTTAAATTCGTTGCTCACCTGAGCAACCCCCCATCCATACACACTATTGTTTTGTTCTGTTGGACTGTGGCGCCCATTGGCCTCCACAAGGACGGCATAGTTGGAGGAATTGAACATCTCCTTGTCCTTGCTTTAGCGTTACATTTAAAAAATTTTTAGATATCGACATATCTTCGTTTTATAGTTACGTGCCCTTAAAACGGGTCTACCACCTGGCTATGCTGTCCCTCCTCGAACAGAGTGGCAGCCGCTGTTCCATAGTTTCCGGGATTTCCCCTAATTTCACCCCCCTGTTAATTTCTAGTATCAACCAATTTCAAGCCAGCTATGGTCAAGGGACTTGATTATGGCCATAGCTGACCGCTAGCCAAAACCACGATTAGTGCTGGTAAGGCAGTAATCGCCCGAAAAGTCGGGGAAATCAAACTTTACCTTCAGGCATGTTATACTCATCACTAGCTACACGGCACGAAAGTCTATCAGGGTACAATATACAATTGCACGAAAAGGTGTGCCGTGCATTTTCGCCACTTTGCCCTCCGATGGAGGTAACACTTCCTGTTACCCCCAACCCATTCCGCTATCTACTGGGGCACATGCCACCCCAGCAATAGCACGTTAATAGCTAACTTAAAAAATTAAAACTTTCTACAATTTGCAGTTTATACACTCCATTATTATATCACTTCTATGAGCACCAATCTACCCCCCAAAATTACCCTTTAATCTTGCATAATAACAAGTTCTTTTATTTATTTAAAAAATTTTCACATAGACACTTTTGCAAGTCCAAATTTTCACTTTTCACTAACATTTTCTTTATGACAAAATAGTAAGTACAACAATCGATCATCTTATACGGTTACATCAAAATAAAATACATTTGTGTTGTTTTCTGAAGGAAAACCATTCCTTGAAAATTTAAGTATTTAAATTTCATACTTTTGGTCGTTTCATTTCACACTTTATAAAACAAAACTAAAATAGTTCGTGAAGAAAAAATATATACTACCTTTCCACAAAACTATGGGTCCCCCTCCCCGTTCAAATGTGGTGTAAGTTTTCAAATTTTGACCAATTTTGGTGGAGCCGGACCATCGTTGCGTTCACCGCTCGAAGGAAGATCCTCCAACCATGGCCCGCCTCCAAATTCCGAAAACCACGGCCAGGACTGGTAAGATCGTGACCGCCCGAAAATGGGGGAGAGTCCCTTCTGCAAACATATAAATTCAAATTAAATTTCATCCACACATTTATATTAATAATAAACATTATTAAAATTCCTATGATGACCAATACAATTTCAAATTTGTTGCATTGTGTGTCCCTACTATCTCCCTTGTCTCTCTGTTCTGTAATACATATGAATTCTTCATCTTAACTTCTATTACCTCATACGGTCCTTCATAGAGTAAGAAAAACTTCTTGATCTCTTTATCCTGAGCGCTCGACAAATCGTGTCTCCTCACCAATACCAATTGTCCTACTTCTTATTTCATCCACTTACCTTTTGCATCGTGCCTACGTTTTCTTTGTTCTCCCTTACTTAATAAGTTCTCATTAGCCAACCTGATCTTTATACTCACATCTGCTTTCTCACTCTCAGGTGGGTAATCAAACAGCTGTTCCAAAATTCTCGGGGGGCGTGTTCCTTTGATCAACTCGTGAGGTGTATAGCCGGTGGACTCGTGGGTGGTACTGTTCAGCCAAGTCTCTACTCTTCTGACGTACAACGGCCATTCGCTGTGTTTAGCGTGATAATAGGCTCTAAAGATCCTGCCTATCTCTCTCATTACACGCTCAGCCTGGTTGGACTGGGGATGGTACACAGCCATATGCTTCGTGATGATTCCTTCCCATCCTAGGGTCTGACGCCATTTCCCACTGATGAACTGTGGCCCATGATCTGATAAAATTACTTTCGGCTTACCCATGTGAATCATGTAGTCCTTTGTCACCTTTTCACTCAATACCTGACTGGTAGCTCTTTTAACACTATACAATCTCACATATTTAGAAAAAGTATCAAGCATCACAAAAATACACATCACTCTGCCTCTACCCCTCGGCAATGGCCCAAACAAATCTACCGCAACTAAATCGAAAGGTCTATTCACTTTTATAAAATTCATCTCCCCTTCTACTCTATAATTTACTACTTTCGATTTCTGACATAAATCACAACCTCTTAACAATTTTCTAACCCTTCTTTCCATATTTTTAAAAACACATGACTATTTCAAAACATTAACACACTTCTTTGCCCCAAAATGACCATATCTTAAATGACAATCCCAAATGATCTTATCAACTAACCCCTCTGGCATAACTAATTTCCAATCACGCTCACCCCCTACTACTTTCTTAAATAATAACCCCTGATGAATCTGAAAATGCTGACTATACTCTGATTCCGCTAATTCTGTTTCTAGACTATCTATAATCTTACCTGACTTACCATCTGCTCGTTGCATGGTTCTGATGTTCCTTAACTCTTCTCCAAAAATTCTGTCTTCTCTGCTAATCTGAAAAATTTCAATTTCCTTTAAATCCCTACCTGTCTTATTGTCTAACATGTCTACCCTGGAAACAGTATCAGGTATCTTGTTGTCTGTCCCTTTGATGTACTCCCATTCGAAATTATACTCCTATAAAACAAGTACCCACCTGGTCAGACGGCTGTGAGCGAGTTTACATGTATTTAAGAAGGATAATGCCTTGTGATCGGTGCGGATCACCGTCCTGTTTCCCAAGATGTAAGTTCTAAATTTGCCGACGGCGAACACAATGCTTAACAGTTCCTTTTCGGTGGTGGTATAGTTCTTCTCTGCCATCAACAATGATCTGCTTGCAAATGCGATGGTTAAGTGTTCCTTCTCGTCATCCTCTTGGTAGAGTTCCGCACCTACGGCCACATTACTAGCATCCGTCTGTAAGAAAAATGTTTTATTAAAATCAGGGTGGTTCATCATTATCATTTTGCTAAATTTCTGTTTAATTTCGTTGAACGCCTCTCGTTCCGCCAATCCCCATCTCCACTGTTTATTTTTCTGGAGTACTGCACTCAATCTTGCTGTTACATGTGCGTAGTTCCTCTGAAATTTTCGATAAAAATTACACAATCCCAGAAAACTCTGTAGCTGCTTGATGTTCTTCGGTTCAGGGAAGCGCATGATGGAGTCCACTTTATCCGGATTTGCTGAGATTCCTTCTGGTGTGATTATAAATCCTAAAAAATTTATTTGTGTTTGTAGAAGTTTTGACTTGTCCCAATTTACAGTAAGTCCTCCTTCCTTTAATTTGGCTAACATATCCTAAATGATCTAAATGGTCCTCAAAAGTTCTCGACGCAATTAAAATATCATCTACATATACCATTAAAAAATCTAAATCTTTGGGTTTTAAAATTTGGTCCAAGCATTTTATGAAGCTGGCTACGCTGGTATTTAATCCAAATGGTAATCTTCGAAACTGGTAGTTCTTGCCGTTAAACAGGAAAGCTGTATATTTCCTACTCACCTCTGCCAATGGTACCTGCCAATATCCTGCTGTTAGATCCAATGACGTCATATATTTCACCCCGCTGAATTTCTGAAATATTTCATTGATTGACTCTGGTGATTCACGGTCTGGTATTATTATCTGGTTGATTCTCCTCGCATCTAAACATAACCTAACTCTGCCATCTTTTTTAATTACTACAACTAATGGGTTCGAGTAGTGTGATACTGACCTTTCTATTATTCCTCCTTCCATCATCCTGTCCAGTTCCTCTTGCACCGCTCGTCTTTTGGAATAAGGCACGGGATAACTTCGCTGCATGAAAGGTGTGTGTTCCCGTATCTGCAATGTACATTCATAACCCTTTGCCCTACCTGGAATATCGGCAAACACTCCCTTAAACTGCTCTATCACTTGCCACAACGCCGCACGCTGATCTGCTTGCCTCAACGCCGCACGCTGGTCACTCCTTACCACCTCACCTCCACTACAAAATTCATCCGCCCTTATCTCCCATACTGCATTATTAATATTATCATTTCATCTTCAAAATCATCAATATACTCACCCTCTCTACATAAATTTACTCTAGTATCTATATCGCTCTCGCCTACTCTCTTTTGTAGTATTTTTACCCCCGTTGTTCTAACTTTATCTATTATTTGTTCAAAATTAACCTTTACAGACCGATCACCCCCGTCTAACTCTACTATTTTCTCTTTAAAATTTACAACAGCTTTGTTTCTTTGCAGGAAATCATTACCCAATATAATGTCTAAACTTAACCCTTTAACTACCAAAAATGTGTTCTCAAATTCTGTGTCATTTATCAAAAAACTTAAGTGTATCTGTTTTGTTATTCTTTTACTGCGTACGCCCGTAACTCCTACTACTGTAACCCCAGCTACTGGTAAAATTGGAATATTCTTTTTAATTTCTCTTAACTCTCCTAAAATGTTTTCTGCAATAACGGAAATCTCGCTACCTGTGTCTACAAGTGTTCTATAATACTTATTGGCTACATTTACCTGTATTTCCGTGAATCCCACTCTCACCTCGATCGTATTGTTTTCTTCCTCCAGTAAATCGGCAACTATATCTGCTCTAATTACGTTACTCTTGACATCTTCCAACGGTTGAACCTCACTTGCTTCCCTGTACAGTGGTCTGGTTCATGCTACCACTGTCTGCTCTAGTTTTCCGGTTGTTGTCTGTGATTGCTTGTGGTTGGTCCCTGGTGATAATTGTTTGTTCCTCTGTTTTGTTGTCTAAACTGCTTGGTTTCGTTCCTCCTCCTCTGGTCTTCTCTTGGTAAAGTACATTTATAACACCGTTGTCTGCTGGCGTAATTCTCCCATTTGCACCTGGAACAACTCCACTCACCTGATTTGTTTACACTATCTCTATGCACATTATTATTATATCCACGATAATTATTATTCTTATTTTGATTATATTCAACATGATGACTATTATTATTCTGTTGTGGTCGCCTACCCACTTCTCGATCTCTAATGCTCTGTAATATATCTAATATTCTCTCCAACTCGTTCATATCTTCAATTTCTTTTGTCATTAAAGTGGTTTGCACATCTCTCGGTAAGTGTTTACTTACATGTCTAACAAAAGATTTAAATGGTACCTGCGGCTCTAGGTACTTCGCTTCGTTATATAACTTAGTCACGTATATCATTATATTATTATTATTAGGGTGTCCTACAAAATCGCCCGTTCCCATTATATGGCTTCTTAGTATTTCTTGTTCATCTTCTGTCCAATATTTCCCTTTAAATGCTTTTTCGAATGTCTCATAACAGTCCCACTCTGAACTATGTGCTTCCGCCCACACTACTGAACTACCCTTAAAACATTTAATTATTTTGGTTAGTTGCACCTCCCAATTACTATTGTTGAAACGGTTGTATTCCCGGGTTTGGTTTATAAATCTCATTGGATGTATTATTCTGTTTTCATAGCTAAACGTTTCTAACTCAATTTCGTTATGTAAATCTCTAGTTATTATAACCCTTTCAGTAACTCCGGTAAATTTTTTGTTAATTTCCCCCCCGTAACTCATTCTTCACACTCATTAAATTATTCTCAATTACAGTACATTTGTCATATATATTACTACTAGTTTGTAAACTGAACTCATCTATTTCTCTAAGCTTATTTTGTATGGTACTTATTTTACAGTTGGTACTATCTGCATGCTCTGAAATATATTTATTTACTGTTTCTATATTTTCTGCTATACTTATTACATTTGACTCAAAATTTTCTAACTGATCTTGTAAAACGGTTGTTTTAATATCTATTTGTTTATTTATTTCAAAATTGGTTTTCATCTCCATCTGCTTATCTACTGTAGCTAAACATTTATTTTCTATCTCTTTACTTTGTGTCTCTATTTGGTTTTGAACTGTGTTAATTACTGTTTCATTGATTGTATTGATTCTGTCATCTAAATCATTTATTTTAGCATCGTATTTCTCATTAACTATTTCTACTACCTGTTCTTGAATATTTGTACAACGTACATCTATTTCATTGATTCGTCTATCAAAATTAATATTCTGTTTTCTGATTTCATTTTTTACTTCATCAAATTTTACGTTAAAATCATTTTTCTGTTCGCTAAATTTTTCGTCAAGTTTACTAAATTTTTGATTAAAAAGCATTTGCATCATTTTCATTATTTCATTATCTTTAGCCCTGTTAGTCGGGACTGGCGTTGAGTGAATAATTCCTCCACTCATAATTTGTGACTCAGTTACGCTTGTCTGGGTTTCATTTGTACTGTCAGTTAGGCTGACTTTCTCGTTATCTGCCATTTAAAAAAAATGTTTTGTTTAAATATTTCTTTCAAAAATTTTTTCCGTGTAATAAATATTACACAACCTTATTATATATAAAAATGTTGAACTATTTTCTACCACATGTATTCACAACATAACCTTACTTTTACGTCTTATATACTCTTTCGATACCCACTCTGTTTCTGATTTCTGGCTTATTTTATATAAATATTTTATATAATGTCCCTGTTCGGGCGCCATTTGTATAAATACAAATTAATTTATTTTTATTGGTTGTTAATAATTATATTTCATAGCTCGTACTTACCACTATTTCGCTATTCCTTGGGTCCCAGAGTTCTTTCATAAGCGAGGTCAGAAACAGTGTGGGTTTACGAAATAATTATTCTAACAACATATGCAGTGAAAAAGAAAGAAATTTTTGTTTTATTATCTTAAAATTGCGGTTACTCCCAATTACACCCACATATCTACATGCGCCTCGCCATGTGGCGTAGTTGTACAATCAATCAAGACATTTTCCATTTAAAGTGTTCTCAACATGTTACTACCAAAATAAACAGAATTAATTATTATTTCTTTCTATATTTTAACAAGGGTACAAAATATTTACTTGTTGATTATTAAGACATAATATTAAAGTATACATACCAATTAACATGAAACATCTTATATCTATGTAGGCCGCCCAGCCTGCTCTCTCTCTCTCTCTCTCTCTCACACACTAATTTACCCCATTTTTAAATAGAAACGCGCCCCATTATTAATGAAATTGATACCTGTACCCCTTGCCGGCACGAGGCATCCTCTCAACTCGTGGCCACTCATTTATAACTTCATGGAT
This sequence comes from Magicicada septendecula, assembly GCA_034769895.1. Taxonomy (NCBI): domain Eukaryota; kingdom Metazoa; phylum Arthropoda; class Insecta; order Hemiptera; family Cicadidae; genus Magicicada; species Magicicada septendecula. Next base: position 456,156,023 of record CM068367.1, read on the forward strand.
ATAAAAACAAAATAGATTTTTTTTGTTTATGTCCCGAACACCACTGTCACATCACTGTTTAACCGAAATTCACTTTTCTACTTGAAACTTCTAAATTTTGAAAGAGCCCCTTGGGGCAGATGCCTGGCCAGACACCGTCTCTAAGAGAACTGTCGATAACGTCTCTACGCTCACTGCCAACTAGATTGCGTTTTTCAAAGTGGAAAACAATGGTGACTATTTAATTGTCACTGTTGTGTCCCATTTAACACACGTAGTTTTTTGTGTGTTGGTCATGGATGATATTTGTTCAGCACTGGTTGACGTCACGAAAGAGGCTGGTCTTAGACTCACATCCGTCGTTTTGATACCATGAAGCGAATAAAACTTTTGCCTCATAGCCATTTTGAGTTTACTGCTGTAGCGTCGTCTGCGTACCTGCTTGTTGGTGCGTGCGGACGCGGACGTCACACAAATGTAAAGTTCTTAGAAATGATGCTTGGTACATTCCTTTGTAACGATTACACAACAGTCAAGGCGTACTGTTCCTTTGTTAGCAATGCTTTTATTCAACACGTGGACTGGTCACAGATGGAAATTAAGTTTATGAATATTTTTTATAAACCGCAAACTTTTAATAAAATAAAAATCCCTCCCAATTTGTCACGTTACAATGTATGTTGTTAATGACCTTTTTTTAAGGGTATGAAAAAAACAACAGATATTGGTATTTGAAAAAAGGTGAATTTTATTGATACATACAGTACTAAAGTATAGAGTCAAATTTGTTTCTATTCATTAACAAAGGTCCGTACTGTAATAATTCTGTGTGTAATATACAAGCATTCTTTAATATGTTTAAAAGATTCTCCCAATTTTATTTGCATTAATTCAGACCGTAGTAACATTAAATTCCACTGTAACCCATTATTAATACTTAATCATTTGCATGTTAACAGAAACTGCACATTGCTTTTTATTGCATTATGTTGAAAAAAGGATTTTAATGTACTTGTTTGGTTATACATTAGATTGTACTAGGTTCTAAATTGGAAGTACGTTTTAATTCTGGTACTTTGAATAAATACAGCCTTTAATGTTATATACAGCCTTTGAATGTACACTAACTAAGGAAATGTCTGTTAAGTCTAATTAATTTTAAAAATCTAAAAGGTTACGGTAAATTAAATAATTAAACGTAGCCACAACCTCCCAAAATCGTCTCTGTACCGTAATTATGTGCGATAAATGTAAACTAATTTCTGTACATCCAATAAATACACCCTTTTAATGTACACTAACAAAGTAAATTTTATTTAAGTTACATTGTCGTACATAACCTCCATAAGCTGGCATTAGTTACTTGTGAAGAAAACAGTTGGAGTACACATCGGACACGGAAATATAGTAGACGCGCGGAGACGGAAGTTATATTTTGTCGCTGGCTATTCCCTAAGACATGGAGGTTATGTACGACAATGTAACTTAAATAAAATTTCCTTTGTTAGTGTACATTAAAAGGGTGTATTTATTGGAAGTACAGAAATTAGTTTCCATTTATTGCACATACTTACGGTACAGACACGATTTTTGGAGGTTGTGTCTACGTTTAACAATGTACCTTAACCTTTTAGATTTTTAAAATTAATTAGATTTAACAAAAATTTCCTTAGTTATTGTACATTCAAAGGCTGTATTTATTGTATGGATATAGGGCTGTATATAACATTAAAGGCTGTATTTATTCGAAGTACCGGAATTAAAACCTAGTTACAATTTATAACCTAGTACAATCTAAATTAAAGTAATACTTTAAATTGTACTAGTACAATCTAGTACAAGTAAATTAAAATCCTTTTTTCAACATAATGCAATAAAAAGCAATGTGCAGTTTCTGTTAACACGCAAATGATTAAGTATTAATAATGGATTAGAGTGGAATTTTTTTGTTACTACATAATTATAATCTAGTTCCAATTTAGAACGTAGGCCTATAAGCTAGTAGTACAATGTAACGTATAACCAAACAAGTAGGCCTACATTAAAATCCTTTTTTCAATTTCAAGAGGAGTGTCAGTTTTTTATGTTTTTTCAATAAATAAAAATGAGAGGAGGGAGAGGGAGAGAGAGAGAGAGAGAGACCAAAAAAATGTTATGCCTATCTAATTTTTCAAGAACTATGTAGCCTACACATAGCAAAAATGGAATTTCTACAATGTTTACATTAAATGAAAATGATGAAAGTACTGTTAGCGTTTAACAAATATTGACAATTTTGCTCAATACAGAAATGAAGGAAATTGACAGACAAATTGTCTACGAGTTCCCTGGAAGTGATTAAGGTTCATCAGTTAACACGCAAATGATTAAGTATTTATAATGGGTTAGAGTGGAATTTAATGTTACTACGGTCTGAATTAATGCAAATAAAATTGTAGAATCTCGTAAACATATTACAGAATGCTTGTATATTACACACAAAATTATTACAGTATGGACCTTTGTTAATGAATAGAAACAAATGGGACTCTATACGTTAGTATGTACCAATAAAATTCACCTTTTTTCAAATACCGTTATCCATTGTTTTTCCAAACTCTTAAAAAAAAGGTCATTAACAACATACATTATGAGAAAACGTGGTTACAAATCATAACCAGCCATTAGTTGCTTGTGAAGAAAATAGATATAACATTTACAAACATCAAATCTTCAATTCTCTCCATATTTGTTTTATAAAATCTGGAGTTTCTACTGCAGGTTTTAAGTCCATTAACTACTTAATTAAATATACATAATTGTTCCTGTATCTTGTTGGGTAACATATTATATTAAAACATCTGCTTCCTACTCATATGTGCAAACAATGTTTTTAATGTACAGTCCTAAAATCTTTATCAACACTTTATATCTTTAAAATTTAGACAAAGTCTAATGAGCAATTTGGCCTAACCTGAATTTTCATGACCTGGCTCAGAACACCTTTATTTTGGCAAATACAAAGATGAAGACTGGTTGCAGTTACTTCAGGGCTCACACCTGCTGCCAGGCTTAGTTCTATAACATGATAAGGAAGGAAGAAATCAGCCCAAACCTGCAACCACTGTGGGAAGGCTTTTACACCATTACCAAAAAGATTAATGGTGTCATCTAAGAATAACTCATTAGGCTATTTAGCTTTATTTATACATTTAATGAATGTTAATTAGTACACTAACAGCACTGCTCTGTCTTACAGTAACACAATACGTTACACTAACTCAAAAGAATTTCTTGTTTTCAGTTTAAGAAAGTTGAAATTGTGTATTTGTTTTCTTTTCCATTCACTTTTTGTGAAACGTGCTTTACATTAATATGTGTACGCTTACTATATTGAAATCCAATGTTCACTATCCAATAATTACAAATTTTGTGGAATTAGTAACATTATGTACTAATGTGTGATTATCAATCTATATTATCAGTTGAATTTCTGAATTCCTTTGATTCATTAATAAATTTTACTAATTTGTTTCTTTATGCCTATTGAATGATTTCTTATTAGATTTTAATCTTTGTGTTTTCATTATTCATTTGTAAATTCTTGGATTTTGTTGTCCATTACTAATTATCATTAAAACATGCACACACACAATTCCTTTTTCTTTATTAAATTTGAATTCAGTATTAGTCATCTTTGCTGTTAACATGGACACATCTTGCAAATGTTCATTTCTTACAAGTTCTTCTCTTTACAAGGACTAATAGTTTTGTAAAAAACTCAGTTGTTTGTTATTACATTTTCAATTGTTACCCTTAACATTTCAACCTCATCATAAAATAACTGTTGAGAAACTGAGAGCTCTTTGTTAAAAAGACTTTTCATTAGTAAAGTTACTAATAAGTAGGCATACATTTGTACTCATAATATGAGGTTAAGAATTAAGAAAAGGTGAAACCAACTCGTTACACTGAAAAACTTCTAGGTATACTACTACTGATTGAAAAAGACAAGATAACTCATGGTGAACTTTTCCTTCAAACCTTTTAACACCATGGATTCTGCGTTTATCCACAGTTACTTTGCCCTTTTTACTTCCATATTCCTTACGGATGGAAGTATGGTGATGGCAAAAAAAATCGTGTTCGAGATTATTGCAGATTCTGATTGTACTACACTCTAAACATGAAAAAAAGTCGTTTTCCGAAAAGTGTCTGTGTGTGCGTCTGTCTGTAGATTTTTTTTCTATGGCAAACGATAACTGCCGCAAATTCAAACAGAATCAAATAATGTTTTGCATACAGCCCTGATTTGTAGAGTACTCACGACCTATTGTTTTTGGTGAAGATCGGTTGAGGGAAAGGGGTAGTTTACCTGCAATGGTTTTTTTTATCAAGGGAAATTTTTTTTTTGGCAAACGATAACAGCCGTAAATTCAAACGGAATTAAATAATGTTTCGTATACAGCCCTCAATTGTAGAGTTTTCAAGACCTATTGTTTTTGGTGAAGATCGGTTAAGGGAAAGGGGTAGTTTACCTGTAACATTTTATGTTTTAACAAGGGTATTTCCTATGGCAAACGATAACAGCCGCAAATTCAAACAGAATCAAACGATTATTTGCATACAGCCCTAAATTGTAGAGTTCTCAAGATCTATTGTTTTTGGTGAAGATCGGTTGAGGGAAAGGGGTAGTTTACCTGCAACGTTTTTTTAACAAGGGTATTTTCTATGGCAAACGATAACAGCCGCAAATTCAAACAGAATCAAATAATGTTTTGCATACAGCCCTGATTTGTAGAGTACTCAAGACCTATTGTTTTTGGTGAAGATCGGTTAAGGGGAAGGGGTAGTTTACCTGCAACGTTTTTTTATCAAGCGTATTTTCTATGGCAAACGATAACAGCCGTAAATTCAAACAGAATCAAATAATTTTTTGCATACGTACCTGAATTGTAAAGGTCTCAAGGACTTTCGATTTTGGTGAAGATCGGTTAAGGGGAAGGGGTAGTTTACCTGCAACCTTTTACGTTTTAACAAGAGTAAAGCACTTGAAAATTTATTTAAACTTTTTGAAACAATGGTAATTGTTAAAAATAAAATAATTTTGTTGCCAGGCAATAGAATTAAAATTTTTTCATTTTAATGTAATATAATATTACTTCCATATTCCTTTTTTCATTTAATACGGCAATAAAAAGGCAGGTAAGACACACACACACACACACACACACACACACACAATTCATGTTATTTCTGGCCTCACTCATGTTTATTTTCTTACATTTGCACGGTTTTTAAATGGAAAGTGCCGAAACCCACACCAACATAACGCGTGCAAGCCGAAAAAATGGACATCAATTTGCTTACTGGCGAAGCTAGTAGTTAATGAATGGGTAGGCAAAAATCTTATCTTAAATTTTTTTTAAGGAATCACTAAAAGGACGGTGGGTCAAATCGGACGCTGAGGTAGAGTTTGCTGTAACCGAATGGTTCCACAAACAGCCGTAAGAATTTTACTAGCAGGGAATCTACAGGTTAGCGCAACAGTGGAACTCATGTCTTAATGTTATTGGAGACTTCTTTTAAAATCGTTGAATAAAAAATGCTTTACAGCTCTATACGTGTGTCTATTGAACAATTCTTGTGTTAGTCATACACAATAATACAACTGGTTGAACTTCAAATTTTTAAACTTGATTAGTTTCTATATATATGTTTAATGTTACAAATAATTCAAATAACAATCTTGATCATCTGTTAGTTCAGCGGAATAACAGTGACACTTTTAATAACCACATAAAATAAACACTTAGAAACAACACAGGCGCTTTAACTTAACTGTTTGGACCACAGAAGTGAGGCATGCCTCAACGCTCTATGTGTACAGCGCGGGACAATCCCCCCTCCCTACACTTCCCTATCACACCACTACATTGCTTACATACAATGTATACAAAAAACGCTGAGGCAAGTTCAGGTTGCCTCATTCGCTTTAAACGAACTATGCCGAATCTCACCTGTCACCATCTAGCGGTCGCTCAATAAAGCATGTTTCGGTTTAATAAATTTGACAGTCGCAGTAACAATGTACAATCTTTACGTTATGTAGTTCATACGTATTTATAATTTTTATTCTACAGAATTTTTTAGGGTAGGCATTGCCTCAATTGCCTCCATGTAACTTCGCCACTGATATATATGTGTACAACGTTATCGGCAACAAAGAAGTAGTTTTTGTTAAAATTCCTTCCCGGGATATTTGGCCGTAGTCCAATGTTTTCTACAAAACCAGACATTTCGGCAATGCCATCGACTTCCATCATCAGTGAAAATCGAGTGCGATAACGTGAGGTGGTATATATTAGTGACCACAGTACTGTGGTTAAGGCTGAAGCAGTAAGTAGAAAGAAGTAGTTTCGATGGTAATATTTCATTTCAAAAATGATTTTAAATATAAATCTTAGAATATGGAAGTCATGTATGGTTCTCCATACCGATATTTACATTTTATCAACTTGTGTTCCCAGAGTCACAGTATTCTGAATTGTTCTTAAAATTTCCATTTAAGATTAGACCCATCTATAATTATCTGTAGAACTTTATTAAGATGGAGATTGATTCCTAGTAGAGTTATCTTCGAATCCCTTAAAAACCGTTGAAGATTACTTTAGATTAGGAAGTCAGAGAAACACAGAATTCAAGTAGCAAGTTTCCACTACTTTGTAAAACATATCCTAGAAACAAACTGTGACATCCAGTAACTGTTGCTGAGAAACCTTACTAAGGGACTTAAAAAAAAAACCAATTATACTATACGCTTGCTCTTTTGAACATCTGATGAAAAGGTTTTGTAATTGTACCTAACCTAAAAATGTACAATGCTCGACTTGTCTTTGTATTCCATACTTCTAGCCGTTTTACATGATAATCTAACACGAATAAGAAAAGTTGAAATCTGCTGAAGGTCTAAACAAGTGATAGTTATTTGCAGACTGACAGGGCCATAAAATAATTCTGAAAGAATTGTTGCTTTTACAACACCATCCTTTATCAAGTGACTACTCAAATCGGCCAGTTTTTCACAGCAAACTGAAGTTTGATGATTTGATCCATCATGACCTAGTGATGGTCCAAACATTTCAAGGATTCTCCTAGCCTTAAAAAACTAGACTGGCGTTACTGAGTGACATGACTAATGTTAAATTTACTTTGGGATACTTCCAAACATAATACAGTTTACAATAAACAAACAAAACTTTATGCCTGTCTAATTTTTCCAGAACTGTATACACATAATTTAATCTGGATAGAACATTTATTAAACAATAATACTATTTGATGAAAATAATTAAAATATCGGTATGGAGAACCATACATGACGTCCATGTTCTAAGATTTATATTTAAAATCATTTTAGAAATGAAATATTTCCATAGAAACTACTTCTATCTTCAGCCTCAACCACAGAATTGTGGTCACTAACATATACCACCTCACGTTAGTGCACTTGATTTTCACTGATGATGGCAGTCGTTTTGGCACTTCCGAAACGTCTGGTTTTGCAGAAAACATTGGACCATGGCCAAACAGCCTGTGAAGGAATTTTATCAACAAACCACTTCTTTGTTGCCGATAATGTAGTACACATATAAAAAATTATCCCCTTCCCTTCACCTATCATTTTCATTTATAGAAAATAATCCCCTCCCCCTTCAACTTCCCCTACCCCTTTTCATTTATAGATAATTCATCTCCCTTTCTATAGTTATAAAATTTGTTTACAGTCAACAGTGTAGATTCCAGGTGATGATTTGAAATTTATATAAATTAATTTTCATTCACATGAATGAAGTTGCAAATGAAAGATGTCTGTATGTAAAATTTTGTCTATGGCGAATGATAACTGCCACAAATTCAAATAATTTTTTGCATATTGTAGAGGACTCAAGGTCTGTTGATTTTGGGAAAGATCGGTTAAGGAGAAGGGGTAGTTTACCTGCAAAGTTTTATGTTTTAACAAGAGTAAAGTACTTAATTTTGATAAATAAATTATCCTGAAAAGAAGGTCATACCTTTCCACTGTAGAAAGGTAGATTAATTATCTATAAATGAAAAGGGGTAGGGGGAAGTTGAAGGGGAGGGGATTATTTTCTATAAATGAAAATGATAGGTGAAGGGGAGGGGATAATTTTTTATATGTGTACTACATTATCGGCAACAAAGAAGTGGTTTGTTGATAAAATTCCTTCACAGGCTGTTTGGCCATGGTCCAATGTTTTCTGCAAAACCAGACGTTTCGGAAGTGCCAAAACGACTGCCATCATCAGTGAAAATCAAGTGCACTAACGTGAGGTGGTATATGTTAGTGACCACAATTCTGTGGTTGAGGCTGAAGATAGAAGTAGTTTCTGTGGAAATATTTCATTTCTAAAATGATTTTAAATATAAATCTTAGAACATGGAAGTCATGTATGGTTCTCCGTACCGATATTTTAATTATTTGCATCAAATAGTATTATTGTTTAATAAATGTTCTATCCAGATCAAATTATGTGTATACAGTTCTGGAAAAATTAGACAGGCATAAAGTTTTGTTTGTTTATTTGTAATAGTACTATTGCTCTACCACACTTAACTATTTATTACACACTGCTCTATTACTTAACTATAGTATACACATCACATAACCTTCACGTAATTTATACGTACTCCCAAATCATGCTTATATCCACTTGTAGGTGTGGTTTATATAAAATTGCTTTTATAAAACAGTCCAAGTTCGGTGCGCCAAATGAAATAGTACTATTGCTCTACCACATTTTTATTAATAATAAAACAAACTTTGCTTACCTTGTGTCGGCCAGGGTTCTGCACACGAACTCGTGATCTAGGGTTATGTGTTGCAATAATTACTCTCATTTACGGTTAACTATTTCAACTTGATTTATTTCTTTTTATCATTCTCTTTTTTATGATTCAATAAAACATGCTTCCTCCTCCTCTATTCTCTACATTTCAAATGAACAAAATTAAATACTGAGGTACAACCCCATCTGACCAAAACAACAAACTTCTATCTCTTACTTCTTATAATTAAATTAAATTACTTATTTTACTAATTAATTAAAGGCAACCCAGCATTTTGCATACACTCACATTCATTCAAGTTTTACCCCATAATTTAGAGCTCTTATTATAATTGATTTTGGTATTTAATTCAGTTGAAATTGAAATGTTTTTTATCTGGTCAACTGCTTATATTATGTACTCATCCTGTTATCGCCGTCTCCACATGGTTACACCATCACTGTTAACTCCCGATTTCCTTAACACACTCCGAAAATAAGTTTAAACTGTTACTACTTGTAGATTACGTCTGATTGATCACTATGACATGATTTCCCGTTGTATTAAGTTAAATCACATGATTTACTGGTCGCCCGACCCTAATTTTACTCGAGCAATGTTTTATACGACCGCGCGGTCTGATGGTGTTAGTCGACTCACGCTTAAAGTCAAGCGTCTTCAAGATGGCCAAAAATGTTCTCATGCTGACCAACTTGCCCTGTGATAGGTCGAGCTGGCGTCACGTGACACAGTAATTAGTGACCACGAGGTACTGTATTTTCCCTCTGGCTGACTGGCGAGGCTTGTACGTGCCGATTCATCTGTGCGGGCAAGCATACGCGCACTTGTGCACATACCTTAGCACCTGGAAAAGTAGCTTATTGCGGGGCGGACAGACCAAACGTGCAACTGGGTGCCCCAACAAGGAATGCCTGTTGTTAAAATTTAGGCCCTGTATGGGTAACTCCTGTGCGTCGCATTTACAATTGAACTAAAACCCATCACCCAATTCTGTCCCGTTACAATACCCCCCCAATGAGAGGTTTTCTGCCGAAAAAGAAAAACTCTCATTGCTAACCCCTAAGAGGATCAGCGAGGATATGGTGCCAACAACCCCCCTTTATTCCTTAATACATCATGGGTAAACTACCCCCCTGGTTCGGCGACTACGGCTGCACCTGAACGACATTACTGGACTTCTCTGTTTGAGATCCCAACACCGTAAAGTCGGACAGGCACTCACCACAGTACCACCTAACCTTGTAACATTTCAACAAAATCAATAACTAGCCTGATACCAAACCAGATCCTCAACCGATATATCTCCCCTTATAAATATACTGGATTGCCTTTAGCAAAGTACTGGGTGCATACACATGTTCATTACTAGCTTAAATACAAGATCTCTAAATATTCATCATTAATATAATATTCACATAAACATTTCATTTTTACCTTTAAATAAACTTCACTTCCATTTCTCAACCTTTAATTTGTTGTTTGATATTACTGTTCCAAATCAAATAATATTATTTAAATTTCGTTCAAGTAGTGAAATAAATCTAAGTCCATTATCAAAGATCCACATTAAAGTTAATTTACATCATCTCTTTCCATTAATTATTTTAATCGCAATTTTCAAAATTCCAAAATCTTTTAAATGAATTTACTTTTCTTTATAAATCCTCATAGCTAGATGCTAACAATCATAATAAACAAAATCAAATAAACAACTTATTTCTATCATAAATTCCATTATCATTACATTTGGTTACAAAACATATAATACGAACACTATTAATCAGTTAATACATTATCAATACACACAATCATCAATATATCGTGAACATGAAAACACAACACAATCTGTACTTCACCAAAAAATTAAAAATTTTTTTCCCCATAATTAAGTGAATTTAAATTCCAGAAACCTATATTCTGACAATAAAAAAACAAATTATTAAATTAAATTAATTAACAAAAGAACATATGAATTGATTACATTATACAGTCCACACCAGTCATCAGCTGATGCCTCATTGTCGGTGAATGACCTTACCCTAGGGACACCAAATACAAATAATACAAATACATAACAGTATTCAATTTAACTCATAGCATGTCCTGGTTGATCATGCAATCATTACAATATTGAATCTAGTACTTAAAATTGTTTGTTCTCATAAGTGAATATTCATCACTAATCATTGAATCATAGCTAATAGTAAACATTACTGAACAGGAACTGGGTCATCAACCACCAACTCTCTCTTTAGAGTAAGTAGACTTGATTGTCCCGCTGTTACAGTGGTCGTTACCTCTCACTGATTTCTCAGCTACTCCTCCTACTTCATCATTTTATTAATTTCCCCCTTTTACCCAGTTACAATTAGGTAACCACCCGCCGGATAAACCGGATCGAGCGTTTGCCTTATGCACAGATGTGTTATCTGTGCCCCTGGCTTGTAATGGCCAGCACCTTTTCCACACACACTATTTTTTCCTGATGGTGGACTGTAGCGCCCATTTGCATCCACAAGAACTGAAGTTTAATTAGGGTGTAGACACTGCCTACCCCTTTCTTGCTTCAACGTTATAAAAAATTCGGCATTACTGATGTCCGAGGACACCAGTAATCCTACTAAATATTATTTATACACCCTTAACACGGCACTACCAACCCCTACAAAGGTAGCCGCTGTTCCATAGTTCGGTGATTCCCCTGAATTTACCCCCGCTTAATTTCTAAATTCACCATCATAAATTACAGTGGTATCATCAAAATAATCATCAACCCCTACTACAACCGGTAAGTATTTCATATCGTCTATTTTCTCCAATTCTAACCTCTCTATCAACTCTTTATAATTTCTACTTAACTTAAATACCTCTATCATTCTCTCTCTCTCATAATCACTTTCATCACAATACCTGTCACAACACCACTGACCTACTTCACTCCATGCAAAGGGCACAACAGACTTACTATACCACTTCCTGGCTTTTCCAGGTTTACAAAAAATTAGGGGACTATTTGGAGACACCTTGTCTTCCACATAACTTCTGGAGGAACCTTTGTCCTCATACAACACTTGTGAAAATTTCATTTCACAATATACTAGGGGAAAATCTGCCCTTTGCCCACCTAACCTCTCTTCACACACTCTCCCAATCTTTTCAGCACTCGCTAACACTTCGTTACTAAACTCTACTTCAACAAAATCTTCATTATCACTCTCAATATTAACCACCTTACTCTCTAGCACCACATTTTTAATTATATCATTGTTATTCTCATTTACCTTTTCAACTACTACTATATTCTCATCACTACTATCTGTCAACCTATTTTTATAACTATCACCTACCTCGTTAATTATTTCTTCGTTATTTTTGTTTACTCTGCACTCACCTGTATTTATTCTCCACACTCCCATCCTCTCTATACTTTGTACTAAATTGTTACATTTAGTTTCAAATATCTCATCAGTTTTTTCAAAACGTTTATTAATTTGTTTTATTTCATTTCTAATCTCCTCAAAATTGCTTTCGTTTGTATCAAAACGATTATTTATCTTATCAAACTTCTCATTAAAATTATTCTTAATTTCATTGAAACTACTTTCACATTTTATTCTTTGTTCGTTAATATCATTACTTAATTTATCAAATTTATTATCAAACTTTTCATCATTACTATCAAAACGACTATTTATATTTATAGTCTGCTTTTCTAACATTACTTGTATCATTTTGAACATTTCATAACTATCGTCAGACTTATTACTTTGGACCTGCATCGACTGATTCATTACGCCTTCCATTATTTTTGAATCTGTCTCGCTAACATCACTATTTATTTGACTTTCCGTCTGGCTGTCAGTGAAGCTGACTTCATTGTTACTATTTTCATTTGTATTCATTTTTTATATTATTTACTAGATTCTAATCTCACAAAATTTTAATCTTATATGTACTCAGCATTAATTTATTGTTATACGTATTACTTAACTATAGTATACACATCACATAACCTTCACGTAATTTATACGTACTCCCAAATCACGCTTATATCCACTTGTAGGTGTGGTTTATATAAAATTGCTTTTATAAAACAGTCCAAGTTCGGTGCGCCAAATGTAATAGTACTATTGCTCTACCACATTTTTATTAATAATAAAACAAACTTCGCTTACCTTGTGTCGCCCAGGGTTCTGCACACGAACTCGTGATCTACAAGCGTGATCTAGGGTTATGTGTTGCAATAATTACTCTCATTTACGGTTAACTATTTCAACTTGATTTATTTCTTTTTATCATTCTCTTTTTTATGATTCAATAAAACATGCTTCCTCCTCCTCTATTCTCTACATTTCAAATGAACAAAATTAAATACTGAGGTACAACCCCATCTGACAAAAAAAACAAACTTCTATCTCTTACTTCTTATAATTAAATTAAATTACTTATTTTACTAATTAATTAAAGGCAACCCAGCATTTTGCATGCACTCACATTCATTCAAGTTTTACCCCATAATTTAGAGCTCTTATTATAATTGGTTTCGGTATTTAATTCAGTTGAAATTGAAATGTTTTTTATCTGGTCAACTGCTTATATTATACTAGCAAAATACCCATGCTTCGCTACGGAGTTTCATGTTGTACGTAATTGTACAATTATTGCTCGCTTAATAGTATAGGATTAGATAGATTGTACAAATTCTCAACTCTTAGTTTTTTTATTTACATTCATAGCAACAGCTATTTATTATTTATTTCGAGAAAATCGTTAGAGCCGTTTCCAAGAAAAAAAGGACATACATTTATTAATTAATTGAACTTAGAAATTTTCTCGACTATAAGAACCTGCAAACAACGAAGTTTTTTTCAATTTAAAACAATGATTAAAAACTCAGGACTAAATGTATTCGGGGTTTCCAGTAAACTAAGATGTCAACCACTTCATTTACAAAGTATGCAATTCCGCAATAAATTTCAGTATTTGGTTTTTTGCCCCTTAGGAGTGGAAGTTTTTAAAACCGTTTCTTAGTGAGCACCTAAGACCTATGATGAAGCTATGTTCAAAGTTTCATTGATATCCATTCAGTGGTTTCAGAGATATCGTGATCAGTGAGTCAGTCAGTGGTATTTGGGTTATATAGATATCTATACTATATATAGCCGATTTACCCAGCGTTCCTCGGGTTCATAATTTATTCATAGGCTCATATGCACCTATTCTTGTTCTAACGTTATATTACTTGTATATTGTATAATCTTCCTTATATTGTTACGTTCGCATTCTCACTGGAGGAATACTCTGTAGCGCACCTGTTTAAGAACATGTCATAAACTGTATTCTTATATCTGGAGAAGAATTCTGTTGCGCATGATGCTCCTGCTCGATTTCTAACTCTGGGAGAGGGCGAACAGCTAAATTAGTTTTCAATTAAATGTCTACAGTACTTGCACGCGCTGCGTATTTAACTGTCGTTTTATAATTCATTGTGTTAATGTTGAAATAAGGCATTTGTTAAATTAGTGTCTCCTAAACTTATTCTAACAATACAATACCTCTATAGATTTCAGCTTATCAATTTTTAAATTCAAACTGAAGCAAGTGCATTTATATTGTCTGAACACTATGATCTGAATACATTCGCTATCAAAACTTTGTTTTTTATACTCGCTTATAACTTACTTCGATCTTAACTTATCCACTTTTAAATTCAAACTGAAACAACTCTGAATTCACACACTATTAAGAAGTTTCTTAAGATGCATACACCACCTTTGATATCATAACCTATATCTTTATTTATAAAAACCGTGGACTCTGGCCCCGCCATCTTTCGCGGGATCCGATCTAAGACTCCCCGGGTTCCATGGATGAACTCTGGGGAAGGCCCGTCGGACGACTCCCGCGCTATTTCCTACCCGGGAGACTTCCACCGATGCTATCGTAACCAGAATCTATTCTATTGGGTTGCCATAGTAACCAGATCTAATAGTTTTTTAAGACCCAAAGGATCCCCCGAAGGATCGTATCGAAAAAAGACCTATACTATGTTGGTTCTCCCGTTGCGTAAAATATTTGTGCAAGTTTGGTTGAAATCGGTCCAGTGGTTTAGGAGGAGATGTGGAAGACCCCAAAGAACCCCCCCAAAGGACCCCATAAAAAAAACACCTATCCTATGTTGGTTCTCCCGTCACGTAAAATATTTGTGCCAAGTTTGGTTGAAATCGGTCCAGTGGTTTAGGAGGAGATGTGGAAGACCCCTAAGAACCCCCCAAAGGTCCCCATCGAAAAAAACACCTATCCTATGTTCGTTCTCCCGTTGCGTAAAATATTTGTGCCAAGTTTGGTTGAAATCGGTCCAGCGGTTTAGGAGGAGATGTGGAAGACCCCAAAGAACCCCCCAAAGGACCCCATCGAAAAAACACCTATCCTATGTTGGTTCTCCCGTCGCGTAAAATATTTGTGCCAAGTTTGGTTGAAATCGGTCCAGTGGTTTAGGAGGAGATGTGGAACATACATACATAAAATGGGGGGGGTTTGCCCCTTAGGAGTGAAAGTTTTTAAAACCGTTTCTTAGTGAGCATCTACGACCCCAGAAGAATATACCTTCAAATTTTGAGATCATTATCTTCAGTAGTTTTTGCTCTACGTTGATTCTCTGTCAGTCAGGACAAAGCCGCTTATATACAGAGTGTCCCGGGAGGAGAGGGAAATAATTTGAGAAATGGTTCTATAGTGTAAAAGAAGAAAAAAAGTTCATATAAACATATGTCCGGAAACGCTTTGTAAGCGAGTTACGGCTAGCGAAAGATTTCGCCCGGGTTTCGGTTCCCCCGAGTAAATGAAGACTTTTTGAAATTCTGGGAAGGGGCGAATTCTGTTGTTTCTTATGGTTTTGACCTGAAAAACCTAAACGTGTTTTTAGGTTAGAAGTACAATAACTTTGTTAAATGACTAATAAATGCATAAAAGTTAAAAACAAAACTTGTAAAGAATTTAATTCTGAAAAAATGGTGTAAATAAAGTCAATGAAAATCAACAAAAAATTCCAATTGTTTTCAATTTTCCAAAATTTTTTTTTAGGCAAAGATTTTTCTGTTTTATGTCGGATATCATGAAACTTATGGGAGATACAGTTCTGCGACCAGTTTTATTCGATTTCTCAGGTCAAAAACCATAAGAAACAACAGAATTCGCCCCTTCCCAGAATTTCAGAAAGTCTTCATTTACCCTGTGAGGATTTTAAATATATCGAAAATCGTACAAATTAAAATTTTTTAATTTTAATAAGTAAGAGTATCATACACTCTTACCTATACCCAGATTCCTGAATCAATTTTAATTATATTATAATAATATTGGTATCGCTAGTTTGCCGTATTAAGCAAGTCATAGCTGGTAAGTATTCAATTCCAAACCAGTCGGTTCATGTTAAATACGTGTTGTGGAATGTAAACTCCCCCCTTTGTAAACACCCTTCTCATTCATAACCCCTCCTCCCCATAAGAAAACAAAACCATATTAGACAAGCTCTTTCCTGTTTTGCATTGTCCTGAATTACCACCCTACGCAACTCGACGACACCCCAAAACAGCTGACTCTTTGTGCTGTTGTTAAAGCAATGAATTTTCCGTATATGAAATTTCTCTCTACTAAAATGGTATTATCGTTTAGTTTTGATTAATTATATATGTCAATACTGAGAATTTAATTGTTGTGAGATAAGTTATGTTGATTAATTAAGATAAGATTGCATATGGAAGCTTAATATGAAATAAGATATAGATATGTGTGTTTAAATAAATTCAAGTTTATAAGTGTTTGAAATAAAATAAATAATAAGTACTTTAAATAAAAAGTTTAATAATAGCTTGAATAAAAATAACGTGTAATAAAAGTGTAAAGTGTAGAAGTAAAATGAGTAAAGAGAAAATAATAATAAAAGTATATTTGATTCGTGTAAACGCCCGGTCGTGTCTTGTTCAAAATAATTCCCCCAGCTTGACAGTAATAGAGACAAACTTGTTCGTGCAGGAAATATTGTAGTAACCCACCCCTATTGTCTTGAATTGATACCGAAGAAACAATGGTAAACCTCCCTAGTGTATAATACAATGCGTCCAGTGTTTGACCCCTCTTAGATTGTAACTGCTAATTGTTTAAATGTAAATAAAGATTCCAGCTTTGTGAAATTCCGCGTATCTCAGTAGAATAAGAAATTAGTGTTAAGATAGGATCTAAGGTTGAGTATGGGATCAACTTTAGATTACTGTAGTAGAATTAAGAGATATAGGGATAAAGACGTAACATAGTCACAATGGCGCCGCACTTAAAGAAAATTCTTTACAAGGAATAAAGAAAGCGCAGAAAGCTAACCAATATAGTTAGAGTATGCAAGGTAATCAGTCGGGCCACTATATTGTGAAGTTACGGGAAACAAGAGTAACAAATAGATTAATAGATAAGTAATATCTATTTATATGTAAATAATATTAAGGTAAATGTTAAGAAACGAGAGGAAGGGAATTTCACGAAAGAAAAAAATATAATTGTGTTTATTAGATTTTCTATTATTCCACCCCCCCGTTTTTCATAGTTAAGTGCAGGAGGATGTGACGATTTTAAATATATCGAAAATCGCACAAATTAAAATTTTTTAATTTTAATAAGTAAGAGTATCATACACCCTTACCTATACCCAGATTCCTGAATCAACTTGAAACTTTCCAGTACCAACACGCCAAGAAAGGTATTAAGTAAAGAATAATAATAATAATTACTTTAATGATTGAAAATGCGACTATATAAATAAATAAATCCCTAAGTCATAATAAAGTAAACATAAAGTATTTACATTCTAATTAATGAATAATTAATAATATATAAAGTACGAACTATTTTCTTAGTGCGTAAATACGCACCAGCTTACTGAGCCCTCGCCCCTAAACTATACGCGCAATTCGCCAGTAGAACTTCGCCATGACAAGATGTGAGTTTTGCTGTTGTGTACATACACGTAAGTGTATGTCGTTAAAAGTATATCCAGCGTGAGATGGTTTTATTGTGAATAATGTAGTGTGTAGAGTTAGTGAGAATACATACAGAAAGAAAAAGGTAGCCAACACATCTCTTTTTAAAATATAAAATGTAAGTGTAAGATAGGTAACTACTAGACTTTAGTACTGCAAGGTGAGAACTATAATTAAAATAAAAAAACATGTGAACTACAAAAGTCTGGACCAAGGAAAGTGAAACTACAACAGTTGGAACTTCAAGTAAACAACCGATCTTCGAGAGCATAAATAATCAACCCGATGTAGATTCACCAGGAACAACGTACTCCACCCTTAGAAGACGACAGGAGATGCCCCAAGGATACAACAACAACCTCATATGAAATTCAGGTGATATCAAACCACAACTTTTGTAAATTTCGCCTTAATAAAAGAAGTAACAAAGAACTTTAAAGAACTTTAGCAATGTAAAGAACAAATTATCAGATTTGTAAATTTTGTAATTTTGTAATGAAGTAATAGTAACCGCAATGTATAGATAAATGTAAGATAATAATGTAGAGTATCACCAATATTATTCTTCCAATAATATGGTTGAAGTTTTGATAAATTAATTATTTTGAGAAAGTTGAGACCCGGATCCGTGGTATTAAAACTAACATCTATATGAATAAATTTTGAGATAAAACGAATAATATACTTAAAATCTTTGAAGCAGTAAAAGCAGAATTTACTAAAATAACTTTTCTTTAAAATCAAGCATAATATTTGAATAGCAATAAAGAGATGTTTTCGCTAACACCTAGTGAGTGAATAAATTTATGCAAACCTTGTCAATTTCCTATATCATAATTGTTTTGTAATTTGTTGGTAAGTATTTTTACTAACAACGGCAGCTAGTTTAATTTACTGGTAAAGAATTGAACTAGTTCCCGACTTTTGTGTTGTCTTAACAAGGGAGACGGCACAACCCGGGGGAACCGAAACCCGGGCGAAATCTTTCGCTAGCCGTAACTCGCTTACAAAGCGTTTCCGGACATATGTTTATATGAACTTTTTTTCTTCTTTTACACTATAGAACCATTTGTCAAATTATTTCCCTCTCCTCCTGGGACATCCTGTATATAAGAGATACTCATCCTGTTATCGCCGTCTCCACGTGGTTACACCATCACTGTTAACTCCCGATTTCCTTAAGGGGATCCGCCTCCTCTAAAATCGCAATTTCTTAATTTTTTGACATTTTCCAAAAATGTCATTTTCTAATTGTACATATTATTGTAAATACGTGAGTAAAATTTTGTGCCATTCTGAGTATTTTTTTTTTAGTTTTTTTTACAAACACTGCGATTCGCGAATTTTTCCATTTTACGGCAATGTGTGAATTTTAGCCATATTACACGCCATATAAGCAATTTATTTATATTCATTTATTCTAAATTATGAAAAAAGATAATTTAGTATCATATGCATGATATAATATACTTTAGTAATGTCAGTATCACCTGATTTAGTGATCAAGTAATCAAGTCGATCAAGTGACTTTTTGATGTGAATGCGAATGAACATCTTACGGTTCGTTCTCAGTGTCATGTAAGGTTTTGCCGCGACCAATATTTGTGTACTTTCGAGGGCCTCGTGTGCAAAAACTATAAGGATTACAGAATATCTAAAACTATGACTGGATAGCCCGTTTCGTCGACTACCGGAAATGGTTTGTCGTGAGCGGAGGGGGGGGGTTGCGCGTGGGGGTCTAAATTTGGGCTTGTGTGGGCACGGCGCGCGCTCAGTTCAGTTGTATCTCCGGAACGAGTTGGTCGATTTTAGTGATCGAGGTGTCTACGGAGAGCTGAGAACGTGCGTTAGACGTTAATAACACAAGAAATATAAAATTAACATTGGAAAGCAGAAAATATTGAGATATTGTGAAAATGCCGCGTCCTCAGAAGAGAAAGAAGGCTGTAAAATCTGGAACTCCGAACAAAATGCGTGCACCACGACTTACAAATATAGAACGTTGTCGGCTACGTCGATTGCAACAAAAGGAATTGGAAAGAAGACGCCAGAATTCGAATTTGGATGGTGGAAGTGGAGCGCCCAGTACAAGTAGCGAGTGCGTACAACGTTTGGAGCAACCTAGCACTTCGTCATCGTGTCGAATGGATTTGGAAAGTGGTCCAATAGACGTAGACAGCAACGACGATTCCATTGATATGCAGGATGACAATACTGAGACTCGTACGGACGGTAACATCGGTCCGTCAATGGCGCGTTCAGACCTTTCGCTCGATTTGACAAATAAGTATGCTGCATGCGATCGCCACTTTGTGAAAATGTTCTTTGACAATGAATTTGGACTTGGTTGTGATGTTTGTAATCGACTTTGGTTCAAGAAGGATCTTAAGCTCGTTAAAGTTAAACACTGTAACATTTTGCGCAGCGAGTTCCCCGACCAAGTAGTGGAGGCTATGGTAGCATGTGTAAATTGCCGTCGATGCTTGGATACTAATAAAATCCCATCATGAGTGTGTCTAACGGTTTCAAATATCCTGATCGGCCTAAAACTTTGCCAGTGTTGAGTCCGGTAGAGGAACGGTTGATATCACCTAGGCTGCCTTTCATGCAAATTCGCCGACTTCGACACGAGGGCAGTTATGGCATCATTGGTCAAGTAATAAATGTTACAGTTGATGTGAACAATATGGTGAAACAATTGCCTCGACAGTTGGACGACGATTATGCGATAAATGTTAACATCAAGAGGAAATTAATGCACAAATCGTCATATTTGAGCGGGTATGTTCGGAAATCCAATGTAATGCAATGGCTGCAGTACTTGGTGAAACAGCCGTTGTACCGTATGTATGGAATTACCATCGATGGAACTTTGTTGGACAATATATGTGTCGACAGAATTGACGATGATGGGGATTGTGTAGAAGAGGCACCAGTGTTAGACTCGGATTGCATTGTGGCCAGGCAACATACACTTCTGTGGAACGAGGAGAACTGTCGATATAGCGCCCGGCCAACACAGTATGCCGTTGAATATTGTGTACGATACACACGCCGAGGAATTGTCGTTTCCAAATATTTACTTGGGTATAGATCGTCGCTACAAAGATGGTGTAAGAGTGACTCCTTATATGATGGCCACGAGTGAAATTAGACGTAAAGATCGGCGAGGTGTGACCCCACAACACATCTTGTATATGGCGATGAAAATCTTGAGAATGAGAGTCGTCGAGGGAATGTTTCATACTTTCAAAAGGTCCAGCACAGTTAATGTGACTCGTGCTATGTTAAATGATAAGTAGTTCATACTTGATTGCATGGAAAAGAATTTGTCATTTCTTAAATCCATTCCAAATTCGATGCAGTATTGGCAGGATCGTAAGCGTGACTTGTTTGCAATGATGCTCCAGCTTGGGAAGCCTACTGTGTTTCTTACGTTGAGTGCAAATGAAATTCGTTGGCCAGGTTTGCTGTCGGTGTTGCATCGCCTAAGTGATTAGTATAAAGATGTGCAAAATGTTGAGGCACTTAGCAGATCAATGCGGTGTCATTTGGTGAATGAAGATCCAGTTACGTGTTGCATTGTGTTTAACAAACTGGTCGACATTTTGATGAGTATGTTGTGCAGTAAGACAAAGGCGAATCCATTTGGTGATCGGTATCGAGTCGTTGATTACTTTAAGCGCATCGAGTTCCAGCATCGAGGCAGTCCACATGCGCATATACTCTTGTGGTTGAACAATGATCCTAAAGAATCAATCAGTGAAGATATGCCACGTACAATTGAGTTGATGAATACATTGGCGAGCGTATCGAGGGGAGATTTGCCTGCAGAGATGTACTCCAATCAAACGCACCAGCATACGTTTACTTGTACCAAGCGTGGAGAATCAACGTGTCGCTTTGGAATCCCGTATTGGCCAATGCGAAAGACAATGGTACTGTTGCCGCTCGCTAAAGGTGATCCGAGAAAAGCTACCATGCAGAAATCAGCTGAACGTTTAAAAACAATACTGGAGCAGAAAGTGTATGACAGTGTTGAAGAATTTCTTGTAGACAACCATTTGACAGAGCGCAAATACCTCGATACAATTCGAGCTTCACTGCGACGGCCGACGATGTTGTTCAAACGTAATATGTCTGAAATCTACACCAATACTTTCAATCCGTGGTT
The DNA here is from genome assembly GCA_034769895.1 of Magicicada septendecula. Lineage (NCBI taxonomy): Eukaryota > Metazoa > Arthropoda > Insecta > Hemiptera > Cicadidae > Magicicada > Magicicada septendecula. The sequence goes on from CM068367.1 coordinate 456,178,055, forward strand.
AGCCAGAGTGTTGGGCTCAAATAGTGACTTGCAATTTATACTGGACGAATATAGTTGTGCGACATATGTTGTAGAATATGTTAACAAGGCGAATCGTGGAATAAGTCATTTGCAACGAGAACTCATAAAGTTACAAGAAGAGAATCCGGAGTTGGACTTCACCGAGTTAGTACGCAAGATTGGTGTGAAAGTTCTTAATTCGGTCGAAATGTCGGCACAGGAGGCGGCCTGGTATTTGCTTCGTCAATCGATGAGCCATTGTAGTCGTCAATTTGTGTATATTCCAACGGTGTGGCCACAAGAACGACAACGATCAAGGAAATTGAAACGTCAAATGGACTTGGAAAATTTGGCTGATGATAGTACGGATGTGTGGACCAAACTAAAATCGAACGTTATGAGGAACGCGATGAATCGTTAAAAGATCTATGCCTCGCTGATTTCATAGCTTGGTATTCTGGAAAGAAGTCAGTACAACAGCAGCCAGACGAATGTGACGATCCAAACGCCGATCAGAATGATGAGGTTCGATTTATCAATAAGAAGCGGTCAGTTCCATGTGTTATACGTTACAGACAATATGATATAAGTGATGTGGTCAATTACAAACGGGAAATGGTTACGCTATACTATCCGTTTCGAAATGAGACAGTTGATATACTCGATCGTAATAGGTTTGTCGAGATCTATGACACCAACGAATCCGCAATTCTTACTAAACGTCGTGAATATGAGTCCAACATAAATATTGAAGAAGTGATGTGAGAAATTCAAGAATTATATATTCATAACGATATAGACGAAAATGCGACAAATGAGGAGCAAAAAAATCGTGATAATTTTGTGAGTAGCGTGTTGAATGATGGCAACCAAGAGAATAACGATGACATCGATGCAGCACAGGCTTCGTCTGCGGGCATATCTGCTGTACGAAAACGATCGAATGTACTTTCAAAAGAAGACTACTGCAACTGTTACGCAGTACTAATAAACGCCAGCGAGAATTCATATTGGAAATTATACATCGGATCCATACATTCGGTTCGCCGCCAATCCAAGTGTATCTCACTGGGCCAGCCGGTAGTGGCAAAACTTATGTGTTACGTGTAGCCATGGAGACCTATAATCGATACACTCAACAACACACTACACGACGAGATGCTTACATTGCTTGTGCGTCGACTGGAAAGGCCGCTGTAAATTTGCAGGGTAGACCCTACGACCGTTCACTCTGCGTTTCGTATAAGTCTAATGAGAACATCAACTTCATTGCCCCATGAAGCTTTGCAGTGTTTCCGAACTGCCTTCGTTGGAGTAAAATGTGTAATAGTTGACGAAATAAGTATGATTGGGTCCGATGTTTTCAATAAAATCAACTCTAGACTGAATGAAATTACGGGCGTATATGATCAACCATTTGGCGGCATGGATATCATTCTGACTGGAGATTTTCGGCAATTACCGCCTGTAAATGCTACCCCCGTTTATAAATCACCACGAAACAACTTGGGTGGGTGCGTATTGTGGCAATCAGTTGATTTCTATCCGCTCACTCAGGTTATGCGACAAAGCGACCTCTTATTCTCTAAAATTTTGACGAAGATTGGTGATGGAAAACGTTTAGACTCTGAAGAAATGGCAGCGATCGAGTCTCGTTTCAGAACGGTTGAATGGTGTAGGGAACACGAACCAAATGCAATACGTCTCTTCCATAGAAATCATGATGTGGATGCTTACAACCGACTTGCAATATCAGACAGAATTTGTAACAGTGCCTCCGATTTGATCACTGGCTAACAGCACTCAACTTGGCACTGCACGAGTCAAATTACACAAGCTCAGTGTGATGGAAACTGGCGGTTTGCCGTATCTGCTTAATTTACAGAGTGGTTTGCCTTATATGATTACAACTAACATTGATGTGGACGATGGAATTGTTAATGGTGCAATAGGAATACTTGAGTACATCGAAGAAGTCACTCATGAGACAGCAGTTCAATTAGTCCAACAACGCGACGAGTCTACACAAATCAATCCTTATATCAGATTGTGGCTACACTTTCCACAAGCCCACATCGGCAAAATGGCAAGACTAAAAGCAGCACCAAGAGTAATTTGCAGCAATGGTCTAATAGATCGAACTTGGACACCCATCTGTATGCGTAGCGCTAACATCAAACTCGGTGGTTCTATAAGTTGTAAACGAATGCAATTTCCAATTGTACCCGCTTGTGCCATAACCATACACAAAAGTCAGGGAGGCACATTTGACACGGTTGTGTATGACTACAGCAAAAGTCAGCAAATACAATTGGTCTACGTTGCAATGAGTCGAGTAACAAGCATCGAAGGTCTTTACATTACGAACTCGCGCAAGGACTTTAAATTCTATCACGGACTTGGTTGCGACAGCTCAACTGTTAGAGAAATGCGAAATGAATATCTGCGACTCGAGAGCCATCCACTTACCAAACGTGTTGAACTGTTTATGAATTGCTCCGACAGTTTGATTGAAGACGACACGATTGTAATATTCTTCGTTGGAATGAATGCGCAAAGTCTCGTTGCACACAAACTTGACATTGAAACGGATCCTGTCTTAACGAGAGCTGATTTTCTTATGGTTTCAGAAACATGGATTACAAATGACGAGTCTGTGCAGCTTGAAAATTATAATCTCATCTCATATGAACACGAAGCCATGGATAATAACCCCACTGAACAACAACAACAACAAAAGAGAAAGGCTGGCGGTGTTGCAATTTATCAACGTCGTAGCAACAAGCTATGTGCTATGCCTTTCAATAAACCAAACAATACGTGGAACCTGGCACAGGCGATATTGCATTGGCACAAATCACAGTCAACAATTCTTTCAGATTCACTGCTGCCTCATTGTACATTCATCCAAATGCAGAAACAAAATACATTAAACTTCTCCTCTTTCGAAGTCTTTGTAGATTTGGGCGCTCAATATCTAAGGTCATTGAGGAAATTGAGCCCGACATTACAACGCCAATATTTCTTACTGGTGATTTCAATGTTGATCCTAACGATCCGAGAAATGATTGGCTGGTTCCATATATGCAACAAGAATACGATCTACAACTTGTACAAACCTCTCCGACTACACTTGGAAACACCACAATCGACTTTTACGTTTGTACGTCAACTTAGTCCGACGATTATGCCCTACGTTTCATATTTTAGTTACCATCGACCAATTGTTCACAGGTTAGCCATTTGTACTAATGATTTCGATGAATAAATGTTATGTATAGCGTAATTTTCTTTCTTTATTTCAACTTTCTTTCTGACAAACAAAACAAAAGAATCTCCCAATAACGAGAGTAACGTATGTAATTTCGCATTCACGAAATAAAGATCCGACGGTTGTATCAAGAATACTCCCTGAATATTTTTTTGTTTACCTTGCCTTTGTTTACTGCTGTACAATCTGTTGCATATGTAAAGTGAGGTTACGTTAACTTGAGTTATGTTTATTTAGTTGGTTTGTGAGCATTTCAGTTTTGTTTGTGCATAATATTCAGTGACAGTTTTAGAGGGGAAAGTAAAGTGAAAGGCATATTTTATCCACCTATGCATATTAGCCTTTCCGGTGTGATTTCTTAGACGTTTTGTTATTTACAGTACCAGTTTTGCATTTACAGTAAGTAAACATGGGTAGGGTTAAAGAAAACAAATTTAATAGATCTATACTAAACAAATCCAAGAGATGGAGTGAAATAGGCAATAATCTTGAAAAACATATGGTCGAAAATTAACAGCCAACAAAAAACGAATCTAGGACTATGGCAATAGATTGTAATGATGCTAGCCCTGGACCTAGTCGTGAAGGCATTGATATTATTTCTAAGCCTACTCAGTTTACTTTAGAAGGTAGGCCTAATGAGGATGAAACTCCTCAGAAAAAAGAGAGGCCAAGAGGATTTGAGCTTGTGTCAATGTACAGGCCTGCCGTAAGTATTGATAGCAATGCTCCTGTTTACTGCCTGATGGATTTGGGTGTTCTCAAAAGTTTTTTAGCAAGTCTACCATGTAAGTTTTGTCTTGATAACAATACAGAAATAACATCATCAAATCAAAATGGCTTTGCACAACAAATAACAGTGCATTGTATGTCATGTGATCAAACTTGCAGTTTTGATACATCGATGAGAATTGCTGAAAAAAATGCAAAAAAACCTGCATATGATACAAAAAGGAGAATGGTGAAAACTTTTTGTTCTTTAGGAAAGGGACACATGGGATTACAAACATTTTGTATGGGCATGAATATGTCATGTATAAGTCATTCATCCTTTGACAAACAAGTAAACAAAGTTATTGATAGTACTAACCAGTATACTCAAGAATCATTACAAAAAGCTAGAGTAGAAGTTGAAAAAGCCTATTTAGAACTGGGGGACGCATTAGACCAAGAGAAACCAATACACATAGCAGTAAGCTATGACGGCTCCTGGCAGAAGCGTGGCTTCACGTCAAAATACGGGATAGGTTGTGTTATAGAAGTTATAACTGGTTTGGTAATTGATTATGAGGTAATATCGAAATACTGCCGAGTCTGTGAAAAGAAAAAAACTGAGATAAATGAAGAATCTGAAGAGTTTGAAGAATGGTACGTAGCCCATCAGCTTTCATGCCAGGCAAATTATGACAGATCATCTCCTGGAATGGAGACTGAAGCCGCTGAAAGAATTTGGAGGCAATCGGAGGGTATAGGTTTCCTGTACACCAGTGTAATATCTGATGGTGATTCAAAAACGCATGATCATGTCTTCATCACTAAATACTTATGGGGATGGTACAGTTATTGAAAAACAGGAGTGTGTTAACCATGTCGCTAAGCGTTTAGACACCGGTTTGAGAAAACTTGTAAAAGTTTGTGCAAGTCAGAAAATAACGCTTGGTGGCAAATCGCACGGTAGTCTCAAGGGAACTACCATAGATAAACTAACCAGATATTACAGGAATGCAGTTATTAACAATCTTGAGGACACAAGTGCAATGAAAAGGGCAATTTTTGCAACACTCGATCACTGCATGTCAACGGATGAACGTCCAAGACACAGTAAATGTCCCAATGGAAAAGAGAGTTGGTGCTTCTTCCAAAGAGATTTGGTGAATAATAGCCCACCTAGGAAACACTCAGAATTTATAAAAACGCCACTGAGTGAAACTGTTGTAAAGTACATGATGCCTCTCTATCTACGACTTTCCAGTGATGAGCTACCGAAAAGGTGCTCCTTGAGTAAAACGCAAAATGCCAACAAGGCCTTACATGGACTTATCTGGAGCAAGTGCCCCAAAACAACATTTACTGCTAAAAGAAGAGTTGATGCTGCAGTAGGTGAAGGGATTTGTATATATAATGAGGGATACTTGCTCACAATGATGCAGCTTCTAGCTAAACATGGTACATCTCCAGGAAGAAACACTGCAAGCCTTGCTGAAAAGAAGGACTCCGAACGCCTACGTCTGCGGAAGGAAAGGTCAACAGAAAAGTACAGGAAGGTACTAAAAACAAGTAAGCTGAGAGAAGAGGAGATAAAGAAGGCCAGAGAAGGGACAACGTATGGAGCAGGAGAGTTTTAGAATGAAAGTAACCAGCTTTTAAGAAACAAACTTTGAACGCAATTTCCCGGAAATGAGATTTTTCATGTATTGACCCTACAAAAGTTTGAATAAAATTAAAACTATAAGACCTAGAATGTTGAAATTTTTACCACATCTTTTTGACACTATTTAGAAGATTTCTAGGTATGCACAACCTTGTACATTTAAAAATGACAGTTTTAAAAAGTTTTTGTATTTTGATAAATGAAAAATTTTGAAAATTTCTAAAAAAAACTTATTTTGTTTGTATTTGAGCTAGCTAGATTAATATACCCAAAAAGTTTTGTTTCATCATATAGTTTAAAAAATTGGTTGAAAAACCAAAAAGTTATTCAAATTTTTTAAAATTGCTGAAAGAACGTTAAAAAACATGGTCCTTGAGGGAAAACATGGTAATTCTTTTTTTTTCACCATATTTCCTCTAACTAGTTATATTGAAAGAACTTATAATGTTAAAAAGAGAAATTTTGTTGTAAATAAAAAAATAGTTTTAGAGGAGGCGGATCCCCTTAAAACACACTCCGAAAATAAGTTTAAATTGTTACTACTTGTAGATTACGTCTGATTGATCACTATGACATGATTTCCCGTTGTATTAAGTTAAATCACATGATTTACTGGTCGCCCGACCCTAATTTTACTCGAGCCATGTTCTATACGACCGCGCGGTCTGATGGTGTTAGCCGACTCATGTTTAAAGTCAAGCGTCTTCAACATGGCCAAAAATGTTCTCATGCTGACCAACTTGCCCTGTGATAGGTCGAGCTGGCGTCACATGACACAGTAATTAGTGACCACGAGGTACTGTATTTTCCCTCTGGCTGACTGGTGAGCCTTGTACGTGTCGATTCATCTGTGCGGGCAAGCATACGCGCACTTGTGCACATACCTTAGCACCTGGAAAAGTAGCTTATTGCGGGGCGGACAGACCAAACGTGCAACTGGGTGCACCAACAAGGAATGCCTGTTGTTAAAATTTAGGCCCTGTATGGGTAACTCCTGTGCGTCACATTTACAATTGAACTAAAACCCATCACCCAATTCTGTCCCGTTACATATTGTAAACTGTATTATGTTTGGAAGTATCCCAAAGTAAATTTAACTTTAGTCATGTCACTCAGTGACGCCAGTCTAGTTTTTTAAGGCTAGGAGAATCCTTGAAATGTTTGGACCATCACTAGGTCATGATGGATCAAATCATCAAACTTCAGTTTGCCATGAAAAATTGGCAGATTTGAGTAGTCACTTGATAAAGGATGGTGTTATAAAAGCAACAATTCTTTCAGAATTATTTTATGGCCCTGTCAGTCTGCAAATAACTATCACTCGTTAAGACCTTCAGCAGACTTAAACTTTTCTTATTCGTGTTAGCTTATCATGTAAAACTGCTAGAGGTATGGAATACAAAGACAAGTCAAGCATTGTACATTTTTAGGTTAGGTACAATTACAAAACCTTTTCATCAGATGTTCAAAAGAGCAAGCGTATAGTATAATTGTTTTTTTTTTTTTAAGTCCCTTAGTAAGGTTTCTCAGCAAGCAACAGTTACTGGATGTCACAGTTTGTTTCTAGGATATGTTTTACAAACTAGTGGAAACTTGCTACTTGAATTCTGTGTTTCTCTGACTTCCTAATGTAAAGTAATCTTTAAGGGTTTTTAAGGGATTCAAAGATAACTCTACTAGGAATCAATCTCCATCTTAATAAAGTTCTACAGATAACTATAGATGGGTCTAAAGATGACTAATACTGAATTCAAATTTAATAAAGAAAAAGGAATTGTGTGTGTGCATGTTTTAATGATAATTAGTAATGGACAACAAAATCCAAGAATTTACAAATGAATAATGAAAACACAAAGATTAAAATCTAATAAGAAATCATTCAATAGACATAAAGAAACAAATTAGTAAAATTTATTAATGAATCAAAGGAATTCAGCTGATAATATAGATTGATAATCACACATTAGTACATAATGTTACTAATTCCACAAAATTTGTAATTACTGGATAGTGAACATTGGATTTCAATATAGTAAGTGTACACATATTAATGTAAAGCACGTTTCACAAAAAGTGAATGGAAAAGAAAACAAATACACAATTTCAACTTTCTTAAATTGAGTTAGTGTAACGTATTGTGTTACTGTAAGACAGAGCAGTGCTGTTAGTGTACTAATTAAGATGCATTAAAAGTATAAATAAAGCTAAATAGCCTAATGAGTTATTCTTAGATGACATCATTAATCTTTTTGGTAATGCTGTAAAAGCCTTCCCACAGTGGTTGCAGGTTTAGGCTGATTTCTTCCTTCCTTATCATGTTATAGAACTAAGCCTGGCAGCAGGTGTGAGCCCTGAAGAAATTGCAACCAGTCTTCATCTTTGTATTTGCCAAAATAAAGTTGTTCTGAGCCAGGTCATGTAAATTAAGGTTAGGCCAAATTGCTCATTAGACTTTGTCTAAATTTTAAAGATACAAAGTGTTGATAAAGATTTTATGACCGTACATTAAAAACATTGTTTGCACATATGAGTAGGAAGCAGATGTTTTAATATAATATGTTACCCAACAAGATACAGGAACAATTATGTATATTTAATTAAGTAGTTAATGGACTTAAAACCTGCAGTAGAAACTCCAGTTTTTATAAAACAAATATGGAGAATTGAAGATTTCATGTTTGTAAATGTTATATCTATTTTCTTCACAAACAACTAATGGCTGGTTATGATTTGTAACCACGTTTTCTCATAATGTATGTTGTTAATGACCTTTTTTTTAAGAGTTTGGAAAAACAATAGATATCGGTATTTGAAAAAAGGTAAATTTTATTGGTACATACTAAAGTATAGAGTCCCATTTGTTCTATTCATTAACAAAGGTCCGTACTGTAATAATTTTGTGTGTAATATACAAGCATTCTTTAATATGTTTACGAGATTCTCCAATTTTATTTGTATTAATTCAGACCGTAGTAACATTAAATTCCATTCTAATCCATTATTAATACTTAATCATTTGCGTGTTAACAGAAACTGCACATTGCTTTTTATCGCATTATGTTGAAAAAAGGATTTTAATGTAGGCTACTTGTTTGGTTATACGTTAGATTGTACTAGGTTATAAATTGTAACTAGGTTTTAATTCCGGTACTTTGAATAAATACAGCCTTTTATCCATACAATAAATACAGCCTTTGAATGTACACTAACTAAGGAAATTTTTGTTAAGTCTAATTAATTTTAAAAATCTAAAAGGTTAAGTTACATTGTTAAACGTAGACACAACCTCCAAAAATCGTCTCTGTACCATAATTATGTGCGATAAATGGAAACTAACTTCTGTACTTCCAATAAATACACCCTTTTAATGTACACTAACAAAGGAAATTTTATTTGTTACATTGTCGTACATAACCTCCATAACCTGGCATTAGTTACTTGTGAAGGAAACAGTTGTAGTACACATCGGACACCGAAATAAAGTACAAACGCGGAGACAGAAGTTTGACTTTGCCGTACCATCGTAAGCTAGATCCGATACTTTATTTTAATAATAGTCTACATGGTAACGCGCGCGCGCGTGCACACCCAAATGAATAAGTGCTTTAGTAATGTAAGAGGCCAAGACACCGTCAAGTATACACGCCGGTACCAATATGCAAGCTTGACCTTGACGACAGCTGGCAAGGACAACAGCTAATAGTCTACTTAAAAATATCGTGCCGTTACTCCGTAGGTGACTATTTGCATTACTAGTTCTTCCTCCATTTCCGCTTGCAATAGGGAGGGTTTCTCTTGACCAGACCTGTTGACTTTTTCTTCGACTAATGCCACTTGGTTAATTGAATGGTTGGTAGACCGTCATTTTAGCCATGCAAAGCTTTATCTTCTCTTGGCCAACCTTCAGGACATTCTTTCTTAAGTCCACAATGAATCTGTAGGCATTCATAATGTCCGTGCCAAGAATCACTTCATCGACAATGTCTGCAACGAGCATTTGGTGGCTAAACTCGAGAAGACCAGGGTGTACACGTACGTCTACCTTTACTAGCACCTTGACGGGGCTTCCAGTCACAGTCTGTATTGTACAAGAGCTAATTTGAGGCTGTCGGTTGCTGATTAAGTCAGGGCGCACAGTAGATACTGATGCATCCATGTCAACTGTAGATGATGTTGGTTTACCGTCCACAAACCCATTAACAATCAAGTTCCCACTGGTCTTATGTAGAGTGGAAACTGTGTGCTGTTCTGAGGCTTTACTTCTTCAACTGATGCAATCACTCTCTTCTCTCGGTATCTTCTTCACCCAACAGTCTACCTGTAGATGACCATTTTCCACAGTTGTAACATTTCGGTCTTCTGTCTTTATCCCATCGTTCAAATCATTGCGAGTCTCTTGAATTTCTGAATTGTTTGTCCGACAACATTGTTTTTCTGCACCCATCGTAACGGCAATGTGATACAAGGGATCTTCTGACTGCAATGTGATGGCACAAACCCATTAATGTAGCGGGACGCTGACTTGCCAGCTTCAAACTCTAGGGCGTGAACAAGAGCTTCTGAGCTATTCGGTGTCTTGACATTCGTAACACTTGCTGAAGTTCACAATCTCCGATGCCATCAATAAATGTCTGCACCGCAAACCTTATTCGAAAATCTTCTGACTCTTGAAGACTCTCCCCGGAACGTTGTCGTCTTGTTCTGAACTGATGAGCGTAGTACACATCTCGCAAATGTTTATCACCATACCATAATTCCAGAGCTTTTATCAATTCTGCATAGGTGTTTTGGCTGTCAGGTGGCACTTTCTGTAGTAATTCTGCCACAGGTCCTTTTAATGCAAGAACGAGTGAAACACCCTCGTCTTTCTCTGTCCAATTATTTGTGCATGCAGCAGCTTCGAATTGGCATATATACGTCACCCAGTGCTTGCTTCCGTCAAAGGTAGGAGCTTTGACATGAACTGTCCCTACAGCAGGCAAAGTTACTTTCTCTATTTGACTCATTTTCAGTGTCTTTTTCTGTCTGTTTCTTCTGTGTTTTTCATTGGTACAGTCTGTTCAGAAATTTTCCTTGGTTGTAACTTATGAAGTGCTCAATTTCACTTTTAATTTGTTCTCTTATGTTTACCATTGAGTTTTCTACTGTAGATATTTTTGTTGACATAGCTTCTTCCACAGTCAAGACAGATGTTTCTACTTCACCTATTTTATTTGACATGGATTCTCCTACGTCAGATATTTTTGTAGACATCGATTCTTCAACACTCGAAACAGATTTTTCTACTTCAGCTATTTTTAATGTCATTGATTTTTGTACCTCCGATATTTTAGTAACTTGCTTATTAAGCTCACCTCGTAGGAGATCCAACTCTGCAGCGGTTTGTTCTTGTGTCTGCTTTTGCTCCTGTATTAACTCCTTGATGTCTTCTGTTTCAAGCTTCCGTTCTTTTTGTCTTTCTTCTGTTTCTAGCATTAGTGCTTTCTGACGTTCCTCAGCCTCTTCTCTTTCCTGCCTGCGTTTTTCTGCTTCCTGTCTGCGTTTCTCATCCTGTCGTTTTTCTGCTTCTTCTCTTTCTTGTCTTCGTTTTGTCGTCTTTCTGCTTCTTCCGCCTCCTGTCACCGTCTTTTCTCTGCTTCCTGTCATTGTCGTTCCTCTGTCTGCAACAGCAGCGCCTGGAAATTTTCTATCATCTGACTGGCATCCATTGTTTCCAATTAATTACGAATTACACTTGTCTTGTACAAAGTGTCCACTGTTACACTGTTAACCATTCTATCCCAGTTCTGACACCACTGTTACGACAGTTTACTTGATCGTTGTAGGTACAGTGGAAACAAAATACAAGACACCAATTAAGTCACTAATTACCAGCTTTAATTTTCCCAGTTAAACAGTACGTAATTAACAACACAATCTCTTATAACAAATCAAATAAAAATTGTTCACACGCAAATAAATGTCAACTAATATTGAAACACAATTGGATTACAATATACCGTCCGATTATAAAACACAACACTTAACTAATAACCACTTGAACGCACACGTAATTATCGCTTGTAATTGCCGACAATAACTCGGACCGCATTGAAAATATCTCACAACTATACTGAAAACTAAGGCCGCTGCCGCCATATACTTATACCTCCGGTCACAGACCAGAACGTTCCAAACTACGTCTTAGCGCCAGTGTGTATTACGTAATTAATTGCGGCCTTGACACAGTCCGCGCGGCTTCGAGAAAAGTCTCGCGAATGCGTCAAGAGTCACGTACACCACCGCATTACATTCTGGATCCCTCTGGAACGTTCGATAAACACGTAGATTGTTATGTGATGTCGTAACAAAATTTTTTGCTTCTCTCTTGATTACCATTACACTGCAAAGGTAAGTTATATATTTCATATACAGATTTGAACAGAAAATGCTGTGGAATTTTATGGTATACAATAAAAATGTTTCTAAGTTCCATATAATACAAAAGTAGTAAGTGAGGAATGTTTTAATTTTCTGTTGGTCGCATACAAATTCACAATGGGAAAGTTGTAGATAAAGGATTATATAGTAAATTACAAAAAAAAGCAGTACTGAAAGTATATTTTGTAACAAATATCTTTATTTTATATAAATAATACAAACATTACACAAATCTAGTGATACATGGAAGTCAATTCTTACATTTTTTAAGAAATAGAACGTGTTCGATATGCTCTCTGTTGTGTTTCATGTAGTACTCATAACACTCGTGTAGCTTCTCAAACATGTCCCTAAAGAGAGGGTGCTTTGTTCCTCTTACAGGTGTCACAATCTTTTCACATATTCACCAATGGTTGCTGTTGTGTTCTCTCTAAAAATCGCTTCCATTAGGATACCACAAAATGTAAGTGTCAGGTGGTGATGATCAGGTAAATGAGAAGTTGGTTCCACAGAAAATTACACAGTTCCCAAAATTCACATGAAGCAAGTCTCTCGATATGTGTCAAGTGGCTCTATCCTGCTGGAACCATCGCATACAAAGTGCAGATTTCTTGTCCAGCAGAATCTTCTTGAATCTGTTTGAAATGGTATAATTTTTCTCTATAATGCAGCTGGTTCACAGTAACGGGATTTTCATATCACCCTCAACAGAATCTGTGCCATTTGCAGCCACTGCACACCATATTGTTACATGCTGACTACAGAGGGCATTTCTGAACAATGTCTGGCTGCTAAAAATAGATTGTCCATCAACTGATAAAATCCATTCAAATGAATATGGCTTTCACTAGAAAACAATATGAACTCTGGATCATCATACACCACTGCTAGAAGTACAGGGCTTCTTGCTTCCTTGTCTGTGTTTCTTAAATGCTGTCCAGTCTGCATCTTGTAGGCAAAACGGCCAATTTTCTTGAACATTCTTCTTGTAGATGTTAGACTAAGATTTAATTTTAAAAGTGTTTACCATAAACTTCTCTGTGGAAACTGCAACACCTACTTGAGGAGCCATATTTAATTTGGATTTATTGTTACAATAAGTGGACGGCCGTGCAGCCTTTGTAATGTGTGAGAATGCTGCCCACAAAACGGACTTTTTAATGACTACAACATAACCTTGTTACTGGGTAGTGGTTTTTGGAACTGTTCATGAACTTCTCTTCCACATGTAGCAAATTTGCACTGCGTAAACATCCAATTCCATATGAATGAAAATAACATTCACTGATTAAAAACTTTTTCCTGTGTTAGAAACTATATCAAGCTGAAACTAGAAAAACAAGTTACATTTTGAATACAATGATGGATGAAGTGATCACAAGGTACACATGTGTGTATAGGTTTGTAACTTGCAATACTGTTTGTTTTGGTGCATACCGTAATTTATATTTTGTCTCAAGAACTTTCTTTTGTGTGCATAGAAACACAGATCATTAAGAGAGTATATTATAGTTAAAGAAAGACTAGGAGGACAAGTTCATGATACTACAGCACGTAGAGGCTGAGACATTGAATTGGACCACTTTTATTATGTCCACCATGGACATGTACACCAAGAGGAAGAAGCACAATGTACTAGAATGAATGAATGTAAGAAGGAATGAAAACAGAAGAGATTCCTAAAGTCTATCTGTTATAAGAGCGAAGTATTAGGAATTTATATCAAACTTGTCTCTGTGCAAAAATGCAAGAAGTAATGCTTGCAAATGATGTTGAGGAAGAATGGAACAACATAAGACAGCAGTAAAGAAAATAGCAGCACAGGTACTTGGAAAGAAGACAAAATACTGGAAAGAAATGGCTTTTCCCACCCAGAATAGATGGGTAGCAGTAACAGGCAATTTTCTAACTACTACTATTTACCCTATGTAAAGAAAAATTCCAATGTCTGAATTAATTGTTATGTATTAGTTTGTCACATTGTTTTTTGAATTGTTTGTAATTGCTTTAATTTGTTTTAACACCTTAAAGTTTAGTTATTATAACATTAATTTGCATGTGTTTACTGAGTGAAAGGCTACCAGAACAGTTAACTGAAATGTGAGAAACATCCTTTCTAGATTGTTAAGTTTTTGCAAATATTTATTTTTAAATACCACTATTATATTAAATTATATTATATTATGGTATTTAGTTAAGTAACGGACACATCATGGACAACGAAATCCAAGTATTTATTTTTATTTAGTATTATTCCCTGTAATATTATATTCTATACTGTGGCGTTATGAATTGTAAGATATCTGTGCAGTGCTTGTTATTATACTTCCCTACTTTTTGTAAGTTATCTTTACGTTGTTACTTAATTGGTTAATATTGTTACGACACAAATAGCCAACCCAGTACCAGGGATAAAAATAAAAAAAATATATTTATAAATGTAAAAATACTTCTTATCAAATAAACTGATTGATTTAATTAAAATATAAGGAATATGGCTCAACAAACGACGACTTTGACCTAACCCAAGTGATTGACCCAACAACAGGAAACAAATGAAGAAGGGAACCACACAAATAACCAACGAGAATAAGAAAGTAATAAACCCAAACCAAAAGGAAACAAGTTCATGGGTTTAAACGACCCCAAAATACCCAAAGAAAAGGATGGAAAAACCCAATGTATTAATCAAATAATGAAAATGAAAAGGAGGGAGATAAGCAGAAGCGAAAACCAATAATGGTTCACAAAACAAGTAATAAAGCACTCAAGAAGAATACTGAAACCAAAACAATGGTTATCCGGAGAAAGGAAAAGTAACGGTTACTACCCATTAATAGACAAAATGACCTAGTGAAGAAACATCACTAAGGATTAAGGTGATAAAAAGGCAACCTAAACCACAGATAAAATTGTTATTAATTATTAAGTATTAATTGTCATTAGTATTAAGGATATGAAAGAGAAATAAGTATAGGGATCACCCACTATAAAACAAATAATATAAATAGTGATACAGTGCAATAGTGTAGGTGTAAAAACCCCAAAGTGAAGTGTTACACTAGTGAAATTATAATTAACAATAAATAATTTAAAAGTGAAGGTAAGATAAAAGGTGGAAATTAACAGTGAATAAATAGCTGGTGAAAAATAGTATTAAGTGTGAATAAGGTATCGTAAACACTAGAAGTGATGATGACTTTATTATTTAAGAAAAGATGTTCAATAGAGTTAAGTTTAATTATAGCCGGTAGTAAGTAAAAAGGGAGGATTCCAGAATAGAATAAATTGAAGGTGTTAACATGGAGAGAATGTAAAAATTGTTTAAAGATTAAGAAATCAAAAACTAACAAAGACACCAAAGTTATAAGGGACTGTTATCAATTTAATAAAAAGTGATGTTGTTTATCACAACAAAAATAATACGTGTTGTAAACAAAAAATTAGCAAATAAGGATAAGTTAGAAGGAAGTAATGATATTTCTTGATCAAAATAATAACTCTAATAACTTATAAAAAATTGTTCATGTTAATGTTATGAATAGGATATGGCTGAATGAAATTTGCAGTCCATAAGCCTAATGTTATGTTTTAAAGATTAAAATAGAGAAAGCAATATTGACAAGTAAACGACACACCAACAGACTCAAAATACAACACCACCAATAAAAATAACAAAGTAAAGCCCAATAGGCTGAAACAAAATGTGATTTGAATGAAATAAGTAAAATACTATAATGGCTACTCAGGCCTAGAAAAAACATAACTGTCAGAACCAAACAACCCATGACGAAACAGATGCTCAATCTTTTGAAGCCCAAAATCCATGAAAACTGAATGTATGTAGCCACCTCCTACCCGATTAAACAATGAAGGCACCTAGACACGTTGAGGTATTAAGTACCATCAAATTATTTATTTTCCACCAACCCTAATCACTTTAAATAATTTTAAAAGGTAAATTTACCACACTATAGTAACAATATTTCTCTTTCATAGAATATTTGAGCAAATTAAAACTTAATAGAAACATGTTAACATTGATATAACCTATGAATTAAACACGAACTTACAGAACACTTTTACGACACAACACAACAGATTGTAACAGCACACATTATTATTTTTGTACACTTAGATTAAGGTAATATATATTTTTATTGTAACCATTGGAGTTCTTTACCTCATAGCCAAAAGGATCCACGATTTGGGAAACCAATAATAACTGTAATACGCTTAACGTAAGCAGCAACGCAAGGTTAAATGGTTCCTAAATCACTTAGCCAAACCTGAAGGCAAGATCTCATGTAATCAGTCGGTGCGAATTTATAATTGTATTATTGTAAATGTGAATGTTTTCAGTTATCACCCATTAAAAAATAATTATTACAGGGAGTAACCGTCGTTATCATTTCATAGGGAGTGCTATATATCAATTACTTGTGTTTAAGAATAAATCGTAGCAGCAAACAGGTTGTCAGTCACACAGCAGAAGCGACGATTGGGACGGCCGTGCGAGTGGGAACTATTTGAATGCACCATCCCGCAACGCTGATAACTTGTTTAACCATAATTTTAGTTGTTTTGAAAAACGACTTGGCGCCACCCGGGATTATCACACCCCTATAAATAACAGGTAACGTTACTGCCGTAGTAGACAGGTGATCATATCTACGCTACGAACATCGCTAGCCACAACATTACTGTAACGACCCAGTGCGAGGCGAACGCACTATCATACAAAACACATACAAATTGTACACATTTTGCAGGTACGAACCGATCTATTCATTACAGACTGACGAATACCAGGTGAGGCTTGAACGAAGACGAGGACGTCGTCGATTAGTTGTTACAGTTTGGCTTCCATCGCGGGGCTTAAACATCACGAACACGTCTTCTTCTATTAGTTCTTACAGATTGACGACTCCAACGTGAGGCATAAAATAAGAAGAACGCCCCTCATTTACATTGTTACAGATTGGCGACCAACCGGTGAGGCCGTAAAAGAAGGCCCACGGAGGCTATGAAGAGACATTCTTTGGTTACAGAATAAAGACGAAAAAAGATGAAACCAAAAGATAGACTACAACGACAAACGAAAATGCCCAAACAACAGAAACAATGGAGTTATGCAGAGTGGATGACAAGGTTATTTAAAAAATTCAGTAAGGAAATGGAGTACATCAAGAAGAACACCACGGATCATGAAAGAGCACAAATGAGTCGTGCAAATGCAGTGGGATCACCAAACGACCAGATGTCACTGAGAGATATTTATAATGAAATGTGGAAGCTGGACACCAAATATAATGAAGAAAAGACTATCGGGACAGCCCACGAAAAACGTGATAACAATGTGAGAAGAATGACCGAAGAAGATTGGGATAGATGGAGCGACAATGTAAAACAAATGAAAAACGAAAGAACGGGAGTATACGCCCAGGTGACTGAGGAATTTACACAGGAGGAATATGACCAATGGAGACTATCTATAAGACAACCGGAACAACCAATACAAACAGAAAATATGGAACTAAGAGAATGGATAAGGGTTATGTTCGAACTATCCAGAGAAGATATTTGTAATTGGAGGAAGGTACATAATCAAGTAGATGAGTTTACGGAAGTGCCGGAACCAAAAACTCAAATAAAAAAAGTAGTCAAAGTGAAACAACAGAAGAAAATGCCAGAACAACCAACTCAGAAGGAAGACCTGAGCACGCAGGAGATGTTCAGGATGCTGATGGAACAAATGAACAAAGACCATGAAGAATTGCTTAAAAAATTAGAATCAAACAAGGAAGAATTGCTTAAAAAATTGGACTCAGTACATAATATTTTCAAACCAGTGGATGAACCACAAGACACCACTTCTGAAGGTAGTAAGGAGATAGAATTTAAAAAGGACCAAAGCGTATTATTGCCTGAAAATAATAACAATGAAACAAATGATGAATACATGGAAATGAAGACGGAGAAAAGGCGTCACAGAAAAATAATAAAAACAAGAGAAGAAGGGGAGATGATGAAAAACGGACTAACCAATGTGTTCAGTGTACCAATGACCAACCATGCCGAAAGGATGAATTTTATGGAGTGCAGGAGAACTCTAAAAGAAATTCTAGAAGGAGTGAAATACCGACCAGCGAGAAGAAACTGGAGAGAAGCAATACCTGAATGGAGAATACCCAAATTAAAAGAAATTCACAACCAACCAGTGGGTGAAAAGTTCAGCAAATTTATGCTCAAATGGAAAATACCCAAATTTGAAAAAACTCACAACAAGATAGTATGCCACAAATTAAAAAGGTATCTAGAACACTTGAATACGCAAGAAATACAAAGGCAAAATAAAACAGCAATAACAACATTAACGAAGGAGGTACAATTAACAACTTCTTTGATTAATCAAAATATATTGAATAACGTAGGCATGGAGACAACTGGACATATGATATTAGAAGAATTGTGGTACAAGATAGAAGATACCTATTTCACCAGTAAGGAAATAGTTATACACACCCAGATTATCCGAACCACAAATGCAGAGGAAATGATGGACCATGGGTAAACTAAGCGAAGATACCATACACCAAGAAAAGGGACTGATCTTCGAATTACTGACCAAGCAACCCAATGGAATAGAAAGGAGATATTAAAATTAAATGAAGCCACTGAACAATCACCAAAACAAGAGGGTACCAGAAACGACTAAGACGAATTAAATAAGAAAAATTAAACTATAATCAACAAACTCTACTCCTTCATTAAATTCACACAAAAAAAGAAATTAATGATCATCCAGAATAAGTGTGAATATCAAACACTTGAAGGAGAAGAGGTAAAGAATAACGAAGTGTCGAACAAAAAGGAGAAGGCTATAATATGGAATGGAAATGATAATATAATAAATCCACAACCGTGAGAATTGAATTGAAACCAAAATAAAATGTACGGCCGTATGTCATCAAGAAGTTCTAAGTAACTGTAAATAAAATACAGATGCCAAAATTCAAAAATTATGTGAGCACAACTTGCAACAACATTTCGATGACTTATGAGGCCTAAAATAAAAAATATCAAAACAAAGGAATGAGTTACATAAATTCCTACTAAGTGAAATCAACTTATAATTTATTAAAAAGTTGATGTGTGAAGTATATGAAATAATTAAACAAAATGTACCGAAATAGGAATACGCTACAAAAATTCCTATGATGTAAGAGAATTAACTTACAAAGAATTATCAAGAATGATTTTTAATACAAACTGAAATATACAAAAATAAAATCAAACTCAAAACTGATTAGAGAAATACCTGAAATTATAATGAATCAAAGGTATTCAAAAAAATAAAAAATCTAAACTGGTAAAAGAAAAAGAGAAGTTATGTATGAATCAAATATACAAGCTATGGCTAAAGCAAAATATTGCTAAATAACTGAGAAAAGAATACCAATGTCTAAGATAATTAAAATGATCACAAACGAGAATTGAAAACCAAATAAGGAAAAGTTAATGATGAAATTAACATATAAATAAATAAAAAACAATCAATTGTATGAGCAAATGATAGTATATAGCAGAGGTACAGCAGAAGGAAGAATGAGTAAAAGGCCAAAGTGATCTAAAAACAAACCACAAGGTGGACAATCCCAAAGTATATTATTATTAATTTAATTATATTATTATTAATTTAAGTCACAAGTTGACAAAAAAGGTATTTATGATTGACTGTTGAAAAGTCCAGCAATCCAAATAAACTGAGCAGAGATGATGTGCCTCTGGTCTCAGAAAAATGAGTAGTAATGGGAGAAACCAGCTACTAAAGTTAGGGAAAAAATTGTATATAAGGGAGAACACACCAATGGAAATAAAATAAAAAACAGATCCAACTAAAATGGAATGAATTCAGTAAGAAGAGAAATAAAGAATGGACAAACAACCAAGAAAGAAAAGGAAAAAGATTATGTATAACTGATAATTTCATAAAAAACTATGCTAGTGTTTTATCAAAATGATCAATTTTAAAGGAGAGGCATTATGTTACGACACAAATAGCCAACCCAGTACCAGGGATAAAAAAAAAATATATTTATAAATGTAAAAATACTTCTTATCAAATAAACTGATTGATTTAATTAAAATATAAGGAATATGACTCGACAAACGACAACTTTGACCTAACCCAAGTGATTGACCCAACAACAGGAAACAAATGAAGAAGGGAACCACACAAATAACCAACGAGAATAAGAAAGTAATAAACCCAAACCAAAAGGAAACAAGTTCATGGGTTTAAACGACCCCAAAATACCCAAAGAAAAGGATGGAAAAACCCAATGTATTAATCAAATAATGAAAATGAAAAGGAGGGAGATAAGCAGAAGCGAAAACCAATAATGGTTCACAAAACAAGTAATAAAGCACTCAAGAAGAATATTGAAACCAAAACAATGGTTATCCGGAGAAAGGAAAAGTAACGGTTACTACCCATTAATAGACAAAATGACCTAGTGAAGAAACATCACTAAGGATTAAGGTGATAAAAAGGCAACCTAAACCACAGATAAAATTGTTATTAGTTATTAAGTATTAATTATTAAGTATTAATTGTCATTAGTATTAAGGATATGAAAGAGAAATAAGTATAGGGATCACCCAATATAAAATAAATAATATAAACAGTGATACAGTGCAATAGTGTAGGTGTAAAAACCCCAAAGTGAAGTGTTACACTAGTGAAATTATAATTAACAATAAATAATTTAAAAGTGAAGGTAAGATAAAAGTTGGAAATTAACAGCGAATAAATAGCTGGTGAAAAATAGTATTAAGTGTGAAAAGGTATCGTAAACACTAGAAGTGATGATGACTTTATTATTTAAGAAAAGATGTTCAATAGAGTTAAGTTTAATTATAGCCGGTAGTAAGTAAAAAGGGAGGATTCCAGAATAGAATAAATTGAAGGTGTTAACATGGAGAGAATGTAAAAATTGTTTAAAGATTAAGAAATCAAAAACTAACAAAGACACCTAAGTTATAAGGGACTGTTATCAATTTAATAAAAAGTGATGTTGTTTATCACAACAAAAATAATACGTCTTGTAAACAAAAAATTAGCAAATAAGGATAAGTTAGAAGGAAGTAATGATATTTCTTGATCAAAATAATAACTCTAATAACTTATAAAAAATTGTTCATGTTAATGTTATGAATAGGATATGGCTGAATGAAATTTGCAGTCCATAAGCCTAATGTTATGTTTTAAAGATTAAAATAGAGAAAGCAATATTGACAAGTAAACGACACACCAACAGACTCAAAATACAACACCACCAATAAAAATAACAAAGTAAAGCCCAATAGGCTGAAACAAAATGTGATTTGAATGAAATAAGTAAAATACTATAATGGCTACTCAGGCCTAGAAAAAACATAACTGTCAGAACCAAACAACCAAAAATTATAACAAATTGAATAAGAATTTAGAAAATCTGAGGTGAAGGAATCACCAAGAATAAATTGTAAATCATTTATAACACAAAATATTGTAATAGGCATTATTATACAAAAAGAAATGTAATTAACAAGCATTAACATAATTGTAAAAACTTAAAATCTGAAATTACCCAAGCTTGTGGGGTATCAAAATAATCTATGAACGAGAATAAACACTATAGTGACAATATTTAATAACCAGGAAGGAAGATGGAGGAATAACAGTAATCAGAAGATATACGAAGAATTCGAATTTTGATAACAATACATCATCTCAAAATCAACCAATCAGAATCATACCGTTACTATGGAAACGGCGGTTGAAGACGAGATTACCGTTGGAAAAAAAAAAGAAGTGAAGCGTCATTAAGCCAATGCAGATGCAAATATTTGGAAGAGCGTTTTTTCAGTGTAAATCATGCAAATAGTCAGTAAAAGTTGTTGAACATGAGCGCTTGAGAAGCAGATGACCGTTGTAGCAGATAATTCAAGACCCAAGAACAATTAAATAGAAAATATCCTTGAAAAGAATGTCAAGACCCATGACGAAACAGATGCTCAATCTTTTGAAGCCCAAAATCCATGAAAACTGAATGTATGCAGCCACCTCCTACCCGATTAAACAACGAAGGCACCTAGACACGTTGAGGTATTAAGTACCATCAAATTATTTATTTTCCACCAACCCTAATCACTTTAAATAATTTTAAAAGGTAAATTTACCGCACTATAGTAACAATATTTCTCTTTCATAGAATATTTGAGCAAATTAAAACTTAATAGAAACATGTTAACATTGATATAACCTATGAATTAAACACGAACTTACAGAACACTTTTACGACACAACACAACAGATTGTAACAGCACACATTATTATTTTTGTACACTTAGATTAAGGTAATATATATTTTTATTGTAACCATTGGAGTTCTTTAACTCATAGCCAAAAGGATCCACGATTTGGGAAACCAATAATAACTGTAATACGCTTAACGTAAGCAGCAACGCAAGGTTAAATGGTTCCTAAATCACTTCGCCAAACCTGAAGGCAAGATCTCATGTAATCAGTCGGTGCGAATTTATAATTGTATTATTGTAAATGTGAATGTTTTCAGTTATCACCCATTAAAAAATAATTATTACAGGGAGTAACCGTCGTTATCATTTCATAGGGAGTGCTATATATCAATTACTTGTGTTTAAGAATAAATCGTAGCAGCAAACAGGTTGTCAGTCACACAGCAGAAGCGACGATTGGGACGGCCGTGCGAGCGGGAACTATTTGAATGCACCATCCCGCAACGCTGATAACTTGTTTAACCATAATTTTAGTTGTTTTGAAAAACGACTTGGCGCCACCCGGGATTATCACACCCCTATAAATAACAGGTAAGGTTACTGCCGTAGTAGACAGGTGATCATATCTACGCTACGAACATCGCTAGCCACAACATTACTGTAACGACCCAGTGCGAGGCGAACGCACTAATCATACAAAACACATACAAATTGTACACATTTTGCAGGTACGAACCGATCTATTCGTTACAGACTGACGAATACCAGGTGAGGCTTGAACGAAGACGAGGACGTCGTCGATTAGTTGTTACAGTTTGGCTTCCATCGCGGGGCTTAAACATCACGAACACGTCTTCTTCTATTAGTTGTTACAGATTGACGACTCCAACGTGAGGCATAAAATAAGAAGAACGCCCCTCATTTACATTGTTACAGATTGGCGACCAACCGGTGAGGCCGTAAAAGAAGGCCCACGGCGGCTATGAAGAGACATTCTTTGGTTACAGAATAAAGACGAAAAAAGATGAAACCAAAAGATAGACTACAACGACAAACGAAAATGCCCAAACAACAGAAACAATGGAGTTATGCAGAGTGGATGACAAGTTATTTAAAAAATTCAGTAAGGAAATGGAGTACATCAAGAACACCACGGATCATGAAAGAGCACAAATGAGTCGTGCAAATGCAGTGGGATCACCAAACGACCAGATGTCACTGAGAGATATTTATAATGAAATGTGGAAGCTGGACACCAAATATAATGAAGAAAAGACTATCGGGACAGCCCACGAAAAACGTGATTACAATGTGAGAAGAATGACCGAAGAAGATTGGGATAGATGGAGCGACAATGTAAAAGAAATGAAAAACGAAAGAACGGGAGTATACGCCCAGGTGACTGAGGAATTTACACAGGAGGAATATGACCAATGGAGACTATCTATAAGACAACCGGAACAACCAATACAAA
Organism: Magicicada septendecula; assembly: GCA_034769895.1. NCBI lineage: Eukaryota > Metazoa > Arthropoda > Insecta > Hemiptera > Cicadidae > Magicicada > Magicicada septendecula. The sequence goes on from CM068367.1 coordinate 456,201,896, forward strand.
CAGAAAATATGGAACTAAGAGAATGGATAAGGGTTATGTTCGAACTATCCAGAGAAGATATTTGTAATTGGAGGAAGGTACATAATCAAGTAGATGAGTTTACGGAAGTGCCGGAACCAAAAACTCAAATAAAAAAAGTAGTCAAAGTGAAACAACAGAAGAAAATGCCAGAACAACCAACTCAGAAGGAAGACCTGAGCACGCAGGAGATGTTCAGGATGCTGATGGAACAAATGAACAAAGACCATGAAGAATTGCTTAAAAAATTAGAATCAAACAAGGAAGAATTGCTTAAAAAATTGGACTCAGTACATAATATTTTCAAACCAGTGGATGAACCACAAGACACCACTTCTGAAGGTAGTAAGGAGATAGAATTTAAAAAGGACCAAAGCGTATTATTGCCTGAAAATAATAACAATGAAACAAATGATGAATACATGGAAATGAAGACGGAGAAAAGGCGTCACAGAAAAATAATAAAAACAAGAGAAGAAGGGGAGATGATGAAAAACGGACTAACCAATGTGTTCAGTGTACCAATGACCAACCATGCCGAAAGGATGAATTTATGGAGTGCAGGAGAACTCTAAAAGAAATTCTAGAAGGAGTGAAATACCGACCAGCGAGAAGAAACTGGAGAGAAGCAATACCTGAATGGAGAATACCCAAATTAAAAGAAATTGACAACCAACCAGTGGGTGAAAAGTTCAGCAAATTTATGCTCAAATGGAAAATACCCAAATTTGAAAAAACTCACAACAAGATAGTATGCCACAAATTAAAAAGGTATCTAGAACACTTGAATACGCAAGAAATACAAAGGCAAAATAAAACAGCAATAACAACATTAACGAAGGAGGTACAATTAACAACTTCTTTGATTAATCAAAATATATTGAATAACGTAGGCATGGAGAGAACTGAACATATGATATTAGAAGAATTGTGGTACAAGATAGAAGATACCTATTTCACCAGTAAGGAAATAGTTATACACACCCAGATTATCCGAACCACAAATGCAGAGGAAATGATGGACCATGGGTAAACTAAGCGAAGATACCATACACCAAGAAAAGGGACTGATCTTCGAATTACTGACCAAGCAACCCAATGGAATAGAAAGGAGATATTAAAATTAAATGAAGCCACTGAACAATCACCAAAACAAGAGGGTACCAGAAACGACTAAGACGAATTAAATAAGAAAAATTAAACTATAATCAACAAACTCTACTCCTTCATTAAATTCACACAAAAAAAGAAATTAATAATCATCCAGAATAAGTGTGAATATCAAACACTTGAAGGAGAAGAGGTAAAGAATAACGAAGTGTCGAACAAAAAGGAGAAGGCTATAATATGGAATGGGAATGATAATATAATAAATCCACAACCGTGAGAATTGAATTGAAACCAAAATAAAATGTACGGCTGTATGTCATCAAGAAGTTCTAAGTAACTGTAAATAAAATACAGATGCCAAAATTCAAAAATTATGTGAGCACAACTTGCAACAACATTTCGATGACTTATGAGGCCTAAAATAAAAAATATCAAAACAAAGGAATGAGTTACATAAATTCCTACTAAGTGAAATCAACTTATAATTTATTAAAAAGTTGATGTGTGAAGTATATGAAATAATTAAACAAAATGTACCGAAATAGGAATACGCTACAAAAATTCCTATGATGTAAGAGAATTAACTTACAAAGAATTATCAAGAATGATTTTTAATACAAACTGAAATATACAAAAATAAAATCAAACTCAAAACTGATTAGAGAAATACCTGAAATTATAATGAATCAAAGGTATTCAAAAAAATAAAAAATCTAAACTGGTAAAAGAAAAAGAGAAGTTATGTATGAATCAAATATACAAGCTATGGCTAAAGCAAAATATTGCTAAATAACTGAGAAAAGAATACCAATGTCTAAGATAATTAAAATGATCACAACGAGAATTGAAAACCAAATAAGGAAAAGTTAATGATGAAATTAACATATAAATAAATAAAAAACAATCAATTGTATGAGCAAATGATAGTATATAGCAGAGGTACAGGAGAAGGAAGAATGAGTAAAAGGCCAAAGTGATCTAAAAACAAACCACAAGGTGGACAATCCCAAAGTATATTATTATTAATTTAATTATATTATTATTAATTTAAGTCACAAGTTGACAAAATAGGTATTTATGATTGACTGTTGAAAAGTCCAGCAATCCAAATAAACTGAGCAGAGATGATGTGCCTCTGGTCTCAGAAAAATGAGTAGTAATGGGAGAAACCAGCTACTAAAGTTAGGGAAAAAATTGTATATAAGGGAGAACACACCAATGGAAATAAAATAAAAAACAGATCCAACTAAAATGGAATGAATTCAGTAAGAAGAGAAATAAAGAATGGACAAACAACCAAGAAAGAAAAGGAAAAAGATTATGTATAACTGATAATTTCATAAAAAACTATGCTAGTGTTTTATCAAAATGATCAATTTTAAAGGAGAGGCATTATGTTACGACACAAATAGCCAACCCAGTACCAGGGATAAAAATAAAAAAAATATATTTATAAATGTAAAAATACTTCTTATCAAATAAACTGATTGATTTAATTAAAATATAAGGAATATGACTCGACAAACGACGACTTTGACCTAACCCAAGTGATTGACCCAACAACAGGAAACAAATGAAGAAGGGAACCACACAAATAACCAACGAGAATAAGAAAGTAATAAACCCAAACCAAAAGGAAACAAGTTCATGGGTTTAAACGACCCCAAAATACCCAAAGAAAAGGATGGAAAAACCCAATGTATTAATCAAATAATGAAAATGAAAAGGAGGGAGATAAGCAGAAGCGAAAACCAATAATGGTTCACAAAACAAGTAATAAAGCACTCAAGAAGAATATTGAAACCAAAACAATGGTTATCCGGAGAAAGGAAAAGTAACGGTTACTACCCATTAATAGACAAAATGACCTAGTGAAGAAACATCACTAAGGATTAAGATGATAAAAAGGCAACCTAAACCACAGATAAAATTGTTATTAGTTATTAAGTATTAATTATTAAGTATTAATTGTCATTAGTATTAAGGATATGAAAGAGAAATAAGTATAGGGATCACCCAATATAAAATAAATAATATAAACAGTGATACAGTGCAATAGTGTAGGTGTAAAAACCCCAAAGTGAAGTGTTACACTAGTGAAATTATAATTAACAATAAATAATTTAAAAGTGAAGGTAAGATAAAAGTTGGAAATTAACAGCGAATAAATAGCTGGTGAAAAATAGTATTAAGTGTGAAAAGGTATCGTAAACACTAGAAGTGATGATGACTTTATTATTTAAGAAAAGATGTTCAATAGAGTTAAGTTTAATTATAGCCGGTAGTAAGTAAAAAGGGAGGATTCCAGAATAGAATAAATTGAAGGTGTTAACATGGAGAGAATGTAAAAATTGTTTAAAGATTAAGAAATCAAAAACTAACAAAGACACCTAAGTTATAAGGGACTGTTATCAATTTAATAAAAAGTGATGTTGTTTATCACAACAAAAATAATACGTCTTGTAAACAAAAAATTAGCAAATAAGGATAAGTTAGAAGGAAGTAATGATATTTCTTGATCAAAATAATAACTCTAATAACTTATAAAAAATTGTTCATGTTAATGTTATGAATAGGATATGGCTGAATGAAATTTGCAGTCCATAAGCCTAATGTTATGTTTTAAAGATTAAAATAGAGAAAGCAATATTGACAAGTAAACGACACACCAACAGACTCAAAATACAACACCACCAATAAAAATAACAAAGTAAAGCCCAATAGGCTGAAACAAAATGTGATTTGAATGAAATAAGTAAAATACTATAATGGCTACTCAGGCCTAGAAAAAACATAACTGTCAGAACCAAACAACCAAAAATTATAACAAATTGAATAAGAATTTAGAAAATCTGAGGTGAAGGAATCACCAAGAATAAATTGTAAATCATTTATAACACAAAATATTGTAATAGGCATTATTATACAAAAAGAAATGTAATTAACAAGCATTAACATAATTGTAAAAACTTAAAATCTGAAATTACCCAAGCTTGTGGGGTATCAAAATAATCTATGAACGAGAATAAACACTATAGTGACAATATTTAATAACCAGGAAGGAAGATGGAGGAATAACAGTAATCAGAAGATATACGAAGAATTCGAATTTTGATAACAATACATCATCTCAAAATCAACCAATCAGAATCATACCGTTACTATGGAAACGGCGGTTGAAGACGAGATTACCGTTGGAAAAAAAAAAGAAGTGAAGCGTCATTAAGCCAATGCAGATGCAAATATTTGGAAGAGCGTTTTTTCAGTGTAAATCATGCAAATAGTCAGTAAAAGTTGTTGAACATGAGCGCTTGAGAAGCAGATGACCGTTGTAGCAGATAATTCAAGACCCAAGAACAATTAAATAGAAAATATCCTTGAAAAGAATGTCAAGACCCATGACGAAACAGATGCTCAATCTTTTGAAGCCCAAAATCCATGAAAACTGAATGTATGCAGCCACCTCCTACCCGATTAAACAACGAAGGCACCTAGACACGTTGAGGTATTAAGTACCATCAAATTATTTATTTTCCACCAACCCTAATCACTTTAAATAATTTTAAAAGGTAAATTTACCGCACTATAGTAACAATATTTCTCTTTCATAGAATATTTGAGCAAATTAAAACTTAATAGAAACATGTTAACATTGATATAACCTATGAATTAAACACGAACTTACAGAACACTTTTACGACACAACACAACAGATTGTAACAGCACACATTATTATTTTTGTACACTTAGATTAAGGTAATATATATTTTTATTGTAACCATTGGAGTTCTTTAACTCATAGCCAAAAGGATCCACGATTTGGGAAACCAATAATAACTGTAATACGCTTAACGTAAGCAGCAACGCAAGGTTAAATAGTTCCTAAATCACTTCGCCAAACCTGAAGGCAAGATCTCATGTAATCAGTCGGTGCGAATTTATAATTGTATTATTGTAAATGTGAATGTTTTCAGTTATCACCCATTAAAAAATAATTATTACAGGGAGTAACCGTCGTTATCATTTCATAGGGAGTGCTATATATCAATTACTTGTGTTTAAGAATAAATCGTAGCAGCAAACAGGTTGTCAGTCACACAGCAGAAGCGACGATTGGGACGGCCGTGCGAGCGGGAACTATTTGAATGCACCATCCCGCAACGCTGATAACTTGTTTAACCATAATTTGTTGTTTTGAAAAACGACTTGGCGCCACCCGGGATTATCACACCCCTATAAATAACAGGTAAGGTTACTGCCGTAGTAGACAGGTGATCATATCTACGCTACGAACATCGCTAGCCACAACATTACTGTAACGACCCAGTGTGAGGCGAACGCACTAATCATACAAAACACATACAAATTGTACACATTTTGCAGGTACGAACCGATCTATTCGTTACAGACTGACGAATACCAGGTGAGGCTTGAACGAAGACGAGGACGTCGTCGATTAGTTGTTACAGTTTGGCTTCCATCGTGGGGCTTAAACATCACGAACACGTCTTCTTCTATTAGTTGTTACAGATTGACGACTCCAACGTGAGGCATAAAATAAGAAGAACGCCCCTCATTTACATTGTTACAGATTGGCGACCAACCGGTGAGGCCGTAAAAGAAGGCCCACGGCGGCTATGAAGAGACATTCTTTGGTTACAGAATAAAGACGAAAAAAGATGAAACCAAAAGATAGACTACAACGACAAACGAAAATGCCCAAACAACAGAAACAATGGAGTTATGCAGAGTGGATGACAAGTTATTTAAAAAATTCAGTAAGGAAATGGAGTACATCAAGAAGAACACCACGGATCATGAAAGAGCACAAATGAGTCGTGCAAATGCAGTGGGATCACCAAACGACCAGATGTCACTGAGAGATATTTATAATGAAATGTGGAAGCTGGACACCAAATATAATGAAGAAAAGACTATCGGGACAGCCCACGAAAAACGTGATAACAATGTGAGAAGAATGACCGAAGAAGATTGGGATAGATGGAGCGACAATGTAAAACAAATGAAAAATGAAAGAACGGGAGTATACGCCCAGGTGACTGAGGAATTTACACAGGAGGAATATGACCAATGGAGACTATCTATAAGACAACCGGAACAACCAATACAAACAGAAAATATGGAACTAAGAGAATGGATAAGGGTTATGTTCGAACTATCCAGAGAAGATATTTGTAATTGGAGGAAGGTACATAATCAAGTAGATGAGTTCACGGAAGTGCCGGAACCAAAAACTTAAATAAAAAAAGTAGTCAAAGTGAAACAACAGAAGAAAATGCCAGAACAACCAACTCAGAAGGAAGACCTGAGGACGCAGGAGATGTTCAGGATGCTGATGGAACAAATGAACAAAGACCATGAAGAATTGCTTAAAAAATTAGAATCAAACAAGGAAGAATTGCTTAAAAAATTGGACTCAGTACATAATATTTTCAAACCAGTGGATGAACCACAAGACACCACTTCTGAAGGTAGTAAGGAGATAGAATTTAAAAAGGACCAAAGCGTATTATTGCCTGAAAATAATAACAATGAAACAAATGATGAATACATGGAAATGAAGACGGAGAAAAGGCGTCACAGAAAAATAATAAAAACAAGAGAAGAAGGGGAGATGATGAAAAACGGACTAACCAATGTGTTCAGTGTACCAATGACCAACCATGCCGAAAGGATGAATTTTATGGAGTGCAGGAGAACTCTAAAAGAAATTCTAGAAGGAGTGAAATACCGACCAGCGAGAAGAAACTGGAGAGAAGCAATACCTGAATGGAGAATACCCAAATTAAAAGAAATTCACAACCAACCAGTGGGTGAAAAGTTCAGCAAATTTATGCTCAAATGGAAAATACCCAAATTTGAAAAAACTCACAACAAGATAGTATGCCACAAATTAAAAAGGTATCTAGAACACTTGAATACGCAAGAAATACAAAGGCAAAATAAAACAGCAATAACAACATTAACGAAGGAGGTACAATTAACAACTTCTTTGATTAATCAAAATATATTGAATAACGTAGGCATGGAGAGAACTGAACATATGATATTAGAAGAATTGTGGTACAAGATAGAAGATACCTATTTCACCAGTAAGGAAATAGTTATACACACCCAGATTATCCGAACCACAAATGCAGAGGAAATGATGGACCATGGGTAAACTAAGCGAAGATACCATACACCAAGAAAAGGGACTGATCTTCGAATTACTGACCAAGCAACCCAATGGAATAGAAAGGAGATATTAAAATTAAATGAAGCCACTGAACAATCACCAAAACAAGAGGGTACCAGAAACGACTAAGACGAATTAAATAAGAAAAATTAAACTATACTCAACAAACTCTACTCCTTCATTAAATTCACACAAAAAAAGAAATTAATAATCATCCAGAATAAGTGTGAATATCAAACACTTGAAGGAGAAGAGGTAAAGAATAACGAAGTGTCGAACAAAAAGGAGAAGGCTATAATATGGAATGGAAATGATAATATAATAAATCCACAACCGTGAGAATTGAATTGAAACCAAAATAAAATGTACGGCCGTATGTCATCAAGAAGTTCTAAGTAACTGTAAATAAAATACAGATGCCAAAATTCAAAAATTATGTGAGCACAACTTGCAACAACATTTCGATGACTTATGAGGCCTAAAATAAAAAATATCAAAACAAAGGAATGAGTTACATAAATTCCTACTAAGTGAAATCAACTTATAATTTATTAAAAAGTTGATGTGTGAAGTATATGAAATAATTAAACAAAATGTACCGAAATAGGAATACGCTACAAAAATTCCTATGATGTAAGAGAATTAACTTACAAAGAATTATCAAGAATGATTTTTAATACAAACTGAAATATACAAAAATAAAATCAAACTCAAAACTGATTAGAGAAATACCTGAAATTATAATGAATCAAAGGTATTCAAAAAAATAAAAAATCTAAACTGGTAAAAGAAAAAGAGAAGTTATGTATGAATCAAATATACAAGCTATGGCTAAAGCAAAATATTGCTAAATAACTGAGAAAAGAATACCAATGTCTAAGATAATTAAAATGATCACAAACGAGAATTGAAAACCAAATAAGGAAAAGTTAATGATGAAATTAACATATAAATAAATAAAAAACAATCAATTGTATGAGCAAATGATAGTATATAGCAGAGGTACAGCAGAAGGAAGAATGAGTAAAAGGCCAAAGTGATCTAAAAACAAACCACAAGGTGGACAATCCCAAAGTATATTATTATTAATTTAATTATATTATTATTAATTTAAGTCACAAGTTGACAAAAAAGGTATTTATGATTGACTGTTGAAAAGTCCAGCAATCCAAATAAACTGAGCAGAGATGATGTGCCTCTGGTCTCAGAAAAATGAGTAGTAATGGGAGAAACCAGCTACTAAAGTTAGGGAAAAAATTGTATATAAGGGAGAACACACCAATGGAAATAAAATAAAAAACAGATCCAACTAAAATGGAATGAATTCAGTAAGAAGAGAAATAAAGAATGGACAAACAACCAAGAAAGAAAAGGAAAAAGATTATGTATAACTGATAATTTCATAAAAAACTATGCTAGTGTTTTATCAAAATGATCAATTTTAAAGGAGAGGCATTATGTTACGACACAAATAGCCAACCCAGTACCAGGGATAAAAATTAAAAAAATATATTTATAAATGTAAAAATACTTCTTATCAAATAAACTGATTGATTTAATTAAAATATAAGGAATATGACTCGACAAACGACGACTTTGACCTAACCCAAGTGATTGACCCAACAACAGGAAACAAATGAAGAAGGGAACCACACAAATAACCAACGAGAATAAGAAAGTAATAAACCCAAACCAAAAGGAAACAAGTTCATGGGTTTAAACGACCCCAAAATACCCAAAGAAAAGGATGGAAAAACCCAATGTATTAATCAAATAATGAAAATGAAAAGGAGGGAGATAAGCAGAAGCGAAAACCAATAATGGTTCACAAAACAAGTAATAAAGCACTCAAGAAGAATATTGAAACCAAAACAATGGTTATCCGGAGAAAGGAAAAGTAACGGTTACTACCCATTAATAGACAAAATGACCTAGTGAAGAAACATCACTAAGGATTAAGGTGATAAAAAGGCAACCTAAACCACAGATAAAATTGTTATTAGTTATTAAGTATTAATTATTAAGTATTAATTGTCATTAGTATTAAGGATATGAAAGAGAAATAAGTATAGGGATCACCCAATATAAAATAAATAATATAAACAGTGATACAGTGCAATAGTGTAGGTGTAAAAACCCCAAAGTGAAGTGTTACACTAGTGAAATTATAATTAACAATAAATAATTTAAAAGTGAAGGTAAGATAAAAGTTGGAAATTAACAGCGAATAAATAGCTGGTGAAAAATAGTATTAAGTGTGAAAAGGTATCGTAAACACTAGAAGTGATGATGACTTTATTATTTAAGAAAAGATGTTCAATAGAGTTAAGTTTAATTATAGCCGGTAGTAAGTAAAAAGGGAGGATTCCAGAATAGAATAAATTGAAGGTGTTAACATGGAGAGAATGTAAAAATTGTTTAAAGATTAAGAAATCAAAAACTAACAAAGACACCTAAGTTATAAGGGACTGTTATCAATTTAATAAAAAGTGATGTTGTTTATCACAACAAAAATAATACGTCTTGTAAACAAAAAATTAGCAAATAAGGATAAGTTAGAAGGAAGTAATGATATTTCTTGATCAAAATAATAACTCTAATAACTTATAAAAAATTGTTCATGTTAATGTTATGAATAGGATATGGCTGAATGAAATTTTCAGTCCATAAGCCTAATGTTATGTTTTAAAGATTAAAATAGAGAAAGCAATATTGACAAGTAAACGACACACCAACAGACTCAAAATACAACACCACCAATAAAAATAACAAAGTAAAGCCCAATAGGCTGAAACAAAATGTGATTTGAATGAAATAAGTAAAATACTATAATGGCTACTCAGGCCTAGAAAAAACATAACTGTCAGAACCAAACAACCAAAAATTATAACAAATTGAATAAGAATTTAGAAAATCTGAGGTGAAGGAATCACCAAGAATAAATTGTAAATCATTTATAACACAAAATATTGTAATAGGCATTATTATACAAAAAGAAATGTAATTAACAAGCATTAACATAATTGTAAAAACTTAAAATTTGAAATTACCCAAGCTTGTGGGGTATCAAAATAATCTATGAACGAGAATAAACACTATAGTGACAATATTTAATAACCAGGAAGGAAGATGGAGGAATAACAGTAATCAGAAGATATACGAAGAATTCGAATTTTGATAACAATACATCATCTCAAAATCAACCAATCAGAATCATACCGTTACTATGGAAACGGCGGTTGAAGACGAGATTACCGTTGGAAAAAAAAAAGAAGTGAAGCGTCATTAAGCCAATGCAGATGCAAATATTTGGAAGAGCGTTTTTTCAGTGTAAATCATGCAAATAGTCAGTAAAAGTTGTTGAACATGAGCGCTTGAGAAGCAGATGACCGTTGTAGCAGATAATTCAAGACCCAAGACCAATTAAATAGAAAATATCCTTGAAAAGAATGTCAAGACCCATGACGAAACAGATGCTCAATCTTTTGAAGCCCAAAATCCATGAAAACTGAATGTATGCAGCCACCTCCTACCCGATTAAACAACGAAGGCACCTAGACACGTTGAGGTATTAAGTACCATCAAATTATTTATTTTCCACCAACCCTAATCACTTTAAATAATTTTAAAAGGTAAATTTACCGCACTATAGTAACAATATTTCTCTTTCATAGAATATTTGAGCAAATTAAAACTTAATAGAAACATGTTAACATTGATATAACCTATGAATTAAACACGAACTTACAGAACACTTTTACGACACAACACAACAGATTGTAACAGCACACATTATTATTTTTGTACACTTAGATTAAGGTAATATATATTTTTATTGTAACCATTGGAGTTCTTTAACTCATAGCCAAAAGGATCCACGATTTGGGAAACCAATAATAACTGTAATACGCTTAACGTAAGCAGCAACGCAAGGTTAAATGGTTCCTAAATCACTTCGCCAAACCTGAAGGCAAGATCTCATGTAATCAGTCGGTGCGAATTTATAATTGTATTATTGTAAATGTGAATGTTTTCAGTTATCACCCATTAAAAAATAATTATTACAGGGAGTAACCGTCGTTATCATTTCATAGGGAGTGCTATATATCAATTACTTGTGTTTAAGAATAAATCGTAGCAGCAAACAGGTTGTCAGTCACACAGCAGAAGCGACGATTGGGACGGCCGTGCGAGCGGGAACTATTTGAATGCACCATCCCGCAACGCTGATAACTTGTTTAACCATAATTTTAGTTGTTTTGAAAAACGACTTGGCACCACCCGGGATTATCACACCCCTATAAATAACAGGTAAGGTTACTGCCGTAGTAGACAGGTGATCATATCTACGCTACGAACATCGCTAGCCACAACATTACTGTAACGACCCAGTGCGAGGTGAACGCACTAATCATACAAAACACATACAAATTGTACACATTTTGCAGGTACGAACCGATCTATTCGTTACAGACTGACGAATACCAGGTGAGGCTTGAACGAAGACGAGGACGTCTTCGATTGTACGTTACAATATATGTGTCGTTTTCATTATTTGTTTTCAGTGTATTTGTTATAATATTTATCGTATCATCAATCAGAATATTTGTGAACATGTTTGAAATATCGAAAGAATATAATTTTGTATTTTTGTTTACTTGTATTATTAAGATGAATGTGAACTCAGCTCTGCCAACAAACCCTACTCTCACTTCCTTGAAGACAATAGTCGCGTGGTTCCCGGGTGCATGGTGTACAGGGTGTACGTTATGTAAAGATGGAAGAGCGTGAAGAGCGAGTTTCCGGAACTCTCTAAATATCTGGAACATATCGGCTAAGAGAATAAACCCTAACAGAAAATTCTGGTCCTCCAGGTTGGGGGTTGGAGCAATGTGCTTGCGACTCATTCTCTGTAAAAAATCCCAAGTGCAAAAAACTCCAGACAGAAGCCTCGGATTAAGAATGGATTTAATGGTGAACGACATAGGCTCCGGAAAAGGACATTGAAAATGGCAATGTGGAATGTACAGGGAATTCAAACCAAATTAATCGACATAATTAAGGAAATAAAAAAATGGACATCGACATCATCACTCTAACAGAAACCAAGAAAAAAGGCCCAGGTATTGAAGAATCTCCTATTATATTCACATATAGTGGAATGCCAAAAGAAGAACGGGCAAAAAGGGGTGTCTCAGTTTTTATAAAAAGAAAGTAGAAGTCTAACATTACAAATTTTGAAACGGTACATGAGCAGGCCCGGATTTCCCACTAGGCACGTGCCTAAGGGTGACATGAAGTGAAATATTATTTGTTAAAATTTCATGTTTTCGGTTTTTTAATTACAGTATTTGTATTGGACACTTGCATTATGGCCAAATTGAAGAAAATGGTTTTGAAATAACCTTAATTATATCATTAAATAACATGGTATTGACACTGGGCCTATCAATAGTGGTGGTCGGAGCGGAGCACGGTTGTATATACAGGTCTGGACACTACGTTGAAATTTTTGTCCGCTTTCTTGCCGACTAAAATAGTTTGAAAGTAGGCCTACGTATATTACATGTTATAAAACTAATCTATGTGTTACTAAAGTGTACACGTAAATAAATATTAATAAAAGTTAAAAAAATGTAGTCTTTTTCACAATTCCATCACATTTCCCTTTCAGATTTAAGATCAAATGAGATATTTGCAATAGAGATAGTTGAAATGACTTTTTTCAACAACTTTTTTTCAGCAGTCAAGGAGAATTGAATATATAGAAGTTACTTGTTGGGGGGGGGGGGGGGGCTAACAATAGTGCCTAGGGGCAGCAGGACACCTAAATCCGGGTCTGTAGATGAGCGTATCATTAAAGTTCATATGAGTCTGTTTGGAAGATGACTTGGAATCTTTGGAATATATGCGCCAAATGACGGATAATCAGACTCAACACAGGATGACTTCTATGGTAAACTTCAGGAAACAATAGATGAGACAGGCAAAAATAGACAGATATTCATGATGGGAGATTTCAATGGCAGGGTTGGGCTCAAAAAAACAAGATCCAGTAGTGGGAGAATTCGGAGAAGGGATAATTAATGACAGTGGAGAGCGCCTGATTGAATTCTGCACAAATAATGAACTCAGAATGAACAGCGGATTTTATCAGCATAAAGAGATCCACAAATATACGTGAACACAGCCCATGAGGCAATTAAAATCTACAATAGATTATATAATAACACCACAAAAGACAAAGATAAAAGTAAACGACCACCTAGTTGGAGTGGAAAGTTTCACTGATGAAAGTAAGAAAAACCTATATAAACAACGGTTGGACCAAAAACTGGAGGAAGGAAAATACGATGATATTGAAGAACTCTATGAACACATAATAGCAGCGGTACATGAATCAGGCAAAGAAGTCCTAGGTATAGTCAACGAAAGGGTGAAAAGTAGAAATTGGTGGTGGAATGATGTAATAGCTGAAGAAGTTAATAAGAAAAAGGAAGCATATCTGAAGTGGCTAAACACAAGACTGAGGAAGACAGGGAAATATACAGAGAAGGACGAATAAAAGTCAAGAAAGTAGTAACCGAGGAGAAGAGAAAAAAACTGGGATCGAAAATGCAGGGAAGTAGAATCTTACATTGGAGGAAGACGCTGTACGGAGGCATAGAAATTTTTGAACAATATTAGACGGATGGAAATCAAACAAAACTTCAGATAATACCAGTCTAATGCTGGGAAGAGCACTATAAAGAATTATTAACAGAAGATGGAGAAAAATTCTTGGGTGATGGTACAGTAGTAGAAGTGGAAGGGGAAAGTATAAAGGTGGATATCGATACAGTGCCGAGGCCATAAACAATTTGAAAAATCGTAAAGCACCTGGTCCTGGAAGGATATTATAACGTTGCAGAACTCAGACCCTATAGGGGATCCACAAATATAATATAGCTGAAGAAAAGTAAACTAATTTAGAGAATAATGATAAAAAATATGAGAAAATAAAAGAAAAATAGTAGACAAAAATAATAAATGAGTGAATAGACTAGACTGACAGACAAATGACTATGACCCAACCCCAGTGATTGGCCAGATAAAGGCTATAAAATAAATATAAACTAATAAAAAACAACTAATATATCAAATTTAGTAACAAGTATTATCTAAGTTATGTAAAAGAAAGTACACCATCAGTAATAAACAGATAAACCCATTGTTAGTATATAATAATGACAGAAATACTACCAAGAAAGGGTAGGATAACTCAAATTGTAAAGACTGGATGAAGGAATTGAAGGGACTAATGTCAATAGCCCAAAAAACTAAATTCATACAAAGTTTTAGTACTAACTTTGTGAGTTAGTATATTATGTGTGTTAAAAATAACCTTACTGATATAAAAAGTAAACATAAGATGTTAAAAAACTGACTTTAAAATTAGGTTTTAAAAAATAATATAAACCAAGAGTGAGAGGTAGGTAGGAAGTGTTAATGATAAGCAGTGAAAGTGATAGAGAGGATAGGAAGGAATTAAGATAAACAATTAATAATGTTAATAAAAGAAATGAACAGTGGTAATAAACCATAAACAATAATCAAAATGTTGATAGACAACCAATAAGAAGCATTAGTAGTGTATAGAACCTATGTTATAAGGATTATGTTAGATAAGTTTATAAGATTAAAAGATAAGTTTTATTAGGAAATAAGATCAAGTTAAAAACAATATTGTTAGAATTAATTCAAGGAATTCTTTTATTAACTAAAAAATAAGATTAAATGTTCAGACAAATGGTAGACAACCAACTAAGAATGTCAACCAATTTCATTGTGTTAGCAATTAAGAAACAAGTTAATTATGAATTCAAAAAGAGGAAAACATCCTATGTTACCAAAATAGTCACAAGGATGGTAATCACAATATAGTAAATGTTGTCAAGACACCATGCACCAAAGTTGTTATTAGTTTATTTAAAAGAGTTGTGTTTTATAAGAAGGAATATGGCTGGATCATGAACAGACCATAAATCATTTTTAATGTTTTATGTTATCATAGTAGGATTAAGTGATAAAAAAGTGTGTAAGAGATAGTAGAAGGTATAAACAAGCAATTGTTAAGTTTAATAATCCCAATATTACTCATCATTGTAAAGATAGAAAAAAGAATATTAGACAAGGAATGATTTTGTAAAATTATAATAACAATCACTTATTGTAAAATGGCCCAAAGTAATTCAAAAGTAAACAATATGACTAAGTGACAGTAAGCAGAACATATGAAAGTAATAAATAATGTTTAAATTGTGTAAAATAAGAAATTCTAGACATTTATAGTTTAGGCATATAAAATGCCTAACTGTCAAAATTCAGAAAAGCAATTTGTAAGCAATTAACCATTGTATTTGAGAATCAATACCAAGTAACTTATTAATTTAAATTATCTAACCATAATAATATATCAGAAATAGAGTAAACAGAAAAAATAAGTGAAATATGTAATAAAATAACATTAGCAAAATGATCAAAACATTAATACATGACCAAACTCAGCATTATGGGATATCCAATTAATCTCTGAAAGAAAATAGAGACATTTATGTTAATATCTCACACATTGGTAATAACACCAAGGAATAATAGCAATTATAAAATATTTATTCATTTTGAGCAAAAACCCAAGCTTTATAACAATGAGTACAAATGTTTGCAACCAATAAAGTAGGAGCCTGGTTACCATAACAACGAAACTTTATTAGAGAAAACCGTTATAAACAAGTTAGTCCATTATTAACAATCAAGAGAGACAGATGCCAAACTGAATTCGCTCCAATTAAAAATTAAAAGAGAGGGAAATGCAATCAAAATTAAACTAATATGAATTCTAGAAGTTGAATCTGGATCCATTAAACCCAGGATGAAACTACAAAACAAATTTCAATAATTAAAATTAAAAAACTTTGAATAAACAAAATAGAAACCATAAAAAGGAGGAAACCGGAATGATGAAGAACTAATTAATAAATCAACATAACCTGGAAGAATTACCTGTGACTCATCTGAAGAAACAACAAGATTTTGTTAAGTATAAATTTAGTTAACATTATCAGTAATTGCGAACAAAATTAATTAACTTTTCCACAACACAATAACTCTCACTCCGAACTTGGTACAATAAATTCTTTCAAGGATTAACTGAAAATATTTATTAAAACTGTATGTGAACTATAACTTAACCTATGTGCGATGCCTGAAAGGTTGACACACTTTTTAAACACTAAGAACCGAATTCTATGTAAACCTGCATAGTATTTAATTAACATTGATGTAAGGTTGCGTACTTTCATAACATCTTATTTTTTTTGTAATCAAAAGAACTCTTTGACTGAATAAATTGTGATAAAATTAATGTTAGCATCTACACTACCCAGTCAACAGTGCCAACCGCTGAGTTGTAATTTATTTACAGCCAGAGCAAACTTTTTTATAATGACAATATTTTGTATTTAAATTATAAATAATCAGCGAATCTGGACACTAATAAATTAGTACTGAACATTAATAACTGTTTTTTGTTTTATTTTATATATGTCTTAATATTTGTGTACTTTAGCAGTGAAAAAAATTGTTTACCAGAATTATAGGTTGGCAACACGTCAGACTCCACACAAAATTTGAATTCGCGCCAGTCCGTTAGAGTAATTTGAATTTATTATCAAAGAAAAGAAGAAAATGCAGATCGAAACTTCTGTTTTTTTTTTTTAAACAATTTGGCACCTATCGGAAAGTAAGTACATTCAATTAAGGATAGGTAAGGAGAAGAACAATACACTTCGGTACTGGTTATTAGTAGCTGGCGACAGTCATCGTCAGCGAGAGATACGTTATAAGTTGACGACAACATAGTAAGACTTTGAGAGTACATACAGAGTCTTATTGTTACAATATATGTGGAAATGATAAAGAATGGTACATACACTTTACTAAGAATGATGACAGAAATGATTAATGTATTGAAAGGAAACAGGTACCAGCAGAATGGAAAATAGGATTCATGTCCTCATTGTTCAAGAAAGGAGACAGACAGCGATGCAATAATTATAGAGGCATAACTGTCACACCAACCCTTAGCCGTCTTTATGGCAGTCTTAAGAGATCTAATTGAGGAGGAGTACACAGAAAATGAAACAGAAGAACAGAGCGGGTTTCGTGCTGGGAGATCTTGTATGGATAATATCTTGTCTTAAACATCTAATAGAAAAAA
This sequence comes from Magicicada septendecula, assembly GCA_034769895.1. Taxonomy (NCBI): domain Eukaryota; kingdom Metazoa; phylum Arthropoda; class Insecta; order Hemiptera; family Cicadidae; genus Magicicada; species Magicicada septendecula. Next base: position 456,219,481 of record CM068367.1, read on the forward strand.
GACTATCTGTAATTCAAGAGGTTCACCTTCTCTTCATAGACCTGTCTAAGGCTTGCGATAATGTCCCTGTCTCTAAACTGTGGGAGGTTCTACAGAACACTAATATAAACCACACTCTCATTCAGGCAATACAAGAAATTTACAGACTCCAAAATAAAGATCAAGATAAGGAAAAAAGTGTCAGCAGGGTTTACAGTATCGAAAGGTCTAAGGCAAGGGTGTTGCATCTCCCCGACATTGTTCAAAATATATATAGACAATATTGTGACAGTGCAAAAGAAAGTGCAGAGGTATGGGAATTCCAATAGATGGAACCCATATTTTCACATTACAATTCGCGGATGACCAGGTCTTAGTAGCACAAGACAAAGAGGACTTGGAGTATATGACTCGGAAGATCAAAGATGAATATGAGAGCTGGGGACTGTCAATAAATCTAGAAAAGACAAAGTATTTATGCGTGGGAGGTATTGAAACCAACTTGGAATTGGAAAATAATGAAGAAATTGAAAATTGCCAGGCATATAAGTATTTAGGAGTACAGATAAAGCAGGATGGCAGAGATACAGATGAAATAAAGGAGAGAGTAGGCATGGGACAGAGGGCTATGAAAAGGCTAAATAGTATATGGTGGCATGACCAGATAATTAGAGGAAGGAAAGTACAGATATACAATACTATCGTAAAGAGTATTCTGTTGTATGGTGCTGACAGTTGGAGAATGACAGAAGCGGACAAAAGGAAAATACTAGCTGTAGAGATGGATGCACTAACGAGATCATGCAGAGTATCCAGGTGAGAGAAAATACGAAATGAACAGATCAGAGAAATAATAAATGTGAAACATGTAGTAGTAGATGAAATAGAAAGAAGACAGTTAATTTGGTCTGGACATGTTAAACGGATGAGAGGAGAAAGGGTGCCAAAAAGGATAATGGAATGGTTACCCCCGGAGAAGAGGAAGAAGGGAAGACCCAGACGATCATGTGGAGAGAGTATCCAGAAAGCTCTAAGTGCGAGGAATCTGACAGAAGAACATTGTCAGAACAAAGAATATTGGAAAGTCTGGAAATCGGACAGCGATGACAGATGCTATAAACCGATGTTTTATATATATATAAGATGAATGGATAAAATTTTCAGTTTTTCTTAAACACTAACATATATTCCACATGCCAAAATTACTTTCTCATTTGACACTCTCCAATTTAAACAAACGTTTTTAAATAAATTTTACAAAATACATAGTAGGAATATCAATCTTTCACAGTGAAAATCTGTATAAAATCACTGATTATGGTATTGATAAACACTGAATTTATAAAGTCACTGGAAGTACTTGAACTTTTAAACGAGCATAGTAGATTTAAAAAATAAAATAAACCATAACAAAGACGTTGAACACAATAGGGATACTTGTAAAATTTTAATAGATGTTACTAGTATATTATGTAAGCAAGAACTTGCTTACAGAGGTCATGACGAATCAGAGGAGTCAATTAACCAGGAAACCTTAAAGCTATTTTTCAGCTTGTACTGAGCAGAATTCCAGATTTAAAACAACACTGGGAAAACAGATTATTTTAGAGGACTACCCAAAAGCATATAAAAAGAGCTCATTGAATGCTTTCAAGATAAGGTAACAAAATTTATTGAAACTCGTATCAACCAAGTTCCTTTCTTTGCTTGTATGATTGATGAGACTACTGATATATCTGAGGAAACACTGTGTTCCATAATTGCAAGATTAGTAGAATCTAACAGTGCAATTAAAGAGTGCTTTTTAGGATATGATGTTAACAAAGACAGAACAGCTGATGGTTTATGTATTGTTTTGTGTAAGGCTCATGATAAAAAATTTAATATACAAAATAAATTAATTGCTCTGACTTGATGGCACCAGTGTCATGTTAGTAGAACTGAATGGCTTACAAGCAAAAGTTCGTGAACTAGCACCGCAAGCTGTGTTTACTCATTGCTATGCACATTGCTTAAATTTAGTTTTGCAACCAAGTTGTTTTCAAATAAAATCTGTTAAGATCTTTTTCCTTACTCGTCAAGGGATACCTACTTTTTTCTACCATTCTTTAAAACGTACTGCTGTTGTTAATAAAGCATTAGGCAATAAACGTATTCCTACAAGCAGTGAATTTTGCTGCAATTTTAATTCCAAAATTATCACTGCAATGCATACAGACTAAAATTAATTGAGGTTTTCAAAGAGTTAATGGAATTGTAAGATTCTCTAACTGTACGAGAAGCACAAGGATATTTAAGATATTTAATTTGTAAGACTACACATTTGTTTTCCTTTTATAATTTTTCTAGAACATTTTACAGAAAATTGATTTACTTTTCAATATTCTTCAGAAAAAAATCTAATGATACAGGTGAGTTATTGAATCTATTTCATACATTAAAAACTTAAGACATGACAAGAAATATTATGAGTTCGTTCTTTACTGAGTCTGGTACTGTATCTAGTTCTTCAGTTTTGAAATGCCATCATCTAGGAAATAAGGCTGTCACTTTCACCGATTAGTATAAGCAAATTTATTTTGAAGTGTTATACAATATTACTACTCAACTAGCAGTATGATTTTTCCAGCTGTGAGGAATTAAAATTTATAAAGTTACATGACACTAAAAACTTTTCTTAGGATGATACAAAATTTCCAACTAATTCCTTATTTCTTTAATGGAAATACCGGTATATGGTCAGCAATTTCACAAAGAAAAGTTAAGAACAGAATTTGGAAACCATATTCTTGCCATTACACGATATTAGACAGATTAAAAAAAGAGACGAATGATAATTGTACAAAAGAATTTCTACCCAAAGTATATAAATTATTTACTCATGTTGCAACAATTACTGGCTTTAATCGTTCCATAATGAGAAGCTTTTCTTGTCTTAAGCGAATCAAATCTTACTTAAAGAACTCCATCACTCAAGATTGTCTGACTGCCCTTGCTTTAGTTTCAACTGGAAATTAAATCCCTGCAATTTGTAAAGTTGACCTACATGATGATGTTATTGAGAATTTTGTGAAGAAGGGCTGTCAAATGAATTTGCTGTACAAGTAAATTCATCACAGCTTACAAGGTACATTTCTACTTAGTAGTTTACTTCTTTGCTAGAACAAAAGTAAGTTAATCTTCATTTATCTTCTAAGCATTATTTTTTCGCACATGTTAAAAGATATGCATATAATATATAATAATATTATTTCTAATAAGACATGTATGTTTAGAAAGCAGACAGCTCTTCTAAACTTAATAGTGAATAGTGTAACGTAACAGAAATACGGTCCTCGACGTTACATAAATCAAATTATAAGATTTAGAATAGAGAAGAAAATTTATTAATTATCCACACTTGTAAAAGGTCAGAAACCCAACCCATGATTGTTTAAATAAAATAAGAATACAAGGTAAAAAGATAAGCAAGTGATAATGTTAACAATAATAAACCTCAAGGTTCAGTGAGAGGTAAATAACAGACATTGACACATATTGTAAAAACTAATTTTGACTATTTCATAATAATTGATGTTTTAAAGTAGATGAGAATGAGTAAATGGTGTATGACTTAAGTTACTCAAAGGTACTTGTTATTAATTGTATCATGTTATATTGTTATCATGATAGTGATGTTATATTTTGTGTTAGCAAGTGAAAGTTTTCTGTTAATAGAATACCAGGTAATTAAGTATTATGTGTTATTAATTTACCATTATAGAGCTGTTGTTGAACTCGGTAATTGATTACTAATTAATTTCATTTTATGTGTTATCCATACGTCATGATAAAGCTTTTGTTAGATTTTATAGAGTTAATTATTTGTATACATGTACTTAGATAATAAGATGATTATAATTGTAAACTTGGCCAAAAAGGCTATAATTGTTAACGAGATACAAAAGAGTTTAATACAACCATGTCATAAATAGATAAAAGATGCTATAATATTGCAGATAGTAACAAGTTAAATTCAGAAGTAGATCGGGGTATAATGATAGGCCTAACAACCAGTAACATTATATAGTAAGTCAGATCAGAAAGGTTAGGTAAAGAAATTAGTAACAAATACTAAATAAAATCTAATGAGTTAGGAGAAGTTAATAATAATTGATAATAACAAATAAATAAACTCAAATTAAATAAATTCGTATAATGCCATAGTGCAATGATACCGACAGATAATGTTTAGTAACAGAAAAATAATATTTGTTAAAATAAACAGACTAAGAGGAAAAGACAGCAAAATATATAAGAATTAGTAAACAAGCCATAAGTAAAATTATATTCAGATATAATGGAAATTTAGAAAGGGATTATTTTGATGAACATTGTATGAACTGATTATAATATAACATAATATCGAATAAGAATAAAAAAGATGGATGCTAGGGACGACAAAGTAGATAGAATTTGTTAATTTGATTATTGGATAAATTTACATGAACGAAGACGGTTTAGTTAAAAGATGCTCAGAAAAAAGCTGATTTAATTTAAATACAAAGTCCATAGAAATTTAAACAAAATGAATAATAAATCGCAATAGTTTGGTTTACTACCATTTAACCATATTATATAATTGGACAATCTAAAAGCGATACACAAAAGTAACGAAAAATAAAGGAAGAACTCTGATTGCAAAATTCCAGATAATGAACAAATGTTAACTTAATCAATTAACAAAACCAGAGAAATAACTACCTGCATAAAGTGATATAATCCTATAACGTAAACGAAACAAAAATAAACACAAAAATTATATCGGAACTTCAGTTTACCCAATTCCATAGAAAAAACGTAGTTGGATTCGAATTTCGTCGAAGCACGTAACCACAAAACTCGGACATTGGTGAACGAAAGGAGCGGTATTTCTGCATCATCCCAGGACCAAGAATTAAACTTTATTTTCAACTTGGAACAAGACTGACGAGAGCAAATTTATCTACATGCTGATCAGTTGCTGTCAAGACGAATAGGTTATCTGTACACGGCCTCATCAAGTCACGATGCCAAGCGGACGGTAAAACTACAATTATTTTAAATATTATTTAATAAAAACTTAACTCTATATTGTAATACCTTGTATTCCTATTTAGGCATTTTCTGATCTTACTAACAGTTGAAAGAACCTTCACGCCCTGTATTTAATGAAATATAAAATCATAACTAAAAATAATATAAAACCTTGAATCCGATCGATAATCGATTACTTCTGACCTATAGCCTTTTGTATCTAACGTAAAAGAAACAACTTTGTTGGACAAGAAATATTAAATATTAATAAAGAATCTTTTCAGAATTCTGATATCTTCTCATTTATATAAGATTTAGTGTAGTGTGAACAAGATATAATATAAGTAAAGAGTGTAACCAATAATCACCGTACGCGGTGGGTTAACCTACAAATTTCCGTTGTCTGGGAACAACAGCGCTATTCGCGGACTGCTTAGGTATTAAAGAGAGGAGAATACAATAAAAATTTCTTCTCTTCTCTCCAACGCAGAATAGGTTTGAGCGAAAAATTCGAATTACATCCTATACACATAATTTTCACCCACAATAACACAATTATATTAAATAGAGAGGAAAGGAGATATATTTAACATTATTATAACACATATTAAAATAAGATGCATAATAAATTGGCACTAAACGGAGAGAGGTATAACGAGGAGACAACCGTTAAGTTATAAATTAACGCTTCCATCGTGGGGCGAATTAAATAGAGACGACAAGGGTTAAGTTATAAATTGGCGCTCAACTAGTGTAGGGCTTAAGTTAAGTAAAACATTGGTTTTCTAAATGTTCTGTTTGGTTTTCGAGCAGGCAACTGTTGGAGACAAAAAATGCATACCAGAGGGTTGTCTAAAAGGATGACGAAGGAACGAGAAACGGAAGAAGAAATAGAAGTAGTGGAACAACAGACAGGCGATAAAAAAGAAACTGAAGTAATTGTGAACAAGGAAAAGGAAGTAGTTGAAGAGGATGCCCAAGGGGATCAACCAGATAAATCCAACCAAAAGGAAGACATGAGCATGCAGGAGATGTTGAGAATACTATTGGAAAACTCAAAGAAGCAGGAGGAAAACTCAAAGAGACAGGAGGAAAAATTCGACAAGATAGAAGAAAATTTTAGGAAACAGGAGGAGACTTCAAGAAAACTTAATGAAAGGTTTGACAGGAATGAGGAGGGTTTAAAACAAATGAAGGAAGAAATCCTACAAATAAATGAAGAGAATTTAAGGCAGATTAACGAAAGAATTGAGAATATCCATGTGACAATCAATCAAAAGGTGGAACAAAATAATGAGGAAAGGAAACAAGAAATAGCCGAAACAAATGAGAAGTTAGAAAAAACCAACGAAGCAGTAATACAGGTCCGTGAGGAAATACAAAATAAAATTAATGACATACAAAATGAAAATAAAACGATGGTCGAAGGACTCCAACAGGAGACTGTGGAAAGATGCGAGAAAATTAAACAAGAAGTACATCAAATTCGGGAGGAGAATAAGGAAGGGATTACACAAGTACAGACTGACATGGGTGAATGACTGGAGAGGGTATGTGATAATTTAAACAACATAGAAAGCCAAATTAGTACGAATAAAAGTAAAATCGAGGAAATCCGTAGACGCGAATTACAGATCCAAGAAGAAGTGGATTCATGGCGGAATAGAACATGCCAGCATAATCATATCACCAACAACGATAACCGGGAGTCAATTAATTTTCGGAGTTATAAACATAACCCTATGGAGTTTTTGAAAAGGTTGGAAGAAATGATAACACGAAATGGAGAGAACCGTTGGAGTATAATCCGAGGTATGATTGATGATATGTTTAAGGATACATACGGCAACTGGTGGACGGTAGTGCGTCCCGATATACAAGACATAACAGAGTTTAAAAAACAATTCAGGGAAAAGTATTGGTCGGAGTCGACCCAAAATATGGTCAGGAATAATTTGAGCAATGGTCGATATGAGGCAAATGTAGGACAATCTCCCACATCATACTTCCTAGGCAAGGTTTGCATTCCCGTAATCTAGAGCCCAGAATTCCAGAAGAGTGTTTGGTAATACAGCTCTCCTACCATTATGATGAAGGGATAAAGAATGCTCGTATGTGCAGCCAGATTAAAACTATTCCAGCCATGGCAAAATTTCTGGAAAATTATGAACATGAGACCCATTATCAACGGAACCGAATACTAAATACCATAGATACAATGGCAACGACCAACAACAAAATTCCAATCATACTAATCTCAATCAACCAAATCAGAATAATAACCCGAATAGAACCCAGAATAACCACCCAAATAATAATCAGAGGAATAATAATTATCGGGGTAATAATTATTGTAATTACCACGATAATCGGAATAATAGAGGAGATGGGGACAACCGACCCAATAACTACAGACACCATGTGAATTATATATACTCCCGACCTCAAAATAATCAGAGACGGTATTACCCGAGGACACACCATTATAACAACTACTATAATCAGTCACAACGCGAGGACGAATATCAAAATGGCAAATAATTATAGGTCAACGGACCATAATTCAGAGGACAGACATGAGCCATTGCAGAACCAGCCTCAGAACCCACCGGAAAATAGAGAGGATGAGGGAAGCCCTCATTTAAACTAATAGAGGCAGTGAGAACTGAAGAATACCCATCACTGAACCAATCTCTTGGGGACCAACGACCGATAACTAGATGTACAAATGACCAGACCATAACTATCATCACCAACCATTATTTGAAAAATATTAGGGAAGACTTATTAGAAGAGGAGGATAACCATGTACACAATAATAATAATAATGAAATTATATATGTAATAGCTAAATTAAATGGAGTACAGTCAACAATTGTGATAGATACGGGGTCCAACATCTCGTTAATTGATAGTACCGAACTGGAAAGAATCCAGCGAGAAGGCCAATTACCTATACCCACCTTACCTGTAAATAATATAATAATAATTGGAGCCACTGGACGGCAAAATAAAACTGTTAAAAAGCAAGTATCGCTCAACCTCACAAATAATAATGTAACGATACCAATAGGATTCTTAGTCGCAACGGAGTTACCGTTCAACGTACTGATTGAATGTGACATATTACGACAACATTCAGCAGTAATAGACTTAAATAAAGGAATAGTATCATTAACGTCCGAAGAAGGAGTATGGACAGCAGAATTGGTAGACGCTAGTAGAACCGTTCCAGTTAATGACAAATGTCAGGTCATAAAAAGTTATTTTTGTAAGGATAATAAACTGCAAGAAGCAATCCAATATGAGGATGACGATCAGAACTATGGCATAGTAAGTTGGAAGAAATACGAGGAGTTCCAAAGAGAAAACACCTGTCAACAGATAAGTAAGGCACAGGCCGAAAATTTAATTGAAATATACAATAGTTATAAACACATATTCTCCAACGCTCCAGGTAAAGTTAAGGGTTACCGGTGTGAAATAAATTTTAAGGAACCGGTAGACTTTCGTAGAAAATCCTACCCGATAGCCTATTCAATAAAAAACGAAGTTCAGGAAGAAATAAATCGTATGATCAAAGATGACATCATAGAATATAGTCAATCACCCTATACCAGTCCCATAGTGGCAATCCCAAAAAAGAATGGAAAGGTGAGAATTTGCCTGGACGCTAGGGAGATAAATAAAATGATTATAAACGATAGGACTTCCCCTGGCGAGATCGAAGAAATCCTGAAAAAATTTCACGGGACCAAATACATTAGTACTTGGGATACTGTATGCGGATACTGGCAGGTTGAGCTGCACCCAAATAGTAGAAAATATATGGCGTTCCTTTTTGACGGAAGGAACTACCAATTTAAAAGGTTACCTTTCGGATTAATTAATTCTGTTGCTATATTCGTGAAATGTATGGACCAGGTATTGGGACAAGAAACTCTACAATTCACCACAGTATACGTAGATGATTTACTGATAACATCTTCTAATTGGGATGAACATTGCACAAGGGTAGAACAAGTACTGAGAAAGCTGTCTGAGAATAATATAACACTTAAACTGAACAAATCTAAATTTATTGCTAACCAAGTAAAGTTTTTAGGTTTTAATTTGACAGAGATGGGTATATCGCCTTCAAAAGAGAAAGTAGAAGCAATTCAACAGTTCCCTACTCCAAAAAACAGAAAACAGTTACAATCCTTCCTTGGAATTTGTAACTATTACCACAAATTCCAAGATAATTATTCAGAAATGACTGCTAAATTCCAAAAACAGCTATCATCCAAGGACAAATGGGCATAGGGACCAGAACAAGATAAGGTTCTACAACTAATCAAGGAGAAATTTCTAGAGACTGTTATGCTGCACCACCCTGACTTTAATAAACCGTTCTATCTAAATTGTGACGCAAGCAATGTAAGCTTAGGAGCCATTTTGTATCAAGAAGATGAAGAAGGACATCACATGGTAATTAGTTTCGCCAGCAGAGTGCTAAACAACTGCGAACGCAACTATAACGTCACTGAAAAGGAGTTGCTAAGTGTAGTATACGCATGCAATAAGTTCAGGACCTATATACTTGGATACCCAGTGACCGTAAGGAGTGATCACAAATCCATCTCATTCCTAAAACGATGTAAGCTCAGTCATGGTCGATTAACTAGATGGGTCCTTGCACTGCAAGAATATCACATTAATTGGGAATATATACCTGGAAGGAAGAACATAGCAGCCGATATCTTGTCCCGAATAAACATACAAGACCAATCGTTCGATGGAGAAAAGGAACAAATAGCTAAGGTGTACAATATTATTAAGAGTAGAAAGGATTTAGAAACCATAACAAATGAAATTAAACAACACCAAGAACTGGATCCCAAATTAATGAACATATGCCAGGTGCAAAATGCAGACGAAATTATTACAAAATATTACTGTTACTGTGTACATGATGATAGGTTATTTATTAAAGTTACCCCTAATCAAGAAAGCTGGAAATTAGTAATTCCACCAGCTGTGGAAAATAAATTAATATTAGATTACCATATAAGCTATGGACACATGGGAGCCATAAAAATCGTTAAAGCGCTGGAAGAACAAGTGTACATAAAGAATATAAACAGAAAGGTACAAAAATCGATTCAAACCTGTCACATCTGCCAAATGGTTAAATGTAACAATGAGTTACATTCAATACATTGATTCCCATTACATCCAAACATAAACTGGAGAAACTATTCTGGACATATGTGGACCGTTCCCACGCAGTGGAGGGAAGCATAGATGCAAATTTATTATTATTATTTTCGACCATTTCACTAAATATACTAAAGTTTATACTATCAGCAGAGCCACTACCAAGAAAATACTGGAGATAGTCATTGGACATTACATACCAGAGATTGGTAAACCTACATCCATTATCACAGATCATGGTACGCAGTTTAAAGGAAATAAATGGAGGGATAGTCTTCTAAAACATGGTATTAAAACATATAAGACTTCAGTATACTACCCCAGCAGCAATCCTGCGGAGCGAGTATTGAGGGAGGTTGGCAGGATACTCCGAACTTACTGTCATGACCAACAGAGGAAGTGGCACGAATACTTGTTACCTACCGAAGAATTTCTCAATATATCTTAACATCAATCCATTGAAAATACGCCGTATACTGTAATGTTTGAAAAGCCTCCACCTAGGGAAATCCAGGATATCATCAATTTTCCAATTAACCCAGAGTATCAATTTGAAAGCATTAAGTTTTATAACAGAGTAATGGAGAAGGCAGAACAACAGAAAAAGAAGTATAAAAAGAATCATCCAAAACCAATAAATTACCAGGTCGGTGAAAAGATATTAATAAGGAATAGAGAGTTACCCAGTACTCTAGAAGGAATAACGAAAAAATTATTATTATTATATACAGGACCCTATGTAATAACAAAAAATAATCACAATAATACTTACAAAATAATGAACCCTATCACGAAAAAGATTAAGGGAACAAACAATCAAGAATCAATACAAAAATATCATGAAGAAACACCATCACCAATCATCAATGACTAACAAGACGGACGAAAATATATATGAAAAAACCCCAAAATTCAAAAAGAAGTAAGAACGTCTTACTATATGTTTACAAAGAAATTATTTTAAATATTTAAGAATAAAACCCCAATGTTAAAAAACTATATAAAGAAAAACTTATACAAAATAATTAAAAACAATATGATTTAAGATACATGCCAAAATGCCAAGAGAATTGAAGAACAGATTACATAATTGTTTATAACCAGTATGATTTAAAATGGAATAAGAAAAGATATCCATCAACATAATTAGTGGTAATGTGATCAGACAAGATGGTAAAATAAGAAGAACAATGGATAATTTAATGACTATAATTAAGCTGAAACTAAGTAATGATGATAATTAATGCAAATACAATTTAGAATTTCTTGGAAATGAAAATAATAAATGAAGAGATAGTACGTAGGATTTTTGTCACAAGAAAGAAGGTCCAAAGTAGTTACAAATAATGACTGTCAAAAATGTTATCTGAACATAGCTAATGAAAATAAGATGGAATCAAGAAGAAAGGAATATATGAATAATTAAATATAAAACGCGACAGCGTAACGAATCCCCAAGATGTTTATTATTAGTCAAATAAAGAGACTACTATGATATTATTGTATTTTTTATAGCTGACTGTAGATGAATTCCAGCAGTATTATATTGAAGTGTAGTGTGGCCAGCAGAGTATGAAGCCAAACAGTGCCTCTCTGAACTGTACCAGCTCACATGTTAGGGAATGTTAGGGAAATTGAATATTTAAGGGATAATAGAACTGCTGCGAAGATTGACATCAGATTCCAAAAGTATGATGGAAGAAAACGGAAGGAAGATAGCTGACAGAAGGTCAATGGAGAAACGCATTTGTAGAAGTAACTAGAAATAGGAGAAAATTAAAACTAAGTTTTACTAATTATTGTGACCAATCATTGACAAGTAATGTTTAAGAGAAACGAGCCAAGAGTATTAATATAATTAATGAATTGTCATCAAATAGAGAAAGGTGAATACAAGTCCAAAATGCTACATTAAGAATTCCATCAATTACCATTAAAACTTTACGATGAATATAAGGAGGATGTTCAAAGGCATGAAAAAGATATAAGTTTATTTGACCCAAATTATATTCAGGTAAACTAAACTTCTTTAGGAGGGGAAGCATATGTCACGTAACAGAAATACGGTCCTCGACGTTATATAAATCAAATTATAAGATTTAGAATAGAGAAGAAAATTTATTAATTATCCACACTTGTAAAAGGTCAGAAACCCAACCCATGATTGTTTAAATAAAATAAGAATACAAGGTAAAAAGATAAGCAAGTGATAATGTTAACAATAATAAACCTCAAGGTTCAGTGAGAGGTAAATAACAGACATTGACACATATTGTAAAAACTAATTTTGACTATTTCATAATAATTGATGTTTTAAAGTAGATGAGAATGAGTAAATGGTGTATGACTTAAGTTACTCAAAGGTACTTGTTATTAATTGTATCATGTTATATTGTTATCATGATAGTGATGTTATATTTTGTGTTAGCAAGTGAAAGTTTTCTGTTAATAGAATACCAGGTAATTAAGTATTATGTGTTATTAATTTACCATTATAGAGCTGTTGTTGAACTCAGTAATTGATTACTAATTAATTTCATTTTATGTGTTATCAATAGGTCACGATAAAGCTTTTGTTAGATTTTATAGAGTTAATTATTTGTATACATGTACTTAGATAATAAGATGATTATAATTGTAAACTTGGCCAAAAAGGCTATACAGTAGAAGCCCGATATAGCGCGGTTGTCGGGTGACATACTTTCCCCCACGTTATAGGCGTAACCGCGGTATATCGGAAGGTGACCTGTACAGTGACAAATGATGGGGAGGGAGGACCGGGAAAAAGGCTACAGCATAATGCACTACTATATACTGTACGTAAATTACGTCACCAAATGTAGAAATAAAAAATAAGAAAACTGTATTTTAATCCAATATTTTAATCTATTTTAATCCAATGGAATATAAAATACACTATTTATACATTGCTCACTCGACCTACTGTAGGCCTAATTGTTGGTCTTAAAAAAGTCCGTAATTGTTGTTTGACGGGATAATGCACAGCGTTTCTTTTCCGCGTATTGTTTTATAAACGCGAGGTGCAGCAGATGAACATTATTAGATTCACTTTGCCTCTCCATCCACGAAATTACTTTGTTTATGTGTATTATCACTTCACTAACATTTGGAATAACTTCTTTCACTTCCACCCCATTTTCATTTCCATCATCGTCATCGTCTTCTTTTTCTTCGCAATTTGCATTTCGGACTGCATCGATGATATCTTTATCTCATATACATTCTGTAACAGGCTCACCGTTGTCAACTTCTGCCCAGTCATTCAAGTCATCTAGAGTGAAGTTGCAATGCAGAGCACTACTCGCAGACTGTACATCACTATTAGTGAATCCGGCAACAGAGCAATTTCCATCGGCGATGTTTTGTTCAAAGGAACATATCTTCCAGCAATTCTGAATCGTAGCCGTACTAATACTTTCCCATGCAAGACCTATTGAATACGCAACTGTTTTCAAGTTTATTGACTTAAGGTAAATTTCCATTTCCTCATCAGAATTCACTATAGCACTCAGAAGTTCACGGCGGTAATGCGCTTTAAATGCTTTTATGATGCCTTGATCTAATGGCTGGATCAGTGCTGTAGTGTTTTTCGGCAAGAACATGACTCCGATTTTCCCATCTCTTGACTATAACATATCAGTAGGTGGATGTGCTGGACAGTGGTCAAGGGTCAGTACAGCTTTTTCTTCGAGGTTGAGTGACCGCAGGTGGCTTCTTACAGATGGAACAAATTCTTCATGGAACCATTTACCGAAAATATCACTTGTCATCCAAGCATTTTTTGTATTACGATATGTGATGGGTAATGACGTCATGTTAACATGTTGAAAGCATCTAGGATTTCGGCTTTTCCCTATACAGAGAGGTTTAACTTTGTGGCTGCCTGATTTATTTGTGGCAAACAGGAGGGTAACTCTATCCTTATTTATTTTTAATCCAGATTTATTTATTGAATTATTCACATCCAGAGTTCTGGTAGGAAGCATTCGAAAATACAGAGCAGTTTCATCACAGTTATACACTTGATGGTCATTTAAATCGTTATCGATCATTACTTTGTTTAATGCCTGAGGAAAAAGTGCTGCAGTTTCACTGTCACATGATCGTGCTTCCCCTTCAATGCTTATCTGGCTTATACCATGACGAGATTTCCATCGCGAAAACCACCCATCAGATGCATTAAAGTCACTGTTGCCATGTAAATCACTATGGAATTTTACAGCTTGAGCTCTAATAACTGGTCCTGACAGTGGCACACCTTCACTTAGTTTTATTAAAAACCACCTGTACAGACACTCATCTATTCACTATCCTTACGTACTTTAGTCTTTTTTCTTTGCAACCCCACTTCACTTTCAACTGTGTTCACAAAACTTTTAAGTTTATCTTCTTCCTTCATCCACCCTCTAATTGTTCCTTCTGGGATGCCACACTCACGTGATAAACTTGCCTTTGACTCTCCGTTCTTCACACGATCAATTATTTTGAGTTTATCACTCACAGAATATGCTTTTCTTTTCTGCGACATCACAAAACTCTACACTATGCGAATTTATGACAAAGACTATACACTTTGATAAGATAATATCAGAGTATGATCTTATAATATAAGAGTATGAGGGAGAGAAGGGATTTAAATGGCTGCTTGCCTTGGCATGAATTCTTAGAAACGTAGAGACTGTAAATACGGGGCAATTGTTTATGTCTACAGGTACACTTGAACTGGCAATTCTGGCTGTTGTTTACAACGCCGTTTCCAACAACAAGCCTTTGTTTACAATAAACGCAACGCATTCCAATGTGGCTACGGAAGTCACGATAAACAATACATAATTTAATCACTCTCTACAAGTAAGAATTTTCGCTAATAATGGGCGACATACTCTTCACCGCGTTATATCCGAATCCGCGGTATATCGGACCGCGCTATATCGGGCTTCTACTGTAATTGTTAAAGAGATACAAAAGAGTTTAATACAACCATGTCATAAATAGATAAAAGATGCTATAATATTGCAGATAGTAACAAGTTAAATTCAGAAGTAGATCAAGGTATAATGATAGACCTAACAACCAGTAACATTATATAGTAAGTCAGATCAGAAAGGTTAGGTAAAGAAATTAGTAACAAATACTAAATAAAATCTAATGAGTTAGGAGAAGTTAATAATAATTGATAATAACAAATAAATAAACTCAAATTAAATAAATTCGTATAATGCCATAGTGCAATGATACCGACAGATAATGTTTAGTAACAGAAAAATAATATTTGTTAAAATAAACAGACTAAGAGGAAAAGACAGCAAAATATATAAGAATTAGTAAACAAGCCATAAGTAAAATTATATTCAGATATAATGGAAATTTAGAAAGGGATTATTTTGATGAACATTGTATGAACTGATTATAATATAACATAATATCGAATAAGAATAAAAAAGATGGATGCTAGGGACGACAAAGTAGATAGAATTTGTTGATTTGATTATTGGATAAATTTACATGAACGAAGACGGTTTAGTTAAAAGATGCTCAGAAAAAAGCTGATTTAATTTAAATACAAAGTCCATAGAAATTTAAACAAAATGAATAATAAATCGCAATAGTTTGGTTTACTACCATTTAACCATATTATATAATTGGACAATCTAAAAGCGATACACAAAAGTAACGAAAAATAAAGGAAGAACTCTGATTGCAAAATTCCAGATAATGACAAATGTTAACTTAATCAATTAACAAAACCAGAGAAATAACTACCTGCATAAAGTGATATAATCCTATAACGTAAACGAAACAAAAATAAACACAAAAATTATATCGGAACTTCAGTTTACCCAATTCCATAGAAAAAACGTAGTTGGATTCGAATTTCGTCGAAGCACGTAACCACAAAACTCGGACATTGGTGAACGAAAGGAGCGGTATTTCTGCATCATCCCAGGACCAAGAATTAAACTTTATTTTCAACTTGGAACAAGACTGATGAGAGCAAATTTATCTGCATGCTGGTCAGTTGCTGTCAAGGCGAATAGGTTATCTGTACACGGCCTCATCGAGTCACGATGCCAAGCGGACGGTAAAACGACAATTATTTTAAATATTATTTAATAAAAACTTAACTCTACATTGTAATACCTTGTATTCCTATTTAGGCATTTTCTGATCTTACTAACAGTTGAAAGAACCTTCACGCCCTGTATTTAATGAAATATAAAATCATAACTAAAAATAATATAAAACCTTGAATCCGATCGATAATCGATTACTTCTGACCTATAGCCTTTTGTATCTAACGTAAAAGAAACAACTTTGTTGGACAAGAAATATTAAATATTAATAAAGAATCTTTTCAGAATTCTGATATCTTCTCATTTATATAAGATTTAGTGTAGTGTGAACAAGATAAAAGATAAGTAAAGAGTGTAACCAATAATCACCGTACGCGGTGGGTTAACCTACAAATTTCCGTTGTCTGGGAACAACAGCGCTATTCGCGGACTGCTTAGGTATTAAAGAGAGGAGAATACAATAAAAATTTTTTCTCTTCTCTCCAACGCAGAATAGGTTTGAGCGAAATATTCGAATTACACCCTATACACATAATTTTCACCCACAATAACACAATTATATTAAATAGAGAGGAAAGGAGATATATTTAACATTATTATAACACATATTAAAATAAGATACATAATAAATTGGCACTAAACGGAGAGAGGTATAACGAGGAGACAACCGTTAAGTTATAAATTGACGCTTCCATCGTGGGGCGAATTAAATAGAGACGACAAGGGTTAAGTTATAATAGGGATTGTCTTGGGGTGGGGGGGGTTGCTATCACTGAGCGTAGCTCAGATGACTGTACTATAGCCTCCCCTTCCTCGGGTCTCACCTGCCGCCACTGTTTCAACCAGTTTATTAAAATTTATTCCCATAAATTTTTTGTAGCGCTACATCGGATGAAAGAGTGTAGGGTAAGTAAAGGTCACATAACTGCAATTCTACTGTAGTTGGTATAATATTAATATTGTAATACAAAAACATTAATATCAATCACAGGTATAATATTTAACAATACAGACCTAATTGTATTAAAAAAATCATTTATTTTAATACTAAAATTATAATATCTATATTAAATTTTAGTAATGGCAATCAAAGGATGAAGAAAATGAATCCAACCATTTACTTGGTCTATTATCGATTGACTTTTGAATATTTTAATTTTTTAATTGGAAAACTGTATACATAATTTTTATATGACAGCACTCTTAGAATGCTCACTCAGAATGGGCAAATCAAGTAATCAGTGTAGCCCTGAGCAACTGAGTATGCTAATGAAGGATGTGAGATGTTTTTGACTCCGGGGACATTCACTTCTTTCCCCCGGGGGGCACCACCTGGTAACACTGCTCTTTTCCCCGAAGTTTTACTCCTGAAACAAAAGTCACAGAATTATTGATCACTATGTATTAAATCATGGTTTTACTAAAATAAACGTAACTCTGAGTGCATTAAAATGTTATGTTCTAAAACATAAAAAAACTAATATTAGTGATTTGTATTAATTACCATACGAACATATTTAATAAAATTAACACACAAACAAATATTAGATTTTTTTATAATCTAATTAGTATATTATGTTATTTTTCATACACCTGCATTTATTACCATACTATATAATCTATCTTTTGTACCCCATCTCTGTAGTGTAAATCTCTATGCTGGGAAATTCAATCTCAGTATTTTTGAAAGTTATTATTTTTCTAATATAAGAATTGATGTATATATTGTGACCTACTACAATCCAGTCATTGATTACTTATGTACTATCATTATGGTTTTTATCTTCGAAGGATTAAGTGTTAACTCCTAGTCTGGTTTCACATTTACCCTCCTCAGAAAGGTCTGATGAAACAATTGTTGCAGTGTCTGAAATTCATTGCAGTTAGCAGAAAGTATCCATATCATATGCAGAAACTATCAAGGGATGGAGGCACTAATTACAGCTTCTGGTTTGAGTTGAAGTTGTGTAATTTGTTTATTTGTTAGTGATTTTCTTCCCAAATTTATTAGTAACTGGTGGCTCTCTCACATTAAGTTTACATGTAACATTTGCACAACGGATACTAAACACCAACATAGTCGGAGCTACAGTCTGATAAATAAGTGAAGCACTGCCAAGTGTTAACTTCAGAATATTAACAGTTGTTCATAACCTTCATGATCAATGCAAACTGTCACCAAATACAATGAAACAGTGACACTAACTTAAGGTGGAGCAAGATTTTTTTTGCCTCTCAAAAACACCCAAGGGGAGCAGAATGGGTTTATGCCCTCTCGCAAATATTTTTTAAATTTTAAATGAGATTATGTTACATCAAAAGTATGGTTTTCCTCCTACTATGGTATACTGTATCCATACTTATATCCTTTTATATTTTTAGCAACTATATAATGTTAGCGAAAATATGGGTTTAAATGGTTTCCACTTAAGTAACCTTGAAATGACGGTTTCTGTGTTTATTTTTGAGTTGAAAAAAGTCTTTTATATTTACATTTACAGTCATGTTACTTTATGGTGGCTGATTCAGTAAATATGATTATAGTTCATTTGAAATTTATATTAGCCCTTTCAACATATTTAGTTCAATTCCACCAGCCTAACCTTTTCAGAAAATCAGAGATACCTTTGTATCATATGATTTAAAAATGGTGGAAACACTGAAAGGCCTTGTCCGGAACATGACAAGTGGCAGTTCAGCAAGTAAACACACCAAAGTCGGAACCCCTGTGTAAGGTCTAATAAATTTAAAATAAACTGTAAAAGGTCTTTACAGGCCTTGGCCCCAGGAGCCCTTACTACCTCTTTACTTATACAGAGACTACAATAACCTTCTTATCTGGTACCATGCTGAACACCTGTTCTGCCTTATAGATTTTCTGTTCTATTAACGGTAACTTATTTCTGTAGTTATACCATCTAATTAACTTTTCTGATATCTGCCCTTAAAGTAAGTAACCATCCCCAGATTTATAAAAAAATAAAGGTATAGTGCTGTGTCCATAGTCAGTTGGTCATGTGAATGCAGGTGCTAAATACTTGATTCTTCAAAACTATGACTATCAACAATACAGCTTGTTATTTTCTCTTTCAACCAGACAATCAAGCGATTCTTCATGCCATTCAGAACAATTTCATGTTTATTTTTACATGACTAACTTTTATACTTACTCTAAAACCTACCACAGTTATGAATTTCAGTTTTGTATCTATTTCCTTTATCTATAGTTACACTGCATTTAGTCTTTGCCTATGCTTTCCTTAGGAAGTCAACTGCACAATACTGTTTTTATTCATGATCTTAATACTATACAAAAAATTAGTATTACATATTACAGTAAAAAAGCAGAAAACGTGTGTGTATCATAAATCAACTGATATGATCATTCAGTGTGGTTAGTATAAGCTTATATTACCCAAGAGACATCAGAGTTTTGGTACAATGATCTGATTATACTTTTTCCAATATGAACAAGTTTTCCTGTCTAAATAACAAGAAGTGATAATAAATAACTATTCAAAAGAACCACTGACAATAATCAGTACAATATGAGCATGTCAATAATACAACAGATATGGTATGAGAGAATATTTTGCAACTAATGTGTATCTTGCAAAATTAAAGTGCTAACAGAAACATAAACCATTTCTATACAATACATATTTACGGAATTATTGCAAAACAACAGCACTTGATTATGAAATGTTTGTGTTCACATCCTGTTCTGGCTCCAAACATGTATGCTACAAATGCAGTACGAATTCTGTGTTTAAGTAGCCTTACCGAGGGCTTTTTCTATTTTTCCTAATACAGCTTGGTTAGGAATTCCTCGTCCAGCTTCATAATCATTAATGACCTGTGGTTTTTCATTACATCTCTGTTAACAAATATCACACTAATGTTAGTTAAGATTTTATGTTAAAAAAATTTACTTTTATGTTAGTTAGATCTAAACAAACTAAACAAATTAGGTTTATATTTCAACATTACAATACTCTTTAAAATTTAATTTGAACAGCATTGAGATATAGTAAATGATAATACATTTAAAATAAAAATGCACATATCTGGAAATGACAGACTGCATTTTTAAAAAATACCCAATTTTGTATACCTATATTAACATAATATTATTCACAAATTTTAAATCATGATAACTTATGTCTAAAAATATTTGTTATTATGAGCACAAAAATATTTTGTGATAATGCAACTCCACTATTAGTTGAAACTGAAATAAAAACATGGAAAAATTAACAGGAAATAAAAATAAAATAAAGTTTCATTACAATTAGAGAAATATATAACATTATCTTTTTCAACGAGTATTCTCTGAATTCTGGAAACTTTAACTATTAAAAATAAACAATTGTTTCTAAGCGTGTAATGCAACAGAACAAAAAAAGTCCAGTAAAAAAGGTGTCATATAATTGTTTTCAATATGCACTGTTAGTTTTCAATCTTAATTTCAACTGAATTTCTTATAGTTACTTGTTTATGGCAATTTTGAAGTAATGCTGTATACAAGTGTTTTTGTTTATTTAAGCCAGTATTAAAGTTGTGATTAACAAATTCTCAGGTGTTCAATTATTTACTCTCCCAATCAGTGGTTGTCATAACAATACTATAGTAAACATTTAAAAAATCTAAACAAACATATATGCTACCTGATCAATTCATAAAAGCAATTAAAAATAAGAAATTAATATTCTCATCCTTGAACTTTGTATATAATACTATCCTTGAATATAGTACTCTTATATAATTTTAGGGTTCCTATTAGTCTATTCAATGGGGAGTTTTCTAGGGAATTGTAGAAAGTCTCCATGGATTTTCGTAATTTTTTTATTGTCTTCCTTAAAGCTTATAGAAAAAAGTTAAAAAAGAACTTGTTGCCGCTTTTGATTTAAAGGGTGGTTTCCACCCCTTTTTTGAGGGTAAAAAGAAAAAAATAAACTGACCCCAGGAATCGATAGAAAACCAAATTCTAAGTAAATAATAGAGTAAATTTTTTGAAAAAAATGCGTTGTTTTTTAGTTATTCAGACTTGAAAATTGCGTTTTTTTGCAAAAAATTTGATGTTTTTTGGAGCGTTTTTCGTACTTTACTTGAAAACTATATCAACTTTTCGAAAAATCTTATAAGGAACAAAATAAAAGCTAATTCAATAAGGAACAATTTGCACTTTGTTTTGTCCCCATATACTGAATCGTTATTGAGATATGCTATAAACAAAAAGTCAACTCTTAATTTTTTAACTGAAGAAGTGAACTTAAACTTGATATTTATCAATGAAAAATAATGCAACTTGCGATGATATTATTACTAAATGAAAGCTCTTGAAATTTTCTATAAAATGTTAAGTCGATATTTTACATATCTTGAAAAACAACGAAGTTACAGAGCAAAATAGTAAAAATTCTTAAATTTTTTTTTAAATCAAAAATAAAATGGTCGCCATTTTGTCAGTTTTGCATATTGGTGCGAGATATTGTAGATTTAGATTGTCTATTATATTAGGAATGTCCTCAAATTTTTGTTGTTGTTATGTATTATAGATTAGAAATGCGTACCGTTTTCGTAAATTTTAATTTTTTTTATTTCAGAGAAAATTTGTCGTTTTCAAAAAATATATTGAAAACAAAGCGTTTTATCAAAAAATTGATATTGACCAAAAATATAGCTCATAAAAAGGCGAATATTTTCATTCTTATTTCATGTTTTTGTAAGTATTTTTCGACAAGTTACAAGGTGTGTTCATAAGATTTTATAATAAACGTTTTTTGTTTCTAAGTACAATATCTTAGAAGCAGTAGGTATTTTGACTATGGTCCACCCCAAAAAAGTTGTAGCCCTTTTAATTTTCTACAAAATGCATTTTTTTAAATTTTTTATCTTTAAAATTAACCAAGTTATGGTAAAAAATGTGAGCGCTCAACGATGATAAAATTCGGTAACTTCTTACTTTATCAACTTCATTAAGTGGAAGTCGAAAACTAATAATAAATATGAAGTATTTTGTATATTATAGTTTGTAAGATCAAAATATTTTTTAATTATTTATGTTTTCACGGAATTTGAATTTTAACCGCTTCAATCTGTACCCTCTAGCGAAAGAACCCGGTAGGCACACTGAGAAAAATATTATTGCAAAATTTGTAAATTCAAAATTTCTAGCTATTCATGCTGTCTATACTCGAAAGGAACGCCGATAATGGAATTGTAATCAAAACATTCTGAAAGATAACTGTTATTGTACCTAATACTTATTTATAATCTATGTTAATAAGCGCTGCGCTCGAATTTTCGAAACTCCTTTGTATGGTTCCGGATGGAACCGAAACAAATAATAAATAATAATATATAAGTCTATATATTGCTTTGAAAGTGTTGTTGTTGTAAGTACGTTCATAACATTTATAGTGCAGTGATTTGCAGGACATGTAACTAGATATTTGACACTTGAGTAAGTACTTTGATATAAATTTTGTCTACTTTCATCCAAATGGTCGAGGATAACGCGGATTTTAATAAACCCACTGTTGATGGACATGGAACATTTCATTATCTTGGAACTATACAAACAATAACACCAAGCTCAAATATATAACCTCGCAAACCTGTTGAAAGATTGAAGAAAATTCCACCTGTTTCGGAACTACTTGCAATTGAAAATATCCCAATTTCTCTATACAATCGAGCTCCAAACCAAGGGCTGCAAAATATTCATGTAAAATTTTCAGCAGACAACTTACTGTTAACTCCATCATATTGCACAAATTTAAATGTGTTGTGGATGTATGTTAAATATATGAAAAATAATGACTTTATTAGCTGGAATGGATTTATGGGAAGTTTGACCTATGGTTTTGATAAATATTCAATGTCTGCTATAAATTATTTGCCCTTTATCAATTCTTCACCTTATAACACTTTCTATACTGTCCTTCAAGAGTCAGTTCAACATGCCAAAGACAAAGGTATGCGTAACTGTATAATAACTTGTGATCAGCCGTTATATATTAAAAAACGCAACATGGTAGCTGCATTACCAGATTTCGACGATATTCTTATTTTGATAAGACTAGGAGGATTCCATGCTACCATGTTATTCATGGGTAGTATAGGTTACATCATGTCTGGGAGCGGAATCCAAGATGCTTTGTGTTTAATATTTGCTGAAAATTGCGTAAATCATATTTTATCTGGGCATGCGTATGCTCGAGCGTTACGAGCGCATACTCTAATGCAGCAAGGATTATCACAAATAATATTTGATAATTTGAAAAATAATTGTCAAGAGTTTCAAAACCTATTGGAAATCGGAGAAGATGACCACATGTTTCTAATGATGAACCTGGAAGAAATTCAGCAAATCGACACCTTCTTAAAAGTGAGTAAATTATTTGCAGACAAGCTGTGTGAACTCGAAAAGAAGAGCGATACTGGGAAGTTGTGGATTTTGTATTTTCGCATGGTGACTATTTTAAAAGATTTTGTAGCTGCTGAACGTATGGGAGACTGGCAGTTGCATCTGCGAAGCTTAGAATGAATGGTTCCATTCTTTCATTCCGCGGGACATTTTGCATACGCAAAATCGGCTCAAATATATTTGCAGGATATGAAATATCTTGCTTCCCATATGGACCCAGAAGAGTAGAAGAAATTCACTGAGCAAGGTTTTTTTTTACTTCCAGACGAACAGATAAATTTTATGCCGGGGTATTTTCAGACCAAACAATAGAGCAAACTTTGATGAGATCAATGAAAGTTGCTGGAGGTCCCTTTAAAAGAGGTGCCTCAGATAGCGTTGTTTGGAAGTGGATCAAAGGTACTATTTACACACGAGATATTATCGAAGGGATCGAAAATTTTTGCAGAATTAATTTCAGAAGAAGCCATCAACATGTTGACGCATCAGATGCTCGAGTTCAAAGAGATGCTGCAGATGTAAAATAATTAAAAGATTTCTTCGAACAGCATAACCCGTTTCCCACTAATAAAAAAATTATATGTATATCGAGCGGAATCCTCGGCAACGATTCTATTGATTGCCACAACGCATTTGAAAGAGGCTGTGCGACAATGAAAAAAATTAATGGCAAACATTTTAAAGAATTAAGTTTGACTTTGAAAGATAAAGTAACTACACTTTTATCTCTGTCTTGTAAAATTAAGCTCAATAATGAAATAGTTTCCATAGATCCACTGTTGATTTTCCAGAGAATTTCTGTGATAAAAACATCAAACGAAGAGTTTCAATTCTATTTCAATTACGAATTATCGCCTCTTCCCCTCGCTATTTTTGACGATCATGGGGAAATGAGAAAAACTCAGAAGGCCAATTTGTATGATCTTTTAAGTGCATCAAGTGAAAATTTTTTAGATGTTCATTCCTGTACTTACGTCATTGATGGAGGCATGCTCTTGCATAGAGTAAAGTGGTGATCAAATTTAACATTTAACGGCATTTATGTTATGTTTTTACACTATTTGAGAAGAAACTATCCTAATTGTCGTGTGGTCTTCGATGGGTATAAAAAGGAAACGACAAAATCTGTTGAAAGGATTCGTCGATCAGAAAAAATCTCATCTCCCGACTGTGAATTCCAAAATGAGTCAGTAAATAATATTGCGGAAGAAGCATTTTTAGCTAATACTTTTAATAAAAGTCGCTTGATAGATAGACTGTCTATACTTAGCTAAAAATGAAATTCTTTGTTTCAAAGATGACAGAGATCCCGTCTTTGGCGGTATCCCGAATTCCTTAGCAATTTCAGATTTATTTTTTTGTTCCTTTTCCACTTCCCGAATAACGGCAACTTTTTTGGCAAATGACAATGATTAGTATTGGGTCCGTGTTGGTTTTGAAAGGGCCATGATGAACACACAACACAATAAAACTGCACAATAAGCGTCACTAAAACACACCAGTCTGTATACCGTTACACAAGCCAGTCATGTGTCATCGCGAGATACTGGCGCCAATTCCATGAATTTGACACAAAGGATAAGCGTCTGTTCACAAAGGGCGATGCCTGCTTGTCTGTTTCCAGTCGTGTCTCTATTGTTACGTGGTCTAGCCCATACTGCAGGCGATTTTTTGTAGTTTGAGCAAAATTTTTATTTCGAATTAACCAAAAAAAGTTCGAATTACAGATGATGTTTTTGCACGGCTTTACATAGGATATTCAAGGGACCACGGTAAAAGTTCGAATTATCCACGAATTCGAATTATGCAGTTCGAATTATCCAAGTTCTACTGTATAATCAAACAATAAATTACTTCTACATTTTCTTAATTTTATACTATATTTGCACCTATGCACATTCCACAATTTCAGTCTGTATCTTTTCAGGTTTCTAAATGCATACATAAAATTATTTAGATCAGGTGCAAATATTACATAAAAATAAAAAAGACTACACTTGCAGAAAGTTATGTAGATCAGGTGCAAATATTATATAAAAATAAAAAAGATTACACTTGCAGAAGTAATTTATTATATGACAATATTAACACAAAATTACTGCAAGAAACACGAAGAATTATAAGAAGTGACTTTTTCTATTGTCTTATTTTCCATCTCTTTTTCTGCCTTTACAGTCTGTTCAGCAATTTGTTTTGAAACGCATGGTTGTATTTTCATAAACTGCTTGACTTGACTTTTGATTTGTTCTCTCACGGTTGCAATTGAGTTTTCTACTTCAGATATTTTATTTGACATGGACTCTTCTATGGCAGATATTTTTGTAGACACAACTTCTTTCCCACTCGAGACAGATTTTTCTACTTTAGCCATTTTTAATTACTGATTCTTGTACATCCGATATTCTAATAATTTGTTTAAGCTCACCTTTTAATAAACCCAGCTCTGCAGCGGTATGCTCTTGCATCTGCTTTTGCTCCTGCATCAATGCTATGATGTCACCTGTTTCATGCTTACGTTCTTCTTTTTGTTGTTCTTCCATTTCCAGCATTAGTGCTTTTTGCCATTCTTCTGCCTCTTCTCTTTCCTGTCTGCATTTCTCATCCTGTCGTTTTCTGCTTCTTCTGGCTCCTGTCATCATTGTTCCTCTGTCTACAACAGCAGTGCCTGGCATTCTGATTGCCAGATAAATTACAAATTTCACTAGTCTTGTACAAAGTGCCCTCTGTTTCCACTGTTAAAGATTCTGACCCACTGTTACGACAGTCACACTGATCGTTGTATGGTACCGTGGAAAACAAAATACAGTCACCAATATAATAATTAATTACCAGCTTTAATTAATCATAAATAAGAACTTGAAATCAACAACATTTCTCCCATACAGTAATTCATAGTTAAATTGACCATAACACATCCAATAATAGTGTCAAGTACTAGAGTTCCACACTAACTGTAACACAGTAAACACTTTCCACTAATCTTCATCAACCGTTCGATCTGAAATAAGGAAATCGCTCAACATAACTAAAATAACTTTCCATCCTTACTGCAGCGTGCCAGCATAATGTGTATTCAAGTGCTCTCCAGAAAAATCTGGAACGTATTCGTGTGTGGCCTTGACCGATTATACCAGCTCAACTGGATGAGAAACAGGTGGAAGGACACTCTCGGCTGTTCAAAAGGGGTCCATTGTTAAAATATTATATATTTTTAAATTTGAATAATAATAAAACTTTTTATAAGAATATATTTTTATTATTTTGTAAATTTACATATTTATATTATTTATTATCTTAATATTATATTAATATGTGTATGTATTATACACATACAAATGTATTTTTTTATATGTAGGTTTATTAGGTATTTGTTTAGTGAGTGTATGTTTTATTTTCTTTTTTAATTTATTGAGTTTTTACTTGTTTCTATTACCTATTGCTATTTGTTTAATAATACTTCTTTAACTAAATATCACTATTGTTTGACGACTCGGAACACTAAGTTTTTTATAAGTAAAATCGTAAAGATTTACCTTACAGCCTTACGATTTTACTTATAAAAAACTTAGTGTTCCGAGTCGAAAAACAATAGTGATATTTAGTTAAGTAACGGACATGTCATGGACAACAAAATCCAAGAATACTTCTTTATTTGTCTCATTTTTTCATTTAATGGGATTCTAAGCACTTGGTATATTACGGAATTAAATGATGCCATTTTATGTTGGGATGGATGGTTAGAATTTACTACCTTCGCGTAGGATTTTGGTTTTTATAAGCTCCAAAGTCTTGGGCACCAAAATACTACACCACGCAAAGCAAGACTAAATGTTGAATATTCATTAATATTAATTTATTCATTGTATGGTCAATTTCTACAACTAAACTCTCAAAGCAAGGGTTATTTCTAACTATATATATCTAATTGTTGATATTCAACTATTGAATTTAGCTCTTACTTTGGGGTAGCGACTCTTATAATTAATCTAAGGGTGTAATAATTAATAAAACAAATATAAATATGACAAATTATACGTTTAATAATTTTCTTGAATTTAAAGATTACATTATTAATATCAATATTCAGTTTCTTATGATTATTCTCTTTTAATTGTGGATTTTTGTTTTAACTGTTAGAGTTACCAAAAGAATTGAACTCTAATTACAATGTTAAAATGAATGTTCATATAAATTTTACTTGATGGTTGAATTCCGTCATTACGGTGCGGAGTGTCTCCTCAAACGTCGTCGGTCTTGTGATCCTCTGATCCACTGCTGCTAAGTATATCCCCGTCAGTCGCACTCGTTCATTCGTTAACTCTATATACAGTTGTTTCACATACACCAGGCACAATTCACTTTTTATAATTTAGTGAGAATACAACGGTGACGTGTTACACAATATTTTCTTACACCTAGTATATAAATGATTGGATGTAAGTACTTCCAACACGGACACGATATGCTGATACCGTCGGATTAATTCGTACAGGACAAGTTCTACTATAGAATTTCTCAGCTCACCACGTAACTTTACACTTCGAACTCCGATTTAATCTCAGGCGAATTACGATTGCTTTACTAAATACTTAATACTTTATTTGAATATTGTTTACCGTTGGAAACTTCTTCAACAATTTACTTTCATGAATTCTATTATTTTAGTGATTCAAATAGGATTGTTAGTTTTATCGCTTTGATGACTTCACTGTATACAACTTACTACTTTTGCGAATATGATTTGTTTAATTTATCAACTAAATAATAATTCTTTAATACACCGGTTACGAGTCTAAATAAATGTAGTACCTCTGCAGACTGACTGAACTTTTTCCAACTCCGTTTTTTTATACTTGACTTAAAACTACTCTCACCAAATATTTACAAAATACACTCCGATTGGTTTCATGTGCCGCGAAATACAAATTTACCCAATCTACCCCGAGAATTCACCCATTAAAAAAATGACGCTTTTTTCTATTCGTCAACCCAACGGCGCGAGTACACGTGGTGGGGAAGATGCGTTACATGCATTTCTCTGTTTACACTCTCTGTCTTACATAACGGTCCTTTATTGTTGAAAGCACTTAAATTTACCAACCTTCACATTTTCTGTTAGTTTCTACTTACAATGCATTTTTATGATAGCCGACCCTCTACGTGACTTTTTGTACTTTCTGGGCGTCTGGCAGGCACCAACTCAAGCGTTGTTCGTTTTGAACAAATACCGCTTTGGTACCTTCTAACTGCATTTACTTAACATCGTTTTTTACAGATTTACATTTGATATCTATGATATATGAATTAATCCCTGTAAAATTACATCGTATTCAAATTTTTCGTTATATATGTCCCCCAATAGAATTATATCGATTTTTTAGATTGAAAATAGAGGCTAATTCTATTGTTGCGTCCCTATGAATGGTTCTAATCACATTTTATTTGTAACTCTTAGTCTATCATTATGCTATGATACATGTTTACCTATACATTAATTGCTTTATGTAACTTAATTCTATTATACAAAATACTGTACATTTATATCTTCTACCTGTAGATATATTTGGTTACTTCACTAAAATCATTAACTAATGTTGTTTACAACGTGCCAGCAGGCGATCAGATGTTGTTTACAAACGCACCCTCAACTTTTAACAGATTACCTGCTTGTCAAATTGACACTAGGGTATGTTATTGACATTTACTTTCGCTCTGCCATTGTTATTTATGACCTACTTTCTCCCTCTACGCTACTGCATATTATTATCTCTTATACATTTTCGAATACATACATAAATTTGTAACATTTTACTCTTATACAACTTGAACTAAAGTATTGTTAGCTAATTAGCAATTATCATCTTGTTATTACAGAATTGTTATATTTACTTATGACTATTACATAGATATCTGTGTTTTGTGTTTTTACAATCTGTTCGATATTTTCTGTGTTATGCTTGTTGTCTATGTGTGTTGTAATCTGTTAATTTTCATAATATGGTTTTAGCTGCCTTATATTGAAGTTCCCCCGGATCCGTCCCGGTTGTCGAACATCTTCCAGTTGGTATGTGGCCGTTCCTAACTCTTTAACTATTTTATAAGGTCCTTCAAATAGGTTGCAGAATTTACCAATCACTTTCTTATTTAAATCCGATATCGGGTATGTGCGCAATAATACCTGATTCCCTATCTGAAACTTCGTGATTTTGTTTGATGCGTTTATCTGGTCTGTCCGCTTCTTTCCTTTCTCCTTGATTCGCAGATAAATGTTTTGGTAGTTGATTGGCTGACTTTCCGGTATCATCTCCCGGTCGATATATCTGGTCCAATCATGTTCCGGCTTTCTTCCCCATTGGGCTTCGTATGGAGTGGTTTCTATTGTTTCGTGATTTGTTTGGTTTATGCACGACTCCACCAGCTTTAGATATGTCGGCCACTTGGAGTGTTTTTCAGCTGTAAGTGCTCTGAACATGTTGCCCAATTGTCTGTTAACTCGTTCTGCTAAGTTTGTGCAGGGGTTGTGGATAGCAGTAAACTTTGGCTTAATGTTCAATTCCGTTAATGATGCTATCCATCGCTGACTTGTGAACTGGGTCCCATTATCGGTTAGTATTGCTGCTGGTTTTCCGATCTCTTCGCAATAAAGTTTAATCTTATTGATGGTTACGGTTGTAGTAGCTTTTCATAATTTGTATAATTTTACAAACTTGGTGAAATTATCTACCATAATTAGCATATATTTGACTCCGCCTGTAGATGCTGGTAACGGGCCATAATAATCAATACTAACTAATTCTCCTTTGGTTTTTGGTATGACGGGTTGTGGGTTCTCCCATCATCCTCTTAAAATAGTCCTTACATTTTTGGCAGGTTTGACATGTTTTAACGATCTGTTGTGTGATTTTGTTGACGGAATTTCCCGTAAAGTATTCCTTAAATAGCTGGTATGTTCATTGGTTCCCCACGTGGCTGTAGGCATGGTGCAGCTCATAAAGCATAGCTCGGATTAGGTGCTCTGTCAACATAAGCTTCACGCTCCCTTTTCCTTTCTGTAGAGTTTATTATTGTGCCAAGTGTATCTTTCGGCGATTTTGTGGTTCTTGCCTGCTGGCAGGGTGTCAATAACTTGTTTTAACTTCATACAGGAACCCGGTGTAATCTCGACACTCCTGGTGCAACGGAATCTGCCAAAAGGAACTCTGAAGATCAATGGTTGACATTACCTTGATATTCCCACATTTGGTTAACACCTCGTTGATAGGAATGGCGCCTTCAAAATCAGGAATTGTTACCGAATTAAGTTTGCGAGCGTCCAAACATAATCTCACCGTCTGGTCCTTTTTTATTACTGTAACCATCGGGTTAATGTATGGACTTTGTGCTCTTTCGATGATGCCATGCGCTTCCATCTTCTTAATCTCCGCTCTTACCACATTTTGATATTTCATCGGGACTGGCCAACCTTTCTGACAATACGGTGTTTGGTCAGTTACCTCGAATCTGTGGTGATATGCTGTAATTCTTCCTGGTGTATCCCGAAAAACGATCTTGTTACCCTCCAATATTGTTCGTAGTTCACTCCTTTCTCCCTCTGTGATCTCTTCGATATCTTGCACCTTTTTATTAATTGATTCTTCAATATCCTCCTCTGATGCTGAGAGTTCCACTTGTAATATTTCTGCTGTAGTCGCTTCTTCATGGGTATGATCTCCCTGAATTCTTATCTGTTTGTTACTCAGGTCAATCACACATCCATTCTCCGCTAACAGTTCAACCCCCAGTATGCACTCTCTGATCAGTTCAGGTACAACTATGAAAACGCTGTCAAATTTTAACTCTCCAATTTGAACAGTCAACAGTACTTGTTGTGTGATTCTTTTTGATTTGTTGCCCGTCGCTCCCTTGATTACGGTGTTGGACAGCTTTAAAATTTCTGTTCTGCCTAAATCCTTTTTATTATTGCTGAACCAGCAGAGTGACAACAGCTTTATTATTATTGGTTCCACTTGTCTCGACGGGATTGCAGTTGTCTCTGTTTTAAACTGGTTTTGATGCTTGGGATACCTGGCATAGGGCTGTCGATCCTCAATACCTTTTTCTTAGTTCAGTCCATGTTCAAAAGTCTTTTCTCTCTCTTCCTCCATACGTGGCCAATGTTTGTGTTCCCTTCTACCATCAAAGTGTCCCCTGTTCATTGACCTAGAGTCATTCCGTATACTCATAAATTCCAACAGTACCTGCTCGAATTCACTTATCGTACTCACGCCACGTGTAATGATAGCGACCTCAATTTCATGTGGATAATGCCTTGCAATTTTTCTTATCAAGTGCCTATCCGATATTGGAGGGATTAGTTGTCGGTTCTCCAGTAGCTTTCTTTCCAAATATTGAATCATACTCGTTCTGTTTTCTGGGTGGTACTTCCCGAACTCCAGTTGATCTCTCACGCGTTCTTGGATCACGACGTTCCAATACTTGTTGATAAATGCTTCTGTGAATCCCACGAAGTTGTGTATACTATCCTTCACCAACCTCCAACAGATTGCGGCCTCTACTTCGAGATGTCTTGCTATCCATGTGATATTACTGCTATCTTGATAGTATTCTTGGTAGATTTCAGTTAATTCTTTGACAAACTCCACAGGAAAATTGCTGGTCCCATTATATTTTATTTCTTTGATTTGTTCCTGAGTAATGTTTCGGGTTATTGACATGGAATCCATAGGTATGTAATGTCTTACTCGCACATTTCGTGAAAATCGACCGTTATGTTTCAAATGTACTTTCGGCATACCACTATCTCACGAACCGCTCAACCAATCCCAGCAAACCAGGTGTCAGGTGATCGAGTCACTCGGCCCCCTTCCAACAATAGTACTAAGAATTTTGACAACTGACTTCAGTCGCCTCTAGGCTTTGTCTGCGTGAGGGTGTTTTTGCGCCAAAAATTTCTAAATTGCTCCACTAAAACTTAAATATCTCGGGAACTACAAGTCCGATCGCGAAAATACAAAGTGCGTTGTGATCCTCAGAACTAAATCTCTCCAATAACACCAATTCCGAGTACCAGAAGCACTCACAGAAAATAATAACAACATTTGAACTCAAAAATTTGAAATGCCTCGACCTAAAAATCGCGATAAAACTCGAACCAAAAATTTCAAACCGAAAACCAGCAAATCCTATGCAGAGCGTCAACAGGCCTATCATTTGAGACTAAAATCAAAGAAATTGGGCGAGAACTTAGAAAATGGCAACCATTTGAAGACTGACAAAACCCCGTCAGCGCCCAAGCGGCCCGCATCTCCGATACCTGGGTCATCCGGCATGCCCCCAAAGCGACTCAGATCGAGCGTACGGCTAGCTAGCAAGAAAACAGATGATGAGAACATTAATAACTTGTGCTTCGACAACATTGGACCCTCGATGCTCTGCGCAGAACAGCCCGGTCCAAGTCGCTGCTTCAAAGGAGTCGACGAGGAATTCTCTAAGCATTTTATTAACAATCCGTTCGGCTCGTTGTGTGGGATCTGCGATCGCTTGTGGTTCAAGAGTGATCTAAGACCGTGCGTACCATCATACATAAGTCTCTTGGCCACAGTGTTCGGAGCGGATGAGTACTCAAGTGCGAGTAATATGGAAGGCGTGTGGTCTATGTGTGTTGCAAGTCTCAAACAAGGCAACGTACCGCCGCTGTGCAAATCATACGGCTTCCAATATCCACCGATCCCGCCAAACTTGCCGCCTCTGAATCCCGTTGAAGAGAGACTTATATGCCTGCGGTTATCGTTCATGCATATTCGTCGGCTCCGCTATGTAGACGGTATGTATGGGATCGTGGGCCAAGTCATAAATGTGCCAGTGAAGGTAGACAACATGGTTAACGTGCTGCCTCGCACTCTCGAAGACGATTATGCCATCAACGTTAACATCAAGAGGCAGATAATTCACAAGTCCTCATATCTCTCCGGGACTGTGCACAAGTCAGTACTGACTCCTTGGTTGAAGTATCTAGTCGAGACACCGCTGTACAAGCGATACAATGTAACCGCTAACTTGCAACTCGTAGACGGGATCGCCTCGTTCGGTCAGCCACGGGCATCCACAAGCAAAGCAACCGACGACGAGGACGAAAGCTACGTGGAAGATCCACCGCTGTTGGACTGCGAGGAAGGAGTCGCGAGGCAGCAAACGCTCATGTGGAATGAGAGTAAAGTACTAAACATCGCCCCGGGTGAGCGCGAGCGTCCGCTGTCGCTTCTGTACGACGTGCACGCCGAGGAGCTCTCGTTCCCCACTATATACTACGGACAACCCAGGACCTTTCCATTCAGTTCAGCCAAAGTCACTCTGTATATGATGACTACCAGCGAGCTCAGACGATCCGATCGACGGGGAGTGTCACCGCACCATGTACTCTACATGGGAATGAAGATAATGGGCATGAGAGTGGCCGACGGAATGTATAAGACTTTCAGGCAGTCGGTCATCTCAAGTATCACCAGAGCACAAGTGAAGAATCAACAGTACGTAACGAGTATGGCGGAGAACAATTTTGCGATGTTCCGATCTGTGCCCAACAGTATGACTTACTGGGCTGAGAAGAAACACGAGCTCTTCGCTATGATACGGCAGCTAGGCAAGCCGACGTTCTTCCTAACAATGAGCGCTAACGAAGTCAACTGGCCCGTGCTACTGCGAGTTCTACAGAGGTACGGGGATCCCAATTCGACTCAAGACATAAGTAGCATGACTCGTGTGCTCAAGAATAAATTAGTGAGCGAGGATCCCGTGATGTGCTGCATACTCTTCAACAGACTGGTAGATGTGATCATGAACATACTATGCTCCAAGAGGCCCGGCCGTAACCCGCTGCATCCGCATCGGGTAGTCAATTACTACAAGCGCATAGAGTTTTAACATCGCGGCAGCCTGCACGCTCACATACTTCTGTGGCTGGATAACGTTCCCGACGAGGCAGTCACCGAGGCCATGCCTGCGTCTTGTGCGATGGTCGATCGACTCAGCACGGTATCCCGTAGCGATGTCCCCGCAGACGTATATTCCGGTCAGATCCACAGGCACACGTTCACTTGTATGAAGCGCGGAGAGAATCAGTGTCGATTCGGAATTCCTTACTGGCCGCTCAGAGAGACTGCAGTGCTAGTGCCTCTGCCCACAGACGATAGCCGGCGCCCGCCGCTGCGCAAGCGAGCTATCGAATTGAGAAAGAACCTAGAGACCAAAGTGTATGACGGTATAGATGAGTTCTTGGTGGATCACAGCTTGAGTTACGAGCAGTACTTAAATGTGATCCGATCTTATATCAAACGTCCCATGATGCTCTTCAAACGTAACATGAGCGAGATATACACGAACACTTTCAATCCGTGGGTGGCTCGAGTCTTAGGATCCAACACCGATCTGCAGTTCATACTCGACGAATACAGCTGCGCCGCCTACGTAGTGGAGTACGTTAACAAATCCAACAGAGGCATCAGTAACTTGCAGAGAATTGGCCGCGCTGAGAGACAAGTACCCCGAGTCCGACAGCAGCGATCTAATGAAGAAGCTCAGCGTACAGCTACTCAACAACGTGGAGCTCAGTTCTCAAGAGGCTGCTTGGTATCTGCTGCGACAGCCGCTGAGCAAGAGCACTCGAAAGGTAACGTTCATCCCGACCGTGTGGCCGTCCGAGAGGCAGCGAGCTCACAAGCAACGGAAACAAATGGACGAGGAGGGCCTAGACGCCGATAGTACGGATATATGGAGTCTCTCTGTGATAGAGAAATACGAGCAGCGACCACGCGAGTTGGAAGCCGTGACTCTAGCCGAGTTCGTGGCTTGGTACTACAAGAGCAGTAAGAAATCCAAGCCAGCCGAGGACATTAACGCAGCGCTGGCCGTGAGTGACAGCGAAGACGACAACGGAGAGGCCACCTCTGATCTACCCATCGTTGCCGGTTACAAGCTCCGCAAAGAAAAGATCGTCATTCGATATTGTTCCTACGACATGGACTCGGACGTTAAGAATTGCAAGTGCGAGATGGTCTTGCTGTATGTGCCCTTCCGAAATGAGACTACCGAGTTACTGGACAGAGAGCTGTATATGCAACTCTACAATCAACATCAAGAATCCATACTGCTCAACCGTAAGATGTTTGAGTATCGGCTAGACATCGCCAGAGTTATGGAGAGACTAGCGGCCATGTACGTGGAGGAGCAAGACGCCCGCGAACAGTCGGCTCCGTTCGATCCGTTGGCCCCCGAGCGCATCATGCAGAACAATGACGATGACATCGAGCTGAGAGACACCGAGTCGAGGTCCGTGGTAGCCGTGAGCAAGCGCAGCGACATCCTAACCAGTCAACAGTACTGCGAGGCTGTGCGCGCGACCAATGCCCGACAGAGGGAACTCATACTCGAGTGCATACATCGCCTCCACACGCCCGGCTCCGATCGATACAGATATTCTTCACCGGCCCGGTGGGCTCCGGCAAGACTTTCGTTCTCAAGCTGCTGATGGAGACTTACAATCGCCACTACAAGGAAGGCGAGGGAGCCAACAACGCCTACGTCGCCTGCGCATCCACGGGCAAGGCGGCCTCACAGATTGACGGCACCACCGTCCACGCAGCCTTCTCGTTGGCTCTGCAGAAACAAAGGAACGACGGTGACGGCCGCCTCAAACTCAATAGACTGTACGACTAGAAGAGATCGTTCTGTAAAGTGAAGGCGATCATCATCGACGAGGTGAGCGTGGTCGGCCACAACCTCCTCAACTTGGTTAACACGCGGCTAGCGGAGATCACGGACGAATGCGACATACCGTTCGGCGGTTTCGACTTGGTGTGCTGCGGCGACTTCAGGCAGCTACAGCCCATGATGGCCAGCCCCGTCTACAGGGCCCCCGCTCGGCTCTCGTGGGCCCGGTGCTCTGGCACGGCCTCAGCTACTACCCGCTCACCGATGTGATGTGGCAGTCTGACGTAGTGTTCTCCGATATCTTGAATAGCATAGGCAATGGTCTCAAGCTCACCGAGCAACAGATCGCCGTCGTAGACTCGAGGTTCAGAAATCGCAACTGGTGCAAGGAGAATCTACCGGGAGTCATACGTCTGTACCACGGCAACATAAACGTAGACGCTAACAACTCCAAGGCAGTGTCAGATGAGATCTGCTCCATAGCCCAGGATGAATTCACCGGTTACAGCGGCAAGCAACAGCTAACCACCGTCCGCACCAAGCTCCACAAGTTACCGGCCACCAACACCGCCGGTCTGCCGTACAGGCTCAACCTCGAGGTGGGCAAGCCGTATATGATCACGGCCAACGTGGATACTCTCGACAAGCTCACGAACGGGACCATTGGAGTTCTCAAGCACGTAGAGACGGACATCGTAGACTCGGATAAGATAACCAGGCTCTGGTTCGACTTCACATCGGAGGGCAAGTCAGTAGGTGCAGCGGCCAGAGTGAAGGTGGTGCCCGCGGTGGTGTCCAGCGGAGGAGTACTCCATCGCACGTGGACCACGATCGAGAAGCGCAGCGGAACGATCAACCTAGATGGTCACGTTAGGTGCCGCAGAATAAATTTCCCTTGCGTGCCGTCCTGCGCGATAACTATTCACAAATCGCAAGGCGCTACGTTCGACAGCGTGGCGATCGAGTACACAAAGAAAATGTCTCAACAGTTACTGTACGTGGCTATGAGTAGATGCCGATCGCTAGAAGGTTTGTACATAATAGCCGACGAGGTCAAGTTTTATCACGGGTCCGGATGTAACACCCCCACCATGCGCGACATACGCAACGAGAACAAGCGATTGGAGAATCATCCGTTGGCCAAGTGGCTCATCGTCTCGACATTGAAAGTGATTCGCTACTGCCTAACTGCGATTACTACGTAGCTTCCGAGACTTGGATGGCCGAGGATCGCCTGGTACAGTTGAACAATTTCGTCTTGGTAGCTCAAGAGAACACTGCCATGCCTCGCCACTCTAAGAAAACGAAACGAAAGGCCTCCGGCGTGGCCATCTACCGCAGCGTTGAGAGCACGAGCACTTGTAACCCTCTAACTATCCAACCTCCTGACAAGACACGAGACATCGCCGGCGACATCACTTACCAGAACATGTACAAATTCATTCTAGTCGGAGTCTACATACACCCTGGATCGCCCGACACCGAAGTCTTGTATCTTATACATCGCGGGCTCGGCAGATACGGCAAGTCCATCAGTAAAGTGATCCCTAAGATGATCGCCGACATGACTACACCAATAATGCTCTGCGGCGACTTCAACAAGCATGCACCCGATCACGAGAACCTACTACAGGACATCAACGACGAGTACGGCCTGTAACTCCATAGCTTACCATCAACTGCACTCGGAAACACGAGCATAGACCTGACGTTCAGTCGCAACATGCAACTCTTCGCCCAGATATTCGTATCGTACTTCAGCTACCATCGCTCCATATTCCATCAACTAGCGTTAGGTGACTCTGTAAATTCTGAATAAATAAAATACATTGAAACTTATGTAGCTGTTTATTTAACCAACCCTTCATTCCTTCCCAAAGCACAAGTCTGCCCATGATTCCATGTCTACCAGTAGTCCCACGACTACCAGGTTTAATTTTTTGGTGAAGCGTTTACTAATGCTATTTTTGTTCGAACGTCACTTTGTATGTGCTGTAATTTAAGGTTAGTTTCGTCCGAATTATTATCGATTTTTGTTTCTAATTCTTTTAATTTCTCGACTTCTAAATTATGTGCCGCGAAACTCTCGTCACTACGCTTACTATTCGCAATTAATTTCTTGTTAATTAGCTTAATATCATTGCTACGCTTTTCATCGCTTTCTTTAATTAGTTTTCCGTATTGTTAAACCTATTATTAATTCCATCATTAATACTATTAATTTCATCCCTAATAATAATATTAGTCTCTAATCTAAATTGTTTGAGAACTTCTTGGTTTTCTCTTTTGAAGTCGTTAAGTTGTGCGGCTACCTCGTCTTTTATGATTTGACTTTGTTGCGTAATCTGTAGTGCTAGCTGTTGTATCTGTTGTGCCTGTTGTAATGATTGTTCCTGGATTTGTTTTGCCAGTTGTTCTTGGATTTGTTTATATGTTTGTGCCTGCTGTAACAATTGTTCTTGCATTTGGCTTGCTATTTGTTGTAGTATTGCACGTATATCGATTTCTCTGGGTGTCTCTGGTACTGTCTGTTGTGTCTGTCCCCTTCTAATCTCTGTGTTTCTGCTGTTATCTGTTGTGTTTCTGTTTCTCCGTTGTCTTGTCCCTGCGTCCCTGAATCTTGATTCTCCATGGTAATTTGTGCAAGTTGTAACGGGACAAACTATTGGGGTTTATTTTATTCTTAAATAATTGTAAAATATAGTAGCCAATCAAGCTGAACAGCATTTGGATCACAAACGACGGATTTTTTTGACACCTTGCAGTCAGTGCAGTACCAAGCCAAGCCGTACGTACGTGTCGCACAAAAGCAATTAAAGAGTCTGCGAATGTAAAAGTTATCAGCGAGGGGGCGTATTCACGCATACGCGTGCATGGGTGTGACGCTGTGAACAGCGTGAAAAACACGTACTGTAACAGTACAATTCTGGCCCTATTATATTTTGGGGAATAATCGATATAAATTGTATTTTCATTTCCAAGTCACATATAGAAAATTGGTAAAGTTTTATTGAGGTTTGCAACTGCGCAATATGGAGTGAACAAGGATTGCGTCAAGGTCAGGGATATACGTCCAGAACAGCAAAACAGTCATCATACAAATGTGTCAACCAGCTGCGCACATGATTTCGTCAGCCAAAGGTATGCTACTACGCAATACATACTTTTGTGAACAAAGGATTGAGCGACGTAGTTTGTCCCCCACCTCTGAATTGCATAGTAACAAACAAAGACGCCTCAGTCTTGACTCAGAAGCATAGCGTACTGGCCGGTATTTCTCCAAACGCTAATTCCATCTAAAATTTACATAACCAAGTGTTGTTGTACAATGTAAAACAGTGAAGTATTTATATAAAATAAATAACAGTGCAATGTAAAACATAAACAAACGTTTTCGTTAAAGTTTTTAACATCTTAGTGCGTTTTCAGCGATGGGACGTCTGCAGGACAATAATATCAGCTAAGTGACAAAATGTGGTCAATACAAAACTTTTAATATTTCTATATTTTAATATTTCATTTAGAATTCAATAATAGTAAAATGAGCTCAATTTGGGGAAAAGTAAAAGAAAATTGAACCAAGAATGCGAGCGTGAGTGAATGAGAGAATGTCTAACTATATTTAATAAGTGCTGGGTTGTGAAATTATTTATAATTATGATATCATAAAAAATATAATTGAATATGTTATTTTGGAGGGCTTATGAAATGCTTAAGGGGAATTTTTAAACTTATACAGTAGAACTGCGTCTCATGACGCAACGGCAAACGGCATATAATAGCGTGCTTATTTCGCACGGTAGACATGTTTTTGTAGTAATATGTTATTAAAACATAAAAAATATAATTGAATGTTATTTTGGAGGGCCTATTGAAATGTTTAAGGGAATTTTTTGACTTAATCAATGTAACTGCGTCTCATGACGTAACACCTATTGGGTGTATAGAAGCGTGCGTATGTCGCACGGTAGAGTCACATGTTTTATAGTAAGATGTTATTAAAAGGTAATGTCATTTGGTAAACATTTCAAGCAAGAGTTATTATTTCAAATAACACATTCTGCTATCTTCGAGTTTCGCTTAACAGAATTCTGCCCTTAAGGTAAGTAAAATTTCATTGCTTGTAATGATGGCGCCCGGAACAAAAGTTGAATAAAATTATTAATATTAC
Source organism: Magicicada septendecula (assembly GCA_034769895.1). Lineage (NCBI taxonomy): Eukaryota > Metazoa > Arthropoda > Insecta > Hemiptera > Cicadidae > Magicicada > Magicicada septendecula. The sequence continues at coordinate 456,260,117 of CM068367.1, forward strand.
ATAGTAAGATTTATTGGTCAGTAATAAAATAGTATAACATTGGCTTCTGGAACAGGGACACTAGATAAAATTTTATTTCATGTGGGGTAAGCCTACGGGAAGTGGCGGACAGTTATCTGAAATAATAGATATAATTTTCACATAACCTATCTTCTCCGAGGTTATGTTGAAGGATTATATGCATGCGTGTATTATAAATAAGCAAAATGAATACTGATGAAGATAATAATGCAAAAGTCAGCATAGCTGACGAAACAGTTACGAGTGAGATGGATGTTTAATTAACCTCAATTAGTCAGATCAGTGAAACCAGAGTAACTGAATTAAATCCAATTCCATTAACACCCATCTCAACTCGGGACGAAAATAAAACAGATGAGATTAGTGCAATGATGCAATTACTGTTAAAGTTAGACGAGAAGTTTGATGAACAAAAAAGAGATTCAAATTTGAAATTTGATGAACAGAGTGTAAGATTTGATAATTTTGATAAACAATTTAACGAGCAGAAAAATGAAATCAGAAATAGTTTTGATGTAAAGTTTGACAAAATAAAAAATGAAATTAAAAGACAAAATTGTCACTTTGATGAAAGAATTAACACAATAGAAACACGTTGTGATAATATCCAGAAACACACAGTAGAAATAGTTAATGAGAAATTTAATAGTAAGATAGGTAATTTGGATAACAAAATTGATCAAATTAATGACACAGTTAAAAACCAGATAGAGTCACAAAATACAGAAATAGAAAAGAAATGTTTAACTTATGTAGAAAGTCAAATAGAAATTAAAACAAATTATGAAGTGAATAACCAAATAGAATTGAAAACAAATGTTTTGCAAAGTCAATTAGAGAAAGTTGAATCAAATGTTGTGGATATCACAAAAAATATTGAAACTATAGACAATACTATATCAGAACATGAAAGAAATACTAAGAGTAGAATAAGTATTTTACAAAGTAAGATCAAAGAAATAGATGATTTAGCTATACAAAATAATACTGATGTGCATGATAAATATGATTTAATTGCTAATAGTTTAACAAGTGTGAAAAATGAGTTGCGGGGGGAAATTAACAAAAAATTTACCGGAGTTACTGAAAGGGTAATAATAACTAGAGACTTACATAACGAAATTGAGTTAGAAACGTTCAGCTATGAAAGCAGAACAATACACCCAATGAGATTTATAAACCAAACCCAGGAATACAACCGTTTCAACAATAGTAGTTGGGAGGTGCAACTAACCAAAATAATTAAATGTTTTAAGGGTAGTTCAATAGTGTGGGCGGAAGCACATAGGTTAGAGTGGGACTGTTACGAGACATTCGAAAAAGCATTTAAAGGGAAATATTGGACAGAAGACGAACAAGAAATACTAAGAAGCCGTATAATGGGAACGGGCAATTTTATAGGACACCCTAATAATAATATAACGATATACGTAACTAAGCTATATAACGAAGCTAAATACCTAGAGCCGCAAATACCATTTAAATCTTTTGTTAGACATGTAAGTAAGCACTTACCGAGAGAAGTGCAAACCACCTTAATGACAAAAGAGATTGAAGATATGAACGAGCTGGAAAGAATATTAGATATATTACAGAGCATTAGAGATTGAGAAGTGGGTAGGCGACCACAACAGAATAATAATAGTCATCATGTTGAATATAGTCAACATAAAGATAGTAATTATCATGGATATAATAATGTGCACAGAGATAGTGTAAACAAATCAGGTGAGTGGAGTTGTTCCAGGTGCAAATGGGAGAATTACGCCAGCAGACAACGGTGTTATAAATGTAGTTTACCAAGAGAAGACCAGAGGAGGAGAAACGAAACCAAGCAGTTTAGACAACAAAACAGGGGAACAAACAGTTATAACCAGGGATCGCCGAGGGATCACCAGGGACCAACCACAAGCAATCACAGACAACAACCGGAAAACTAGAACAGACAGTGGTAGCACGGACCAGACCACTGTACAGGGAAGCACGTGAGGTCCAACCGTTGGAGGATGTTAAGAGTAACGTAATTAAAACAGATATAGTTGCCGATTTACTGGAGGAAGAAAACAACACGATCGAGGTGAGAGCGGGACTCACGGAAATACAGGTAAATGTAGCCAATAAGTATTATAGAACACTTGTAGACACAGGTAGCGAGATTTCCGTTATTGCAGAAAACAATTTAGGAGAGTTAAGAGAAATTAAAAGGAATATTCCAATTTTACCAGTAGCAGGGGTTACAGTAGTAGGAGTTACAGGCGTACGCAGTAAAAGAATAACAAAACAGATACACCTAAGTTTTTTGATAAATGACACAGAATTTGAGAACACATTTTTGGTAGTTAAAGGTTTGAGTTTAGACATTATATTGAGTAATGATTTCCTGCAAAGAAACAAAGCTGTTGTAATTTTAAGGAGAAAATACTAGAGTTAGACGGGGGTGATCGGTCTGTAAAGGTAAATTTTGAACAAATAATAGATAAAGTTAGAACAATGGGAGTAAAAATACTACAAAAGAGAGTAGGCGAAAGTGATATAGATACTAGAGTAAATTTATGTAGAGAGGGTGAGTATATTGACGATTTTGAAGGTGAAATGGGTAATATCAATAATGCAGTATGGGAGATAAGGGCGGATGAATTTTGTAGTGGAGGTGCGGTGGTAAGGAGTGATCAGCGTGCGGCGTTGTGGCAAGTGATAGAGTAGTTTAAGGGAGTGTTTGCCGACATTTTGGAGGGCAAATGGTGTATGTATATGGCCAGGTAGGGAACACACGTCCTAGTACAAAGACGAGCGGTGCCAGAGGTAAGTGGAATTAGTGAAGGTGTTTATAATTGAGAGATTGGTGTCATAATTTGTAAATCTGGTGGTTAGTAGTGGTTGTTAGAAGGAAGGTGAGTAAAATTGTGAATATTAATGCCCATATAAAAAAAAGTCAAAGCATAGTGAATACAGGAGTCACCCAGACTAATCAATGATAAAAATGTGAAAGGTTAAGTAGAAAATTCATAGTAGAAAGGTAATAAGAAATGAAATAATAATAATAATGTAATATGAATATTAATAATAAATTTGAATTTTTGTGAATAATTAAATGGTAGTAAATAATAAATAATTGATGACTAATTAATAAAAGTTTAATTAAAATAATTAATTAATTAAAATGTGATGTTTATAATTTATACGCAAATTTAAAGATGTAAGGTGTTTAAATTTTTATCAAAGTTAAATGTGAATTGTTTATTTTAATGTAATAATCGCAATGTTAATTAAGAGTGTATCATTATGTATTATGTTTATTATGTATTAGTGTAGGAATTTGTATGTATGTATAAATGTATGATTTTGGGGGTAGTTACAAATGTAACTATATACGACACAATGTGTCAAACTATTGCGATTCCCTACATTTCGGGCGATCTCGGCCTTACCATCCCAGATTGTGGTTTTGGATGACAACCAGCTGTGGGCAGCAATTGTCAAACCTGACCATAGTTGGTTGCTTTTGAAATTGATTAAATTTAGAAATTTAATGGGGTTTTTAAAAGGGGAATCTAAGATTATTTTTGAGCATAGGCTACTTCACCTCAGTAGGGGTGGTAGACCTTAGGGGCATATTATAAGAGTAAAAGTAGGAGTACTTACCCTGAAGTTTTTGTAAAGCTGAAGCAAGGATGGGAGAGAGAGAAAAGAAAAAAGTGCTCACTCCTTCTGCCTCAGTCCTTGTGGAGGCAACTGAACGCAACAGTTCAGGGGGGGAAATAGTGTGTGTGGAGGAGAAAGAGGGGTAAATATTGTTAACAGCGCCGGATTACTTACTGTTAATAATAATAAAAATAATAATAATAAGAAAATGTTTCAGAATTGTAGAAAGAGGGAGAAATAGATGATTTTATTTGAGTAAATTTAGATTATGTGTTTGGATATTTAGAAAGTATTATTGCACTAATATAAAGATTTGTGTTTCTTCTTGTTAAGGGGAAAGGATTAATTATTATCGATTGGAATCTAAAAAATTTTATAATGTTAAGAGTAGTGAATTAAGAGAATGGAACTTCTGTATAATTCTTGTGGAGTTAAAGTAAACCCAGTGCTTCTTAACACAAACCAGCACATAGCTAAGGGGAAACAGATCAGTAAGGGATATGGTATTATACCAAGCCATTATTTTGATATTTTTGATTTATTGTTTCAGTGTTTGGTGATGTTGTGACGGCGGTCCTGAGCTGGCTTGCGCGTCAGAGTAGGAGCGTAAAGCGCCTAATTGGCCTTATGGTGTTGGGATCTCGGAGGAGAAGTCCAGTAAGGTCATGCAGGTACTGTCACCATCATCGGACCACGGGTGAGTAATTATATTTTTTTTGATAAACAGTAAGGGGGTTGTGGCGACATATCCTAGCTGATCCCTTTAGGAAATATGAGTGTGTCAATGAGAGTTTTTATGCTTCGGCATAAAATCTTTCATTGAGGGGGTTTTGTAACAGTACAATTCTGGCCCTATTATATTTTGGGGAATAATCGATATAAATTGTATTTTCATTTCCAAGTCACATATAAAAAATTGGTAAAGTTTTATTGAGGGTTTGCAACTGCGCAATATGGAGTGAACAAGGATTGCGTCAAGGTCAGGGATATACGTCCAGAACAGCAAAACAGTCATCATACAAATGTGTCAACCAGCTGCGCACATGATTTCGTCAGCCAAAGGTATGCTACTACGCAATACATACTTTTGTGAACAAAGGATTGAGTGACGTAGTTTGTCCCCCACCTCTGAATTGCATAGTAACAAACAAAGACGCCTCAGTCTTGACTCAGAAGCATAGCGTACCGGCCGGTATTTCTCCAAACGCTAATTCCATCTAAAATTTACACAACTAAGTGTTGTTGTACAATGTAAAACGTGAAGTATTTATATAAAATAAATAACAGTGCAATGTAAAACATAAACAAACGTTTTCGTTAAAGTTTTTAATATCTTAGTGCGTTTTCAGCGATGGGACGTCTGCAGGACAATAATATCAGCTAAGTGACAAAATGTGGTCAATACAAAACTCTTAATATTTCTATATTTTAATATTTCATTTAGAATTCAATAATAGTAAAAATGAGCTCAATTTTGGGAAAATTAAAAGAAAATTGAACCAAGAATGCGAGCGTGAGTGAATGAGAGAATGTCTAACTACATTTAATAAGTGCTGGGTTGTGAAATTATTTATAATTATGATATCATAAAAAATATAATTGGATATGTTATTTTGGAGGGCTTATGAAATGCTTAAGGGGAATTTTTAAACTTATACAGTAGAACTGCGTCTCATGACGCAACGCCAAACGGCATATAATAGCATGCTTATTTCGCACGGTAGAGACATGTTTTTGTAGTAATATGTTATTAAAACATAAAAAATATAATTGAATGTTATTTTGGAGGGCCTATTGAAATGTTTAAGGGAATTTTTACTTAATCAATGTAACTGCGTCTCATGACGTAACACCTATTGGGTGTATAGAAGCGTGCGTATGTCGCACGGTAGAGTCACATGTTTTATAGTAAGATGTTATTAAAAGGTAATGTCATTTGGTAAACATTTCAAGCAAGAGTTATTATTTCAAATAACACATTCTGCTATCTTCGAGTTTCGCTTAACAGAATTCTGCCCTTAAGGTAAGTAAAATTTCATTGCTTGTAATGATGGCGCCCGGAACAAAAGTTGAATAAAATTATTAATATTACATAGTAAGATTTATTGGCCAGTAATAAAATAGTATAACAGTACGAAACATTCCAGAGCCGAACATGTGATGGAAACAAAGAACTCAACGCAATACAATCTGCCTCAGTCGCATATACAGCTTAAAACTGGCCGGTAGTGAAAAAAGTTCCGCAACTCAAACAAAATGTGATTTTAAAACCGAATGTATAATTTAAATCGGAACATGATTATACAGTGAGTAATTAAATAATTAAAATAACAGTTTCGATAAAAGATGGTGCGACGAATAGGTGCAGAGTGATGCAAGGTACTACGGAACATTGGACTCTTTCGTAAGCCAGATCAGTAACCAGAGTGGTATGTCAAATTCAAAATTATGTTCTTTTAGAGTACTCTATTTACCATTGAATAAAGAAATTGAGATCTCAAATGGGCATGGGGCATATGTATGAATGCGAGCGTGAATAAAAATAATAAAATGATAAAATAAGAAGAGCTGGTTTGGGTTAATTAAATTTTGATGGTAGTTTTAAAGTTGTTGTTATTTTACATATAAATTTATATATAAGAAAAATTAAATTGTTGTCTGAATAATTTTCATTTTGATATGTAAAAAATTGTTAAGAATTATTGGAATTGAAGAGGATATAAAAACAAGAAATGATCAATAAAATTTTAATTGCTTAGTAAACTAAGAAATGATCGTTATTATTCAAATAGCCAGTTCTGATTTTCCCGTTCACTGATTCAAACCCTGGCGAGTAAACTTTTAAGTTGATAGATAACAACACGGCGGCTACAAGGGCCTACAGATACATAATAAACAAATAAAATCTATTTATTAAATTATAAAAGGGTAAGTACTAGTACAATTGGCGCCCGAACAGGGACGTTTAATAATTAAATATAACAAAATAGTACAAATGGCGCTAGAACAAGTGGACGTTTATATAAATAAATTTTATATAAATATAAGCCTACTTGGGAGAACAGAATGGCTATTTGAAATGACAAAATAATGTATAAATAAATGTACGCATGATGTTGTAGGAGTAACGTAAAGTGTTGGGGAGGTTTATATTTTGTTATGTGGTAGTTATATATAGTGTGTATAGTAATTGTTTTGACAGAATTATACAATTCAAATAATTTAAACAAATGGATACCAACGAGATTGAAGTTGAAATGAGCGAGTCGGCTGGTGTGGGGGAACCAGGGGTTCATTCAACCCCAGTTAATCGGTCTAAAGAATACAGCTTAACTGAGTCAGCCATAGATGACTCGAGTATTCAATCAACTCCAACCTCTACAAAATGTAACAATCAATTTGATAATGATATAATGAGTATGTTACGAACAATATCAAGGGATATTCGTAAACAAAAAAGTGAAATTAAATAGATAAAAAGTAATTTTAATGATAAATTTGATGAACAAAATAAAGAAATAAATAGTAATTTAAATAAAAAATTTGATGAAATAAATAGTAAATGTGACAAACAGAATGAGAATTTTAATATGTTCAAAAGTGAAATGGATGAAAAATTTGTAACAATAACTGATAAAATATTAGAATCAGTCAATAAGAAGTTTAGTACACAAATAGACAGTTAGATAACAAAATGAATAAAGTAGATGATAATTATGAAATTAAAATGGGGGTAGAGAATAGTGGAGAAACCGATAAATTAAACGAAAATAAAGACTATCAGGTAACGTATAATGAGGTAAGTAGGGGTGAGAATTACGATGATATAATTGAAAATAGTGGTGACAAAATTTTAGAGGAGGTAGAATGTAAAAATGGAATGTTAGTGTGTGTTGATGAGTCAGAGAGAAAGTCTAGAGAGAGTATAGAGATAGAGGGGTGCAGGGGGTAAATTTTTCCCGTAGTGTTGTTGGGGGTGAAGAAGGGTCTTCACGAGTATATTTGGTAGATGAAAGATCTACAAATAATTGTCCTTTGAATTTTGGTGGTGCTCCTGGAAGGACCAGGAGGTGTTTTTATGATTTAGTGCCCCCTGCATATATTGAGAGAGAGAGTGTGACTTGGGGTTATGATGAAGGATGTTTTGAGAGAGAGAGGTATGGTGATAGGAAGATAGAGTTGTTTGAGGTTGGGAGGAGTTATACAGAATTAAGAGAGAGAGTGAATAGAGAGAGAGTTTAGAATTATAGTGAGTACTTACCTTGTATTGAAACTGATGTAGCAGCAGTAGTTGATGATAAGATGACTTACCTTACTGTAACAGAAAATACTAAAGGAGAAATTACCATACACGATGTCAACAGGAATTTCGAATTGACAGTATGCAATAATATTTGTATTATCAATAGTATTGATACAATGGAAAAAAGTAATAATTATGACTATTATAATTATAATAGCAATATGTAATGATTGTAAATGAATGGTGTAGTCATAAGATCAGACTATTATATGATGATGGGGGTTAGAAACAGTGAATGAACATTTTATTATTTTAGTTCATGGTAATGACCTGGCTAGATTATGTAATGAGGTGTGGTAAACAGAAAAAATAATGACAGAAAATTGTAAATAAATTTATAGTGAAATTAGTTATGTTGGTGTTGTAAGATGTATTTTATGTAAACAATGTGTGTATGTAGTAGAAATTGATTTAGTAATAATAATAATATTTTATCAAACTAAATAAATAATGAGAGTTGGTAATAAATGAATGGTAATTATTTTGGAAGAAGGTAATTAAAGTAATGTTGTGTTTAAATAACTGATTGAATTAAAATACATTGTAGACGAATTAATTGATTTAAATGTGGTAGAAATAAATTTTGATAATGAATCTAAATTATTTTTATGAGATTTGAACTTGATAATAAATAGTAAATGAACAAATGTAAAATGTGATTAGTTGTGTATATTTGTTGTAATGAATGTTTATAATTTTGTGTCTATGACAGGAATCATGAATTTATTGAATTGAGTGAGGTAATGTAAGTATGAATTTTATGATGCAATTTAAATAAAGTAAAATGTTTCAATAATAAATTTTAAATGTGTTTAAAGGGTTTTAAATGAAATGATGAAATTAATTTGAGGTAGTAATTAATGTAAAATGTTGTAAAAGATAGAGTTTGGGTGATGATTATTTCAATAAGGCGTGTAAGTCAGTCAAAGTTAACTTTAATGGGTATTAGAGAAAATAAGAATTTTTGAATAAAAGTAATACAGAAACAGGGTAGTAGTAGGGACACAGTAGAGAGAGTGCATATATGTAGAGAAAGTGAGTGATGTAAATGAAGAGTAAATAGGTGATGGTGATATTTTGTAGTGAGGGTCCGGTGTAGGGAGTGATCAACGTGCGTCATTGGGCAGGTAATTGTGAAGGGTCGAAGAGTGTTTGCCGAGATTATGGGAAGGGCAAAAGGATATGAATGGAATTGTCGGGTAGGCAACACACATCCTAGTTACAAAGAGGGTATTAGGTATTTTATTCTAAGAGGAGAATGGTATAAGTGGAATTAGTGTTGAAGGGGGTTATTACTGAGAGATTGGTGTCACCCTATGTAAATCTGTTAGTGGTTGTTAGAAGGAAGAAGGTGAGTAAGGTTATATATATAAATGCCCATTCAATCAAATCATTGTGAATAACGGAGAATCACCCAAACCAATTGATAATGAAAATGTTAAACAGAATATCCTAGTTGAAATGTAATAATAAATATAACGAGTTAAAGATTTAATAGAATTTAAAGCTAAAGTAAAGCTGTAAGGTGTGTACATTTGGATCAAAAGTAAATGTGAATTGTTTATTTTTAAGGTAATAACAACAATGTTCGTTATGAGTGTACTATGTTTTATATTGTTGTATTGTTAGTATAGGAATCTTAAACATGAAATGTACAACATGTTTTTTAAATAGATTCCTCACTTTCGGGCGATCTCGGCCTTACCAGCCCAGACCGTGGTTTTGGATGACAATCAGCTGTGGGCAGCATTACTGTAAAACTGACCATTGCTGGTTGCCTTTGAAATTGGTTCAACATAGAAATTTAATGGGGTTTAATAAGGGAATCTAAGATTATTTTGAACACAGGCTATTTTCACCCAAATAGGGGTGGTAGACCTTAGGGGCATATGTTAAGATAATGAGTAGGGGTACTTACCCTGAACTTTCTTGTAACGCTGAAGCAAGGATGGGAGTAAGAGAAAAGAAAAAAGTGCTCACTCCTTCCGCCTCAGTCCTTGTGGTGGCAACAGTCGAGGGGGGGGGGCAATAGTGTGTGTGGAGGAGAAAAGGTGATTATTATTAACAGCGCCGGATAATTAGACTTTCTGTTAATAATAATATTTTATAAAATGTTAAATGATTTTGAATTGTTTTAGATACAAAAGGGAAAATGGTTAAGAATTGTAGAAGAAGGGAGATATAGATGAATTGTATTTGATTAATTTTTGATAATGTGTTTAAGAGAATTTTAATAATGAATTTAAATATTATGTTTAGATGTAATTTGGGTGATGAGAGATATTTGTAATGATGTAATGGGAGGTAGTTGTTTAAATTCTGATTGGAATCTGGGAAATATCTTGTCTTTGGAAGAAGATTTAACAAGAGAGGGGCATACAGAATGTTGATAGTAAAAATGTGAATGTTTCATAGATGTTAAATATATATATACATGTGTGTTAAGAGTTAAGAAAAACCAGTGCTTCTTAACGCAAACCAGCGCACAGCTAAGGGGAGACATATCAGTTTGGGAATGGTATTATACAAGGCCACTATTTGATATTTTGATTTGATGTTTCAGTGTCTGGTGATGCTGTGGCGGCGGTCCTGAGCTGGCCAGCACATCAGAGCAGGAGCGTCAAGTGCCTGACTGGCCTTGCGGTGTTGGTATCTCGAAAGAGAAGTACAGTAAGGTCATGCAGGTGCTGTCACGATCACTGGACCAAAAGGTAAGTTAAATATTCTTTTTATATAAACGGTAAAGGGGGTTGTGGCGACTGATCCCTTTAGGAAGTATGAGTGTGTCAATGAGAGTTTTTATCCTTCGGCATAAAACCTCTCATTGAGGGGGTATTGTAACGGGACAAACTATTGGGGTTTATTTTATTCTTAAATAATTGTAAAATATAGTAACCACTCAAGCTGAACAACATTTGGATCACAAACGACGGATTTTTTTGACACCTTGCAGTCAGTGCGGTACCAAGCCAAGCCGTACATACGTATCGCACAAAAGCAATTAAAGAGTCTGAGAATGTAAAAGTTATCAGCGAGGGGGCGTATTCACGCGTACGCGCGCATGGGTGTGACGCTGTGAACAGCGTGAAAAACACGTACAAAACATTCCAGAGCCGAACATGTGATGGAAACAAACAACTCAACGCAATACAATCTGCCCCAGTCGCATATACAGCTTAAAACCAACCGGTAGTGAAAAAAGTTCCGCAACTCAAACAAAATGTGATTTTAAAACCGAATGTATAATTTAAATCGGAACATGATTATACAGTGAGTAATTAAATAATTAAAATAACAGTTTCGATAAAAGATGGTGTGACGAATAGGTGCGGAGTGATGGAAGGTACTACGGAACAGTGGACTCTTTCGTAAGCCAGATCAGTAACCAGAGTGGTATATCAAATTCAAAATTATGTTCTTTTAGAGTACTCTATTTACCATTGAATAATGAAATTGAGATCTCACATGGGCATGGGGCATATGTATGAATGTGAGATGAATAAAAATAATAAAATAATAAAATAAGAAGAGCTGGTTTGGGTTAATTAAATTTTGAAGGTAGTTTTAATGATGTTGTTATTTTACATATAAATTTATATATAAGAAAAACTAAGTTGTTGTCTGAATAATTTTCATTTTGATATGTACAAAATTGTTAAGAATTATTGGAATTGAAAGGGATATAAAAACAAGAAATAATCAATAAAATTTTAATTGCTTAGTAAACTAAGAAATGATCGTTATTATTCAAATAGCCAGTTCTGATTTTCCCGTTCGCTGATTCAAACCCTGGCGAGTAAACTTTTAAGTTGATAGATAACAACACGGCGGCTACAAGGGCCTACAGATGCATAATAAACAAATAAAATCTATTTATTAAATTATAAAAGGTTAAGTACTAGTACAAAGTGTCTTAGGATCTCCTAACTGGTTGTTAACATCAAATTCCATTTCGCTATTGTGAATTGTTGCTGTTTCTGTGTTCATGTTGTTTAACTTGTTTGTGTTGTGGGTGTATGTGCTTGTTTCGCCTACTTCTACTTTGTGTAATCATACAATGTTTCACTTATCTAATCTATATTCCTTACTCTCTACTTTTCTTATTTTATTCGTAACTCAACACAGTTTGCCAAGCTTCTAAATTAAGCCTTACGAGTGGGCGCCAAATACTACCTTCGCATAGGATTTTGGTTTTTATAAGCTCCAAAGTCTTGGGCACCAAAATACTACACCACGCAAAGCAAGACTAAATGTTGAATATTCATTAATATTAATTTATTCATTGTATGGTCAATTTCTACAACTCAACTCTCAAAGCAAGGGTTATTTCTAACTATATATATCTAATTGATGATATTCAACTATTGAATTTAGCTCTTACTTTGGGGTAGCGACTCTTATAATTAATCTCAGGGTGTAATAATTAATAAAACAAATATAAATATGACAAATTATACGTTTAATGATTTTCTTGAATTTAAAGATTACATTATTAATATCAATATTCAGTTTCTTATGATTATTCTCTTTTAATTGTGGATTCTTGTTTTAACTGTTTGAGTTACCAAAAGAATTGAACTCTAATTACAATGTTAAAATGAATGTTCATATAAATTTTACTTGATGGTTGCATTCCGTCATTACGGTGCGGAGTGTCTCCTCAAACGTCGTCGGTCTTGTGATCCTCTGGTCCACTGCTGCTAAGTATATCCCCGTCAGTCGCACTCTTTCATTCGTTAACTCTATATACACTTGTTTCACATACACCAGGCACAATTCACTTTTTATAATATAACACGACAAGTTTCGCTATAGAATTTCTCAGCTCACCGTAACTTTACACTTCGAACTCCAATTTAATCTCAGGGACACGTATGTACGGCTTGGCTTGGTACCGCACTGACTGCAAGGTGTCAAAAAAATCCATCGTTTGTGATCCAAATGTTGTTCAGCTTGAGTGGTTACTATATTTTACAATTATTTAAGAATAAAATAAACCCCAATAGTTTGTCCCGTTACAACTTGCACAAATTACCATGGAGAATCAAGATTCAGAATTACGATTGCTTTACTAAATACTTAATACTTTATTTGAATATTGTTTACTGTTTGAAACTTCTTCAACAATTTACTTTCATGAATTCTATTATTTTGGTGATTCAAATACGATTGTTAGTTTTATCGCTTTGATGACGTCACTGTATACAACTTACTACGTTTGCGAATATGATTTGTTTAATTTATCAACTAAATAATAATTCTTTAATACACCGGTTACGAGTCTAAATAAATGTAGTACCTCTGCAGACTGACTGAACTTTTTCCAACTCCGTTTTTTTATACTCGACTTAAAACTACCCTCACCAAATATTTACAAAATACACTCTGATTGGTTTCATGTGCCGCGAAATACAAATTTATTCAATCTACCCCGAGAATTCACCCGTTAAAAAAAAGACGCTTTTTTCTATTCGTCAACCCAACGGCGCGAGTACACGTGGTGGGGAAGATGCGTTACATGCATTTCTCTGTTTACACTCTCTGTCTTACATAACGGTCCTTTATTGTTGAAAGCACTTAAAATTTACCAACCTTCACACATTTTCTGTTAGTTTCTACTTACAAAGCATTTTTATGATAGCCGACCCTCTACGTGACTTTTTGTACTTTCTGGGCGTCTGGCAGGCACCAACTCAAGTGTTGTTCATTTTGAACAAATACCGCTCTGGTACCTTCTAACTGCATTTACTTAACATCGTTTTTTACAGATTTACATTTGATATCTATGATATATGAATTAATCCCTGTAAAATTGCATCGTATTCAAATTTTTCGTTATATATGTCCCTCAATAGAATTATATCGATTTTTTAGATTGAAAATAGAGGCTAATTCTATTGTTGCGTCCCTATGAATGGTTCTAATCACATTTTATTTGTAACTCTTAGTCTATCATTATCTATCATTATGCTATGATACATGTTTACCTATACATTAATTGCTTTATGTAACTTAATTCTATTATACACAATACTGTACATTTATATCTTGTACCTCTAGATATATTTGGTTACTTCACTAAAGTCATTAACTAATGTTGTTTACAACGTGCCAGCAAGCGATCAGCTGTTGTTTACAAACGCACCCTCAACTTTTAACAGATTACCTGCTTGTCAAATTGACACTAGGGTAGGTTATTGACATTTACTTTCGCTCTGCCATTGTTATTTATGACCTACTTTCTCCCTCTACGCTACTGCATATTATTATCTCTTATACATTTTAGAATACATACATAAATTTGTAACATTTTACTCTTATATAACTTGAACTAAAGTATTGTTAGCTAATTAGCAATTATCATCTTATTATTACAGAATTGTTATATTTACTTATGACTATTACATAGATATCTGCGTTTTGTGTTTTTACAATCTGTTCGATATTTTCTGTGTTATGCTTGTTGTCTATGTGTGTTGTAATCTGTTAATTTTCATAATATGGTTTTAGCTGCCTTATACTGAAGTTCCCCCGGATCCGTCCCGGTTGTCGAACATCTTCCAGTTGGTATGTGGCCGTTCCTAACTCTTTAACTATTTTATAAGGTCCTTCATATAGGTTGCAGAATTTACCTATCACTTTCTTATTTAAATCCGATATCGGGTATGTGCGCAATAATACCTGATTCTCTATCTGAAACTTCGTGATTTTGTTTGATGCGTTTATCTGGTCTGTCCGCTTCTTTCCCTTCTCCTTGATTCACAGATAATGTTTTGGTAGTTGATTGGCTGACTTTCCGGTATCATCTCCCGGTCGATATATCTGGTCCAATCACGTTCCGGCTTTTTTCCCCATTGGGCTTCGTATGGAGTGGTTTCTATTGTTTCGTGATATGTTTGGTTTATGCACGACTCCACCAGCTTTAGATGTCGGCCACTTTGAGTGTTTTTCAGCTGTAAGTGCTCTGAACATGTTGCCCAATTGTCTGTTAACTCGTTCTGCTAAGTTTGTGCAGCGGTTGCGGATAGCAGTAAACTTTGGCTTAATGTTCAATTCCGTTAATGATGCTGTCCATCGCTGACTCGTGAACTGGGTCCCATTATCGGTTAGTATTGCTGCTGGTTTTCCGATCTCTTCGCAATAAAGTTTAATCTTATTGATGGTTACGGTTGTAGTAGCTTTTCGTAATTTGTATAATTTTACAAACTTGGTGAAATTATCTACCATAATTAGCATATATTTGACTCCACCTGTAGATGCTGGTAACGGGCCATAATAAACAATACTAACTAATTCTCCTTTGGTTTTGGGTATGACAGGTTGTGGGTTTTACCATCATCCTATTAAAATAGTCCTTACATTTTTGTCAGGTTTGACATGTTTTAACGATCTGTTGTGTGATTTTGTTGACGGAATTTCCCGTAAAGTATTCCTTAAATAGCTGGTATGTTCGTCGGTTCCGCACGTGGGTGTAGGCATGGTGCAGCTCGTAAATCATAGCTCGGATTAGGTGCTCTGTCAACATAAGCTTTCACGCTCCCTTTTCCTTTCTGTAGAGTTTATTATTGTGCCAAGCGTATCTTTCGGCGATTTTGTGGTTCTTACCTGCTAGCAGGGTGTCAATAACTTTGTTTTAACTTTGTGTCTGCTAGTTGGTACTGTTTGATGTTCTTCAATTTCTCCTTCGCCTCCTTGCTGATCCTGATGGTTACATGGCTTAATTTTAAATCTTCTGTGTGGTCTATTAATTGCTCATCGTACATGTCCTCGGGGTGTCTGCTAAGGATATCTGCAACGACGTTGTCTCACCCTTTACAATGAATTATATCAAAGTCATATTCTTGTATCGCAAGAATCCATCGAGTGATACGTGAATTATTCAAATGGCATTTTTTATGAAAATTAGGGCCTTATTATCTGTAATTATGGTTAAAGGTTTTCCCAATACACAAGTCCGAAACTTCTACAGACAATGCACTACACTTAACAATTCTAGTTCTGTGGTAAAATAATTTAGCTCGGCGCCTCGTAACACACGACTGGTGAATGCGACTACGCCGATTTCATTATTGTCGTCCAGTTGGTACAGTTGTCCTCCCAGTGCATAGCGACTTGCGTCCGTTTGTAGGTAGAATCGCCTATTTGGGTCCGGATGTTTAAGAATGACCGTTTCGATAAACAATTCCTTAACTCTCTCGAAGTGTTGGTCCATCTCCTTGGTCCATTTGAATGTAGAATTCTTCTTTAATAAATTGAGCAGCGGTTGCGTGGCTTCAGCATACTTATTCGTAAATCTATTGTAGAAATTAGTAAGTCCTAAAAACCCCTTGAGTTGTTTCTGGTTCTTGGGTCTTCGGAATTCCTGAATTGCTCTCACTTTATCTGGTGCAGCTGAAATACCTTGCGTTGTCAGACAATACCCTAGATAATTGATCTCCTTACGGAATAATTGTGACTTATTAAAATTTACTGTTAGGTTTGCTTGCTTCAAGTCACGAAACAATAGTTTTAAATGCTGTAAGTGTTCTTCTACGCTGTTCGATATACACAAACAATCATCCACATATAAGATGGTAAAATTTTTTACTTCATCAGATAGTACTAGATCTAATCCGCGGGTCAGGCTAGCGAGACTAGTTTTCAGGCCAAATGGCGTCACGGTATATCGATAACATTTCCCTTCATACAGGAACCCTGTGTAATCTCGACACTCCTGGTGCAACGGAATCTGCCAAAATGAACTCCGAAGATCAATGGTTGACATTACCTTGATATTCCCACATTTGGTTAACACCTCGTTGATAGGAATGGCGCCTTCAAAATCAGGAATTGTTACCGAATTAAGTTTGCGAGCGTCCAAACATAATCTCACCGTCTGGTCCTTTTTTATTACTGTAACCATCGGGTTAATGTATGGACTTTGTGCTCTTTCGATGATGCCATGCGCTTCCATCTTCTTAATCTCCACTCTTACCGCATTTTGATATTTCATCGGGACTGGCCAACCTTTCTGACAATACGGTGTTTGGTCAGTTACCTCGAATCTGTGGTGATATGCTGTAATTCTTCCTGGTGTATCCCGAAAACCAATCTTGTTATCCTCCAATATTCTTCGTAGTTCACTCCTTTCTCCCTCTGTGATCTCTTCGATATCTTGCACCTTTTTATTAATTGATTCTTCAATATCCTCCTCTGATGCTGAGAGTTCCACCTGTAATATTTCTGCTGTAGTCGCTTCTTCATGGGTATGATCTCCCTGAATTCTTATCTGTTTGTTACTCAGGTCAATCACACATCCATTCTCCGCTAACAGTTCAACCCACAGTATGCACTCTCTGATCAGTTCAGGTACAACTATGAAAACGCTGTCAAATTTTAACTCTCCAATTTGAACGGTCAACAGTACTTGTTGTGTGATTCTTTTTGATTTGTTGCCCGTCGCTCCCTTGATTACGGTGTTGGACAGCTTTAAAATTTCTATTCTGCCTAAATCCTTTTTATTATTGCTGAACCAGCGTTCCGAGATAGCATTAACTTGGCTACCCGTGTCTACCAATGCATTAGTCGGCACGCCGTTCAACATAATCTTGATTTTTGGACATTTGTTGTTTCTTAAAATTACATCTATATTATCAGCTACCATTAATTCATCCTTAAATCTAAAAATTTAGTGTTCACATACTTAGTATTACCGCTTAGATCTAATTCGTATTTACAAATCTTGTTTAGTTTTTTGGCACCGTGACAACAGCTTTATTATTATTGGTTCCACTTGTCTCGACGGGATTGCAGTTGTCTCTGTTTTAAACTGGTTTTGACGCTTGGGATACCTGGCATAGGGCTGTCGATCCTCAATACCTTTTTCTTTGTTCAGTCCATGTTCAAAAGTCTTTTCTCTCTCTTCCTCCGTACGTGGCCAATGTTTGTGTTCCCTTCTACAATCAAAGTGTCCCCTGTTCGTTGACCTAGAGTCATTCCGTATACTCATAAATTCCAACAGTACCTGCTCGAATTCACTTATCGTATTCACGCCACGGGTAATGATAGCGAACTCAATTTCATGTGGTTAGTGCCTTGCAATTTTTCTTATCAAGTGCCTATCCGATATTGGAGGGATTAGTTGTCGGTTCTCCAGTAGCTTTCTTTCCAAATATTGAAACATACTCGTTCCGTTTTCTGGGTGGTACTTCCCAAACTCCAGTTGATCTCTCACGCGCTCTTGGATCACGACGTTCCAATACTTGTTGATAAATGCTTCTGTGAATCCCACGAAGTTGTGTATACTATCCTTCACCAACCTCCACCAGATTGCGGCCTCTACATCGAGATGCCTTGCTATCCATGTGATATTACTGCTATCTTGATAGTATTCTTGGTAGATTTCAGTTAATTCTTTGACAAACTCCATAGGAAAATCGCTGGTCCCATTATATTTTATTTCTTTGATTTGTTCCTGAGTAATGCTTCGGGTTATTGGTGAAGCGTTTACTAATTCTATTTTTGTTCGAACGTCACTTTGTATGTGCTGTAATTTAAGGTTAGTTTCGTCCGAATTATTATCGATTTTTGTTTCTAATTCTTTTAATTTCTCGACTTCTAATTTATGTGCCGCGAAACTCTCGTCACTACGCTTACTATTCGCAATTAATTTCTTGTTAATTAGCTTAATATCATTGCTATGCTTTTCATCGCTTTCTTTAATTAGTTTTTTCCGTATCGTTAAACCTATTATTAATTCCATCATTAATACTATTAATTTCATCCCTAATAATAATATTAGTCTCTAATCTAAATTGTTTGAGAACTTCTTGGTTTTCTCTTTTGAAGTCGTTAAGTTGTGCGGCTACCTCGTCTTTTATGATTTGACTTTGTTACATAATCTGTAGTACTAGCTGTTGTATCTGTTGTGCCTGTTGTAATGATTTGTCTTTGATTTGTTTTGCCAGTTGTTCTTGGGTTTGATTAGATGTTTGTGCCTGCTGTAACAATTGTTCTTGCATTTGGCTTGCTATTTGTTGTAGTATTGCACATATATCGATTTCTTTGGGTGTCTCTGGTACTGTCTGTTGTGTCTGTCCCCTTCTAATCTCTGTGTTTCTGGTGTTATCTGTTGTGTTTCTGTTTCTCCGTTGTCTTGTCCCCGCGTCCCTGAATCTTGATTCTCCATGGTAATTTGTGCAAGTTGTAACGGGACAAACTATTGGGGTTTATTTTATTCTTAAATAATTGTAAAATATAGTAACCACTCAAGCTGAACAACATTTGGATCACAAAAGACGGATTTTTTTGACACCTTGCAGTCAGTGCGGTACCAAGCCAAGCCGTACATACGTGTCGCACAAAAGCAATTAAAGAGTCTGGGAATGTAAAAGTTATCAGCGAGGGGGCGTATTCACGCATACACATGCATGGGTGTGACGCGTCGCTGTGAACAGCGTGAAAAACACGTACGAAACATTCCAGAGCCGAACATGTGATGGAAACAAACAACTTAACGCAATACAATCTGCCTCAGTTGCATATACAGCTTAAAACCGGCCGGTAGTGAAAAAAGTTCTGCAACTCAAACAAAATGTGATTTTAAAACCGAATGTATAATTTAAATCGGAACATGATTATACAGTGAGTAATTAAATAATTAAAATAACAGTTTCGATAAAAGATGGTGTGACGAATAGGTGTGGAGCGATGGAAGGTACTACGGAACATAGGACTCTTTCGTAAGCCAGATCAGTAACCAGAGTGGTATGTCAAATTCAAAATTATGTTCTTTTAGAGTACTCTATTTACCATTGAATAAAGAAATTGAGATCTCAAATGGGCATGGGGCATATGTATGAATGCGAGCGTGAATAAAAATAATAAAATGATAAAATAAGAAGAGCTGGTTTGGGTTAATTAAATTTTGATGGTAGTTTTAAAGATGATGTTATTTTACATATAAATTTATTTTATATATAAGAAAAATTAAGTTGTTGTCTGAATAATTTTCATATTGATATGTAAAAAATTGTTAAGAATTATTGGAATTGAAAGGGATATAAAAACAAGAAATGATCAATAAAATTTTAATTGCTTAGTAAACTAAGAAATGATCGTTATTATTCAAATAGCCAGTTCTGATTTTCCCGTTCGCTGATTCAAACCCTGGCGAGTAAACTTTTAAGTTGATAGATAACAACACGGCGGCTACAAGGGCCTACACATGCATAATAAACAAATAAAATCTATTTATTAAATTATAAAAGGGTAAGTACTAGTACAAAGTGTCTTAGGATCTCCTAACTGGTTGTTAACATCAAATTCCATTTCGCTATTGTGGATTGTTGCTGTTTCTGTGTTCATGTTGTTTAACTTGTTTGTGTTGTGGGTGTATGTGCTTGTTTTGCCTACTTCTACTTTGTGTAATCATACAATGTTTCACTTATCTAATCTATATTCCTTACTCTCTACTTTTCTTATTTTATTCGTAACTCAACACAGTTTGCCAAGCTTCTAAATTAAGCCTTACGAGTGGGCGCCAAATACTACCTTCACGTAGGATTTTGGTTTTTATAAGCTCCAAAGTCTTGGGCACCAAAATACTACACCACGCAAAGCAAGACTAAATGTTGAATATTCATTAATATTAATTTATTCATTGTATGGTCAATTTCTACAACTCAACTCTCAAAGCAAGGGTTATTTCTAATTGATGATATTCAACTATTGAATTTAGCTCTTACTTTGGGGTAGCGACTCTTATAATTAATCTCAGGGTGTAATAATTAATAAAACAAATATAAATATGACAAATTATATGTTTAATGATTTTCTTGAATTTAAAGATTACATTATTAATATCAATATTCAGTTTCTTATGATTATTCTCTTTTAATTGTGGATTCTTGTTTTAACTGTTTGAGTTACCAAAAGTATTGAACTCTAATTACAATGTTAAAATGAATGTTCATATAAATTTAACTTGATGGTTGAATTACGTCATTACGGTGCGGAGTGTCTCCTCAAACGTCGTTGGTCTTGTGATCCTCTGGTCCACTGCTGCTAAGTATATCCCCGTCAGTCGCACTCGTTCATTCGTTAACTCTATATACACTTGTTTCACATACACCAGGCACAATTCACTTTTTATAATATAACACGACAAGTTCCGCTATAGAATTTCTCAGCTCACCGTAACTTTACACTTCAAACTCCAATTTAATCTCAGGCGAATTACGATTGCTTTACTAAATACTTAATACTTTATTTGAATATTGTTTACTGTTTGAAACTTCTTCAACAATTTACTTTCATGAATTCTATTATTTTGGTGATTCAAATACGATTGTTAGTTTTATCGCTTTGATGACGTCACTGTATGCAACTTACTACTTTTGCGAATATGATTTGTTTAATTTATCAACTAAATAATAATTCTTTAATACACCGGTTACGAGTCTAAATAAATGTAGTACCTCTGCAGACTGACTGAACGTTTTCCAACTCCGTTTTTTTATACTCGACTTAAAACTACCCTCACCAAATATTTACAAAATACACTCTGATTGGTTTCATGTGCCGCGAAATACAAATTTACCCAATCTACTCCGAGAATTCACCGGTTAAAAAAAAGACGCTTTTTTCTATTCGTCAACCCAACGGCGCGAGTACACGTGGTGGGGAAGATGCGTTACATGCATTTCTCTGTTTACACTCTCTGTCTTACATAACGGTCCTTTATTGTTGAAAGCACTTAAAATTTACCAACCTTCACACATTTTCTGTTAGTTTCTACTTACAAAGCATTTTTATGATAGCCGACCCTCTACGTGACTTTTTGTACTTTCTGGGCGTCTGGCAGGCACCAACTCAAGTGTTGTTCATTTTGAACAAATACCGCTCTGGTACCTTCTAACTGCATTTACTTAACATCGTTTTTTACAGATTTACATTTGATATCTATGATATATGAATTAATCCCTGTAAAATTGCATCGTATTCAAATTTTTCGTTATATATGTCCCTCAATAGAATTATATCGATTTTTTAGATTGAAAATAGAGGCTAATTCTATTGTTGCGTCCCTATGAATGGTTCTAATCACATTTTATTTGTAACTCTTAGTCTATCATTATCTATCATTATGCTATGATACATGTTTACCTATACATTAATTGCTTTATGTAACTTAATTCTATTATACACAATACTGTACATTTATATCTTGTACCTCTAGATATATTTGGTTACTTCACTAAAGTCATTAACTAATGTTGTTTACAACGTGCCAGCAGGCGATCAGCTGTTGTTTACAAACGCACCCTCAACTTTTAACAGATTACCTGCTTGTCAAATTGACACTAGGGTAGGTTATTGACATTTACTTTCGCTCTGCCATTGTTATTTATGACCTACTTTCTCCCTCTACGCTACTGCATATTATTATCTCTTATACATTTTAGAATACATACATAAATTTGTAACATTTTACTCTTATATAACTTGAACTAAAGTATTGTTAGCTAATTAGCAATTATCATCTTATTATTACAGAATTGTTATATTTACTTATGACTATTACATAGATATCTGCGTTTTGTGTTTTTACAATCTGTTCGATATTTTCTGTGTTATGCTTGTTGTCTATGTGTGTTGTAATCTGTTAATTTTCATAATATGGTTTTAGCTGCCTTATACTGAAGTTCCCCCGGATCCGTCCCGGTTGTCGAACATCTTCCAGTTGGTATGTGGCCGTTCCTAACTCTTTAACTATTTTATAAGGTCCTTCATATAGGTTGCAGAATTTACCTATCACTTTCTTATTTAAATCCGATATCGGGTATGTGCGCAATAATACCTGATTCTCTATCTGAAACTTCGTGATTTTGTTTGATGCGTTTATCTGGTCTGTCCGCTTCTTTCCCTTCTCCTTGATTCACAGATAATGTTTTGGTAGTTGATTGGCTGACTTTCCGGTATCATCTCCCGGTCGATATATCTGGTCCAATCACGTTCCGGCTTTTTTCCCCATTGGGCTTCGTATGGAGTGGTTTCTATTGTTTCGTGATATGTTTGGTTTATGCACGACTCCACCAGCTTTAGATGTCGGCCACTTTGAGTGTTTTTCAGCTGTAAGTGCTCTGAACATGTTGCCCAATTGTCTGTTAACTCGTTCTGCTAAGTTTGTGCAGCGGTTGCGGATAGCAGTAAACTTTGGCTTAATGTTCAATTCCGTTAATGATGCTGTCCATCGCTGACTCGTGAACTGGGTCCCATTATCGGTTAGTATTGCTGCTGGTTTTCCGATCTCTTCGCAATAAAGTTTAATCTTATTGATGGTTACGGTTGTAGTAGCTTTTCGTAATTTGTATAATTTTACAAACTTGGTGAAATTATCTACCATAATTAGCATATATTTGACTCCACCTGTAGATGCTGGTAACGGGCCATAATAAACAATACTAACTAATTCTCCTTTGGTTTTGGGTATGACAGGTTGTGGGTTTTACCATCATCCTATTAAAATAGTCCTTACATTTTTGTCAGGTTTGACATGTTTTAACGATCTGTTGTGTGATTTTGTTGACGGAATTTCCCGTAAAGTATTCCTTAAATAGCTGGTATGTTCGTCGGTTCCGCACGTGGGTGTAGGCATGGTGCAGCTCGTAAATCATAGCTCGGATTAGGTGCTCTGTCAACATAAGCTTTCACGCTCCCTTTTCCTTTCTGTAGAGTTTATTATTGTGCCAAGCGTATCTTTCGGCGATTTTGTGGTTCTTACCTGCTAGCAGGGTGTCAATAACTTTGTTTTAACTTTGTGTCTGCTAGTTGGTACTGTTTGATGTTCTTCAATTTCTCCTTCGCCTCCTTGCTGATCCTGATGGTTACATGGCTTAATTTTAAATCTTCTGTGTGGTCTATTAATTGCTCATCGTACATGTCCTCGGGGTGTCTGCTAAGGATATCTGCAACGACGTTGTCTCACCCTTTACAATGAATTATATCAAAGTCATATTCTTGTATCGCAAGAATCCATCGAGTGATACGTGAATTATTCAAATGGCATTTTTTATGAAAATTAGGGCCTTATTATCTGTAATTATGGTTAAAGGTTTTCCCAATACACAAGTCCGAAACTTCTACAGACAATGCACTACACTTAACAATTCTAGTTCTGTGGTAAAATAATTTAGCTCGGCGCCTCGTAACACACGACTGGTGAATGCGACTACGCCGATTTCATTATTGTCGTCCAGTTGGTACAGTTGTCCTCCCAGTGCATAGCGACTTGCGTCCGTTTGTAGGTAGAATCGCCTATTTGGGTCCGGATGTTTAAGAATGACCGTTTCGATAAACAATTCCTTAACTCTCTCGAAGTGTTGGTCCATCTCCTTGGTCCATTTGAATGTAGAATTCTTCTTTAATAAATTGAGCAGCGGTTGCGTGGCTTCAGCATACTTATTCGTAAATCTATTGTAGAAATTAGTAAGTCCTAAAAACCCCTTGAGTTGTTTCTGGTTCTTGGGTCTTCGGAATTCCTGAATTGCTCTCACTTTATCTGGTGCAGCTGAAATACCTTGCGTTGTCAGACAATACCCTAGATAATTGATCTCCTTACGGAATAATTGTGACTTATTAAAATTTACTGTTAGGTTTGCTTGCTTCAAGTCACGAAACAATAGTTTTAAATGCTGTAAGTGTTCTTCTACGCTGTTCGATATACACAAACAATCATCCACATATAAGATGGTAAAATTTTTTACTTCATCAGATAGTACTAGATCTAATCCGCGGGTCAGGCTAGCGAGACTAGTTTTCAGGCCAAATGGCGTCACGGTATATCGATAACATTTCCCTTCATACAGGAACCCTGTGTAATCTCGACACTCCTGGTGCAACGGAATCTGCCAAAATGAACTCCGAAGATCAATGGTTGACATTACCTTGATATTCCCACATTTGGTTAACACCTCGTTGATAGGAATGGCGCCTTCAAAATCAGGAATTGTTACCGAATTAAGTTTGCGAGCGTCCAAACATAATCTCACCGTCTGGTCCTTTTTTATTACTGTAACCATCGGGTTAATGTATGGACTTTGTGCTCTTTCGATGATGCCATGCGCTTCCATCTTCTTAATCTCCACTCTTACCGCATTTTGATATTTCATCGGGACTGGCCAACCTTTCTGACAATACGGTGTTTGGTCAGTTACCTCGAATCTGTGGTGATATGCTGTAATTCTTCCTGGTGTATCCCGAAAACCAATCTTGTTATCCTCCAATATTC
This sequence comes from Magicicada septendecula, assembly GCA_034769895.1. Lineage (NCBI taxonomy): Eukaryota > Metazoa > Arthropoda > Insecta > Hemiptera > Cicadidae > Magicicada > Magicicada septendecula. Next base: position 456,285,352 of record CM068367.1, read on the forward strand.
TTCGTAGTTCACTCCTTTCTCCCTCTGTGATCTCTTCGATATCTTGCACCTTTTTATTAATTGATTCTTCAATATCCTCCTCTGATGCTGAGAGTTCCACCTGTAATATTTCTGCTGTAGTCGCTTCTTCATGGGTATGATCTCCCTGAATTCTTATCTGTTTGTTACTCAGGTCAATCACACATCCATTCTCCGCTAACAGTTCAACCCACAGTATGCACTCTCTGATCAGTTCAGGTACAACTATGAAAACGCTGTCAAATTTTAACTCTCCAATTTGAACGGTCAACAGTACTTGTTGTGTGATTCTTTTTGATTTGTTGCCCGTCGCTCCCTTGATTACGGTGTTGGACAGCTTTAAAATTTCTATTCTGCCTAAATCCTTTTTATTATTGCTGAACCAGCGTTCCGAGATAGCATTAACTTGGCTACCCGTGTCTACCAATGCATTAGTCGGCACGCCGTTCAACATAATCTTGATTTTTGGACATTTGTTGTTTCTTAAAATTACATCTATATTATCAGCTACCATTAATTCATCCTTAAATCTAAAAATTTAGTGTTCACATACTTAGTATTACCGCTTAGATCTAATTCGTATTTACAAATCTTGTTTAGTTTTTTGGCACCGTGACAACAGCTTTATTATTATTGGTTCCACTTGTCTCGACGGGATTGCAGTTGTCTCTGTTTTAAACTGGTTTTGACGCTTGGGATACCTGGCATAGGGCTGTCGATCCTCAATACCTTTTTCTTTGTTCAGTCCATGTTCAAAAGTCTTTTCTCTCTCTTCCTCCGTACGTGGCCAATGTTTGTGTTCCCTTCTACAATCAAAGTGTCCCCTGTTCGTTGACCTAGAGTCATTCCGTATACTCATAAATTCCAACAGTACCTGCTCGAATTCACTTATCGTATTCACGCCACGGGTAATGATAGCGAACTCAATTTCATGTGGTTAGTGCCTTGCAATTTTTCTTATCAAGTGCCTATCCGATATTGGAGGGATTAGTTGTCGGTTCTCCAGTAGCTTTCTTTCCAAATATTGAAACATACTCGTTCCGTTTTCTGGGTGGTACTTCCCAAACTCCAGTTGATCTCTCACGCGCTCTTGGATCACGACGTTCCAATACTTGTTGATAAATGCTTCTGTGAATCCCACGAAGTTGTGTATACTATCCTTCACCAACCTCCACCAGATTGCGGCCTCTACATCGAGATGCCTTGCTATCCATGTGATATTACTGCTATCTTGATAGTATTCTTGGTAGATTTCAGTTAATTCTTTGACAAACTCCATAGGAAAATCGCTGGTCCCATTATATTTTATTTCTTTGATTTGTTCCTGAGTAATGCTTCGGGTTATTGGTGAAGCGTTTACTAATTCTATTTTTGTTCGAACGTCACTTTGTATGTGCTGTAATTTAAGGTTAGTTTCGTCCGAATTATTATCGATTTTTGTTTCTAATTCTTTTAATTTCTCGACTTCTAATTTATGTGCCGCGAAACTCTCGTCACTACGCTTACTATTCGCAATTAATTTCTTGTTAATTAGCTTAATATCATTGCTATGCTTTTCATCGCTTTCTTTAATTAGTTTTTTCCGTATCGTTAAACCTATTATTAATTCCATCATTAATACTATTAATTTCATCCCTAATAATAATATTAGTCTCTAATCTAAATTGTTTGAGAACTTCTTGGTTTTCTCTTTTGAAGTCGTTAAGTTGTGCGGCTACCTCGTCTTTTATGATTTGACTTTGTTACATAATCTGTAGTACTAGCTGTTGTATCTGTTGTGCCTGTTGTAATGATTTGTCTTTGATTTGTTTTGCCAGTTGTTCTTGGGTTTGATTAGATGTTTGTGCCTGCTGTAACAATTGTTCTTGCATTTGGCTTGCTATTTGTTGTAGTATTGCACATATATCGATTTCTTTGGGTGTCTCTGGTACTGTCTGTTGTGTCTGTCCCCTTCTAATCTCTGTGTTTCTGGTGTTATCTGTTGTGTTTCTGTTTCTCCGTTGTCTTGTCCCCGCGTCCCTGAATCTTGATTCTCCATGGTAATTTGTGCAAGTTGTAACGGGACAAACTATTGGGGTTTATTTTATTCTTAAATAATTGTAAAATATAGTAACCACTCAAGCTGAACAACATTTGGATCACAAAAGACGGATTTTTTTGACACCTTGCAGTCAGTGCGGTACCAAGCCAAGCCGTACATACGTGTCGCACAAAAGCAATTAAAGAGTCTGGGAATGTAAAAGTTATCAGCGAGGGGGCGTATTCACGCATACACATGCATGGGTGTGACGCGTCGCTGTGAACAGCGTGAAAAACACGTACGAAACATTCCAGAGCCGAACATGTGATGGAAACAAACAACTTAACGCAATACAATCTGCCTCAGTTGCATATACAGCTTAAAACCGGCCGGTAGTGAAAAAAGTTCTGCAACTCAAACAAAATGTGATTTTAAAACCGAATGTATAATTTAAATCGGAACATGATTATACAGTGAGTAATTAAATAATTAAAATAACAGTTTCGATAAAAGATGGTGTGACGAATAGGTGTGGAGCGATGGAAGGTACTACGGAACATAGGACTCTTTCGTAAGCCAGATCAGTAACCAGAGTGGTATGTCAAATTCAAAATTATGTTCTTTTAGAGTACTCTATTTACCATTGAATAAAGAAATTGAGATCTCAAATGGGCATGGGGCATATGTATGAATGCGAGCGTGAATAAAAATAATAAAATGATAAAATAAGAAGAGCTGGTTTGGGTTAATTAAATTTTGATGGTAGTTTTAAAGATGATGTTATTTTACATATAAATTTATTTTATATATAAGAAAAATTAAGTTGTTGTCTGAATAATTTTCATATTGATATGTAAAAAATTGTTAAGAATTATTGGAATTGAAAGGGATATAAAAACAAGAAATGATCAATAAAATTTTAATTGCTTAGTAAACTAAGAAATGATCGTTATTATTCAAATAGCCAGTTCTGATTTTCCCGTTCGCTGATTCAAACCCTGGCGAGTAAACTTTTAAGTTGATAGATAACAACACGGCGGCTACAAGGGCCTACACATGCATAATAAACAAATAAAATCTATTTATTAAATTATAAAAGGGTAAGTACTAGTACAAAGTGTCTTAGGATCTCCTAACTGGTTGTTAACATCAAATTCCATTTCGCTATTGTGGATTGTTGCTGTTTCTGTGTTCATGTTGTTTAACTTGTTTGTGTTGTGGGTGTATGTGCTTGTTTTGCCTACTTCTACTTTGTGTAATCATACAATGTTTCACTTATCTAATCTATATTCCTTACTCTCTACTTTTCTTATTTTATTCGTAACTCAACACAGTTTGCCAAGCTTCTAAATTAAGCCTTACGAGTGGGCGCCAAATACTACCTTCACGTAGGATTTTGGTTTTTATAAGCTCCAAAGTCTTGGGCACCAAAATACTACACCACGCAAAGCAAGACTAAATGTTGAATATTCATTAATATTAATTTATTCATTGTATGGTCAATTTCTACAACTCAACTCTCAAAGCAAGGGTTATTTCTAATTGATGATATTCAACTATTGAATTTAGCTCTTACTTTGGGGTAGCGACTCTTATAATTAATCTCAGGGTGTAATAATTAATAAAACAAATATAAATATGACAAATTATATGTTTAATGATTTTCTTGAATTTAAAGATTACATTATTAATATCAATATTCAGTTTCTTATGATTATTCTCTTTTAATTGTGGATTCTTGTTTTAACTGTTTGAGTTACCAAAAGTATTGAACTCTAATTACAATGTTAAAATGAATGTTCATATAAATTTAACTTGATGGTTGAATTACGTCATTACGGTGCGGAGTGTCTCCTCAAACGTCGTTGGTCTTGTGATCCTCTGGTCCACTGCTGCTAAGTATATCCCCGTCAGTCGCACTCGTTCATTCGTTAACTCTATATACACTTGTTTCACATACACCAGGCACAATTCACTTTTTATAATATAACACGACAAGTTCCGCTATAGAATTTCTCAGCTCACCGTAACTTTACACTTCAAACTCCAATTTAATCTCAGGCGAATTACGATTGCTTTACTAAATACTTAATACTTTATTTGAATATTGTTTACTGTTTGAAACTTCTTCAACAATTTACTTTCATGAATTCTATTATTTTGGTGATTCAAATACGATTGTTAGTTTTATCGCTTTGATGACGTCACTGTATGCAACTTACTACTTTTGCGAATATGATTTGTTTAATTTATCAACTAAATAATAATTCTTTAATACACCGGTTACGAGTCTAAATAAATGTAGTACCTCTGCAGACTGACTGAACGTTTTCCAACTCCGTTTTTTTATACTCGACTTAAAACTACCCTCACCAAATATTTACAAAATACACTCTGATTGGTTTCATGTGCCGCGAAATACAAATTTACCCAATCTACTCCGAGAATTCACCGGTTAAAAAAATGACGCTTTTTTCTATTCGTCAACCCAACGGCGCGAGTACACGTGGTGGGGAAGATGCGTTACATGCATTTCTCTGTTTACGCTCTGTCTTACATAACGGTCCTTTATTGTTGAAAGCACTTAAAATTTACCAACCTTCACACATTTTCTGTTAGTTTCTACTTACAATGCATTTTTATGATAGCCGACCCTCTACGTGACTTTGTGTACTTTCTGGGGGTCTGGCAGGCGCCAACTCAAGCGTTGTTCATTTTGAACAAATACCGCTCTGGTACCTTCTAACTGCATTTACTTAACATAGTTTTTTACAGATTTACATTTGATATCTATGATATATGAATTAATCCCCGTAAAATTGCATCGTATTCAAATTTTTTGTGTTAAATTATTTTGAATTATTAGATCATTCTGAGAAGGTTTTTAGGTGAAAATACAATTATAATAATTCAAGAACAGATAGTTATTAGTTGAAAACATACATATTTTATTTCTATCTCTCACTATTTACATATGACTGTGCGCCCGCACACATGTATAGCTACTTCATGAATACAACCTAATAGTGACTATTGGATTTATTATATAACAGAAGTGGTTAGTAGTTGAAAAATTTGGGAGTTGCAGTTGGGTTGGATGGTATTAAATTGTTTTATTATCTGAACAGAAAATGTCCAAGTCTCCTCCCCTCCAAACAATACGTAAGGAAAACAAAATAATGCGATTTTAGTGTCACCCACATAACCATGAATATTTATTGTATAAACCTTTTTTAAATTTACGATTAAAGATTCTGTTACCTAATTAATTTTACATTTTCATTAAATTTGAAAGATCTAGTGTAGCCTACCTACTCTCGTAATTTAATTTTTTTCTCAACATGATGTAAACTGAACAGCATTTTCGTTAAGATTACGACAGAATCATTGCATCCTACCAGTTAAATATAATAAATATCTTACACTATGACACCTTAATCCTTAATATGTACTACTATTTACATGTAACGATGAATTGGATTTCCACTTAACTGACACTAACAACGAAATTCACAAAAAATTCAACCGACACTAACTAACTCAAGTAGCATAACAACATAAAATTACTAATGCCTACCTGGCGCACCATGTGTTATTTACCAACAGACTGGTGGCGCCGTAATGAGCAAGCGGTTTTTGCAGTCCCTAATCACACCAAGTGAGCCTATACCGTTGCAATAGGAGCACCCGAGTCTAGCCAGCCACAGCACTACTCCAGTGTATTTCCCATATACAAAGCGCGTCACAGTTGGTGCATACTTGCCACGTACACCATGGCAAGAGCGTGTACGGTTTTTAGTATTGCACTGTGCTTTTCAATCCCCAAATTATTAAATACGAATATTTAGTGTGAAAACACTATTATTAGTTATTGTATTATTCATAATTCTATAATTTAAAATACAATTGGGGATTTAATGGGGGTTGTGCAACCGTGCAACCTAAGCATGGGCCGCCACTGTTAGATCATATGTATTCAACCTCACTGATTACTTGAAGTGAAATATGAACAATGCATTTAGAGTAATCTTCAAAACCACCCTGTGATTTAAAATTTTAGATGCTGTGTGAATTTTTCTTTAGTAACTGAACAAACAGGATGAGAGAAGTCAGCGGACGGTTTCCAGAAGGATGAAAGAACACAAGAAGCAACTGACAAACTGATAAATTGATAATCATTGAAAATTTTCTGAGAAACATACAAATGCTTGGAAAAAAATAATTAATAATAATTCTCATTGGAAGTCACTGCTATGAAACTCTGCAATAATAACTGTAATGTACCTGATTTGTTGATAAACCTATGCATGGTAATTTATATAAAGAGATTATGGAACAACAGAATTCCAAATACCATATATAGTACACACCAAAGCTACTATTAAAAAACTGTAATATTAATTAAAAGAACATTGTGTTGCCAAGTACTGTGAAAAATAAGTGTAACCAAAAAAACAGTAACAATTAAACCCGACCCTTATTTTGCAATTAATACACATAAGAGATATTAAGAACATATTCGTTGACTTAGTATCCTAGAATATAAATAAAATAATTTCATTACCGTTGCCAAATCTTTCTGGCTCCATCCTTTTGCCTGTCGCCCCTGTTGGATTAGTTTACCCAAATCAAGTGAAACCTTGTCATGCTTCAACTGTTCAGTTTCACGATCAAGTTTGGCAGTATTTTTGGTAGTTACATGCTGTTTGTTTTGTCCACCTCCCCCTGAAATCAGATTTACTTATGTGAACTAAAAATATACAACAAATACAAAAATCTACAAATGTTTATATTTTATACACAACACTGCATTCAATGAGCCACACATTAAACTATATTCCATAAATTTACAGATAATTTTGTCTATATAATTTAATTATTTGAATGTTATAATATAGTTACAATCTGCCTGAACTGTCTGTAGTCCTAGGCTATATTGTATACAGGGTGATTCACGAAGATATGCATAAACTTTAGGAGCGCATTCTACATGTAAAAATAAGAAAAAAAGTTCATATAAACATAGGTCCGAAAATGGTTCGTTACCGAGTTACGGCTCGCAAACCAGTTCGCCCTGATTTCTGATCCCACGGTAAAATGACGCTATACAGAAATCCGTGGGGTATAAAGTGAAGGGTAAATTTGGTGGCTACTGATAGTTTTTAATCTGAAAAATTGAATAAAAGAGGTCCCCGACCTCTACCTCAATTAGTTTTTAAGAAAAACTAGGTAAAACACAAAAAAGTGGAATGAAAAAACACATTTTTAGATTTGGAACAAAATAACTTCGTTAATTTGCTAATAAACAAATAAAAATGTCTAACTAACTTTGTAGAGAATTTAATTATGACAAACTGGTATGTATAATGTCTATTAAAAGTAAGGACAAATTTGACTTTAATTAAAAACAAAACAGACCAAAATGCGCCAGAAAAGTGTTACAAATTACAGGAATGGCATTGTAAACTTTCGAAACACCTACACTTGGGCAGACGAAAACCCACGAGACTGCCCCCAAGACAGGACCAACATACTTTTTCATTTAATGTGTGGTGTGGTCTTCTTTGTGATAATCTCTTAGGCCAGGTTTCTTACCACCAAGGCTTAATGGAAGACAATACTTACATTTCCTGCAAACGACTCTGATGGAACTCTTGGAAGATATTCCACTTGCAGATAGAGTGCAGATGTGGTTTTTGAATGATCGTGCATCTGCTCACTACTGTCATGATTTCATGAACCATTTAAATAATATATTCGGTAAGCGATGGATTGGTCGAAACGGTCCAGTAAAATGGCCACCTCGATCTCCTGATCACGCGCCAGCAGATTTTTTCCTTTGGGGTTGAATGAAGTCGTTAGTTTATTCCACTAGTATAAAATACCCTTGTTAAAACATAAACCGTTGCAGGTAAACTACCCCTTTCCCTTAACCGATCTTCACCAACACCAACAGGTCTTGAGAACTCTACAATTCAGTGCTGTATGCAAAACATTATATGATTCTGTTTGAATTTGCAGCTGTTATCGTTTTCCATAGGAAAACATTACTCTTTATTAAAAAAAAACGTTGCAGGTAAACTACCCCTTTCCCTTAACCGATCTTTACAAAAACAATATGTCTTGAGTACTCTACAAATCAGGGCTGTATGCAAAAAATTAGATGATTCTGTTTGAATTTGCGGCTGTTATCGTTTGCCATATAAAATACCCCTGTTAAAACATAAAACGTTGCTGGTAAACTACCCCTTTCCCTTAACCGATCTTCACCAAAAACAATAGGTCTTGTGTACTCTACAAATCAATGCTGTATGCAAAAAATTATTTGATTCTGTTTGAATTTGCGGCCTCTTATCGTTTGTCATATAAAATACCCTTGTTAAAACATAAAACGTTGCCCGTAAACTACCCCTTTCCCTTAACCGATCTTCACCAAAAACAATAGGTCTTGAGTACTCTACAAATCAGGGCTGTATGCAAAAAATTAGTTGATTCTGTTTGAATTTGCAGCTGTTATCGTTTGCCATATAAAATACCCCTGTTAAAACATAAAACGTTGCTGGTAAACTACCCCTTTCCCTTAACCGATCTTCACCAAAATCAACAGACCTTGTCTTTCACAATTGATGAACGTATGCAAAACAATATTTGATTCTGTTTGAATGTGCGGCAGTTATCGTTCGTCATAGAATCAATTATCAATTTAAAACATAAAATGTTGCAGGTAAACTACCCCTTTCCTTAACCGATCTTCACCAAAAACTACAGGTCTTAAGAACTCTACAATTCAGGGCTGTATGCAAAAAATTATTTGTTTCTATTTAAATTTGCGGCTGTTATCGTTAGCCATAGAAAATACCCTTGTTAAAACAAAAAAAAACGTGGCAGGTAAACTACCCCTTTCCCTTAACCGATCTTTCACTAAAACCAATAGGTCTTGCAAACTCAACAATTCAGAATTGCATGCAAAATATTATTTGATTATGTTTGAATTTGCGGCAGTTATCTTTTGCCATAGAAAATACGCTTGTTAAAACATAAAACGTTGCAGGTAAATTACCCTTTTCCCTTAACCGATCTTCACCAAAATTAATAGGTCTTGAGAACTCTACAATTCAGGGCTGTATGCCAAACATTATTTGATTCTGTTTGAATTTGCGGCTGTTATCGTTTGCCATAGAAAAACATTACCCTTGATTTAAAAAAAAAGTTGCAGGTAAACTACCCCTTTCCCTTAACCGATCTTCACCAAAAACAATAGGTCTTTGAGTACTCTACAAATAAGGGCTGTATGCAAAAAAATTTTTGATTCTGTTTGAATTTGCGGCTGTTATCGTTTGCCATAGAAAAAAAATCTACACACACACACACACACACACACACACACACACACACACACACACACACACACACACACACACACACACACACACACACACACACACACACACACACACACACACACACACACACTTTTCAAAAAATGACTTTTATTCATGTTTTGAGTGTAGTACAATCAGAATCTGCAATAATTTCGAACACGATTTTTTTTGCCATCACCATACTTCCATTTCCTTAAGGAACATGGAAGTAAAAGTCATTTTTTGAAAAGTGTCTGTGTGTGTGTCTGTCTGTCTATAGATTTTTTTCTATGGCAAACGATAACAGCCGCAAATTCAAACAGAATCAAATAATGTTTGGCATACAGCCCTGATTTGTAGAGTACTCACGACCTATTGTTTTTGGTGAAGATCGGTTGAGGGAAAGGGGTAGTTTACCTGCAACGGTTTTTTTTATCAAGGGTAATTTTTTTTTTGGCAAACGATAGCCGCAAATTCAAACAGAATCAAATAATGTTTCGCATACAGCCCTGAATTATGGAGTTCTCAAGACCTATTGTTTTTGGTGAAGATCGGTTAAGGGAAAGGGGTAGTTTACCTGCAACGTTTTATGTTTTAACAAGGGTATTTTCTATGGCAAACGATAACAGCCGCAAATTCAAACAGAATCAAATAATTTTTTGCATACGTCCCTGAATTGTAGAGATCTCAAGGACTTTTGATTTTGGTGAAGATCGGTTAAGGGGAAGGGGTAGTTTACCTGCAACCATTTACGTTTTAACAACAGTAAAGTACTTGAAAATTCATTTAAACTTTTTCAAACAATGGTAATTGTTAAAAATAAAATAATTTTGTTGCCAGGCAATAAAATTATAATTTTTTCATTTTAATGTAAATCATGTATCAGAGAACATATATCGTTCGTGGCAGGCAAGCATATCTCAATTATGTAATGTTTACGTTTCCATTTTATTATTATGACTACCGCAATAAAAAGGCAGGGAGGACACACACAAACACAAAATTCGCGTTATTTCTGGCCTCATTCATGTTTATTTTCTTACATTTGCACGCTTTTTAAATGGAAGTGCCGAAACCCATACCAACATAACGCGTGCAAGCCGAAAAAGTGTCCAGCGTGGATAGCGATTTGCTTCCTGTAGATCGCTGGGCAGTGTAACTGCACGTGTTTACAGAGGAACGATTCATAGACAGGCTTTTCGTCTTTAGGGAATGAACCCTCTGCAAGATGCTGAGGGTCCATAAGTGACTTCGGAGCGCTCCTTCTTTTCCGCGTGTTTGTTCTGTGAAACGTACACTGTAGATTCGCAGCTTTACTCTAAGCAACGCTCAATAGGAAATGTTGAAAATTTTTGTCCACGGTGTACCCTCATACACACTAAACCTGCTCTGATGTTTTAATTACGGACATCATAATATTAAAACTTTGGAAACTTGAGCACTACTTAATGGAGATCAATCATTAACTTATACAAGCCATTAATTTTATGCATATTTTTTATATACAGTATATGTGTACAACGTTATCGGCAACAAAGAAGTAGTTTTTGTTAAAATTCCTTCCCGGGATATTTGGCCGTAGTCCAATGTTTTCTATAAAACCAGACGTTTCGGCAATGCCATCGACTTCCATCATCAGTGAAAATCGAGTGCGAAAACGTGAGGTGGTATACGTTAGTCACCACAGTACTGTGGTTAAGGCTGAAGCAGTAAGTAGAAAGAAGTAGTTTCTATGGTAATATTTCATTTTGAAAATGATTTTAAATATAAATCTTAGAATATGGAAGTCATGTATGGTTCTCCATACCGATATTTTTCTATGGCAAACGATAACAGCCGCAAATTCAAACAAAATCAAATAATGTTTTTTCCATACAGCCCTAAATTGTAGAGTTCTCAAGACCTATTGTTTTTGGTGAAGATCGGTTAAGGGAAAGGGGTAGTTTACCTGCAACGTTTTATGTTTTAACAAGGCTAATTTTTTCTATGACGAATGATAACTGCCGTAAATTCAATCAGAATCAAATAATGTTTTGCATGCATCCCTGAATTGTAGAGGACTATTGATTTTGGTGAAGATCAGTTAATAGAAAGGTGTAGTTTACCTGCAACGTTTTATGTGATAACAAGGGTAATTTTTTCTATGACGAACGATAACTGCCGTAAATTCAGATATAATCGAATAATGTTTTGCATACTTCCCTACATTGTAGAGAACTCAAGGCCTGTTGATTTTGGTGAAGATCAGTTGAGGGAAAGGGGTAGTTTTCCTGCAACATTTTATGTTGTCACAAGAGAAATTTTTTCATGGCAAACGATAACTGTTGTAAATTCAAACAGAATCAAATAATTTTTTACATATGTGCCTGAGTTGTAGAGGACTCAAGGCCTATTGATTTTGGTGAAGATCGGTTAGGGGGAAAGGGTAGTTTACCTGAAACATTTTTTGTTGTAACAAGAGTATAGTACTTAATTTTGATAAATATAGTATCCTGATAAGAAGATCTTAATAATCCACTGTAGAAACGTAGATGATATATCTTTAAATGAAGAGGCTAGTTGAACAGGGTGGGGGTAATTTTCTATAAATGAAAATTATAGTTGAAGGGGGAGGGAATAATTTTTTATATATGTACTAGGTTATCGGCAACAAAGAAGTAGTTTGTTGTTAAAATTCTTTCCCGTCCTGTTTGGCCGTAGACCAAAGTTTTCTGCAAAACCAGACGTTTCGGCAGTGCCATCGACTTCCATCATCAGTGAAAATCGAGTGCGAAAACGTGAGGTAGTATACGTTAGTGACCACAGTACTGTGGTTAAGGCTGAAGCAGTAAGTAGAAAGAAGTAGTTTCTATGGAAATATTTCATTTCAAAAATGATCTTAAATATAAATCTTAGAACATGGAAGTCATGTATGGTTCTCCATACCGATATTTTATACAATCTATTCAACTACTTACTCTCTGTTAAAAACATGCATCAGTCAATGGATGAGTTACAGAAAAACATTGTGTATGTGAGATCTACATACATGAAAACTAAGTTCTATGTGCCTGAAAACTTGGAAATATAAATGAAGTAAAAATCTACAAAACACACACAGTAGTATTAGCATTCTAATTCTAAACATTTTTGCACAATTCAAGTAAATTTAGTCCAAAACTGAGTTTGAAAAAAATTACAAGACTAATAAAATTGTCACACACACAATTTAGGTTTGCTTTAAACGTAAACTTTCTTTATATATTTATTCCTAACCTAAATATTTTCTCCACATGGAATCTATAGTAAACGCATGACTTTGGGTTATTGAAATTTAATTAATATTTATGTAATAACAAAATAAAAAATAAACTACATAATGAATTTTATTATTTTTTTTTCACCTGCAAAGCATATAAACTGGCCTGAGAGAAACTTTATTCTGTCCAAAACAGGCTAATACTTTAAGCACATGAATTCTACAAAATGACTGAAATTTAACTGTTCTCAAATACCCAATGTCCTACCTTTATCTGTTTCCAATTTACTGATTATATGACTGATTATATGTTATATGACTTTATTTCAGCAATTCCCTCCATAATGGTTTCTGCCTCTCTGAGTATTAATCATGACAAACTATTATTAATATATTAGTACTATTGTAAAATTGTTAGACAACTGGTTAGATGAAAATTGTTGTAATTTCACTCTTAACTTAAAAGAGAAAAACTTGTCTCCATAAGTTACAAAATCATCAATGGAAATAAATTGTATTCAATAAATACTTCAAACAGACTTGAAGAAACGTCCTTTTTCTTGGTTTATTGGATAACATTTTTATACTACTTTCTGATTTAGAAAAATATTTTCTTAATTCTACTAGGTTAAACTTTTCAAGCCGCTAGTCTATTTTATTTCTTCCCCACCAAACTTTCATATGCTTTCACATTATTGTACTCAGCAATGTAACAAGTCTATAAATTTCTTATGCCTCAATGAAACCTTTTTTAAATAGTGGCATTACTACAACTTCATGCTTTTTTGAATATATATTTGTTAGTATCCCTGTGTTCTGTTTTAACATGTCCGGTAAAATCTTGTATACTAGCAGTTTCCCTCCTTCACTAGTTTTAATGCAGATCCCAAAATCATATCTGCTAAATATTACGTTTCTGTTACCACATGAATGCTAGTCAACTTCAACTACGGTATTTCCTTAACATTAACTATTATTATCCTATGTTTATTACCTGAATAATAATACATTACATTAGCTCATAACAATGTTAATAACCTGCTTAACAAGGAACTTGAATAAAACTGAAACTTTTCAATGCAGACAAATTTTATAGTCCCAGTAAATGTAACAGGTTTATATGCTATTTATATTGTATAACACAGAATGTGCTCAACACGAGGATAGAAGGCTGAATGTCCAGAACATCCATACAATACGGAAATTCAGTTTTTTAATACTTCATATTTTCTGAATTCTCTATTAATGTTGACTTACATGGATAAACAAGCAAAAGCCCTACACTTAAGCTATATAAAAACATCAACAAAAATTGTTAAGGTAACATAATAGTAAATTCATTAGTACGCTTTTGGCAAAAAGGTCACAGATATATAAGCAGTAGTCAAGCTCCTTCAATTATGTTATTCACATGAACATACGTACTAAGTCCGAGAAAAGTAAATTTTCTCACAGTTGCAGTAAAGTATCACATGTGACATTAGGTTCCATGCTGGTGATCATGGTTGAGAAACAGTGTGTTAAACTAAGCATCGTGGTTAAACGTTATGTATCAATATCAATATTGGACAACATTATAAAAGTTATTGAAGCTAATGAGAAAGACAAGCTCTCTGTGCTAGGCAAGCTTTGTCATCTAAGAGCAAAAAACTTATTTTTATGAGACACTAATATACAAAGGCAAATTTATGGTCAAATGGTTACACGACACTGGTGAAATTAAACAACTGTACAAATAAAATATAATGGTGAAGTCAGTGACATAGTGTGGGATTTGTATGTGAATCCAAGAACTTGCCAATTTCTGGAACAATACTATACAGTGAAACTCCTGCTGTTGCATAGCCATATGTAAAAAGAGTTAAAGGCAAATCTAGATGGTAGGATAGCTTTAAAACCACACACATTTTCTTGAATGTAGTTTGCAGAAAATCAAAAGAAGTCATTGAAAGTGTAATTATGGGGTAAAAACAGAAATTGCACAATTTATTACTGGACTACAGACCAAACAATATATTCAATGCTGACAAAAAAGACACGATTATTGATTTGCGTTTCATTGTCAGTCATTTGCACACTATCGAGAAAAGTAAAAAATCCAAACTTCTGTTTTATTGTGCAAAAAAATATTAGAGAAAAAGGAATTGGAAAGTCTGCAAAACCAAGATATATATAAAAAAAACATTACTAAGTTTCTTTTTGTACAACAAATCGACAAGAAAGCCTGTTGAAATCAAACATCTTGGTTTGGAAGGGTGGCTGAATACTAAGTGGCAAGAAAGAAACATCCAAAACATCATGCTCTCTATTGTGAAGCTAATACAGTTCTTTCAGATTTAATTAGCATTGTACATCCTATGGATTTGTGTGTAATTTATGCTTCCAAATCATGTTATAGGGTCTTACTAATGCATTCCTTGATTTCAAATATGGATGAGACAGATTACAACTATTTTTTAGTGGATCTATTTTGATTGTGACACTGTCAGCTGAATTAGTTTATCAGTAAAACAGTCCAGGCAAACAAAGAGCTTCATAAATGCTGAGCTTGGGAAAGATGACATTATCGACACACTAAACAAGAAAATGAAAACACAGATGCAATATGTACACTAGCTATATAGGAAAAAACTCTTATACAATGCTGAGGAGTATATGTGATGATGACTGTATCTCCACTCATTACAATTCTGAATAGGCAAATCCATTCTGGTAATAGCCAATAAAGAAAAGAACAAAGAAGAAAAAGAAGAATATAAAATGGTGAAATTGATAAAATGCAGGAATATGCCTGAAATATGCGCACGTGAATAGGTCCTTCAAATTCATTAATGACATCTAGCAATTTGCAGCTGATTCTAATTCTAATTTGCTTAGAGTACTGAAACTAAGGAAATAACACCACAGAAGTGGAAACAAGTTTCTACTTTATATGTATGGAAAAACCTTGTTTTATACAATACAATATTGTTTAACATGCTATGCAGTAGTTTTATTTGTGTTTATTATTATATAGGTGTTTTATTATTATGTGTTATATTGGTAGTATAATATACATAAAATATGTTAAAATAGTAAGAATTTTTAAGTAGTATATTATAACAATTATAATTCTATAGGTATGTTTACATTGTCACTATGACAAACGTATAAGCTAATGTAATGTAAAAACCCGACTAATGTATAACTTTTATATAATGTGGAAACTAGTGCAGTCCAGAAAAAAAACTTTGGTCACTTGCAATTCTGTTTTGGAAAAGTATGAGGGCAGTCTGAAAAGTTCTTACCCTCGACCATAGGTGCCAGCACTACCGCAAATTTGTTTTCTTATGTTATTAGCACTACATCTATTGTTAGCATGTGTGTGCAATTTCTGATCATTTTACCAAATAATTTTTATTATACAGCCGTTTGAAACATAAATGTTGTCTGTATTCCTTAAAATGGATAAAATTGAGTATCGTGTGGTCATAAAGTTCTTTGTGAAAGAAGGTTTAACACCAAGCAAAATTTATTCAAGATTCACTAAAGTGTATGGAGACTCTTCTCCTTCATTTTCAACAGTTAATCGTACCAGCCTGGAAGACGATCCACGTGACGGATGTCCAAAAACGGTAACACCAGAAACCGTCAAAAAGTGCATGATATGGATTTGGACAAGCCGAAATAAAGTACACGACAGTGCTGAGATTATAGGCTTTCGAAACTATGAGTCAGACATATTTTACATAAGGAAATGCAAAAGAAAAGGCTTTGTGCTAGGTGGGTGCCATTCTTGCTATGGCAGATAAAAAACTCATGCACATAAAAATATCTGAACAGTGTGCTTGGAGCGTTTTAATAAGAACAAAGCAGATTTTGTACATTGGTTTATTACGATCGATAAAACTTGGATCCATTAAACACCAGAGTCCAAACAAGAGTCAAAGCAGTGGACAGAAGCTGGTTGTTCAGCACCAAAGACGGCAAAAAGTCAATTCAATCAGCAGGAAAAGCCATGGTGTCAATTTTTTGGGATGCTAAAGGTGTTTTGTACATTGACTACCTTGAAAAGGGTGCAACAATAAACAGGGAATATTATTCCAAAATTTTATCAAAACCAGACAAAAAAATTTGTAAAAATAGACCTGGTTTGCAGAAGAAAAAAATTATTTTTTCACCAAGACAATGCATCTGACCACATTTGACAATGGGAAAATTAAAGAGATCTCCACTATGAATTGTTGGAACATCCTCCCTACTTCCCAGATTTTGCTCCCTCAGACTTCCATCTTTCCCAAAAACTCAAACTCTTTCTCGCTCGTAAGCGTTTTTCAACGGATCAAGAGGTGATTTCTGCTGTAGAAGGGTATTTTGCACACCTTACAAAAAACCACTTCAGGGACAGGATAGTGGCATCAGAACAATGCTGGAATACATGTGTTATCTAAAAAGAGATTATGTTGAAAAATACAAATATTTTTGAAATTATAAATTTGTTTTGTCATTGTTAGACCGAGAATTTTTCAGACCACCCTCGTATTGTAATGTACTACTAACCAAAAAGTTGTCATATTACCAAAAATTCTCAATCTATTCATTACAACAGAGAGAATACTTCAACGTATTGTTGAAATAAAAGAACGAGAAATACAGTACAGTTGATTACTCAAATTCAATTCACCAGTTATCCAGACGCTAAGCAAGATATCGATATCTTCAAAATATAAAGAAATAAATGAACAAAAGTTAGCACTTTGTTGTTGAACACTTCTAGTTGTCTAGTTACAGAAACACATAACAGCAGACATGGGTGAAGCATTCATTAGAGTAAATCATTTGTTTAGGATTGGTCTGTTTCAGGATTCATTCCTCCAGAACCACTCATTGTTCATTTTTTACGATAAATCAAGTCTTATTGTCATAGTTCTTTGAAATTTATTTTTAAAAAAATTTCCATCATGCAAATGCATGATGCCATCATTCATTGCAAACTATACCATAGTGTAAATTATAATTCTTACATAACTGTGAGGTGTTGGAAGTTACGAATGTGTATTACAACAAGAAGATATTTACAAAAAAAATACTACCAATCATGCATTTACAGTTATATACTATGTACACATTTGTATATACAAGTCTAAAGATTTCATATTTTATAACTACTGTATACTATATTTCTGCAGAACTTGAAAATACATAGTATTATACTACTCAGGCCTACAGCCAGGGGGGAGGTGGCAGGACGGGTGCCGCCCATCCTGGAATAAATTTCGCCTGACCTAACGGGTTTTATAAAAATTCTTCACCAATTTTGAAGCAGAAATTTTAATTTTAAAAATCTTATTGGGTGTAAATATTCGGTAAATTTTATGAACAATTACAAATTAAAATCCCGTCAAATCAAGTAGAGAAATAAAACGAAGTTTCCGCTACTTGACTTGTGTGGCTTCTATAGGCTTGTTACAGAATTACCACATATCAAGTGGTTTGTTGAGAATGTCTAAACATAGCTACATAACCATCTTTTTAAATGTAGATGTGTTTTATATATTGTTTTTTGAATAGAAACCGTTATAGTTTTGTTAGAAGGATCTCAAGTTTTTGTGATTAGTATGGTAAGGGAATACAACAGCAGAAAATTACAAAGCTGAAACAACTTTTACTGCTATATATAAACATTTGTTTTTAAACAAGAAGCCTCAAGTAGAACACATAGCAGGTAGTCTTGAATCTTATAGACCTAAAGTACCTAATATGAAGAGGCTGTGGTACTTCGAATGGAACATCGTTCTGATTCCTAAGCCCAAGAAGCCGTCAACACTTTCTGGAAGTTACTGAGTCATATCTCTCATGCCAGCAATCTTGAATATATTTGAGTGATTCCTGTTGGCCCCTAGTGGTGGATGACATCATCAAGGAGCAGTTCGGTTTTTGTCAGGACACTTGACTACTCTTAAGCTAGTGAGATTTGTCATCTATCAGAAGACGCCACCAACGGACATCATTCATTACCTTGTTAATGGAATGTGTTGTTGCTGTGCTGTTGGATGTGATCAAACCTTCAACAAAGTCCAGAATGTAGGCCTGCTCTACAGATTGGCTTACACACAAATACCAGCATTCACAGTGCATCTCATATGTCAGAATTTAGTTGGCCCAATCTTCAGGATGATGGTTGATGGGTGTGCTCTCGACTTAGGCCCGACGCCGCTGTTGTTCCTCAAGGAACTATTCTCGGCCCTGTTCTGTATCTCTTGTACACATATGAGCTGCAGTATATTCTGGAAACACGTCCTTCTTCACAAATGGACCAATGTCCTATTATATAGCTTCCTGTTCCTACGGCAGGTGAGTGTAATGATGTAATGCCAGTTGGCCATTATTTACACCTGGCTGCGGATGTGGCGTATAATGTCCAATGCAGAAAATCCAAAGCAATGTGACTTACAAGTAAGTCCGCTTTTACACGACAATAGCTCTTCTTGGAGGGGAGACACATCTGGTGGTCTCGAGGCATCAGAGCTAAACTTTTCCTTATACTTTCATGTAACAACCGCCTGGCTGTCAGAACCAAGATATCACTATATCTGTTGTTCTTTCAGGCTGCAACAAGTACGCGGGTCCCACTTGGTGGCCTCTCCTGTTGGCCACCAACAACCGTATGGTGGCAGTATTCCAAAATTATATGCTCTGGTTCCCACCGCGATAGTCAAGACGTTTTACACTGAAGCCTCCGGGTTTCTTCCCTGGAGGAATTCATCTGAACCCTGACAACTAATATGTTTGCTAAGGCTAGGGAATCCTTCTTCCTGCACATCCTGTTAAACAGTATGGACACTCTACCATCCTGGAATGACACAAAAGTGTGTGAAAATACCTCAGGCAATACTTGATAGTCCGTTCTTCAAATGAACCCCAAATTGATCACCACATTCGTAGTCCTGGCGGCTTCCTCACCCTTTGCTACTCCAATATCTGCATCAAAATTCAGCAACAAACAGAATACGAACAGATCAAGCCACCTCAGTCACGCTGTCATCCAGGCACTGGAAAGCACAAGGTGTGCAAGTCCCTCTTCTCACATGGCACCCCACCGATCCACCCGATGGCTTAATCAACCAGCAGTCAGCTTAATGTCCCTGTCACTGTGGCTCTAAGATCTTGCAGATGTTTCCTTAAGGAACACTCCCCAAGCATGGAGCCAGGCCAGAGGAATCCAAAGACAAAAGTCCTTACTTGCACTTATTGTGCAAAAACAAAAGTCCTTATTGTGCAAAGGGGACCCCCCCCCATCATAACACCCTTGTAACACATGACCACGCTACAATAGAAAAAACTGGAGATCATTAATTTGAACAATGCACAGACACACCAGGGTGCTAAACCCCCCCTCCCAACTTCTGACCGTCTGTCAACATGATAACGTAACCAAGTAGTCTATGCATACCATGAACGAAAACAACAAATACTTTGATTTACCTACAAAATGTGAGCCAATTGAACAAGTCATAATTTATGTCTTCCCAAAATAAAACGTGGCGATAAGTTTGTGGCATTTTCCTATAGCGGCCCTTGTGTTGATAGGAATAAATATTCTATCATTTGAAGAACTTGTGGTTATCAAAACTTTTGGATCAAAAGTCTTGGAGACAAAGAAAAGCAAAAGCATATTGTGGTCTGAAGATGCTAGAATGAGATTAAAATTAAATTGAAGAATAAAATCAATTTTAAATTTCTGAATTCTTTGTAACTCTTCAAAGTTTCTTTCAGTGTATCACAAATATAACGGAAATATTACTACTTAGGCTTACTTGTAACCCATGCATATTTCTCATATGAAAGCAGAATCAGCAGAGGTGATAGGATTATTAGAATACTTACATAAGGTGAAAACACACACACACACACACATGCGCGCACGCCTAAATATAAATATACATAGTTGAATGGAAAATACATAAACATTTCCCCCCTCTATAAAATGGTTTGCCCAACCTACAAAATATTTTGCCCCTCCTGATAGCTAGTTCTGGCTACAGTCCTGATACTACTTAATATATCATTAATTTAAAATATAACAATACAAATGACAAAAATACTGTTAAAAAGCTTACACAACTTTCACAGTGTTGGGAGAATTGAACGTGTATACTTTTAAAAGGCATTTAAAAAAATAAATATGCTATAATTTTTCGTAATGCAACAGTATTGCTACTGTTCACTGCAAAAATCTGCTGTTTCAAATTTACACAGCCACCAAAAAATAAAGGGATAGATCAATTCCAATGCATACCAAAAATCTGCTTTTTTTATGCACATTTTATTAGAATCAGTTGGGAAAAAATTGGGGTAGGCTCAGTTCTGATTGAGTGTCAGACTTCAGAGGAGGACTACGACTTGCAGATCAGAGCTGAAATGAAGTAGTCACGTGTGATTTCAAAGCATTTATTTAATTTCTTACAGCCAACACAAACCCACAAATCTGTGATATGAACAGTAGCTTACACGATTTTTATAAATAATGTTGAATACGCAGTGAACACAAAGCAGATCAATACAAATAACCCAACATGGTCCTCTGCGTGCAATGGGTTTTAACACCAATGCTGGAGTTTCAGGACATAAACTCTTTGAATGTTTTGTAAGTGGCTCTGCCACTGAGTTGAAATCACCTATCATAATGACTGGTATGTTGCCAGTCTTTCTCTGGCCAGTTGTAAGAAAACTTTTGAATGGTCTGTATTATAATAGATTTCTGAGTATGAACCTTTCTAGTTTATCAAAGGAAAAGCTGGGATTGACATACACAGAGTAACACTTTTATATTTCTGACCACTTCTGCTGTGCAAAAATCATCATGGTAGTAGCACATTTAGATATATTATCAAACTCATCATTGACTTTCATCAGAATGTGTGATGTGGCCAAAACTGCTTCACTGTTCTTGCACGCTGTCATGCTGCCAGATCCTATATTGGGACTCTTGTACTGCGTGATGCAGTTGTAACTATCTGTCGTCATGAACTGTTGAGTTGTTCAACCAGAGTTAGTAGGCTTTTGACAAGACGACATCTGTGGAGAGATCCATGTAGTGTTTTTGCACCCCTTTTTTGTACACTGAAGTCCAAGCAGCATGGCATTGTTTGTTATATTTTGAAGTTCTTCCATCTTGTCTGCTTAAGTTGCAATCAGTTGGTTGTGACTGAGCTTGCTAATTTATTTCACAGCTGAGGACAATGACAGATTTGCAGCCGTTTATGTGCCAGAAACTGAAATTGAATCTGGCATCTATGATGTAGAAGTCACCTACAGTTTCAACGTGTGATAGACCACATAAACCAGCTCTAAACCTTCATTATACTCAAACAGCATGCAGTCTGTCAAAATGTAGAAAGGCATTTCCTACTTCCTCACCCTGGCTGGCTTACCACTGAAATCATGCCAACATAAAACCCTCCAGCTCACTTACAGATTTACAGAAAATGTATCAAGTTTGCATATGAATCTCGAACACTGGCTTACTGTTTATTTTATTTCCATTTAGTTGCCCTCAGTGACAGTTCACAAGTTGGTAGCGTGTGACACCTCATGAACCATGGCACTGCCACAACGTCAGCTGGCTAGTGTAGATTGTCCAATTCTTTTTTTATATGTTGTTAGACTGCAATCAGATCATTGTTAAATTTTTATTCAGAAGAAGCTGTTTTCAGGCATTCTATGTACTCTTCTGTTTCTTTGGGTTGTAGTCTACTTTAGCTTCTTATATAACTCATCATTTGCTCTTGTCTCTTGTTAGGTTTTTCCCACTTTTGCTTATGTTCTGCAGCATTGTCGAATATGTTCACTGGTAAACACACCAACAATTTAAAAAATTTAGTACATGTATTTGCATTTTTACATGCATTACTGTTTATTTCAATTTAGTTGCCTTAGTGATGCTTGACAATTTGATAGGGTATGACACCTCAAGAGCTGTGGCTCTGAAAATGTTGTCAAGAGCTTTAACACATTACAACACACAGTTGTTTTATGCTCAGTTGTCCTGATAAACACTGATACTGTCTAAAGTGTTCACCAGTTCACAAGAAAACAGTTTTTAAAATGGTCACTCAAAGCCCTCCAAAATGTTTTTTATACATTTGTAACGACCTCATCTAGACCTTTAAAGTGATATTAACATATGGATGTCTTGTGCTCATGGTTACTAAGGTAAACTGAGTCAGACACATCTACACACCCAGAAATGTTGCATCATTTCCCTGCAAACACTCGGTGGGAGGGGAGCATTGTAAGCAGGATGTATTGTGCAGTACGAGAACTGACTTCAAGCTGTTTATGAATATGCTAACAACATTACTGTGCAGCATGTAATTTTAATGACACAAATATTTCAAATGGGATTCATTTTTGTCTCACGAAGTTGACGATATGTTGCCACATGTTACTCGCAGAGTTAAGACACAGACAAACATCAAAATTGTTTTATCAATTTATAAAGAAAGGAAAGTTATATTCGTTCACCGAGTTGAAATTTCATTCATTCTTGTTTCACCTGGTCGCAAAGAAGAGTGCTTGGGAACGATCATTCACCACTGCGTTTGGATGCTACTTTGGGTTGTCTAGTGTGCTCCACCTAACTGTTGGATACAGAGTTAAGGGTATGACTTACTTTATAGGTGCAAGGCAGATTAATGAAATGCTTACTAACTGTATTGTACATGTTACTGTTTGCTTCAAATTTGCAGCCACTTTCACTTCCTCTCTACATCTTGGTAGAATTTGATAGCTACCCTAACCCATCTCTGCATGATTCACTTTTCTAGTTGTTCCCATAATTAGATCACAGATAAAGAAATTGTCTGTATTTAAAAGCAGTTCCCTGTATCCTTAACATTTGAGTAACAATAAACAAGTCCCAAGGACTTACTATATCAAAAGCTGCTTCAGAGCCAAGCTCCACTGTGGTAGAGCTCACACTGACATACGGACTATAAGCGGATTTATTCCATTAACAATATGACATACGGAGTTAATACATTATCTGATTTTATCTTAGTTAAATCTTACAGCAAGGAGTAACCAGGTACAGTATCAAAATCTAAAGTTCATCTGACAGAATTGAATTTATTTGAAAGCACTGGGTTATCCTATCTCTTCATTTGTGATTTAGAGCCGAAAGGTGTTTTTAACTTATAATAGAAGATATAGCCTCGGTTGAATATAGCATTAAAAGACCATACATTCATCTTATGTAACTGATACAGAAGGGTATTATTTTGGGCCAGGGTTGTATTAAAACTCAACATAAGATGTAGTTTCTAATTTCCTCAAATACTTTGTTCACATTACATCTTGGTGACATTTTCTAATATAGATTTAACTCTGTAAAATATTTTTTGCTTTTAACAAGGTATTTCAACAAACTGACAATGATTTGTCAACAGTACTTACATTTCTGTTGAGTGTCTATTACAGCACCTTCACGGCGAGCCCTATTAATCGCCTGTAAGAGCAATACATTTTCTGTAATAGTTTGCATAATGAATTTCATTTACATTTTATATGATATCACGAGTTATTGTAGTAAATGTGTTAGTATCAGTTTCATAAACAATTTTATACTTACTCTTCATATAATTTTATTTTATCTGACATAAATTGTCACTGTAAGTAGAAAATTTATGTTGTCTTGAAAGGTATGGAGATTAGGTATACTGGCTTTTCAAGGTAGATGAAGCTAAAACTGTCACAAGCATATAGATATAAAATATGTTTTCCCAGTTGTTTAGTATTTAAATAGAATAAGTTACAAATACTTATAAAAATTAAATTTCAAAGAAGTGATGAGGGAAAGTGAGAAAAATGTACAGAGAGTAATGAAACTTACAGAGGAGGAATGTAAGGTTTAAATATGAAAATAATTAAAAAATAAAAACACAACATACTGTATGGCCATTTTAAAAGAACCAAAAAATTAATACAAGAACTGGAAATTAATTAAATACATATAATTATAAATATTAATTATAATTATATATCTAATATAATTAATATTATATTATATATAAGAATTTTACATAGGGGAAGGTATTCTGGGAAGTAGTATACAGAGAAAGTGAGGAATGAGAAAATTAAGCAAAGGAAAGACAGGTGCTGAAGAGTGTTAAGAAGAAGGAGGATGAATGAATTGGGCAATTGATTAGGAGACTGTCTACTGAAGGTAGCAGTTGTGGAAATGGCAGGTGACTTGTGAAAGACAGGATGGGGGGGGGGGAGAAAGGGAAGGTGCATTCAGTTACGAATGAAGGCATTAAGAGGCTGATAGAGAACCAGGAGGCATGGAGTGCTGTTATATATATAATAAGGAACAGAAAAAAGCAGAATAAGATTTATTTATAATACAGTGGACAGAATAAGCATATAGCATACAATATATAATAAGTGTATAGTATATTAGGAGAAGGGGTAAAATACGATTTAAATAAAGGAAACTGGACAACAGAACAACTATTACAGTCAAAAAAATCTGGAAAGTTAGTACAGAGTTGTAGTGCTCAGCAGTTCTGAAAAGTGGGCAATCATAAAGGTACTAGTATGTACACTTACATCACTGAATGTAGTAATACAGAATACTGAGAATATCTTTAAGGGACTGAAGCAAGTAATACACCCGTGTACAGACCATTTAATATGGCATGATATGTATTTGGTGGCTTTAAAACAGTGGTGGCCAAACTTTCAACCTTTTTGTGCCATAAGCCATGTTTGTGATTCTGAAACTTACATGTGCCAAATACGGGAGTATTCTCATATCACACACACACACACACACACACACACACACACACACACACACACACACACACACACACACACACACACACACACACACACATGCGCGCACGCACACACACACACACAGAAGATAGAGGCAAACATTAAAGATGGATGTATTATTAAGACTACTAAAACCACGTTCAAATGGCAGTAACTACTGCCTTTAAGCGTTCTAGAATATTTAAAACCTTTACTTTATTACACTTTCCAATACTTTTTCTGCCTTATCTCTGTCACGGTTTTTCAAAACCCATGAGGCTATTATAACAGTGTAGAACACCACATCACGTAGTAACTGTTTTTGCATTCATACTGGAGTTTAGTAGGCCTCAGGGTACTGGAATATCATATTAAAATTTCAAACAAAAATATATTTCAAGTTCTATACATTTATTAAAGTTCATCAACTTTACAAACGAAATAACAGAAAACACAAAGCACACAAGTATTTTATTTTATTTTTAAATCACCAAAATTAAGAAAAATAAAAATAATTTTAGTTTAATAAATTTGTAATTAAACTAGAGACTATATTTTAGGCATACAGAATTTAATTTTTAGAGTAAACGATTACCGAATGTGTTTTAAAACTGGATATTTTTTATTAGCATCTTCTATGTTTGGATTAATTTGTGAATTGGCATGTCACGCGCAAGATGTGCCATTTACCTTACCATCAAATACTACTTCAAATAATATTTTGTAATATAATTTTCTTGCTTTTAGTATAGGCATTAAAATTATGTAAAAAAACATCTGATTGTTATTTTAAAACTGCTAATGTTTTACAATGCAACAAGTAGCAAGATCAGTGGCATAACTAGGAGCTGCTCCTGGTGTAGGGGGATGCGAGTAGCTTTGGGGGGGGGGGGGTCAAACCAGCCTGAAGGTTCGACTCTCTATTTCCCTGAGAAAAAAGGGATATTTAAGACCCTTCTGATATAGTCATTTATAAGCCTTATTTTTTCACACACGTAACTGGCTTTGAAATATGCCTACATTAAGTGATTATTGATTTCCACTGAAATTTTAATTGTTCTGGGGGGAGGAATTTTCATAAAATGAACACTATAGGCCCACAAAAACAAACATTTCAAAAGGGTTCAGAAACATAATTGCCTCACATTTTGTTTAAATTGTGATACAAATCAGTTTATTGGTAAAGGCTATGGCACATTTGTATGGACTGAACAGGCATGGTAGTAAAGAAACACGTCTTAAGATATTTAACAAATTCTTCATTTTCAAAATAGTAATCAAGAACTAAATTAAAATATATGAATGAATTATGAAACGCTGATCGAAAACTATGTACAATATGCACTCCTGTATAAGATCTGAATAGCAACACATGTATAATATAATGATTTTTAAGTTGCTGTGGAATAAATTACTGCAATATAAATATTGTAAACTGGATTGTTTATACTGTGGACTGAATAAATATTTGAAGGCTACCACCTCTTTCCTACTTGTTAAGAGAAAACTAAGATACAAATTTGAACCATCCCTCAACCACCAGACAATTAGTAATACTTGAGTTAAGAGATTTTATACTCGCAGGACAGGTACAGTGTACAACAATAAAAAATGTTCTTACTCAAATATTAGCATTATTATTTAATTCAATTACACGAGTATATGAGTACTGGATGAGCCTTAATTTTTGCTCTTTTGTCGCCCTT
Organism: Magicicada septendecula; assembly: GCA_034769895.1. Classification (NCBI taxonomy): domain Eukaryota; kingdom Metazoa; phylum Arthropoda; class Insecta; order Hemiptera; family Cicadidae; genus Magicicada; species Magicicada septendecula. The sequence continues at coordinate 456,312,496 of CM068367.1, forward strand.
TAATTGTGAAGGTGAGGCGGCCGACGAACTCCTTGCCCCGGGCGCCATAAAGCCTAGCTACGCCACTGGTAAGGATGGAAAGATTCTAGAACACGTGTGCTACGTATATAAGGGACAGAGGCTGGCTTTGTGAATCAGCTATGTGAGCGATTTCCTTAGCGTGGATCGAGTGTTTGTAGAAGTATTGTAGTGAAGTTTTGTGTTATAATTAGTGCCGAATTACTATTGCGACTTGAATTTTACTTGAATTGTCGTAAGAGAAAATCTTGTTTATTATAATTTATTGTGATACTTAAAGCTGGTTATTAGTGACTTCAGTGGTGTCTTGTATTTTGTTTTCCACTGTACCATACGACGATCAGTGAGACTGTCATAACAATATATCTCTGGAATGAAGAGTGGAGGTGAAAAATATAGTTAGCTACGATTTTGTGTGTTTAATTTCACACACTAAAATTTCAAAACAGATTAACAAATTTATAAATAACACAAAACATATAATCAAACCAGAAAGCACCAAATACCTTAAACAAATAAAACCTAACCCCCCCCTACACTAAATGCATTACAAAAAATACACAAACCTAACATTCCCATCAGACCATTAATAAACAACACACAAGCTCCCTCCCACAAAATCGCCAAACACCTAGACAAAATAATCAGAGAAAACATTAATCTCAGTAACAACACATCTATCAAAAACAACATCGACCTAGTCAAGAAAACTGAACACATCCACATCCCACACAACTCAACACTAGCATCTTTTGATATAACCAATTTATACACCAATGTCCCAATTCAAGAAACCATACAAACACTAGAACAATTACTCAGTCAAAACAACACACCTGAAACACACATACAAGGAATCATCACACTTACCAAAATAATAACTGAGCAAAATTACTTTACATACAATAACAAGATATACACACAGACGGTCTCCCGATGGGATCCCCCATATCAGGAATACTGGCAGAAATGTATATACACAACATAGAACAGAACCACATAATAAACAACAACAAATACACCAACAAAATCATTTACTGGCACAGGTATGTAGATGACATATTACTTTTATTCAAAGGCAACACAAGACAAGTTGAAAACTTCCACAAATATACAAACACTATACACCACAAATTAAAATTTACACTGGAAATTGAACAAAACAATAGTATAAATTTTCTAGACCTAACAATTAACAAAACTAACAATACACACACGTACAAAATATACAGGAAACCTACCACAACCGACATGGTTATACACAACACATCAAACCACCCAACACAACATAAACATGCGGCCTTCAACCATATGCTCCATAGACTAACTAAAATACCCTTAAGTAAACAAGATTATACTGACGAACTCAACACAATCAAATACATAGCAATGAAAAACGGATACAACCCCAATTTAATAAACAAACTACACAAACGCATCAAAAACAAAAACAACAAAACACAAAATACCATCAATACACAACACAATAAATACATCACACTCACATACCATAACTCCAACACACACAAACCTGCCAACACCTTCAGAAAACACAAATACAAAATAGCATACAGAACTAACAATACCATCAAAAAACACAACGATACAAACACGGACATAGACAAATACAATAGAACAGGTGTTTACAAATTAAATTGTAATAACTGCAATAGTTTCTACATAGGCCAGACGGGAAGATCTTTTTCATCCCGTTACTCTGAACACTTAAAAGCCTTATCCAACAACAATATACATTCTGCGTTTGCCACACACATACACACACATAACCATAGCTACACCAACATAGATACTAATCTTGAAATATTACACTACTTACCCAAAGGTCGAAAACTCAACACAGCTGAACAATATGAAATATACAAACACCACACAACACAACCAAACAACATACTTAACGACCAATTACAATATAAATCACATACACTTTTTGACACAATTATACAAAAAACAAACAATAATTTGGATCCCCGCGCCAATCCCCTTCCTCTACACACCACCCCCACTATACCTTCCAAGCAATAACCATTACAAAGTACTGGCAGTCTGTTTTTAAGTTGACGAAGGCGAACACGACGCCGAAACGCGTTCGACGGAAAAAGACAAGTAAGTTCACAAGAGAAAGTTTCATTATTATATAAAGTTTGTGTGTTTGTTGTATACTGGTTTTGAGTATTGTTTTGCATGTTTATTTAATATTCGTAGCACTGAAATAGAAAACCGTTCCCATGGACAGAACATGAGAATGGACAATATAATGTAAGAGTGTATAAATGATACAAATAACAAATGTGTGTTAAGTACTGACTAATATTTAAAGGTATTTTATTTTGTAATGAATTTTTATTGTAAGAGTTATTCACACACTAATATTAATTTATATTAATTGTTTCATTTGCAAAATTACTGCATTAATAATTTTTAAATCATAAATAATTCAATAATAATAGCAATGATAATATCAAAATATTTATTTGTAATAAATAATATATACACACTAACAGCGATTATTAATATAATTTCACTTAAATAGTAACACTATAATAATTGAATAAATCTGTACCATAATCAGACAAGTGAATATTTGTCAAAATTAGAATAGAAGATAGAAATGTAACTTCTGCCACTACTGCAGCGTCTGAAGTTAACCAAATATGGACAAATCCTTGTTCAGCTAAGAATTGAGAGCTTTCGTATCAGTTTTTCTTTATCTTATCTCATAGCAAGCTATTAATTACGAACAGCTTATGTTCAAATCTGAAATTAGGTATGTTCAAATACCAAAACCGTTCTATCAAATCAGTGAACGTTTCTACCCACACTGCTCAATTATGCAAAATTAGACAAATTTTGTCAAAAACAATGGCAGATCAAATAACAAGATACAAAAATTGCTATATTTTTATTTAAGTAGTGGCGAATAAAAATAAAAATTTATATTCCTCTAAACTATAATTCTGCACAAAATTCTGCTGAAAGTATCACCCAGTCATGTGCAGCTGATCATCTGGGACTTTGAGACTGTTTTGTCAAAATAATATTTGTACAAACATGACATGCCACAACAATATACATACAAAATTATATTTTCCCATCATACATTTTATTTATATTAAATTCTTACCCCAAACAAATATTTACCTACACTTTTTATGCCTGTCGTGAAAACACACGATTGTTCCAATAAATAATATAACCATCTGTATGTTCTGATGCACAGTTAAGAAGGCTAGTTATTTAATCCTAACATATTTAAATTGTACTTTGCTTTTGTTCATTTCTTGCTTTAGACACCCCCGTTCTGTATTTCACATGGGCCAGTTCATAAATACACTTTAGTTTATGAGATTTGTGACTTTAAATACAGTTTCTGGTTTAAGAAAAGTGCTGAATGAGCTCCATGGACACACACACATGCATGTGTGCGCGTGCACTTCTATTTTCATATTTTGTTTTGTGTGTTCACTTTTAATATGAACATAAAAATTTCAGAATTACTGTTTACTGATTTCAGATGTTTAATACATTTTTGATAAAGTTTATTCCAAGCCCCAAATACTTGTCTTTCAGACATTTATTGTCTCCACCTTTAACATTTAAAATTTTTGTTGCCAATCTGCTGAGCCCTTTGTTCTTGACTAGACTCTTTGTCTTTACTCTTCGCAAGCCCTATTCTATAACAACAAGTAGAATGGTACAAACTGAAATATGTCATTCAGAATGAAATGAGAAGCAGATTGCCAATAAAACTTGACAATGCAAATACTTTCACTTTCCTCATGTGCTATATATGTCCTTAAATTGTATGAAGGGAAAGCCTGTTAGTTTTTTCAAGCCTTCTGTGTTTATAATCAGAATGTTACACACACACCACATACCATGAACACTATGTTCTGGTACCAAGTTTGATAGGCATGATACATTGTGTTTCATACACGTCCACATCATTGTATGATTCATACAATATGACCTTAATTTTTGAAACATCAAATTCAATACTGGATATAGTGGCATCATTTCATGTGATAATAATACTGTGTAGTTATAACGTTTGTTAACGATCACTTGGTGTCAATGTTTTTGTTTTATTTATTTGTGTTACTCAATTAGTGAAAACACACTAACTTGCCAGTGAGAAACACAATACAAATTAACAAATAAAATCCCAGTACCCAGAAAACATACTTCATTCTCTGCTATGAACATGTTAAAACATATATTTTTTCAAACTGATGCAAAGGTTTGTACGAAACTTTATCATACATCTACCTGCCAACAATCATTTATTACACTTTTGCTATACTGGTAAAAATTTTTAATCGCCTAGTTCATTAGGGAACTGAAAATTGCTTCAGAACCAAGATAGGTTGTCAAGATTGAACATTTCTTTGTTTAAACAATTTTTATAAATATTACAAAGAATGTAATTTGAAAATGCTATGATTTTCAAAAATTATATCCAACAAAATACAAATCTGAATTAATACATGTGAAACATCGTGGCACATCTGAACTACTGGATTGACTGTGTAACCAATACACACATATATCTAAGGCAAGAGCTAATCTTTTATGTAGGTTAAGAATCTTATCAACAGTCATACATGAATGTTTCATTTGAACTATTTCTTAACCCAACTTTACAACTTAACAATGAACAATATACACAAATAACATGGTAAATTGGTGTTCTGTGTTGGAATCTTGCAACTTTCGAAGTCTGTAAATATTACAAAAATTAAAAAGATGAACTTGTCTCTCAGTATGAACTGTGTATATTTACATCTTATTTATAAATATTTACACAACGCAGTATTTCGGTCCCGTACCTGTTCCGATTTAAGTGCTGATTTCTGTTGTTTTTTTCGTAAGAAAGTAACAGTTTCCCAATCGGACATTTTGATATAATGTGTGTTGAAGTTCGACGACTTACTCAATTTACTGTAAAGCGTATTTTCGAGCCAAATGCCGTAAAGCAGCGTGATTTGTTTGTTACGAGTTACTAGCGTGCAACATATATTTCATCAGCTGTTTCGATACAGAAACGGTAAGAAGTAAGAACATCGTGATTTCTTCACAGCTGGCAAACTGATAGCCACATACCACATACTACAAAACAAATAACTATATATTTTAGTATACATGTTCATGCGTACTGTAGCTGTATGTTTATGTGAAGTAATAACGTTCGTACACACAGGCCTACATTCGAAGTGAATAATAATTAAAGCTTTTAATGTAGAAATTTCTAGTAAAATAGATTGTAAATATTTTTTGGGTTTTTAAAAATTAGGTTGGATTTGGTTTTTCGGGTACCCGGTTTTTCTTCAGTATTGTTCTACAGAAGACGGCGGCGGTTTTGTTCAAAGTAAATATTTTGTGGTCTACTGTACTATGAATTCGATAGAGATGTCAAATATATAGAGAAGAGATAACTACTACGCGTTAATAGTGTAACGAATTGTACTTAAAAATATATGAATTCGTTCAATAAAGATTGATAATTACATCAGTTGTCACCTTACTGCCATGCCTATTGTTGAACAAATCTGTCTAACTAGAAAAAAAGTAATGATAAGTTTTCAGGCCTTGCGAAAAGTTATTTAGAGTATTTAAAAAGAACAGTATTAACTCTCACTAACTAAAAACCACCCCTTTCTCACACATTCATTAATCTGTCATGGACAGTTACATAAAAGTTTTGATACAGAGAGAAAACTTGCACGTAAAAAAGAGAATTGGTTACTGACAAACATGGAAAAATCAAATGATTATTAATGTAGTAGATATGCAATTGTCTAATGGTACAATCAGTTACCTTCTCAAACAGTATTAGATGACAGTGGAGATTGTATGAAGTAATAAAAACTCCTATGAAGTTTTAACATGATAATGTTTTTAGGCTGGGGGTCATTCCACAAAAACGTCATCGAAAAATGTAACGCTTCCACACTTTCGATTCCTCACAGTCTATTAATTTGATATGTAAACGCATCAAAACAGAATTAGTCTCTGCTGATTGAGTTTAGCAGACGTTTTAGTGAGAATAAATTTGGTTTTACATGCTCTGTTTGTGACCGTCTGTGGTTTGGAAATGACTTACGTGATCCACATTATACGTTTCAAAAGCCTAAAAACATTCTCATGCTTCGATGTTTCGGTTTCGTCGAAATTCTTTGAATGCTTAGGTGCATAAATATTTTGTTTTCTTACATTTTCTTCTTTACCTATAACCTTATCCAAGAATTTGGTATTTTTTCATCAAGGATGGTTGGAAATAACTAAAAATTATGTGATCAGTAAGAACACTAGCAAAAGAGTATTATCAGCTGTTTCATAGGAAATTAAGAAAATAGCTATTTAGTGATAAGCCTACACTGAACCCAGAAGAATCTGCAACGTGATTCCAAAAACGTGAAACAAACTTTAAACACATGCAGTGAAGGGCCTACTTTTTCTACTGTCAGACTCTCACTGACTAAAAAATACACTTTTCTCAATCACCTTTATCTCCCTCTGGGGCTGCCATTAAGCTCCTCTTCATGGGAAGAGGTCTCAAATAAGAATATCATCTAGATGGACTGGGAAAGTTCTATGTTCATGCTATAATGAGTTTAGTGATTCTGAATCTTTTTTCTATCCCTTTCGATATATTGAAACTTCTTCAACACATTTATTGCATCTCATTCGTCCAATGAAGTAAGCATGAAGTTTTCAAAGTCTTCTAGAGTCAGAAATTCCTGCAGCAACTCCTCAGCCTTCCTCAGAATTTATCAAAATGTTTATGCCTAAAGAACACATGAGTAGGTTACTTTCAAAAGCGGACATCTGTCATTTTTGACGAATTTTAGGTAACAGTTGATTCTTATGTAAAAGTCGATGCTCTTTTCAATTGTGTTGTTAGTTTCTTACAAAAACGGACGAAAATATGAGAAATGGGAACAAAAATATCTCTCTATTTATGCACCTAAGCATTCAAAGAATTTCGACGAAACCGAAACATCGAAGCATGATAATGTTTTTAGGCTTTTGAAACATATAATGTGGATTACGTTTTAGTACTGAAGGAAAAAATTCAAATTAAGTGGCTTCTACGAGATTTTTTGCATAAGGCTAGATAAAACGGTGAGAAACAATTTAAAAAAAAGTTTACATAAATTTCGTTGCGGTTTTTCGAAAAAGAGGAGAGGGAAGGTACAAAAAATTAGTTTTTTTCAATTATCTTGAAAAATAACAAATTTACGAAAAAAGACAAATTACAAAAATTAAAGAGCATTAAATTCACTACAAAAATATTATTTATAATTTTTTGTCAGGCCAATACTTTGTGAGAAAAATGGAATTGAAATATTAGAAAAAAATTGATTGTCGGAGTCCGCCCCGATGAGCGGGAAGGCTAATTTTTTCGGACATTGCAACATACAAATTTTAATAAAATCCGTTATAATAGTCGTAGAGACAAAAATCAAAAAGCATTTTAAAGCTAAATGTTTGGACTTTTACATAAAATGAAAAGAAAATACTTCAATTATTAATAAATACTTAAAATAAAGTAATAACTTTTTTGTTTTTTATTTTTTTTAACTAATGCATAAACATATTAACAATTTATTACAAATGTATTTACATTTAAAAAAAATTCACAATATGAACTTTACATATATAGGTTATTGAAAAAAATAATAAAAATTAGTATTGATTTATTGGCATAAAATGAGCAAGTTTTAAAATGTATCATTTTTTTGAGTTCGCAAGTATACATCATTTTCTTAACTTAAAATTTCTATAGAAATTTTCAAAATAAATATTTTTTAACAAAATTATAAACACGTATTGGTCAAAGTGTCTTCTATAATCCTGCGGTGTAAAGAATTATTGTTAACATTTAGTTAAATTTAAATAAATGCAACTTTTATTAATAAATGTAAAAATATGTCCATTGCGCGTATTAATATTAATAGTTAAAAACTAAAAAAAATATTAATATGTAACTATTCTACGTAAAACTACAATATTTGAGGTTTCTCTTCTACATAGTGAGAATTTATATCCGTGCATTGGCATAAAAAGAACAGACCCTGAAAGTTGAAGAATTTTAGGGAGAGCGAGGACAGCTGGTACATGCGCCATACAGATATTGAATTAACGCAGTTCGATATTGAATGTTCCGTGAGTTCGATACTATTTTTTATATTGTATTTTGCTGGAAGTTCAATTTTATGTTTTAAGATTTGTGTTAGTAATTTTGATATATTATAATTTGGTTCGGTTCTAGCGTTTATTAAAGGTCTGATAGGTTTATTGATTTTGAGTAATTTTATTAAAGAATTTAATTTTGGTGCACAAGGATTATCCATTTTATATTTAAAGGAGTCTTTAGGATTTATGATTTGGGTACTATTTTTTAGTATATTTGTTATTTGTGTTTGATATTTGTTTGTGGGATCTTTATTTAATGTTATGCAATTATTATTAACTATAAATTCTTCTGTTTTATCTGTGTTTTAAAAGTTATTTTATTGTCAAAATCTTCAATGATTGGAAGCAAAACTATTTTTGAATATATTTATAAAGTGCATTTTTTAATAACATTTTTATTATAATGCGTAATAAAAAAGTAAAAATTATACTTAATAATATATATGTTATGGTAAAAGTCCGAAGAGCGGCATAACCTGACATTTACCGGTAAAACCTGACAATTACCAAGTTGCTTGGTAAATGTCCGCAATTCGGGCTTTTACACTTCCATTTCGAACTCTTACCAGTCGCCTTGGTAAATGTTGATATTCTGACATTTACCGGTAAAAGTCCACACTAGCGACACAGAAGTAAGAACGCACGACCGGCGCGTTGTTATACATGTGCGCCCGAACGTTCCGACTTCTCTTCGCAGCACAAGTCCCAGCAACGAGACTGCCGACAACCTATAAATGCGGCACCGCTCGGGTCTATAGTCTGAGTTCCAGCGAGTAAACGTCAGCAAGCGGCTACATTCGAGTTTCGATATGTTTTTTCGAAATGAGCGATAATATGAAGAAAACGTTTTACGAACTGTTGAGCGAATCGGTGAGCAATAAGAAAGACAACAACTTTTATCTCACGAATGAAAGATACCATTCTTTGCTGAACGAAGTGAAAGAGGCTAAAAGTATAAAAGTGAAACAAACCGTTCACTACAGGCGTTTGAAACGCTATGATATTCTAAAAATAGGAGGGGAAGAAAAACTTATATCTCCAGTGTCTGCGGACAAAGAAGAAATCCTCTACTATGCTTGTTTCGACGAACTTTTTAATGTGATACACGACGCTCACATCGCTGTTGGTCACGGGGGAAGAACTCGTGTGATCAAGGAACTGATTCGTAAGTACAAAAACGTAACAGTAGAGGCGATAGCCACATATTTGAAACTGTGTGAAACGTGTCAGAAAAAGCAAAAAATAGTAAAAAAAGGATTCGTAGTAAAACCGATTTTACACAGCGAATTAAATTCTCGGTGTCAAATCGACTTGATCGACATGCAGACGAATCCAGATGGAGATATGAAATTTATTTTATTATATCAAGACCATTTGACAAAATTTGTACTTCTAAAACCTCTACACAGTAAAACGGCCGATGAAGTTGCATATCATCTGTTGGATGTATTCTCAACTTTCGGTGCTCCAAACATTCTTCATTCAGATAACGGCAGGGAATTCTGCAACGACACCATAAAGAGTCTGTGTAAAATGTGGGGCGATGTAAAAATTGTACACGGCAAGCCGAGACACAGTCAATCGCAAGGATCCATCGAGAGAGCAAACCAAGATGTCGAGAACATGTTATCAGCATGGATGGAAACTAACCGCACAGCAAAGTGGACAAAAGGATTACCACTTGTTCAAGCGATGAAAAACAATGCGTATCATGATGGAATCAAGTGTTCACCTTACGAAGCTATGTTCGGCGTTCCAATGAAGCTGGGGCTTACAAGTATTGTTGGAATACGTAAAATAGTTAACAATATACATACCGAAGAGGATTTTGAAAGCGTTATAAATGTCGATAATGAACCCACAAGCGATGTCGAAACTACCGATCCGCGACCGAATGAAACAGAAGCCCAGAATGTCGAAACTGAAACCAAAATCGAAACGTGCGACTCGGACGCAAGTACGCCAACTGCCAGAGCTCAGAAAGTAAAACTTGTTCGAAAGGCCGCAAGAGAAGGACTCGAGATGCAGGCGAAGAAAATGAAAACAGTTTCCTCTAAAAAGTTTGTAAAACCGACTATTGGACAAAGTGTTATAGTAAAAATCCCCGACATCGATAGATCTAAGATGGACCCAAAATCTGTAATTGCCGTTGTTACCGACATAAAAGACGAGGAATTTTACGAACTCGGTACCAAGTTTGGGCACTTAAACGCACTGTATACGATAAACCAATTTTCCTTGTGTAAAGATAATTTTTTAAGCGTTGAAGAAGTACCGACAGAAACAATATCTCTACGAGCTGTTGCCAAGAAGCTTTCACTAGTGGGTGGACAAGGTTTCAAAAAATGCAACTGTTTACAGAAATGTGCCACGAATAGGTGTCTGTGTAGATCATCCAATCTCCGTTGCAACTCTAAATGTCATAATAGTCGATCTTGTCGTAATAAGTAAGTTTATTTATAAGTTGAAAAAATGAAGACATTTCTGTAACATAATATATTTACTGTAGAGTTATTAAAAATGTCTGCCATAACGGAAAGTTGTTTTAATCCCTCGTTCCTTTCCTGAAGGTTAAATAAACCACGATAAAATAAACTATTGGCTATAGACAGAAACTAATATGTTACAAAGTCGTAACTGGTGTAAGTCTAAGGCTGTACCATGTGAAATTGTTATAGTGAATGTAAACAACTGAAAACGCCGCATAATGTTGGCTAGTCTACTCCACTACTGCTGTACAATCAACCGTTTTTATACGCAATGAATAATATCTTTGTCGACTAGGCTAACCGACAAACGACATCAGAAAGCAAGTCACGAAGCAATCCTATTGTTCGAATCAAGGTAATGAGATACAGTATGTTGATATCTTGCCGATGTTACGCATATAAACGCGTAGCTGTAACGATGAATGCATCAGTTCACGCGACACGCAAAACCACTTTCACAATTGACGAACGCCGTTATGTCAAACAATAATACAGCGCCAGTAGGTCAAGCAGTCTAGCAATAAGTTGACAAGGATTCTCATTCTATTAGCTGAGAAAGTGAATGCGATTTGATGAAATAAATAGCACAAGTATATTTTGCTTTAATAGATACTATTAATTAAGTGTTTTATTCGTTTAGAAGAAGGTTTTTTCATAGTTTTTAATATTTTCTTTTCTTTGTCACTTACGTCGTGAGGTGTGAGGAGAAACTTGTACAAAATTTCGTCTTCCAACTGCCTGGTTAACTCCAATCTTCTGGACGACGCCGACGACAAATATCTTCTTACAGTAGTAGTAGTAGTAGTAGTAGTAGTAGTAGTAGTAGTAGTAGTAGTAGCAGTAGTAGTAGTAGTGGACGCCCTCTTTGCTGTGGTTGATGTAGTAGATTCTGTAGTAGTAGTAGTAGTAGTAGTAGTAGTAATAATAATAGTAGGGCCCGTTCTCTTCCTCTTTAACGACGATGCTGAGTTGTTCATGACAAGTGATTCAGACAACCTGTTCATGCCAATATATTCAGGCAACTGAATACAAAACCTGATATGTTGTGGTGTTTTATACTCTCAGTCTCGTGAGTCAAGGGAAAAAGGCGCTAAATTGGAGTCAAGAAGACCTAGTTTGCAATTACATTCTCACATACGAGCTGTTATGTTATGTACTTTTCACTGTTGTGTAATGTCCGAACCTATTCAACGAGTAAATTGAAAAATAAATTTCGAGTAAATTGGAAAATAAATTGTTGAGTTCCAGCCGACGCAGACAGGATCACTACCGAAAATAATTTCATTAGTTCCAGTCGACGCAGACTACTACTTAACTAGTAATAAAGACGGAATACGGTTAATGTCAGAGTTCTTACGAAACCGTATGCAGTATACCGCACTAACAAACAACACTGTAAGTACATATTATAAGTTTATTTGGTTACTGGGATTATACAAATCGCGTATGTAAATGTTTATAGATTTGTTTATAAATCTCATCCCAGACTCGTATCGAGAGCTTTTCGACATCGACTATAACGACCTAATGTCGTTATTTTACATTTACTGCAGATACTACTACTACTGTTCGTAGAAGGATGTGTCGCGTAATAAAATATTTTTACTCGATTCAACGTATATTTGTACGTATAGTTAACTGCTAGCAATGTCAGTTAGCTGATAAAATGAATGCGATTTGATGAAATAAATAGCGCAAGTATATTTTTACTTTAATAAATACTAATGCGGTCAGTTTCTATTTCCTGGTATACAGATTCATATTAATTTGCTACGACGTTACAGTGTATGCGATATTTTTTTTGTCTAATTTGTATAATACTTTCGTCGGCTAGCCAAGCCACCGTTCTGTTATATAAAAATTTACAAGCTTTGCACAAATGCAATGCATAGAGAAGGGTATTGAAAATGCTTCAATAAATCTAAAAAATATAAATATATTTATTTTACTTCATTTACCATTGTACCGATTATAAGTTAACTGTACTCGCATTCATAAGCGCGCACACGTTTACTAATCATCAGTGTTGATTTTACGCTTTTTCTCAGTCGTTCATCACATTCCTCTTCCGGAGACGTCTGATCATCTTGGATTGTAAATCGTGACAATACTTTACGAGGGCCTGCTTTATTAGTCTTGTCCATTAGTTCAAACTTATCGAAGACTAGGGTCTTGACTAGAGTGATTCCCGATGATGTTAAGTTAAATCCAACAACTTTCAATAAGCGAACCGAATGCATATAAGCAGCAGGCTTGAGTTCCTTACATTTGCCGCAAGTTAATGTTTGTCGGTTCTTAATTTTATACAACGGCGCTGTAATTGTACTTGGTGTTCCGAACGAATTATACAATCTTACTCCAAATATTGGAGGGTAATTCGTTCTAACTTACCAATTTTATCGGCCGTTAATATTTTCACTTTCATATTCTGAACTCCCTTTGTAAAATCATGCAATTTATAGCGGTCAACGGCAGCAATAAAGGCAGATGTATTGGTTATACATTTCATATTGGTAACAAACGTATCGATAAACGCTTCCATCAACTCTTTGCTATGCTGATTCCACCAATATTTGACAGTCGGTAACAACAAATTCACACGATGTTTGGCTCGAAGATGATGTAAATTCTGTATTACGTTTCTGGAGGCGAAACTTTCAGAATTGTTGATAAACAATTAGCAGTAGATGAGGAGCCTCATTATATTGGAATTGAACGAAATGCTGGCGAACAGTCGAATTACGTCTCGCCGTATGCTTGGTATCTTGCTATTAGATTGATTTATGCGAGACAATAAGTCTTTCCATATTATTTGCTGTCGTTCTTGTACTCGCTAGACGCACTGCTTTCATTTTTATGCTCATTATTGAAGAACTTGTCATTAATCGTGACGTTATAATATCTGAATAGCTCAGTCGTCAATTAAACGCCAAATTGTCGTTCAACATACCATGCGAGGTAATTACACTGTAGCGGTATCAAGGTCAACCGGTCCGTGCATGACTTGTCCGAGTAAAGTAGTAGTATATGTTACGAATGGAAGGCGCGGCGATATTAAACGTTCATCTATTGACGTTAGTTCAGGTAAATTCTCTGGTATTTGTGGGTACTTAAGCCGTTGATTGTCGCATAAGGTGGCAACCTGTTCTTCTTTAGGCATTGTGGCATACTTTGGATTTGTCAAGAATATTATAACCGCGTTTATTAAGTATTTCTATAACGTCTACGTGTCCAGTAACGTCTTTTAAGCTTTTAGTCTACCAAATTCGTATTTGTCAAGAATATTATAACCGCGTTTATTAAGTATTTCTATAACGTCTGCGTGTCCAGTAACGTCTTTTAAGCTTTTAGTCTACCAAATTCGTTCACAAAATCGTTCAAATTATCCTAGTCGACATACTGATTGAATTTTCAACAAAAATATTGACGGTTAGTCTGTCTGTAATGTCGGCTAGCCTAGCTGACGTAAACGACTGTACTCAACGAACAAACATATTTGTTTCTATAAGCTCAATTCATTAAATTGGCAATTGACACACTCAGTAAGCCTGCATCTGATCTCTCGGTGTATCGTTGAAACGGCTAATGGCGTTACCGCTCGCGGTACAAACAGTGGGTATATCGGCGTACATTGTAGTGTAGGAAAACTCCGACACCCGAACGCCGTCGTTAACCGGCTAAAATGCGTTTTCGCTCGCGGTCATCAAACGCGTCGTTTTCAATTTTTAGCCGTGTAATGAGGCGTTATCAAGTGGACTTTTCCACACGAGCATGGAGCTGTTAGCTTACGACTCGCTGTGGGCTACTTGTGTTCGCGATGTAGCTGCCGTGCACAATATTGCGGAAGAACAGTTTCGCGAGCCAGTAATAACACTGTAGCTTTACCACAATCCGATAACGTCGGACATATAGGGACAGTTGAATCGGGCGAATGTCGGGCAACCGCGACTAGAGAGTGTCCTCGGCATCACGATATCGGCCACGACTTGTAATTCTCACATCTATTCACGCATAAAACGCCCGGACTGGGGTTCGTTTTCATCGTAAAAACGGGTGATTTTTCGAAGTTTTTACCAGGTTTTTTTACTAGAACTTTTATTACTGTAGGCGTATTCGTAGTTTTTACCAGATTTTTACCTAGTTTTTAGCAGATTTTTAACCGATTTTTATCGGGTTATTTTATTGGCTGTGGCGTTATCTACTCCTTCCACCAGAACGGCTTCCGTATCTGGTGGGGTATATAAACCGAGGCGAACGCTAGCCTAGCTATCAGTTGTAGCCCAGCAGTTTGCAGTGAGTCGACCGTACTGTGTGTATAGTGCCAGACCAGACGGGAAACATGAAGCCACAACAAAACGGTAAGTCTTTTTATTATACATTTACTTTGGTTACTTGAATTTTTTGGTGTTTAACGCTCCGTCAGAGCTGAAGTGATTGAAACTTACTTTGGTTACTTGAATTTTTTTGCCATGTAACACTAAAGTGATTGAAACTTTTCAAAACTTATAAAATCTTTGTGTCGAGCGTGTCGGTTGTTTAGAGCTTTTTCATTAAAGAAGCTGGACACTGTTACGGCCGCCGGCTCTAGCCGCGCCCGTGTTTCACTTGTTTTATTTAATATTAGTACGGGCGCTAAGCCCGAGTACCTTGTATTCTGCTAGCATAAACTTTAGACTTGGCGTATTTTGTGCACAGCAAATACTAATAGTAGTAGACTCGCTCCGTTTAGTAAAGAAATTTTGGCACAGATTCTTAACACAGTTTGTTCCGATGATAAGTCTAGCTGTAAAATGTGCGTGTCTGATGTTTCACAAATTATGTTGTAGTCTGAAATATCTCTTGTGGTTAGCAAAAGATATCGGTCCAAGACAGACGCTTGAAAATTTGAATAACATGTCTGTCGGCATCCAGGCCACTTATAATGACTAACAATAAATATATTTACCTTATTTCCTGTCTCGTTACCACATGTATTAACGCAATGAATATTATTTACGCGTTTCGATACTACGTATCGTCATCAGAATATATACAAAAATACAAATCACTCCGAAGGACTCGTAATTATTTTCGTTGACCGTAGGGCTTGTAATAATTTTCGTTATGTGTCGGTATAGTAGTAGTAGTAGTATGTCTATGTTAAGTATATAGTAATATATATATTATATATATTTTTATTTGATATATATGTATGTACATCCATGTGGGTATATCCTTAACAAAGGCCGACAGCAGCAAGTCGGCTGTCGCCAGCGCACAACATACGCGAACCGGCAGTAAAACCGTTCGCCATAAGAATAACATGGGAATCGATGATGGAGTAGACGGCACGAAAATTTTGTCGCTCTTTTCTCGGACCAACCTCCGCCTCGCCTCTAGGGGTGGTGAACATCACCCCCGTTTTATAAATCATTCACCCCATATTTCTGCTTCGACCTCGCTAGTTTTTCGCTCGCCGTCTACTTCATCATCGATTCTCGTGTTATTCTTATGGCGAATACTTTCGCCGTCGGTTCGTGTACGTCGGGCGCTGGCGACAGCCGATTAGCAGTCGGCCTTTGTTAAGGATATACCCACATGGATGTACGTACATATATAGCAAGTAAAAATATATATATAATATATATATATTACTATATACTTAACATAGACATACTACTACTACTACTACTACTACTATACCGACACAACGAAAATTATTACAAATCCTACAATCAACGAAAATAATTACGAGCCCTTCGGAGTGATTTGTATTTTCGTATATATTCTGATGACGATACGTAGTATCGAAACGCGTAAATAATATTCATTGCGTTAATACATGTGGTCACGAGACATGAAATAAGGTAAATATATTTATTACTTGAAAATTTATAATAATCACAACGACCCGTTTTACTTGGACCGGCAGTATCCAAGCCGGCAGGCCGGCCTATAATTTGTAGCGTCTCGTTCAATTTGAGCGACGGCTTTAAAGCGCCAAGTCTCTAATTTAAGCGTTATGTTGTAAAAATTTGTTATTAAAACCAGTGAACTTGTACGAATCTAACGATAATTTCTGTTGAATATCTGACAGACGCATAATGTTTTTAGCACTTTATTTGTGGTTTTTTGTACGAGCTCGACGTGTGTGAGCTTTTTTGTGCGAGCTCGGTCGCTAGTGTAGACAATTTGTTGTAAAAATTTGTAATTAAAACCAGTTAACTTGTACGAATCTATCGATAATTTCTGTTTGAATGTCTGGAACACACACTGATGTTTCTAGCGCTTTATTTAAGCGCTATGTGTGTGGTTTTTAGTGTAGACTATGTGTTGTAAAAATTTGTTATTAAAACTAGTTAACTTGTACTAATCTATCGATAATTTCTGTTGAATATCTGATCCACGCACACTGTTTCTAGTCCTTTATTTAAGCGCTGTGTATGTGCTTTTTTGTGCGAGCTCGGCCGCTAGTGTAGACTGTGTTATAAAATATGTTAGTAAAACCAGTTAACTTGTACGAATCTATCGATAATTTCTGTTTGAATATCTGGAACACACACTGATGTTTCTAGCACTTTATCTAAGCGCTGTGTATGTGCTTTTTTGTGCGAGCTCGGCCGCTAGTGTAGACTGTTATAAAATATGTTAGTAAAACCAGTTAACTTGTACTAATCTGTCGATAATTTCTGTTTGAATATCTGACACACGTACACTATTTCTAGCACTTTATTTAAACGCTATGTGTGTGGTTTTTTGTACGCGTTCGGCCGCTAGCGTAGACAATTTGTTGTAAAAATTTGTAATTAAACCCAGTTAACTTGTACGAATCTATCGATAATTTCTGTTGAATATCTGACACACTCACACTGATGTTTCTAGCGCTTTATTTATGCGCTATGTGTGTGGGTTTTTGTACGAGCTCGTAGTGTTTCAAACGGTATGTTACTTATACCACCACAAGTGACTTTACTCGCGACAGTGTAGCGTTTCGTCTTTTACCAGTTATGACATTTTACTCTGTGAACCGGCTGACTTATAATTTGTAGCGGCTAACGCGCCCAATGTCTGGATCTTGTAATGTTTGTAGTTTGTCTAAGACGGCCGTCTGTTTTGTTTTTTGCAGAATCAATGGAAGTATACTCTCACCAGGAGACAGTCGCTGCCGTCGCTTCTTTAACTTTTGAAACGCCTTCGTTTGACTTAGAGACGCCGGTTCCTGAGGCGGAAGACAGTTTCATATGGGAAGAGATGTTTAACAATGTGTCATTATTGACGCCACTGCCTGCCACTCCTGACGCCACTAAAACCACCACCGACACAATCGCCATCAGTCCGCCATCTATTGCTTTTGGGCCTAACGATGCACCAATATTATCGGCACGGCTTGACCCTACGGATACAGTAACCGCAACTAGACCGCCGTCGTCGCCGTCGCAGTTAGTAACGTCTGATTTAGATCTCTTTAGTGACAGTGCATTACTTAAAAAAATGAGTAAATTATATACTGAAAAAAATGAATTACTTAAGAGACTCGTTGACGAAAAAGAGTGTGCGGCGGATATTTCTAATCAAGTGCTCGTTATAGACGGGAAAATTGAAATGTATAAAGACGCAAATCTTGTACACCAGTACAGGATTTTATACGCCAAGTACATTGAAACAAAAAAGCTAATAGAACAGTACCACGATTCTATGATCGCTCCCCCTAACCATGTCGAGGCGGATTTCAAAACACTCGATACTTTACTATCGTATGTCGACAGTCGGCTGAATAAGACTATTTACACGCCCGTTCCAGTTCTCGACACAAAGATGAGTAGACCTCTCGCAGTGCCTGAGCCTAAAGCCGACACGCCCGTTCCAGTTCTCGACAGAGAGACGAGTAGATCTCTCGCAGTGCCTGAGCCTAAACCCAAGAAAGTCACAGAGACGAGTAGACCTCTCGCAGTGCCTGAGCCTAAACCCAAGAAAGTCACAGAGACGAGTAGACCTCTCGCAGTGCCTGAGCCTAAACCCAAGAAGGCCAGACGGATTGTTAAGTGTAAGCCGGCCAAGGCTTACAAATCGAAGGAGTTTGTTGAAGCAAGCAGCAGCAGCGATGAGGAAGAGGTGAGGTCCAGGCCGCCGCCGAAAAGGGTAACAGATGGCGTCGATACAACCGCTACTGTTGCGACGTCTGTATCAATAAAACCCATACAACATATTGGTGGTAAAAACTTGAGCATGCTAAGAGAGATAACTAAGCAGAATAGGACTAGCAGCCGCAACAGTGGTAGTAGCAGTAGTGGTAGCGACACTGAAGAAACTGTTAGCAGCGAAGCGTAAAAAAATACCGCGACACCTCGGCTTACCACAGACAATGTCACGACGACGGAGACATCCAAGAATCCACGAGCAGTATCAGAAGGAAGCAGCAGCAGCAGCAGCAGCAGTAGCAGCAGCAGCAGCGATAGTGAAGACGACGAAAATTCTGACGAAACAGTGGATAGAGAAGAACCGGCAGTGATGACACGACGCGCCCAATTAGACCGGGTATCAAAAGACACGCCTGAACAAGCGGTAAAGAGACAGTGCACTTACGCGGTGAGGTTGAGCAACTCTATTCCGTACACCAGCGTACCGCCGACCAGCCAGATCCAGATGGCCAACAAGCTCCTAGTAAACCCCACCTCGAAGATTAACAAGTTGAAGCGAGAGATGATTGTGGCTAAGCGCGGCGTAACTACGTACCGAGAAGTCCGTGTCGGATCCGATTCGCCAGACGATGCTTTGGCCGTTTCTGACGACTGTGACCGAATCGTGTATCCGACCCACTATAACGTAGTCTCAATAAGAGAGCTGATAGCCAAAAACATGCCGGACTACAAAGTGACTGACATCAAACTGGCCAAATCAGAGATGGGCGAAGCGCTCATGTATTACGCGCTCACCAAGGCTGACACCGCTGATTTGGAAGATGTTCACATGCACACTAACTGCAGACAAGACCCCACGGTGTACCACCTAGTGTACGGAGCGGTGCACACCGCCTACGACCATGTGGCACTTCATTTACTGAACGGCATTTTGAGAAAAAAACATATGGGTAAAAAAACGACACATGGCGTAGCCTTGTTGACAGAAGGAGAAATCGAAGTAATGGTGTACATATATTGGCAACTGGTAACCTAGGATCTGGTCACCTGGAAAGACGATGTGCCAAGAAGGGCGGCGAAGATGATGTTGGCCGATTGCTGGACTCGGCTAAAGAAAACAGCTGCCAGACTGAAGTCCGGAGAAATCAAAGCAAAGTCGTACGAGTCTACGCAAAAGGCAGTATGCGATATACAAAAATCCGCTAACTTTGAGGACACGGTACACTTGTCTGCAGCGTGCATGCACGTGGTGCGGAACTGTCTGGAGCTGTTCTGGGCCGAGCTGGACAAGGAAGACCGAGCGCGATGGCAACTGCTACTAAAGTACTGTGGGCTGCACTCCTACTTGTGCACGCATACGATAAGTGTGATGCATCAGCGCCGCAAAGAAGTGATGAAACTAATAAAGGCGAGATACGCCGAAAAGACTGTTTTGGACGGTGCTTTGTTGAAAAGTGTTTTATATGCGGCAACGTCGGCTAATCCGAGGAACGATTCAGGAATAAAGAGTGTTCTATCAGCCCCTCTAATCCATGAAGTTTTTAAAGTGTGGATAGACAGACCGCAGAAAGTGACCAAAGACCTGTGCATTACTTTGGACAACCTCATGTACACAATGTGCCGTAGCTTCGCCGCGCACATTGTCATGAACGGTCTCCATGCTTACGCGGTTGACGTGGATCAGATGGGCGGCTTTTTATCAAAACATATGGTCGCCACTAACGTTTTGGAATCGATACCAATAATCGGTTCTGAAGCTGTTGTTAGAACACTCCGGCGCCTTATAGTCTGCACTGTACACACAATGCTTCCCGGCGGCGGCGTCTCTGGCAGTTGGAAACGTAAATGTACCGTCAACATAACATCGGAAGCGATGAAGTTGTTTATGGCTTTTTTAAGGTACATCATTTCATCGGCGATATACGGACTTGTTAACACCTTCAAACCGACTCAATTCTCGGGCCGAGAATGGGCGGACAAATTTGCCGAATCCATAAACAGCTACTTGGAGACTTACTGCACCAGTGTAAGAGACGTCGACTCTTGGACCATGATGAACGAGCCAGACGTTAACCAATACAATGATGACGGACACCTCGTTCTGTCTGCCGCGGAACTTTATGCGGCGGACTCTGACGACGAGGCCGACGATTTGGAGAGTAGTAGTGCCGATGACGCGGACGACGACTCTGACCTAGACGCTGATTCCGACGACGAGCTCCAAGAAGAGCTGAACGAGCTGGCAGCCCTCAGTCGACAGTATCCGGACCTGCAGCCGGCAGATACGCAAATCATTGGTATCAAAAGGAAAAAAGTGCCGAGAAATATAGTCGTAACGAAACAAAAGACGTCCGGAGCCACTGCTAACAGTTCCTCCAACATAAGCCGTAAAGGAAAATTCAAACTCACCGAGACAGACAAAGTGAGTCGTACAAAGTGTGTACTTTGCAATCTGATCACCACGATACGACTCATGGAAGTCTCGCCAGCGATAGCCGTTGCTTGTTGTCAACCGTGCCTTATAGCAGTTAATGAATACGGCGACCAGGAGGCGATGAAACAGATCCTCGTGTCAAGAATCGAGGCGCGTCATCGGGCTCCAATAGCGTTTCTTGCTAGTAACGAGGCTAGATTATTAATTAAAACGTTACCGCCTATCGTTACCGCCAAAGATATGGCGCGCGGCACGTATAATCGAAGAGACCCCAATTATGGCAAAAGGTTGGCAACTGGAATGGCCAAACGTCATTATACAGCAAAGAAAAGAAAAGCGGACACGGATACTGATCGTCCGAACAAAATAAAAAAATCCAACAGATAGGAGCATCGAACTAACTATGGGCGGCGTTGCAGTGGAATAATCAGCGCCGTAAAAAGTGGTGTGCAACTCGTAAAGGCGAGCATCATCGCTTGAGACGATTGACCTGGTCGTTATGTGCCACTTGAAACCTCGTCGCTCCCTTCTTCTCACATATGTCGAACTATATGGTTCATATCGGAGACTTCTTGAGCTCCTGTTTCTGGTGTCAACCTTCAGACTTTCATTGTCTGGTTACTCTCTGACAGTTGATATATACTGATATAAAACAGCAAATGGTTCACAATAAATGTTACTGTTATAAATGTCTTATTGTACAATGTCTTTGTAGTTATATGTGTGTATAGTTTATGTATTGTACTTTCGTATATTGAACGTGCCGGTTGTAAATCTCGTTTAAGCATGTTTTAGTTACTGCACAATGTCACTATTATAATTATGTCTATTAGTTCTGTAGTTAGTATGTTTTGGTTACTGCAGAATAAATGTCACTGTTTATAAGTATGTATAGTCTGTTTTGGTTACTGTGCTTTAGATACTGTTGCACAATAAATGTCACTGTTTAATTATATGTATGTATAGTATGTATGTCTATTGTATAGTAAGTTTTTAGTTACTGCATAATGTCACTGTTATAATTATGTCTATTAGTTTTGTAGTTAGTATGTTTTGGTTACTGCAGAATAAATGTCACGGTTTATAAGTATCTATAGTCTTTACTTTACTGATGCACAATAAACGTATGTATAGTATGTTTCAATTACTGCAATGAATGTTACTGTTATATTATTCATAATAAATGTTACTGTTATATTATTGAAAACTGTTGTCTTTACATCACTACCACTCTCAGCTGTTGCTTCCTTTCTCGACAAGTTTAGTTAATGTGTCACAAAATGTTAGGCTAAAAAATGAGGAATAATGCATAGTGTATTGGATATTATATTGCCGTCTGTTGCTTCCAGACGTTTTCGATCGTTCTTGTCAGATGTACCAGTGTATTCTGTGTGTGTCAAATCATCATCCTCTTTGTGTGTAAATTGTCAAATACCATTATCCGCTAAAAGTAAGGTTTTAAACAGTAGAAAAGATGAGACATTGGATTGATTTAGAAAAGACGAGACATTGGGTTGATTTAACATTAGTTTATTACATTCAGTAAACAGTTTTACAACAAAATAGGATATTTACAACAAAATAAGACCAACTTTGAAAACGAAGATAAGCAGTAGTTGCCGTTAGACGCAGTTCACTTTACAAATGAAGAAAAATATTGTACAAAACAAACCCGTATTGTTTACAGTAACCCGTATTGTTTACAGTCTAGTTTACAGTCAAGTAAATATAAGTTTGCAGTCCTGAGCGTAGACGTTACATATTATACAAAACAAACCCGTATCGTTTTACAGTCTAGAACATCTCTATTTACAGTCAAAAAGTAAATATAAGTTTGCAGTCCTGAGCATAGAGGTTACATATATAAACTATTAATATAAATCTTACAAATAAATAAATATAATACACATCAACCCTGTATAGTTAACAGTCCAGAACATAGACGGGTCCGTATATAAATTACAATGAGGTAAATGAGGTAAGCTATTAGGAGAGCTGATAATTAGCAGATGCTACAATCTACGACTCAATATTGGAAACACAATGCTTTAAACATAAATCTTACAAAAAAAAATAATAATATTAGGAGGACTAATAACTAGCAGATACAAATCGCCTGGCATTGATAGCCGCCAACAGTCAACACAAGGTTCTCATTATGCGTACAAATATACGTTGAATCGAGTACAGTTCGATACTGAAAACAAAGCTTTAAACAAATCTTACAAGAAAAATATAATACACAACAAACTTGTATAGTTAACAGTTCAGAACATAGACGTACCTTAGATAAATTACCGAATAACTAGCAGATGCACCTACGATTCAATATTGGAAACACAATAATCTAAACATATAACATGCAAATCGCCTTCACTTTTTCAGCTAGGCCAGCTAACCGACATTACTAACAACCAACACTAGTACAAGGCGCTCACTATATGTACAAATATACGTTGAATCGAGTACAGTCCGATACTGAAAACAAAGCTTTAAACAAATCTTACAAGAAAAATATAATACACAACAAACTTGTATAGTTAACAGTTCAGAACATAGACGTACCTTAGATAAATTACCGAATAACTAGCAGATGCACCTACGACTCAATATTGGAAACACAATAATCTAAACATATAACATGCAAATCGCCTTCACTTTTTCAGCTAGGCCAGCTAACCGACATTGCTAACAACCAACACTAGTACAAGGCGCTCACTATATGTACAAATATACGTTGAATCGAGTACGATTCGATACTGAAACACAAAGCTAAATCGTACAAGAAAAAATGTAATAGTGTAACAGTCCAGAACATATTACAAAGAGAGAGTAGATGCTACAAAACCTACGATTCGATATTGGAAACACATAGCTTTAAACATAGAAAAAATATAATACACAATAACCCTGTATAGTTATACACATTGACCCTGTAACAAAATATGTACAAAATATTCTACACTAAAAGAGTACTATGTTATGTGATGTACAGTATCGTAAAAGAGTATTATGTTGTGATGTACAGTACCGACAGTGCCCTACAGTAAAAGCGTATAGAGTATGCGGTTATGTGATGTACAGTAGTAGAACCCCGGTGTTATTTTTCTTGAGAGGCTACAGACGCTACATCGTCTGTATCATACGTTAGAGTATAATATTTAGAATTAGGCTTTGTCAAACGAATGATTTTGTAGTCGCTGACGAAATCTTCAACATCGTACAAGGTATCGTCGTCGGCTACGCTAGGCTCCGATGGAGATGTCGGCTGCTGCGTCGAACGACTGTGTCTGCCAACCGGTATATGCTCGGCAGATACAGTCACGTCGCTCTGTAGTCGAGCCTTGTTGCTAGTACCTCTTCCTCCGAGGGTGAGTACGAGGATGACCATAACAGCGAGCGATGCTATCACAATCATTACCATGTATATGTAGCGTTTGGTCATTTCGTAAGGCATCGTACAAAGAAATAGATTTAATACTAACTGAGGTATGCTGGTAGTAGTTTTAAATACGGTTCTAAAATAGGAACTATATAGGAGGTTATAAAAAGAACACGTAAATTGTATATTACCTGAGTATCAGTCACAGCGCGCGTTAACACAACGATCGTGTACAGACCACTATCGCCTACTATTTGATTATAAAAAACAGTTGCTAAAGTCTAGTTAAAGTCAGATCAATCGGAGTACGGCAAAATGCTATTTCACGGACGCCTAAAGGCATATGTATCGTGGTTTAGAAGCTTGACAATTTTAGAAAACCCAATCGACGCTAGTCATCGATATAAGACTCTATACCAGAATCGTCCGAAATGTAATCCTCTTCGTCTTCATCTATAAGGTTCAATATTGCTTGTCGTATAGCTCTCATTTCTGCGCTGGTCACGCCGTAAATACCTCCATGATCCCGTGTCTCGTCGTCCGAGTCGTCAGTGTCTAAAGCGGCAGCTGCACTCGTAGCGGCAGACCTGTTCTGAGGCTGTGGCGCGTTGCCGTCCGAGCTGGAAGTCGAACATGACGGTTGCTGGCCGTCAGCCTCAGGTTGCTCGGTCGTACGGCTGTTATTTGAGGCCGTCGACCACGAGAGTCGCTGCGATTCTATTGTGTTCATATTCACGCCACTACTATTGCTGCCGGTTGAATCCATTTCTTGCGGTCGCTCCATCTAAACAATGTAGCGGCTCTAACCATATCGGACCTTATACAACATAAGTTACTGTCGTACAAAAAGATTAGTAGTAGTAGTAGTAGTAGTAGTAGTAGTAGTAGTAGTAGTAGAACACACAATTGTAGGGACTATGCTGCTGCGTCCATCTCTGTAAACGTGTATCACTATATCACTCGACCCCGTTTAACAATAGGTTCTATCGTAACCGAGTCCTTTTCTGTACCTGCTCGGTTACTGTTACGTTTGATCGGTACTGACTTGTGTTCTTCGGGCCGTTTGTAATATTTATAGGCTCGGATGTTATCTGCGATTTCACTTTTCACCCACTCCCAGTGAGCGAGCTCCACCTGGTCGGATACTTCGGCCACGTCTTGTGACAGCCGGTAGACTTCCAATTCGTTAACGTTTCGTGGCTGCGCATGCCGGAATTGGTAAAATTCGTTCATGCGGCTCATTATACCGGCTTTGATTCTGTAAACGTCGTTGATATCTTTAAACAAATCCATGACAGTTTGACTCTGCCGTTGCCGGAGTCGAGGTGCGAAGAATTAAAAGTCACGTCTAATAACCAGCCGCCATATATAGTATGCTATTAGATTACACTGTACATTTTGCTGTTATGTCACATGCATCCAGGTTTCTCGTTTTAAGCACGTACCTCAACTCGCCGTCTCTCTAGACACATAGTGTTCGAATAGAAACCACTTTACAGACTTCATTCTCCTGACAAAAGAACTCACATAACTATCGCAGACGTGTGCTGCAAGCACCCACGTCTATTGTCCGTATTATCAACTAGGTTTTGGATATAGGGTTTGGCGCAACTAGGTTTCGGATATAGGGTTTGTTGCAAGTCACAACTACAAGATTTGTTTAAATAATGTTTAATATACACATTTGAGATCATAGCAGCTACTATACATGACAAAAAGATATATCCTGAGACTAGAAAATATGTATGACTTTAGTAAAAACAGTGCAGTCATAAAACTACAAATATGTACAGACATCATGGTTACAACAGATACAATACACGACAAAAAGATATATATATATATCATGACTCTAGAAAAAAATGTATGATATTTAGTAAAAACAATATATTCATACTATATATAATAGACATAATTATAACAGTGGCATTGTGCAGTAGCCAAAACATACTATGTACAAGAGATTAGCGGATAGTGTAGTACGGTATGTATCGCTGATATATATATTTTCGTGTATTGAACGTCCTGGCTGTAAATCCTGCTAACCATTTCGAGTCGAATGAAATTAGTCTCGAAATACGTTAACAAGATTTACAGCCGGCACGTTCAATACACAAAAGTACATGTATCGGTGATACATAAACTATACACGCATATCCTCTAGAAAAAATGTATGATATTTAGTAAAAATACATTCACAAAACTACAACAATGTACACAGACATAGTCACAACAGCTACAATACACGACAAAAAGATATATCATGACTGGAGAATATGTATGACATTTAGTAAAAACACTAGATTCATAAAACTACAACAATGTACGCAGACATTATGGTTACAACAGCTACAATACACGACAAAAAGATATATCATGACTTAAGAAAAAAAATTTACAGGCATTGCACAGAGAAGAGCATTGAAAATGCTTCAATAAATTTAAAAATATATATATAGTTTTTCTTCATTTACCAATGTACATATTATAAGTTAAATGTAGTCGCATTCATAAGCGAAATTTTATATGTGTACTACGTTATTGACAACAAAGAAGTAAGTTTTTTATGGAAACTCACCGGTTCCCATTTTCGATCATGCACCAGCGATCGGCCGCAAATGTGCGACACCTCCTTATAAACATTTTCAATGTTAAAACATACTATGTATACATGTAAACCACAAAACTATACAATAGACATTCATTGTGCTTCAACAAGAGAATAGCGGATAGTGTAGTTGTATATATCGTCGATACATATACTTTGGAGCATTGAACGTCCTAGCTGTAAATTTTGCTAACCATATGGAGACGAATAAAATTAGTCTTGAAATACGTTAACAGTCGCCACGTTCAATACACGAAAGTACATATATCAATGATGCATAAACTTTACATATATATATCTAACAACAAAAACATAATTATAACCGTAACATTTATTGCCTCCCCCAACAAGAGATTAGTGTAGTACTGTATGTATCGCTGATATATATATTTTCGTGTATTGAACGTCCTGGCTGTAAATCCTGCTAACCATTTCGAGTCGAATGAAATTAGTCTCGAAATACGTTAACAAGATTTACAGCCGGCACGTTCAATACACGAAAGTACATATATCAGTGATACATAAACTATACACTTATATCTAACGACAAAGATATAATTACAACAGTAACGTTTATTGTGCTCCAACAAGAGATTAGCGGATAGTGTAGTTGTATGAATCGCTGATATATATATTTTCGTGTATTGAACGTCCTAGCTGTAAATCTTGCTAACCATATCGAGACGAATGAAATTGGTCTCGAAATACGTTAACAATAATTACAGCCGGCACGTTCAATACAGCAAAGTACATATATCTGCGATACATAAACTATACACATATATCCAACGACAAAGACATAATTATAAGTTACATTTATTGTGCACAAAAACATAATCATAACATTAAAATTTTTTGTGCATAAGGACAATGGAATTACGGCTACAATATATCGCACCTGTGTTGTTGTATCTCCTCTGGAGTCCTTCACAAGGTGTAGTTGTGGGTCCGTAGTGGAGTTGGTGTTGCTGTGCGCCTCCCTCGTGACGATGCCGAGTTCAATTTTTGCCGCTGCCAATTCTCGGTTTGTAGGCGGAAAGCTAGCTGTCCGTTTCTATCTGGATTGTAAAGTTCAAGTGTCGCCATCTTGCCGTGCTTCCAATTCTTGGTATCTTTTAATCTGCTGTAGACGGAAACCTCTCCGCTCAGGTTTGGACACACATGACGGTATCGGCAAGATGACGCACTTGTTCTTTAAATCCGATTGAACAGCGGCGAGGGTCGAAGACGTAACGACGTCGTCCCAATTTTCGCCGTCTTCCGGGATGTATCCGCTGTTTATGGGAACCAGTCCTTCCGTCGAGTCCGTAGTGGAGTCTGTGTTGCGGTGCTTCTCCTCTGGTTGGTGTCGTGCTGCTAAGCTCAGCGATAAATTTTTATTACAATATTTGCATATTGTAGGTAGGTCGTTGGTGTTGCTGTAAGTTTCTGCTTTGTCGTCCCAATTCTCTTCTACGGAGTGAGTGTTGCAGTGACTTTCTTGTGGTTGGTCGTCCCAGTCCTCTGGTTGGTCGTCCCAATTCTCTTCGACGAAGTCGGTGTTGCGGTGCCTCTCCTCTGGCCGGTCGTTTTGATCGTCCCAGTGTTCTTTGCCACGTGCTGATTCTCGCCGTCTTCTACTTTGTATAGGTTTCGGCAGGGCGTGAGTCTCTGGCCGGTGGTTTTGATCGTCCCAGTGTTCTTTGCCACGTGCTGATTCTCGCCGTCTTCTACTTTGTACAGATTTCGGCAGGGCGTGAGTCTCTGGCCGGTGGTTTTGATCGTCCCAGTGTTCTTTGCCACGTGCTGATTCTCGCCGTCTTCTACTTTGTATAGGTTTCGGCAGGGCGTGAGTCTCTGGCCGGTGGTTTTGATCGTCCCAGTGTTCTTTGCCACGTGCTGATTCTCGCCGTCTTCTACTTTGTATAGGTTTTGGCAGGGCGTGAGTCTCTGGCCGGTGGTTTTGATCGTCCCAGTGTTCTTTGCCACGTGCTGATTCTCGCCGTCTTCTACTTTGTATAGGTTTCGGCAGGGCGTGAGTCTCTGGCCGGTGGTTTTGATTGTCCCAGTGTTCTTTGCCACGTGCTGATTCTCGCCGTCTTCTACTTTGTATAGGTTTTGGCAGGGCGTGAGTCTCTGGCCGGTGGTTTTGATCGTCCCAGTGTTCTTTGCCACGTGCTGATTCTCGCCGTCTTCTACTTTGTATAGGTTTTGGCAGGGCGTGAGTCTCTGGCCGGTCGTTTCGATAGTTCCAGTTTTCTTCTGATTCTCGCCGCCTTCTGCTTCGTATAGGGTTTGGCAGGGCGTGCGTCTCTGGCTGGTCGTCCCAATTTTCGTCTGGGTCTACCCAGACGAGGCTGAAAGTCTCGTTCAGCCAATCTCGCACCAATTTCGCACCCTTTATTAAGCCGGGCCCGACCGTAGGACATCCTTTCGGGTCCTTCACTTTCTCGTAACACCGTACATTACGACCGTTCATCGTATTTCAAAAAAAAACGCACAATGCGACTGTAGCTAAAAAAACACCACAACACGTCAACTCTCTCAAGTAAGACGTACAACTGACGAAGTTGCCGTTAGCCGCCTGAATTTATACTCCTACTCCTCCTCCTCATCCATCATGGCCGACTGTGCTGGTGGTGGTGGTGGTGATATTCCCCTTACGTCAATTACGTTACGTCACTACATCGATACTGCATTTAGAATACAAGGCGTTGCGAAAGCACGGAAGTGATGAAAGGGGGGGGAGGGAGTTGAAGCCGTATTGAATGCGGAAAACCGTATTGCAGTTAAACTCGTTCACCACCACGCTTTCGCCAGGGTATATAAATCGTATTGTATCGTCGTTTTCGGTTCATTCCCAGTTAAACCGTTAAAAAGACGCAAGTGTTTGATTTTACAGTGATTTGATCGAGTTTAGCTATATTTCTTTGTCCTTAAAGACACTGTTGCCTGTGACGACTACCCCTGCGAGTCTGAAATTAAACGTTATTTCCTATGGAGGTAAGTCGATCATTTTTTCGTTTCTCACTGTGTCGTGCGGTTTTATAAAAGAGAGTTTGTCAAGAATCGTAGCAATAGTTCATTTTTTTAACCGTATCAATCAACGATTATTGCATATATAATGCAGCGTGTTTCGGACCTGTTGACTAGTATGCAAAACGTTGTTGGTATCGATGAAAACTGCATTTATTCAACTTACAGGCGTATATTAATTCGACACGTTACACTGTACGATTTTGAAATTTTAAAACGGGTGTTAAATTTGCAGACGCGTTGTTTGAACAAGTAATTGTAGTATCGTTGTTACCGCGTCTGACATTGTTGACGGTGTTCTCCTAAGCTGCGAATCGTTGCGAGTGACGGTGATCCAGCCCGAATATATGCGGTCCGAGTAATCTGTCGGAATCATATATCTTGACAACCTATATGTTCGTCCTAATATATCTTGGTTCTTTTCAATTTATATCGCTCGCACACTTGTCATTTTATTCGACGGATCTTTCTGCAATGTTTTATCACGGGTCGACTCAACGGCATCATTAGGCTGGGATTGTAGGTCTGCACGGTTTTATGCCTGCACTTTCGATGCGCTCTGCAGTAGACCGGGCTGTTGGCGCACTTGAGACACTGGGCGCAGACCGGGCACTGGCGCGCTTCCTTGATTTCTTCCAAGCAAGTCTCGTCCATGTCGCCCATCATAATGTATATGTCGTTCCACGGCACTTGCTGGATGCAGAAGCGACGCACGGTGTGGTCGCGCAGTTTCAAAGACCATCGGCTGCAGCCGGGACTGCACGTGCACGCCGCCTCTTTTTTTAAATATACGTACAGCTTGCGCGGCCACACATGCTGCATGCCGCTCACCAAGCACCGCTTGTGCGTGTCGGCGATGTCTTGACGTTCACTGGGTATAAACCCGTAGTAGACGCATACGTTACCCCCCATACTGCCCTCGCTGTACTGGTAGGCCAGTATCTCGCCGCCAGTCACTCGGGCCTGCAGCGTGGACCTGGTTACGGCCATACGTACGGTGGGCAACACGTGAGCCACGTAGATCCAGTTGTCTCGTACGGCCTCCTTCAGACTGGTGGGCGCAAACTTGATGTATTCGGTGAAATCGCAGTTGGTCACCAGTGTATAGTCGTCCAGGTCTGTCAGATAGAGCGGTTGGCCGGTAGAGGAGACGAGCACAGTCTTGCCGATGGTGACTGTGGGTCCGTAACGACGGCACTCGTTCGCATGCTGAGTCGTCTGTTTTGAAGCCGGTGTTGTCCCTTTGTCGGCGCCGTTACTGAGTGCGGCGGTGGTATCGTCTTCATCATTCGTACAAGAGGAACCAGTCGATAATGGTAGCAGCATACTTTACTGATAATGACAATACTATTAATACCCGTATAATAAAAAGCGCACTCAGAGCGCATTCGACTGCACAAAGTGCAGTTTTTTGCGTTTCCGCAAGTACTTATAGAGCACTAACAATCGATTATCGTATTGCACGCTGGTAAAAAACTGATGCGATTATAAATCTCGTTCAGAACGCATGTAACTGCAGAAAAGTGTAGTTTAGCGTATTTGTAGCATATTTATAGAGTGTTGAAAAAGTCGACTTTAGACTTGAAGTTCAACGCAGGCATGTCGTACACAAACCTGGGATGTATGTCTGCAAAATTTTTTATAAACTGTTGAACGATCAACGTCTCGACCAGCTCTTCGGTGACGGAATTGAAAGAGACCACTTCGCAGCGAATCTCGTGTATATGTCGACACTGGACAAAAGCGTCGGCGTCAAACTTGTGGCCGCGACCTCTCGCCTGTAGGAAGGCCTGGTAGTTGCGTCCATAACAGTCGATACGAGCGCGCTCGCTGTTGCCGGCCGACTCGCAAATACATATTCGCTTGGACGACGCCATTTGAGTGTGTACGTCTCGTTGTCGTGACTGGGATTATACTAAACGGGTCCGTATATATAGTGAATATATATATAGACTGCAGTCTATCGAACCCCCACTTAAAGTCGATATGCCGTGTCTACAGTACAGTCACGATTTCACCTACAATACGTATCTGCGAAAGGCAGTGCCGGGCACCAGACTATTTAACAGAATACACGCTTCGCTGCCGGTCGTGTCGTCAACACTGCTCACCAAAAACTTGAACGTTACGGACATGAACGTTTACTACATGACGACGGAAAACAAAACCCCAAGTGACAACAGTGTTATGTATTTGTCTAAGAACTAGTGTGCGAATCAAAACAGCAAATATGAAACGGGTCAGTATAAAAAAGAGGTGAATACATTAAAGGTACTTCAATGATGAATACAGTGTTAGCGTAGCAAGTTATTTGTTTATATTCGATATGGACGCTGCCACTGCGGATAGATTTGCCTTGGACCGCCAAGTGCGTAACGAGGCTCGCGAACGGTTACGCACGCTGGCCGACTGTAAGAACTTGCAAGAACCGCTGTTTGTCACCGAATGGTTCGACGACGGTACCAACATCGTGGGCGTCGGCTGTACCAGACACAGCGGCGGAGAGACGGCCAAACTGACGCTGGACGTCAAGCCGGGTCTGTTCCTGGTGAGCGGAGACGTACAAGTGTTGCGCACAGTGGTCGCCCTGCTGGGCTTTCCCAACGTGATCGAGTATACGGACATCCGATACGAGGCGAACAATTTCAACTTGTACGACATCATGTGCGAGCCACAGCGAGCTACAGACGTGCCGCTGGTGAAGATCGAAACGCCCACGTTTTTAGACTCCGTGATACTCTATCATCGACTGAAAAGAGATCCCAAAGCGTATCGGTACGCTTCGGTCCCCCACTACTGGGACGCTACAAAGCAAGTGATGTTCGAGCTGATTGTGCGACGACACCAGCAATCTCACGACTACGCGGTGCCTAAACTTACGTACCGTTGGTTCAACTCGGCACTGCAAGTGATTCGTCTGCCCGAACCCAAACTGCCGGTCATCACGTTCGACATAGAGACCGTGTCCACGGACCCGGACCGCGTGCCCACCGGAGAGGACGTCAACGATGTGCTGTTTACCACCTCTATACACCACGTGGACGAGCATATCGTCTACACGCTCGTCTATCTGCCCATCGTGGGCCGAACACCGCAATCGTTGAAGGAGGAAATGTTGCGACTGGACAGTTATCCCGACTACGGCACAGAGACCAACGTGTTGGAAGTGTTCACCAGCGAGGTGGACCTGTTGCGACGAACCATGGACCTGTTACATCTCAACGGTCGCCACCACTATTTGATGGGGTACAACTCGCTGTCGTACGACATCAAGTACTTGCTGGTGCGCTGCCACTTTTACGGCTTATACACGGACAGATTCGTGTGGAAAGACGGCTACACGTTCGGATTCGACCAGATTCACCTCGACATGTTTCGCATCGCGATGATGCGTTACTCGTGCAAAAAGTACACGCTGAGCCACGTGTCCAAGGAGCTGCTGAACGATAACAAGGTGGACGTGGACGCGGTGGCCCTGCGATACACGTTTCACCGCATGAAGAAACGACAACGGCTGTACGCTCACGACGACGACCCGGAAGGCGCCAAGAACAAGTGGCCCTCGTTGCGAGACACGTTACACTATAACAATTACGACACTCTGTTGGTCAGTAAACTGATCGAACGCACCCGTGCCATCGACTATTTGGTGGACTATGCACACGAATGTCGAGTTCCCCTGTACAGCATGAACACCAACTACAACAAAATGCAATACAAGGTATTGAACGAGTGTCTGGTGTTGGGACTGGGGCGGCGCAAGTTTCTGTCCACATTCAAAACGTCCACCGCAAACATGGTGATACCGTTGCCCGACTTGTCTCAGCCACAAATGATGCCGGACGTTGTAGACAGCGGTATTGTGCTACAACCGCACGATTACGTTATAGTGTCGCAGAACCTGGACACGCTCATCACAAGCAGACCGGCCGAAATGGCGTCGCACCTACAGTACGCGCAGCAGAAGAAAAAATACCCGGGCGGAGCCAATTTTTGTCTGGGCGAATACAATGTAGCCAACGTGCAATAGTACGACTACCGGATAGCATATCCACTACTCATCGACCGCAAGAACCTGTCGGACGAGACGGCGGACGTGATGCCGGCCGACAAACTCATGTTCATGTACGACTACATCTGTAACAGACACCAGTACACTGTTTACTATTACATGACTCACGTGGGAGACACAAAGTCGGAAACCAAGATCCTGTACTACCAGTACCTTTACTGCGGCACCTACTGCGGCGGCCAGTTCCCGTTCACCAAGTACGAACTGCAACGACGGGGCACGGCGCCCGTCATCATCGTGTGGCACGGCCGACGCGGCGTACTGTCGGACATCATCACCGTGTTTAACAAGAACCGCGAGAACACAAAGGTCAGACGCAATAAACTGGACGGCATGTTGGCCAAACTCGAAGACGTGCGAAAAGAGTACAACGAAGTGGAAGAATATATGAACAACGAAACTACAGACTCGACGGATAGCTGCGAAGAAGAAGAAAAGAGTAACGCGGACAGCGATTTTGAATTCGACGACACGACACCGCTAGCCGATGACGGATACTTTGGGTGCGGCGCGACCGAGAAAGAACCGACAACACCACAGCCACAGAAGACCACCGTCACTACTACTGGTGCCGCTACGCATAAAAAGTTTCGGTTCGAAAACGAAATCATACAAGTGCTTGACAACGGAACGTGTTTCATCGACGAGGCGGCGATACAGCGGTCCGAACGGCCGGTGGCCGTGTTGGAGCAGCTGAAGCACGACGTGAGCGTGGAACGGGACGAGTGCGAGAGTTCGTACCGGCTGCAAAAGAGTCGGGTGGCCAGCATATACGGCTGTATCGGCTCGCTGAAACCTCGGCTGGCCGCGCTCACCACGTGCATGATTCGCACCACGCTGTTACAGAGCGGCCGCTACTTGATCGACACTCACGGCTGTACGGTGTACTATTGCGACACGGACTCGTTGTTCATAGCCAATCCGTCCGGCGAAGACATGTCCGCCATGCTGAACGAAAGGTATCCGCACACCGAGATCGAGATGAAGACGATCGAGCGATGCGTGTTTGTTCAGACCAAGATATATTACTATTGGTCGGACGGCAAGATAAAGTACGGCCACAACACGAACGGACCGAGAGCGTGGCACGACATGGTCGAACATTTTTCCAAACTGACGACGATCACCACAATCGACGATGTGTACCGAGCGTTCGCGGACTTCTTCGCCTCCGTGTACCGACATATTCTGGACGACACCGCCAGCCCGGGACTGGACGGCCTGCTGCGAGTGACACAGGACATCAAAGTGAAGTCCACCTACAAGACGATGACGCCGGCCAACGAGTTGAAGATCTATCTGAGCACCAACTATCCGGCGCTGGCCGGCGCTTTTCGTCAGAACGTGTACTATTACCAGCATCCACAAGACGTTACCAAGACCGTGTACCGGCCGTCTATCGAGCTGATGAAGGTGGACGCTACCGCGTCGCCCGAAGAGTTGCGTCGCCTCAAACTGGAACGACTGAAATCGGTCAATCTCTTTGAATATTATTACAACATGTTCAAGACGATATTCAACATCGTCAAGTTTCACGTCAAACGGAACAACGAACCCCACAACGTGACACTGAACGACGGCAACGTACGGGTCATCATGTTGCGAGCCTACTTGGACGTTACGGAGGCCAACAACAATAAGCGACTCGACAACGAGACGGTGGAACAGATGGCGATGACACTGTCCGGTGAAGACGAGGACGACGACGACGACGACGAAGAAGACTTGTAACGGATATCTTGTATAATATATTTGTGTATAGCGTTTTGTTTGTTACCAACACAATAAACATCACTATGTTTAAACTGTTGTCTTTATACCACACCTCAGATCCCATAGATTAACATAAACAACACGAGCCACAAACGGCTAGGCTAGCGGTCGAAAATCATACGGTAAAACCGTTAAGCGTATACTGTAGTAGGCCAGTAGGAGACGGACGGCTCACCGATGAACGCTCTTCACCGGTAAGTGTGCGATATACGATTATAGTTATGGTGTGTGTATGTGTGCGTGTAGTAAATTATTACAAGTCCTTCGATGTCGGCTAGGCTAGCCGACATTCACTTACTCCGCTCTGTAAAATCAACCGTTTCTACACACGTATTTTTAATATTTCATATTGTCGGCTAGGCTAGCCGACCGACGTTCACTTACTCCGTCGCTGTACAATCGGCCGTGTTTCTATGTAATTATATTGTCGGCTAGGCTAGCCGACAACCGCCAGCAGAAAATATTACAAGTCCTACAGTCATGACGTCATTATGACGTAATCGCACTACCGCTAGCGAAAAATATTACAAGTCCCACAGTCAACGAAACGACCTTGAGATTTACATTGTCGGCTAGGCTAGCCGACATCCACTTACTTCGCCGCTGTACAATCGACCGTTTCTATGTAATTTTATTGTCGGCTAGGCTAGCCGACAAACGACAACAGAAAATATTACAAGTCCCACAGTCAATGTCATAATCAACGTCGGCTACACTCTCTCTCTGAAACCATTGTATACTGTCGGCTAGGCTAGCCGACATTCACTCGCTACAAATCAACCGTTTCTACACACGTATTTGTAATAATTCATTGACGGCTAGGCTAGCCGACAAACGACAGCAGAAAATATTACAAGTCGGCTACACTCTCTCTGAAACCAGTGTATACTGTCGGCTAGGCTAGCCGACATTCACTTACTCCGCTCTGTAAAATCAACCGTTTCTACACACGTATTTGTAATATTCCATTGTCGGCTAGGCTAGCCGACAAACGAAAACAGAAAATATTACAAGTCCCTGTCGCCTGCACCGGATCCGAATACCGCGGTCCCTACTCTACTAGGCGATTTGTTGTATTCCGACCCGGTTCATTCCGACTCGCCAAGAAGTCGATTGTCGCCAGCACACAACATACACAAACCGGCAGTAAAACCGTTCGCCATAAGAATAACATGGGAATCGATGATGGAGTAGACGACACAAAAATTTTGTCGCTCTTTTCTCGGACCAACCTCCGCCTCGCCTCTAGGGGTGGTGAACATCACTCCCGTTTTATAAATCATTCGCCCCTATTTCTGCTTCTATCTCGCTCGTTTTTCGTTCGCCGTCTACTCCGTCGTCGATTCTCGTGTTATTCTTATGGCGAATACTTTCGCCGTCGGTTCGTGTACGTCGGGCGCTGGCGACAGCCGACTTGTTGCCGAGTCAACTGCTTTCCTACGGCAAACTAGCAGTCCGCCTTTGCTAAGGATATACCCACATGGATGTACATACATATATATGAAGTAAATATATATATAATATATATATATTATATATATATATTACTATATACTTAACATAGACATACTACTACTACTACTACTGATCCTATACCGACACAACGAAAATTATTACAAGTCCCACAGTCAACGAAAATAATTACGAGTCCTTCGATGTCGGCTAGGCTAGCCGACACTGATTAACGAATTTTAGCTGACCACAACGGTAACACTTCGATCTTACCGGTTTTACGACGGCTAGTTTGCCGTAGCAAACGAATCGACTCGGCAACAAGTCGGCTGTCGCCAGCACACAACATACACAAACCGGCAGTAAAACATTTCGCCATAAGAATAACACGGGAATCGATGGTGGAGTAGACGGTTGTCGTCAGCACACGACATACACAAACCGGCAGTAAAACTGTTCGCCATAAGAATAACACGGGAATCGAGGATGGAGTAGGCGACACAAAAATTTGATCGCTGGCGAGGCTCTTTTCTCGGGCCAACCGTCGCCTCAACTCTGGGGTGGTGAACATTACCCCACTCGTTTTATAAATCGTTCACCCCTATTTCTGCTTCGACCTCGCTCGTTTTTCGTTCGCCGTCTACTCCATCATCGATTCTCGTGTTATTCTTACGGCGAACGGTTTCACCGTCGGTCCGTGTATGTCGGCTGCTGGCGGCAGCCGACTCGCTGCCGAGTCGACCGCTTTCCTACGGCGAATTAGCCGTCGGCCTTTGTTAAGGATATACCCACATAGATGTACATACATATATATCAAGTAAAAATATATATATAATATATATACATATTACTATATACTTAACATAGACATACTACTAATACTACTACTACTACTGATCCTATAGCGACACATAACGAGAATTATTACAAGTCCTACGGTCAACGAAGGTAATTACGAGTCCTTCGATGTCGGCTAGGCTAGCCGACACGTCGCCAGCACACAACATACACGAACCGGCGGTAAAACCGTTCGCCATAAGAATAACACGGGATCGACGACGGAGTAGACGGCACGAAAATTTTATCGCTTTTCTCGGACCAACCTCCGCCTCGCCTCTAGGGGTGGTGAACAGCACCCCTCGTTTTATAAATCATTCACCCCTATTTCTGCTTCGACCTTGCTCGTTTTTCGTTCGTCGTCTACTCCGGTCGGGTGCTGGCGGCAGCCGACTCGCTGCCGAGTCGACCGCTTTCCTACGTCGAATTAGCAGTCGGCCTTTGTTAAGGATATACCCACATGGATGTACATATATATATCAAGTAAAAATATATATAATATATATATATTACTATATACTTAACATAGACATACTACTACTACTACTACTACTACTACTTTGGGACAACCGAACTTGGTACCGATCTACGGCCGTACAGTCGCGTCTTGTCCGCGGCAAATAATAATCGGTCGGCACAAATCATCCGTCTGTGTTAAGGATATAGCCGACGTATATGTATCGCTTACTATAGTCCTAACATAGACATACTACTACTTTGGACGACCAAACGCGTGGTCGATCGACACTGATCCGACCGATCTTGTCGAGATTCCTTTGCTACGGCTGACTAGCCGTCCGAGGGTCAGAATGTAACACAGACGTACTACTGTTTTGGACGACCAAAACCGGTACGGGGGGGGGCCGTCCACCGTTGTTGTAAGCGTTCCGTTGTCATAACGTATATACTATACACCGCGATGTATTCTTAACAAAGACAGACCGGTACTGTGTACAACTAAGGCCAATTTAACGCAGTACAAGCGTTCCGTGTTCCGAATGTACACAACGAGATGTATTCTCAACATAGACTACTACCGTGTACAACAATGTCGTCTACACCATACATACGGGATCCGAATGCCGTGCTTTCTACTAGGTAATGCTTGGCGTTTTGTTGAAATCCGATCGGTTTTCAGCTTACAAATGTTGGACGTTGGCGACGCTCTTTTTCCGGACCAACCTTCGCCTCGGCTCTAGGGGTGGTGAACATCAACCCCATTTTACAAAACATTTACCCCTATTTCTGCTTCGACCTTGCTCGTTTTTCGCTCGCCGATACCGTCGTCTCCTCCGTCGTCGATTCCCGTGTTATTCTTATGGCGATCGCTTCAGCCGTCGGTTCGTGTATGTCGGGCGCTGGCGACAGTCCACTCCTTTACGGACTCGTCTCTTCTCACGGCAAAATAGCCGTCCGCCTTTGTTAACGATATACCCACATAGATGTACATACATATATTATAACATTGCCAAACCCTGATCACATTTGATATAAAAAAGTATGTAAAAAATGCCAAGAAACAATATATTTTGATAGATAAATGATAACGAGAATGAAAGTAGTAAATATAATCAATAGTGAAGGAAGAAGAATACAACCAAAGGTGGTCACAAAACAAGAAAATACGAACTAGACTGACCGACAACTGACATTGACCCAACCCCAGAGATTGGCCAGATATCAACCAAAGTAAAGCGAGACAAGAAGACAGTGAAGAAAAAAGAAGAAAATAAAAAATTACATGGCCATAACAATTAACTCACAAGATTGTTTTAAAGAGAATAATTTTTATTATTGTTAATAATTTATGTTTAAATTTTTATTAGTGGTAACTTGTAAATGACAGTATATCAGCAATTGTTATACATAAAAAACCATGGGTAGATATGATTGTATGTATATCCTTATCTATAGGTGATGTGTCAGCTGTTATGTTTAAAATTACACTCATACAGACAGGGAATAGAAATGTGTGCGTGGTTCAATCAGAGAACAAATTGTATAGTCTACTATATACTTTGGAACTTTTACTAAGATTATTTCAGCAGTATGTATATTATTTCAGCATTATGTGTTTGAAAGTATAAGGTTTTGGAGAGTTTATTTATTCGCTAATATTATGGCTGGTGCTACAGATGTAGTATGTTTCAATTAACACAATATATTTTAACATTATTGAATTGTTGTTATTATTACTAATTATGACATTTCAGACCAATTTTTATCACTTTAATGACAATATATACAAAGTTATGTTTTGTTTGAAAGATGTATTTACAATACCATGTTGTTTGCATATTATAAAATGATATGTGACAGTCTGAAGTTAACAAAAGAGACATGAACTCAATAGATACAAAAACTTTGTAATAATAGTGAGATCGTGAGAAATATAAGGGTAATTAGAGATAGGTAGGGAGTGACAAAGTTGAACAGTGAAGTGATAAGTGTAATAAAATAAACAGCATATAATCTTAAGAAAAAAGAGTGAAACAAGTGTGACAAACCCAAAATATAAGCACATGTTAAATGAGCAATTAAGTTAAGTATATTAGACTGAAAGACACAGAATAAGTTGAATGTAAAAAAACAGAAAAAATATTATCTCAGTATAAAATCACCAGGGTGGTTACTGTTATAAAAGAGATGGTGTAGATATAACACTCACCAAATTTGTTCATTTGTTAATTTAAAGAAAGAAGTTATTGGCTTAATGTTTAAGGCAATAATTACCAGAAGAAATAGTTTTACAGTAATATGTTAGTATGTTTTGAGTAAGTAAGGAATTTATAAAGAAAATAATAGCAATACCTTTATAAGAAATAATAGGCAAATTATATTAATTATGTGTAACGAAAGGGAACATGGCAGAATTATATTAAAACTTAGAAATAAGTAAATTATGTATTAGCATAGTATTAGCCATTTTGGACTAAAACATTAATACATGACTTAGACCAATCTTGTAAGATATCAAACTAATCTTTGAAAGAAAATAGAAACATCTACGAAAAGATTACAACCATTGAAATTATCCCCAAGTAAATATAGCCATTATAAAATATTTATTCAAATTAAACAAAAATTCAAGGTTTAATAACAATGGGTTTATTTTGAGATCGACCAGGTAGAATAATTACGTTACCATGGAAACTGTGGAGTAACAAGCCAAAAATACCGTTAGATTTTTTACTGAATGTATGACGCTTTAATGAGATAGACGCTAATTTTCGAGTGACCAAAATTGTCCATTAAAACATAGAAAATATCAGAAAAAGTTATTACTAAGTGTATGCCAAGACATAAAATAAAGACTGGAGCCATATTATTGAAGTTGAGGCCAAATTAACGAAAAAAGAAAATAAATTACTACCAGTTAAACTGAAAAAGATGCCTGATGTCCTGAATCCAGCAAATTAAAGAAGATTATAGTATAACCCATGAATAACAGATCGTATGAATTCGCCATAACTACGGAAGTGATAAGTACCTCTTAAATTACCCGAAATATATAAATAAACTCACGTTAATTATCTCACTAAAGGTCGAAATCTCACTGAACTGAAATTCATTACTTTCAAAGATTAAAAAGAAATTTAAGTCACTGACAATTTATAAACTAACCAATATAAACTGTTGTTAATGATCCATAACTTGTAAACACTTTTACTACACTGCGCTAAACAAATTCTACATACACAATATGTTAGTTAAGTTTACTTGATGTAAAGGTGTGTATTTTTATTGTTTTTAAAATATTTGTAATCCTTTGAACGTAACCTCAAGAGCCTATGACAAACGACATTAATAATTTGTATACAATTTTTAACAGACGCCATCATTAAACGTCTGGTATCAATTCAAATATCGATTGTCAAACCCTGTAATTGTCTCATATAAATAACCGGAGCATTTGTATTAGAATAATTTGTATTAAATGAATAATAATCACTAATAAAAAATGTGTAAGTATTGAGTGTAACCACGGTGTTATAATTTCATTAGGAGGTGCACAATATTTTATGTACATTTTAGCAGATGACTGACGATTTACACAGCCCACGCATCGAACGGCTGTGTACTACAGTGGGCCTAGCTGGCGGAAATATTTGAATTATTCAAACCGCTTGAGCGGCGCTGGTCATACGCCCTTGAATTTTATTTTAATTGTTTTAAGAAAACAATTTGGCGCCACCGGGACTTTCTCACCCCTAGTGAACATCAAGACCTGGTTATTCGTACGTTCGCCACGAACGAAATCTACAGAAGTTGCACGCATTCGAACTACGGATCGAGAAGACATGTACACTCATTACACACAAATTGTACATTATTTACATTTTGCAGAGTAAAACGGTAGCCGGAAGTCCCGCTATAATATTACAAATTGGCGCGCCAACTAGTGGAGCTAGAATAATAAAGAAATTATACAATTAAACCCTATAAATTCTAGCGGCGATTACGAAAGATTACAAAATGCACACCAGAGGAGTGTCGAAAAAATTGGCAAAGGAGAAGGAGATGGAAGAAAACAGAGGGGAAGAAGAGGAAGGAACACCGATTGAAGAAGTAGAGACAGTAATAACCACAACAGAACCAAGCCAAGACGAAGAAATGGAAACACAGGCTGGAGATAGGGGGGAAGCCACAGGAGGAATGGATTTACAAAAATTGTGGGAATTGATTAACCAAAATTTTAAGAAACAGGAGGAGAAATTCGACGGCATGAAGAAAGAAACCAGTGACAATTTCAAACAGATCAATGAAAAAATAGTGAGTACTAAGGAAGAATTGAGGAAAACAATCAACCAAAATAATGAAACACTACAACAACGATTGCTGGAGGAAATTCAGCAAAGAAACGAAGAATTAAAGAAAGAATTGAAGGAACAGCTGAAGAAGGACCACGAGGAAAATAAGGAAGAAATGAAGCAGCAAATAAGACTAATTTTCAGAGAACGTCGTGAAGAAAGCGACCAGACAAAAATGGAGATGAATAAGAAAGGGGAAGAAACCAATTACCAAATAGATCTACTTAATGAGACATTAGGTAACGGGTTCAAGAAGGTGAATGAAACAATAAACACCACTCCAGAAGGAAATAGTGAAAAAACAGAAATTCAAGAAGAC
Source organism: Magicicada septendecula (assembly GCA_034769895.1). Classification (NCBI taxonomy): domain Eukaryota; kingdom Metazoa; phylum Arthropoda; class Insecta; order Hemiptera; family Cicadidae; genus Magicicada; species Magicicada septendecula. The sequence goes on from CM068367.1 coordinate 456,356,040, forward strand.
CCAAATACATTGTCACATCAAAATAAAGGTAACGAAAACAAAGAGAAAAGTAAACACAAAGGAACCAACCGTAGAGGAGTACAGAAAAAACAGATAACTAAGAAGACCAAGAAAATACATCAGAGAAAACGAATCAATACCAGAGAGGAATTGGAGATGATGAAGAACGGACTACTTGAGACGTTTAATCGACCAATTAATGACCATACGGAAATGATGAATGTTATGGAGTGTAGGAGAACTCTGAAGGAAATTCTAGGAGGGATCAACGATCAACCAGCGAGTAAAACTTTCAGCAAACCTATCTTTAAATGGAGGATATCCAAAGTTGAAAAGCATCACAACAAAACAATGTATGACAAATTGAGAAAGTCTACAAGAAAAGGGAAATTACCAGAGATAGAAATACCAAATAAACCAATATCAGTGAGAAGATCAATAACGGAGGTACGATTAACTTCGTTGAGTAGTAAACAACATCATCAAGTGATTGAGGTAGGCACTGATGCCAGAGAACACATGGTATTAGAAGAGTGGCTGTACCAGATAAAAGAGACATATATAACACAGACAGAAACAGTGATGCACACCAGAGCAGTCCGAACAACGGAGGAAACTTATGTAATCATGGACAATGGATAAACCAAATGCAGATGAACACTGGAATATGGGACCATACACTATAACAAAAGACAAGGGCAATAACACTTACGAGATCACTCACCCCGTCACCAAGAAAATAAAGGGGGTATACAATCAAGCCTCAATTAAGAAATATTATGACAATCAACAATAACTGTAAAAAACAATTTAAAGTAAAAAAAAAAAAAAAAAAAAAAAAAAAAATACTTTAAATAAAGAAAAAAAAAAAATAAATAAAGTGACAAACAAACAAGTCTGCCAATGCCATAAAGAAAAGATCTCTAAAGAATGTCAAAATTCCAAAACATTCGTAAGTACAGCTTACACTAAGCATTAGAGAAACCATTATGATGAATAAAAAATTGTAAAAAATCAAAAAAGATATGTAAGAAAAGCTTACCCAAATATCTCAATAATATTTTAGAACAAGTAAAAATGGAGAGATAAAAGTCACAAGGCATTCAGATAAAGTAAGAGCAACCAACTTACTACAATATTTAAATAAAAATTAACAATAGAGGAGTGTAGTTACAAAACATTCCTACAAAATAAGGTTAAATTACCATAATATTTAGCCAAAAAATGAGGCATAAAAAGCATAACATACTGTAAAGGAATAAGCTACAAAAAATTCCTAACTAGTAAGAAGCCATAACTTACTATGATATTTTAAAAATTATGAAAAAATATCAATCAAAATGATCAGCTTCCACAACTATTTAGAAAGAGGGGAAGTAAAATTACCCAAACCAATGATCACAAAACAATATAAATGAAATAAACATTCTAAGAGTTATAATGTGAAATGAGATGAAACAAAGAGTAATTAAAAATGAATAAAAATGTGAATTGTATCAATAAAAAACAATGCTTCAAATAGTATCTATAAAGAAAGATGAAACAATATATGACTCGAACTGAGCTATAATGAAGTATAAAAGTAAAAGATTCCCAACAAATATTATGATTATGATTATTATTATTATTATTTTGAGTCACGAGTTGACTATATTTAAGAATTATTAATTGAGATTGTCTGTGGAATGAACCAGCAATCATTTTACTGAGCAGGGATGATGTTCCCCTGATATCAGTATAAGAGTAGTTTTGATGAAAAATAAGATTTATAGGGAATAAGTTATAATAAAAATTCAATAAGCCAGTTCGCAATATGAGAAGATAATGAAGAAAGACTAAGAAGAATGGAATTAAAGGATACAGAATTAATTATAAAAAATGAATGAGAAGCAGGAGAATTTGAAAAAAAATAAATAAAATAAAAAAATTTGATACGATACAATTGATAATTTCATCAAACTCAAATTCACGTTTTATAAAATGATCAATTTTGGTGGAAGGGCATTATATAACATTGCCAAACCCTGATCACATTTGATATAAAAAAGTATGTAAAAAATGCCAAGAAACAATATATTTTGATAGATAAATGATAACGAGAATGAAAGTAGTAAATATAATCAATAGTGAAGGAAGAAGAATACAACCAAAGGTGGTCACAAAACAAGAAAATACGAACTAGACTGACCGACAACTGACATTGACCCAACCCCAGAGATTGGCCAGATATCAACCAAAGTAAAGCGAGACAAGAAGACAGTGAAGAAAAAAGAAGAAAATAAAAAATTACATGGCCATAACAATTAACTCACAAGATTGTTTTAAAAGAGAATAATTTTTATTATTGTTAATAATTTATGTTTAAATTTTTATTAGTGGTAACTTGTAAATGACAGTATATCAGCAATTGTTATACATAAAAAACCATGGGTAGATATGATTGTATGTATATCCTTATCTATAGGTGATGTGTCAGCTGTTATGTTTAAAATTACACTCATACAGACAGGGAATAGAAATGTGTGCGTGGTTCAATCAGAGAACAAATTGTATAGTCTACTATATACTTTGGAACTTTTACTAAGATTATTTCAGCAGTATGTATATTATTTCAGCATTATGTGTTTGAAAGTATAAGGTTTTGGAGAGTTTATTTATTCGCTAATATTATGGCTGGTGCTACAGATGTAGTATGTTTCAATTAACACAATATATTTTAACATTATTGAATTGTTGTTATTATTACTAATTATGACATTTCAGACCAATTTTTATCACTTTAATGACAATATATACAAAGTTATGTTTTGTTTGAAAGATGTATTTACAATACCATGTTGTTTGCATATTATAAAATGATATGTGACAGTCTGAAGTTAACAAAAGAGACATGAACTCAATAGATACAAAAACTTTGTAATAATAGTGAGATCGTGAGAAATATAAGGGTAATTAGAGATAGGTAGGGAGTGACAAAGTTGAACAGTGAAGTGATAAGTGTAATAAAATAAACAGCATATAATCTTAAGAAAAAAGAGTGAAACAAGTGTGACAAACCCAAAATATAAGCACATGTTAAATGAGCAATTAAGTTAAGTATATTAGACTGAAAGACACAGAATAAGTTGAATGTAAAAAAACAGAAAAAATATTATCTCAGTATAAAATCACCAGGGTGGTTACTGTTATAAAAGAGATGGTGTAGATATAACACTCACCAAATTTGTTCATTTGTTAATTTAAAGAAAGAAGTTATTGGCTTAATGTTTAAGGCAATAATTACCAGAAGAAATAGTTTTACAGTAATATGTTAGTATGCTTTGAGTAAGTAAGGAATTTATAAAGAAAATAATAGCAATACCTTTATAAGAAATAATAGGCAAATTATATTAATTATGTGTAACGAAAGGGAACATGGCAGAATTATATTAAAACTTAGAAATAAGTAAATTATGTATTAGCATAGTATTAGCCATTTTGGACTAAAACATTAATACATGACTTAGACCAATCTTGTAAGATATCAAACTAATCTTTGAAAGAAAATAGAAACATCTACGAAAAGATTACAACCATTGAAATTATCCCCAAGTAAATATAGCCATTATAAAATATTTATTCAAATTAAACAAAAATTCAAGGTTTGATAACAATAAGTTTATTTTGAGATCGACCAGGTAGAATAATTACGTTACCATGGAAACTGTGGAGTAACAAGCCAAAAATACCGTTAGATTTTTTACTGAATGTATGACGCTTTAATGAGATAGACGCTAATTTTCGAGTGACCAAAATTGTCCATTAAAACATAGAAAATATCAGAAAAAGTTATTACTAAGTGTATGCCAAGACATAAAATAAAGACTGGAGCCATATTATTGAAGTTGAGGCCAAATTAACGAAAAAAGAAAATAAATTACTACCAGTTAAACTGAAAAAGATGCCTGATGTCCTGAATCCAGCAAATTAAAGAAGATTATAGTATAACCCATGAATAACAGATCGTATGAATTCGCCATAACTACGGAAGTGATAAGTACCTCTTAAATTACCCGAAATATATAAATAAACTCACGTTAATTATCTCACTAAAGGTCGAAATCTCACTGAACTGAAATTCATTACTTTCAAAGATTAAAAAGAAATTTAAGTCACTGACAATTTATAAACTAACCAATATAAACTGTTGTTAATGATCCATAACTTGTAAACACTTTTACTACACTGCGCTAAACAAATTCTACATACACAATATGTTAGTTAAGTTTACTTGATGTAAAGGTGTGTATTTTTATTGTTTTTAAAATATTTGTAATCCTTTGAACGTAACCTCAAGAGCCTATGACAAACGACATTAATAATTTGTATACAATTTTTAACAGACGCCATCATTAAACGTCTGGTATCAATTCAAATATCGATTGTCAAACCCTGTAATTGTCTCATATAAATAACCGGAGCATTTGTATTAGAATAATTTGTATTAAATGAATAATAATCACTAATAAAAAATGTGTAAGTATTGAGTGTAACCACGGTGTTATAATTTCATTATGAGGTGCACAATATTTTATGTACATTTTAGCAGATGACTGACGATTTACACAGCCCACGCATCGAACGGCTGTGTACTACAGTGGGCCTAGCTGGCGGAAATATTTGAATTATTCAAACCGCTTGAGCGGCGCTGGTCATACGCCCTTGAATTTTATTTTAATTGTTTTAAGAAAACAATTTGGCGCCACCGGGACTTTCTCACCCCTAGTGAACATCAAGACCTGGTTATTCGTACGTTCGCCACGAACGAAATCTACAGAAGTTGCACGCATTCGAACTACGGATCGAGAAGACATGTACACTCATTACACACAAATTGTACATTATTTACATTTTGCAGAGTAAAACGGTAGCCGGAAGTCCCGCTATAATATTACAAATTGGCGCGCCAACTAGTGGAGCTAGAATAATAAAGAAATTATACAATTAAACCCTATAAATTCTAGCGGCGATTACGAAAGATTACAAAATGCACACCAGAGGAGTGTCGAAAAAATTGGCAAAGGAGAAGGAGATGGAAGAAAACAGAGGGGAAGAAGAGGAAGGAACACCGATTGAAGAAGTAGAGACAGTAATAACCACAACAGAACCAAGCCAAGACGAAGAAATGGAAACACAGGCTGGAGATAGGGGGGAAGCCACAGGAGGAATGGATTTACAAAAATTGTGGGAATTGATTAACCAAAATTTTAAGAAACAGGAGGAGAAATTCGACGGCATGAAGAAAGAAACCAGTGACAATTTCAAACAGATCAATGAAAAATAGTGAGTACTAAGGAAGAATTGAGGAAAACAATCAACCAAAATAATGAAACACTACAACAACGATTGCTGGAGGAAATTCAGCAAAGAAACGAAGAATTAAAGAAAGAATTGAAGGAACAGCTGAAGAAGGACCACGAGGAAAATAAGGAAGAAATGAAGCAGCAAATAAGACTAATTTTCAGAGAACGTCGTGAAGAAAGCGACCAGACAAAAATGGAGATGAATAAGAAAGGGGAAGAAACCAATTACCAAATAGATCTACTTAATGAGACATTAGGTAACGGGTTCAAGAAGGTGAATGAAACAATAAACACCACTCCAGAAGGAAATAGTGAAAAAACAGAAATTCAAGAAGACCCAAATACATTGTCACATCAAAATAAAGGTAACGAAAACAAAGAGAAAAGTAAACACAAAGGAACCAACCGTAGAGGAGTACAGAAAAAACAGATAACTAAGAAGACCAAGAAAATACATCAGAGAAAACGAATCAATACCAGAGAGGAATTGGAGATGATGAAGAACGGACTACTTGAGACGTTTAATCGACCAATTAATGACCATACGGAAATGATGAATGTTATGGAGTGTAGGAGAACTCTGAAGGAAATTCTAGGAGGGATCAACGATCAACCAGCGAGTAAAACTTTCAGCAAACCTATCTTTAAATGGAGGATATCCAAAGTTGAAAAGCATCACAACAAAACAATGTATGACAAATTGAGAAAGTCTACAAGAAAAGGGAAATTACCAGAGATAGAAATACCAAATAAACCAATATCAGTGAGAAGATCAATAACGGAGGTACGATTAACTTCGTTGAGTAGTAAACAACATCATCAAGTGATTGAGGTAGGCACTGATGCCAGAGAACACATGGTATTAGAAGAGTGGCTGTACCAGATAAAAGAGACATATATAACACAGACAGAAACAGTGATGCACACCAGAGCAGTCCGAACAACGGAGGAAACTTATGTAATCATGGACAATGGATAAACCAAATGCAGATGAACACTGGAATATGGGACCATACACTATAACAAAAGACAAGGGCAATAACACTTACGAGATCACTCACCCCGTCACCAAGAAAATAAAGGGGGTATACAATCAAGCCTCAATTAAGAAATATTATGACAATCAACAATAACTGTAAAAAACAATTTAAAGTAAAAAAAAAAAAAAAAAAAAAAAAAAAAAAAAATACTTTAAATAAAGAAAAAAAAAAATAAATAAAGTGACAAACAAACAAGTCTGCCAATGCCATAAAGAAAAGATCTCTAAAGAATGTCAAAATTCCAAAACATTCGTAAGTACAGCTTACACTAAGCATTAGAGAAACCATTATGATGAATAAAAAATTGTAAAAATCAAAAAAGATATGTAAGAAAAGCTTACCCAAATATCTCAATAATATTTTAGAACAAGTAAAAATGGAGAGATAAAAGTCACAAGGCATTCAGATAAAGTAAGAGCAACCAACTTACTACAATATTTAAATAAAAATTAACAATAGAGGAGTGTAGTTACAAAACATTCCTACAAAATAAGGTTAAATTACCATAATATTTAGCCAAAAAATGAGGCATAAAAAGCATAACATACTGTAAAGGAATAAGCTACAAAAAATTCCTAACTAGTAAGAAGCCATAACTTACTATGATATTTTAAAAATTATGAAAAAATATCAATCAAAATGATCAGCTTCCACAACTATTTAGAAAGAGGGGAAGTAAAATTACCCAAACCAATGATCACAAAACAATATAAATGAAATAAACATTCTAAGAGTTATAATGTGAAATGAGATGAAACAAAGAGTAATTAAAAATGAATAAAAATGTGAATTGTATCAATAAAAAACAATGCTTCAAATAGTATCTATAAAGAAAGATGAAACAATATATGACTCGAACTGAGCTATAATGAAGTATAAAAGTAAAAGATTCCCAACAAATATTATGATTATGATTATTATTATTATTATTTTGAGTCACGAGTTGACTATATTTAAGAATTATTAATTGAGATTGTCTGTGGAATGAACCAGCAATCATTTTACTGAGCAGGGATGATGTTCCCCTGATATCAGTATAAGAGTAGTTTTGATGAAAAATAAGATTTATAGGGAATAAGTTATAATAAAAATTCAATAAGCCAGTTCGCAATATGAGAAGATAATGAAGAAAGACTAAGAAGAATGGAATTAAAGGATACAGAATTAATTATAAAAAATGAATGAGAAGCAGGAGAATTTGAAAAAAAATAAATAAAATAAAAAAATTTGATACGATACAATTGATAATTTCATCAAACTCAAATTCACGTTTTATAAAATGATCAATTTTGGTGGAAGGGCATTATATAACATTGCCAAACCCTGATCACATTTGATATAAAAAAGTATGTAAAAAATGCCAAGAAACAATATATTTTGATAGATAAATGATAACGAGAATGAAAGTAGTAAATATAATCAATAGTGAAGGAAGAAGAATACAACCAAAGGTGGTCACAAAACAAGAAAATACGAACTAGACTGACCGACAACTGACATTGACCCAACCCCAGAGATTGGCCAGATATCAACCAAAGTAAAGCGAGACAAGAAGACAGTGAAGAAAAAAGAAGAAAATAAAAAATTACATGGCCATAACAATTAACTCACAAGATTGTTTTAAAAGAGAATAATTTTTATTATTGTTAATAATTTATGTTTAAATTTTTATTAGTGGTAACTTGTAAATGACAGTATATCAGCAATTGTTATACATAAAAAACCATGGGTAGATATGATTGTATGTATATCCTTATCTATAGGTGATGTGTCAGCTGTTATGTTTAAAATTACACTCATACAGACAGGGAATAGAAATGTGTGCGTGGTTCAATCAGAGAACAAATTGTATAGTCTACTATATACTTTGGAACTTTTACTAAGATTATTTCAGCAGTATGTATATTATTTCAGCATTATGTGTTTGAAAGTATAAGGTTTTGGAGAGTTTATTTATTCGCTAATATTATGGCTGGTGCTACAGATGTAGTATGTTTCAATTAACACAATATATTTTAACATTATTGAATTGTTGTTATTATTACTAATTATGACATTTCAGACCAATTTTTATCACTTTAATGACAATATATACAAAGTTATGTTTTGTTTGAAAGATGTATTTACAATACCATGTTGTTTGCATATTATAAAATGATATGTGACAGTCTGAAGTTAACAAAAGAGACATGAACTCAATAGATACAAAAACTTTGTAATAATAGTGAGATCGTGAGAAATATAAGGGTAATTAGAGATAGGTAGGGAGTGACAAAGTTGAACAGTGAAGTGATAAGTGTAATAAAATAAACAGCATATAATCTTAAGAAAAAAGAGTGAAACAAGTGTGACAAACCCAAAATATAAGCACATGTTAAATGAGCAATTAAGTTAAGTATATTAGACTGAAAGACACAGAATAAGTTGAATGTAAAAAAACAGAAAAAATATTATCTCAGTATAAAATCACCAGGGTGGTTACTGTTATAAAAGAGATGGTGTAGATATAACACTCACCAAATTTGTTCATTTGTTAATTTAAAGAAAGAAGTTATTGGCTTAATGTTTAAGGCAATAATTACCAGAAGAAATAGTTTTACAGTAATATGTTAGTATGCTTTGAGTAAGTAAGGAATTTATAAAGAAAATAATAGCAATACCTTTATAAGAAATAATAGGCAAATTATATTAATTATGTGTAACGAAAGGGAACATGGCAGAATTATATTAAAACTTAGAAATAAGTAAATTATGTATTAGCATAGTATTAGCCATTTTGGACTAAAACATTAATACATGACTTAGACCAATCTTGTAAGATATCAAACTAATCTTTGAAAGAAAATAGAAACATCTACGAAAAGATTACAACCATTGAAATTATCCCCAAGTAAATATAGCCATTATAAAATATTTATTCAAATTAAACAAAAATTCAAGGTTTGATAACAATAAGTTTATTTTGAGATCGACCAGGTAGAATAATTACGTTACCATGGAAACTGTGGAGTAACAAGCCAAAAATACCGTTAGATTTTTTACTGAATGTATGACGCTTTAATGAGATAGACGCTAATTTTCGAGTGACCAAAATTGTCCATTAAAACATAGAAAATATCAGAAAAAGTTATTACTAAGTGTATGCCAAGACATAAAATAAAGACTGGAGCCATATTATTGAAGTTGAGGCCAAATTAACGAAAAAAGAAAATAAATTACTACCAGTTAAACTGAAAAAGATGCCTGATGTCCTGAATCCAGCAAATTAAAGAAGATTATAGTATAACCCATGAATAACAGATCGTATGAATTCGCCATAACTACGGAAGTGATAAGTACCTCTTAAATTACCCGAAATATATAAATAAACTCACGTTAATTATCTCACTAAAGGTCGAAATCTCACTGAACTGAAATTCATTACTTTCAAAGATTAAAAAGAAATTTAAGTCACTGACAATTTATAAACTAACCAATATAAACTGTTGTTAATGATCCATAACTTGTAAACACTTTTACTACACTGCGCTAAACAAATTCTACATACACAATATGTTAGTTAAGTTTACTTGATGTAAAGGTGTGTATTTTTATTGTTTTTAAAATATTTGTAATCCTTTGAACGTAACCTCAAGAGCCTATGACAAACGACATTAATAATTTGTATACAATTTTTAACAGACGCCATCATTAAACGTCTGGTATCAATTCAAATATCGATTGTCAAACCCTGTAATTGTCTCATATAAATAACCGGAGCATTTGTATTAGAATAATTTGTATTAAATGAATAATAATCACTAATAAAAAATGTGTAAGTATTGAGTGTAACCACGGTGTTATAATTTCATTATGAGGTGCACAATATTTTATGTACATTTTAGCAGATGACTGACGATTTACACAGCCCACGCATCGAACGGCTGTGTACTACAGTGGGCCTAGCTGGCGGAAATATTTGAATTATTCAAACCGCTTGAGCGGCGCTGGTCATACGCCCTTGAATTTTATTTTAATTGTTTTAAGAAAACAATTTGGCGCCACCGGGACTTTCTCACCCCTAGTGAACATCAAGACCTGGTTATTCGTACGTTCGCCACGAACGAAATCTACAGAAGTTGCACGCATTCGAACTACGGATCGAGAAGACATGTACACTCATTACACACAAATTGTACATTATTTACATTTTGCAGAGTAAAACGGTAGCCGGAAGTCCCGCTATAATATTACAAATTGGCGCGCCAACTAGTGGAGCTAGAATAATAAAGAAATTATACAATTAAACCCTATAAATTCTAGCGGCGATTACGAAAGATTACAAAATGCACACCAGAGGAGTGTCGAAAAAATTGGCAAAGGAGAAGGAGATGGAAGAAAACAGAGGGGAAGAAGAGGAAGGAACACCGATTGAAGAAGTAGAGACAGTAATAACCACAACAGAACCAAGCCAAGACGAAGAAATGGAAACACAGGCTGGAGATAGGGGGGAAGCCACAGGAGGAATGGATTTACAAAAATTGTGGGAATTGATTAACCAAAATTTTAAGAAACAGGAGGAGAAATTCGACGGCATGAAGAAAGAAACCAGTGACAATTTCAAACAGATCAATGAAAAATAGTGAGTACTAAGGAAGAATTGAGGAAAACAATCAACCAAAATAATGAAACACTACAACAACGATTGCTGGAGGAAATTCAGCAAAGAAACGAAGAATTAAAGAAAGAATTGAAGGAACAGCTGAAGAAGGACCACGAGGAAAATAAGGAAGAAATGAAGCAGCAAATAAGACTAATTTTCAGAGAACGTCGTGAAGAAAGCGACCAGACAAAAATGGAGATGAATAAGAAAGGGGAAGAAACCAATTACCAAATAGATCTACTTAATGAGACATTAGGTAACGGGTTCAAGAAGGTGAATGAAACAATAAACACCACTCCAGAAGGAAATAGTGAAAAAACAGAAATTCAAGAAGACCCAAATACATTGTCACATCAAAATAAAGGTAACGAAAACAAAGAGAAAAGTAAACACAAAGGAACCAACCGTAGAGGAGTACAGAAAAAACAGATAACTAAGAAGACCAAGAAAATACATCAGAGAAAACGAATCAATACCAGAGAGGAATTGGAGATGATGAAGAACGGACTACTTGAGACGTTTAATCGACCAATTAATGACCATACGGAAATGATGAATGTTATGGAGTGTAGGAGAACTCTGAAGGAAATTCTAGGAGGGATCAACGATCAACCAGCGAGTAAAACTTTCAGCAAACCTATCTTTAAATGGAGGATATCCAAAGTTGAAAAGCATCACAACAAAACAATGTATGACAAATTGAGAAAGTCTACAAGAAAAGGGAAATTACCAGAGATAGAAATACCAAATAAACCAATATCAGTGAGAAGATCAATAACGGAGGTACGATTAACTTCGTTGAGTAGTAAACAACATCATCAAGTGATTGAGGTAGGCACTGATGCCAGAGAACACATGGTATTAGAAGAGTGGCTGTACCAGATAAAAGAGACATATATAACACAGACAGAAACAGTGATGCACACCAGAGCAGTCCGAACAACGGAGGAAACTTATGTAATCATGGACAATGGATAAACCAAATGCAGATGAACACTGGAATATGGGACCATACACTATAACAAAAGACAAGGGCAATAACACTTACGAGATCACTCACCCCGTCACCAAGAAAATAAAGGGGGTATACAATCAAGCCTCAATTAAGAAATATTATGACAATCAACAATAACTGTAAAAAACAATTTAAAGTAAAAAAAAAAAAAAAAAAAAAAAAAAAAAAAAATACTTTAAATAAAGAAAAAAAAAAATAAATAAAGTGACAAACAAACAAGTCTGCCAATGCCATAAAGAAAAGATCTCTAAAGAATGTCAAAATTCCAAAACATTCGTAAGTACAGCTTACACTAAGCATTAGAGAAACCATTATGATGAATAAAAAATTGTAAAAATCAAAAAAGATATGTAAGAAAAGCTTACCCAAATATCTCAATAATATTTTAGAACAAGTAAAAATGGAGAGATAAAAGTCACAAGGCATTCAGATAAAGTAAGAGCAACCAACTTACTACAATATTTAAATAAAAATTAACAATAGAGGAGTGTAGTTACAAAACATTCCTACAAAATAAGGTTAAATTACCATAATATTTAGCCAAAAAATGAGGCATAAAAAGCATAACATACTGTAAAGGAATAAGCTACAAAAAATTCCTAACTAGTAAGAAGCCATAACTTACTATGATATTTTAAAAATTATGAAAAAATATCAATCAAAATGATCAGCTTCCACAACTATTTAGAAAGAGGGGAAGTAAAATTACCCAAACCAATGATCACAAAACAATATAAATGAAATAAACATTCTAAGAGTTATAATGTGAAATGAGATGAAACAAAGAGTAATTAAAAATGAATAAAAATGTGAATTGTATCAATAAAAAACAATGCTTCAAATAGTATCTATAAAGAAAGATGAAACAATATATGACTCGAACTGAGCTATAATGAAGTATAAAAGTAAAAGATTCCCAACAAATATTATGATTATGATTATTATTATTATTATTTTGAGTCACGAGTTGACTATATTTAAGAATTATTAATTGAGATTGTCTGTGGAATGAACCAGCAATCATTTTACTGAGCAGGGATGATGTTCCCCTGATATCAGTATAAGAGTAGTTTTGATGAAAAATAAGATTTATAGGGAATAAGTTATAATAAAAATTCAATAAGCCAGTTCGCAATATGAGAAGATAATGAAGAAAGACTAAGAAGAATGGAATTAAAGGATACAGAATTAATTATAAAAAATGAATGAGAAGCAGGAGAATTTGAAAAAAAATAAATAAAATAAAAAAATTTGATACGATACAATTGATAATTTCATCAAACTCAAATTCACGTTTTATAAAATGATCAATTTTGGTGGAAGGGCATTATATAACATTGCCAAACCCTGATCACATTTGATATAAAAAAGTATGTAAAAAATGCCAAGAAACAATATATTTTGATAGATAAATGATAACGAGAATGAAAGTAGTAAATATAATCAATAGTGAAGGAAGAAGAATACAACCAAAGGTGGTCACAAAACAAGAAAATACGAACTAGACTGACCGACAACTGACATTGACCCAACCCCAGAGATTGGCCAGATATCAACCAAAGTAAAGCGAGACAAGAAGACAGTGAAGAAAAAAGAAGAAAATAAAAAATTACATGGCCATAACAATTAACTCACAAGATTGTTTTAAAAGAGAATAATTTTTATTATTGTTAATAATTTATGTTTAAATTTTTATTAGTGGTAACTTGTAAATGACAGTATATCAGCAATTGTTATACATAAAAAACCATGGGTAGATATGATTGTATGTATATCCTTATCTATAGGTGATGTGTCAGCTGTTATGTTTAAAATTACACTCATACAGACAGGGAATAGAAATGTGTGCGTGGTTCAATCAGAGAACAAATTGTATAGTCTACTATATACTTTGGAACTTTTACTAAGATTATTTCAGCAGTATGTATATTATTTCAGCATTATGTGTTTGAAAGTATAAGGTTTTGGAGAGTTTATTTATTCGCTAATATTATGGCTGGTGCTACAGATGTAGTATGTTTCAATTAACACAATATATTTTAACATTATTGAATTGTTGTTATTATTACTAATTATGACATTTCAGACCAATTTTTATCACTTTAATGACAATATATACAAAGTTATGTTTTGTTTGAAAGATGTATTTACAATACCATGTTGTTTGCATATTATAAAATGATATGTGACAGTCTGAAGTTAACAAAAGAGACATGAACTCAATAGATACAAAAACTTTGTAATAATAGTGAGATCGTGAGAAATATAAGGGTAATTAGAGATAGGTAGGGAGTGACAAAGTTGAACAGTGAAGTGATAAGTGTAATAAAATAAACAGTATATAATCTTAAGAAAAAAGAGTGAAACAAGTGTGACAAACCCAAAATATAAGCACATGTTAAATGAGCAATTAAGTTAAGTATATTAGACTGAAAGACACAGAATAAGTTGAATGTAAAAAAACAGAAAAAATATTATCTCAGTATAAAATCAACAGGGTGGTTACTGTTATAAAAGAGATGGTGTAGATATAACACTCACCAAATTTGTTCATTTGTTAATTTAAAGAAAGAAGTTATTGGCTTAATGTTTAAGGCAATAATTACCAGAAGAAATAGTTTTACAGTAATATGTTAGTATGTTTTGAGTAAGTAAGGAATTTATAAAGAAAATAATAGCAATACCTTTATAAGAAATAATAGGCAAATTATATTAATTATGTGTAACGAAAGGGAACATGGCAGAATTATATTAAAACTTAGAAATAAGTAAATTATGTATTAGCATAGTATTAGCCATTTTGGACTAAAACATTAATACATGACTTAGACCAATCTTGTAAGATATCAAACTAATCTTTGAAAGAAAATAGAAACATCTACGAAAAGATTACAACCATTGAAATTATCCCCAAGTAAATATAGCCATTATAAAATATTTATTCAAATTAAACAAAAATTCAAGGTTTAATAACAATGGGTTTATTTTGAGATCGACCAGGTAGAATAATTACGTTACCATGGAAACTGTGGAGTAACAAGCCAAAAATACCGTTAGATTTTTTACTGAATGTATGACGCTTTAATGAGATAGACGCTAATTTTCGAGTGACCAAAATTGTCCATTAAAACATAGAAAATATCAGAAAAAGTTATTACTAAGTGTATGCCAAGACATAAAATAAAGACTGGAGCCATATTATTGAAGTTGAGGCCAAATTAACGAAAAAAGAAAATAAATTACTACCAGTTAAACTGAAAAAGATGCCTGATGTCCTGAATCCAGCAAATTAAAGAAGATTATAGTATAACCCATGAATAACAGATCGTATGAATTCGCCATAACTACGGAAGTGATAAGTACCTCTTAAATTACCCGAAATATATAAATAAACTCACGTTAATTATCTCACTAAAGGTCGAAATCTCACTGAACTGAAATTCATTACTTTCAAAGATTAAAAAGAAATTTAAGTCACTGACAATTTATAAACTAACCAATATAAACTGTTGTTAATGATCCATAACTTGTAAACACTTTTACTACACTGCGCTAAACAAATTCTACATACACAATATGTTAGTTAAGTTTACTTGATGTAAAGGTGTGTATTTTTATTGTTTTTAAAATATTTGTAATCCTTTGAACGTAACCTCAAGAGCCTATGACAAACGACATTAATAATTTGTATACAATTTTTAACAGACGCCATCATTAAACGTCTGGTATCAATTCAAATATCGATTGTCAAACCCTGTAATTGTCTCATATAAATAACCGGAGCATTTGTATTAGAATAATTTGTATTAAATGAATAATAATCACTAATAAAAAATGTGTAAGTATTGAGTGTAACCACGGTGTTATAATTTCATTATGAGGTGCACAATATTTTATGTACATTTTAGCAGATGACTGACGATTTACACAGCCCACGCATCGAACGGCTGTGTACTACAGTGGGCCTAGCTGGCGGAAATATTTGAATTATTCAAACCGCTTGAGCGGCGCTGGTCATACGCCCTTGAATTTTATTTTAATTGTTTTAAGAAAAAATTTTGGCGCCACCGGGACTTTCTCACCCCTAGTGAACATCAAGACCTGGTTATTCGTACGTTCGCCACGAACGAAATCTACAGAAGTTGCACGCATTCGAACTACGGATCGAGAAGACATGTACACTCATTACACACAAATTGTACAATATTTACATTTTGCAGAGTAAAACGGTAGCCGGAAGTCCCGCTATAATATTACAATATATATGAAGTAAAAATATATATATAATATATATATATTACTATATACTTAACATAGACATACTACTACTTTGGACACCCAAACTCGGTACCGGTCGACACGATCGCGTCTGTTGTGCGGCACAAAATTGGTTGAAACAAGGGATCCGTCTATGTTAAGGATATACCCAACACGTATGTACAAATACATACAATATATATCTTGATATATTCTTAACATAGACATACTACTACTTTGGACGACTAAACTCGGTACCGTAGACACCACCGGGGCCCGTTGTCGTGCTCGGTACAAGCGTTCCGTTGTCAGAGTGTACTATACAACTCGATGTATGCTTAACATAGACAGACTAGTACTGTGTACGACTAAGGTTTGTTTAACGCGATACAAGCGTTCCGTGGTCAGACCATAATACGGAACTTGATTTATTCTACTACTGTGAACGACTAAGCTTTGTTTAACGCGGTACAAGCGGTCCGTGGTCAGAACGTAGTATACACCTCGATGTATCCTTAACAGACTACTACTGCGTTAAACTATGTCGCCTTCACCGTACATACAGGATCCGAATATCGTATTCTCTACTAGGTAATGTTAGGCGTTTTGTTGAAATCCGACCGGTTTTCAGCTTACAAATGTCGGTCGCTGGCGACGCTCTTTTCCCGGACCAACCTTCGCCTCACCCCTAGGGGTGGTGAGCATCACCCCTATTTTAGAAAACATTCACCCTCATTTTCAATTTGACCTCGCTCGTTTTTCGCAGTCGTATACTCCGTCGTCTATTCCCGTGTTATTCTTATGGCGAACGGTTTCACTGCCGATTTCGCGACAGTCCGCCCTCTTACGCACTCGACTGCTCTGCTACGCCAAAATAGCCGTCCGCCTTTGTTAACGATATACCCAACATAGATGTACATATATATATGAAGTAAAAAATATATAATAATATATATAATATATATCTTACTGTAGTATTAACATAGACATACTACTACTTTGGACGATCAAACGCGGTTCCGATCGACAGGGTCTGTGGCAAAAATTGGACCGGCACAAGACATCCGTCTACCCAACACATACGTATACAATATATATCTTGATGTGTATTCTTAACATAGACGTACCATTCATTTGGACAACAAAACGTGGTACCGGTCGACAGTGATCCAACCGATATTCTTACGGAGCCGATTCAGCAAACTAGCCGTCCGTCTATGTTAAGGATATACCCAACATATATGTATAATATATATCTTACTATAGTCTTAACATAGACATACTACTACTACTACTACTACTACTTTGAACAACCGGTCGACAGACATGCGTTGGTGATTCGTACAAGCGTACAAAACATTGGTGGGTACAAGCGTTCTGTAGGGCTGCCGTGTACACGGCACTCAAAGCGACCAACGCGATAAGTACGTGTTTGACTGTGCGCACACTCACTCTACAACATTTCAGCATATTGTATGACACCGAACTTCGGTTCTTTTCTTGTTGCAAAGTGTCGGTCAGACCGTCTTCGATGGTGTCAAAGGTTTCGATTATGTTCGACGTGTTGATGGGATTCAGTTCTACCATACTATTTTCCTTCGCAGTACTCGTATCGCGTTTCTTGACTGGTTTTGACACTTTAAATGTACTCAATAGGGTTTGTTTTTCTGGTTCTTTTTTATCGTCGTCGTCGTCGTCGTCATTGTTGTTGTTTAGCGTCTGTACATTGTCCAGCGTCACTACCGGCGGTCTGACGTTACTCACGTGTAGTGTTGCAGGTCCTTCTGGAGCGGTCGGCGAGTACGTAGGCGGCGGTCGTTCCAAATACGGTAGATACGTGTCCGGTCCCGGGTTATTGTGGTACGTAGAATTTGGCGCATGGTGTATAGTCACAGGCGCGGTAGCATACATCACTGGGGCACCCTGTTGCTGTAAAGGCACGTACACGACCGGTACTTGAAGCGGCTTCTGGACAATCGCCGTCTGCGACTGCGACTGCGACTGCTCCTCCTTTTTGGCCCAGTGGTCCGATTTGATTACTGGAAGCATGTTGACGACGCATACGGATTACATACAAACCCAGCACTATATATTTACGCAAGTAAAAAACAATACTGGTTAGTCCGTGGGCGTTAGAGTCGAGCCCAGCTCTGCAGCGCTCGCCAATGCGCCGGCAGTTAAACGTCATAACACGTCGATACCGTTCGTAGCAGTGACGTGTCTTAACATCGAGGCCGACACGCGAATCAAGTTAGTATACTGAGACATATCGACACCCATGCTTGAGAGCATAAAAGATATAGAGACAATATTTAACGACATGTACATCGGGTACTTGGCGTATTTAATTATGCTGGAGAGTACGCTTTTTGTATGTGTCGCCGGTTCGGTAGTAAAAGCTCCGCCGTCGTTCAATCGACGTCGTTTAGCGAATCGTGCCGGCGTTTTACGGCCGCCACGCACCACCGACATGCGGCTAAGACTTCTCTGTCGCTTTAACCTGCGACGTTGGTCGTACCGTTGCTCTAGACGTTTTTCGCCCAATATCGACTCGACTTCTTCGTCCGCGTCGATGTCTTTGTCTTTCGACGTGATTTCGTCTGCAGCCACTACTTCCTCCTCCTCATCCTCGCCAGCACGAGTATCCGCTGCCGACATTACTATTTTGTCGGCGTACGTAGGCACTATCGGTTGATCTGTCGCGTGCACGTACAACAGAGTGTTCGGCTTGTCTGCCGATGGTGTACGTTTTTCACGTACGATCGGTTGAAACGAGTTTGCGTGCGCGCTGACCCAATGCTGTGTCAGCAAAGACTTCGATTCTTCTTCGTCTTCATCCTCGTCGGTAGTTTTCGTGTTAAAATTGGTAAACTGAGCCGGATGTCGATACGGTTGCGTCGATCTGTTGTACTGTTTTGCGGCGTCCGGACGAACGTTCGCTGTTTGGTGGCGCGCGCCGTCCGGACGCGGCGAAGTTGTTTGGCGGTGCCGACTGTTAAACACGGGTACGCCCGGAATCTGGAACATGTCCGTTCATCCGGTAATTATAGTAATAGTGGAGGCAGCGATACCGACCAAAATGACAGAATCTATGGTCGTGCGTGTGAAAGAGTACCCCGAGTTTTTGACTTCGGTGTACAACTATATTATAGAAGAATACGAACTCAGACCGCGCGACTTTGAAATGGTGACGAATATTAAAAACGAAGTGGACGACATTATCGACGGCGGTAGAGGACTGAAATACGTGCACGGAGTCGGCGTCGTTCGGTTCGAGTGCTACGACTACAGACACAACCGTAGAGCGTTGCACACTCACAAAACGATACGGTCGAACCGACATCTGTTATTTTGTTCCGAGCCGGAGATCGCCGCTCTGGTGTACATCAACCGGTCGGTGTACGGTCACAGTAAGCACCGGTTGATCAGCACTATGAAATGTTGGCTGCCGACGGTGACGGTAAACGATGTCCAAGTGGCGTTTGGCGGCAACGAGGTGCACAGCGATCTGTACCCGTCATATAGTATCCACTTCTTACGACAAAACCAAACGCCGTTTGCCAACTTGAAGTACGTGTATCACGACACCGCCGAAGGCGACGACGAAATTGTAGACGGTAATATAGTTATACACGACGACGACGACGACGACAACTACACTGTCATCGATAATAACAAGACGATCATGGTTCGAAGACGCTCACGATCACGATCCCGGTCCAGATCTCGTAGCCGGAGTCCGAGCCCAAGGCGGCGAGCGGCCACAGTCGGCGTAAGCACTAAACGCAGACGCAGATCCCGATCACGATCACCGGCAGCCAAGAGTTCCAACAACAGACGCCGTTCCAGGTCGAGGTCTAATTCCCGGTCCCGTACCAGATAGACTCGAAACAAGCGTCGATTCGACAAAACATACGCCCATGCCTTCTCCGCACTTGATTTGGTCGGCTCGAAAAAACATACGCCTACGCCTTCTCTGCACTTGATTTGGTCGCTTTTTCTACACTAGATGTCCTGATTTAGTCGTGATTTTGAAATTCGCAAATTTGATTTTGACGCGCAAGATTGTACGATTTCTAATTTTCGCCCGCCCCACGTTCATTTCAAAACATCTAAAAAGTGTAAGAATCTGGTAAAGTTCTGCTATAAACCTGGTAAAAACTCGGCGAAGGTATCGACTGTAACCTTGAAAAATATCACTCTCGATTTGGGGTTTATTTTTGTGCCGCGTCTTCAAGACAGTTCCAACGAGTCGTCGACTCGTGATACATGACAGTCTGCCACTATCCTCGACACCGTGTCGTAGTCAAACTTGTCCGATACGATGTCGTTCTTGGTGTCTATTAGGCTGTGCAACAGCGGTATCAGACCGTAGTCGTCCGCTTCATCGAACATGCGAGGCGATGCGCTCGAGTCGTAGTCGTCTGTGGCGATCAACACACTCATAAACGGGTACAGATGACGTTTGGTCAGAAACGCCAGGTACGCGGCTACTTGAAAGTACAAGTACCGTATGCCGTCGTCGCCGTCGTAAACTATGCCGTTGTAGTCGGAGACCAGCCGATACGCGTACCGCTGTACAAACGCTTCCGTAGTGTCCAGCATGATTATCATCGTGTTGGCCGACGGTTTGGTGAGCTCGTTCACGCACTCGTGGTAACACGACAGTACGTCCTCTTTGGTTAACTTTTTGGCGTCCGTTTGGCGCATGTACTTGTGCACGATTCGATACAGCGCGGTACATTCGTCGGTGTGTTCGTATATCTTCGGTTCGTTGCGATAGTAGACTAGATGTCGCACCGCTCTAGCCGAGTCGCCGCCGTACAATGAAAACAGGTTCTGGAAATTGACGCTGGCGACGCGAGCCCACGGGTAGCGAGCCTTGATCTTATTCATGGTGGTCGACTTGCCGACCGCGCTCGGTCCACCGATGTACACCGCTTTCAGCAGAGGCCGCGGCCGTTTCCGGTGGTGTTCGCGATCGCACATCGCCAGTCGTTTAGACAAAACGTCCGCCGCCGCCGGCAGTACGCTGTCGTCCATATCGATTAATAACACTATATTGCCGAAAAAATTAACAAGTTTATCGCAACAACGTATTTGTCGATGTCGATGCCACACGCGACTGTATGTACGGGCTGATTTTGATGTAATTACGCCGGTTCGCCTCTTCTATCGTGCGGTACAAGTCGACCTGGGCGCGCACCAACTGAGACATCAACGTGGGCGTAAACTTTATTTTCACCGCGTTGGGCACGTTGCGAACGCCGCCGTTTGTCAGGCTGTACACTTTGCGGTTGTACTGGATGTCGCGCGACAACGCTTCCGACATCGTTCGCACAGTCATTTCGGTCATTTTCGTCATCGGCTGTGTGTTGCCCGGTATCACTTTCGCCACGTACGAGTCGGGGGACGAGGCGCCGAACCTGGCCGGTGTCAGACGTATCTTCGTGTTGGACAGTGCCAACAGACGCGTGAGAAACGACTGCGGCAGCTGCGGTTTGCTGTCCAAATAGTTTTTCACGCACGTGATGGCGTCCGTGTTTCTCGGCTCGCACATCAGCACCGACACTATGTTCGACTCTTTCAACAGTTCGACCAAACTCGAAATATCGCGTAAATGAAACTCTGGCGCGTTGGTGATTTTACAGAATTCTATGATGTAAGATTCATAATGCGGTCTATATAGTAGATCATCGTCGGCCGAATCGCTGCGTCTAGTGGTCGACAACATTGTATATACGCTCGGTATACTACTATAATGTTTAACTTACGCTCAGAGTTTGCGTCCGCCGACGAGTTGGCTCGCCAAGGTCTGATGTGGTCCGTGATTCGCGGCGCACCAGTGTTGGACTCACGATTCGACGCGAACGGGTCGACAGTAAAGAAGAAGACGGCCGCTATACACGGCCACCGTCAGATTAATCCCGTGTACCAAGTGAAGATCCGCAAATCACTGGGCGCGGTGGTACAACTGTTGACCGAAAACACGGCAGACGACAACGACGACATTCTTAACG
The DNA here is from genome assembly GCA_034769895.1 of Magicicada septendecula. Lineage (NCBI taxonomy): Eukaryota > Metazoa > Arthropoda > Insecta > Hemiptera > Cicadidae > Magicicada > Magicicada septendecula. The sequence continues at coordinate 456,378,356 of CM068367.1, forward strand.
AGCACACCATACGTCACGTGGCCAAGAACCAAATTACAGCGTTAGTAAACGGCACCTCTGTAGACGTTAATGACGTTCTACAATTGGCGGTACGTACACCGATACTGGCGTATTCGCCCGAACCACCGCCTACGTACGACTTTAAACTGCCGCTACGTCCTACCACCGGCGTTTCGTTGTTCGCTTTTGAACTGATGGCGTTCAACAATCGCGTGATTTACCAGTACTACGAGGGTGTCACTTTCTCCACATACTTTTACCACAACGCGATCTATATGCTCGACGTGTCGGACGCCGACCTGTTAGAGACCGACGAACGGTGGCAAGCGCGACTGGCTCTGCTCATCAAGCGCACAGACTTTGCCGACATCGTCAGCATGGCCGCGTTCTACGAAGACACGGTCCGGTACCGAGGTGTCGGTTATGACACGTCGTTTGTCCCCAACTACGATGTTTACAGTCTGACGCCGGCGTCGCGAATCGGCTGCGACATGGCCGAATCTAAACAGCCACAGTGTACCGATTCCAAGTGTATCAACCATAAAAATTCGCCGCACACCGTTACGCCCGACGACAGTGTGGCTGTGGAAAAGCTGTTGACATACCGAGCCGGATTGGACGTGCGGCGAGTGGACAAAGTACCGCCCGAATACATGAGCGTATTCTTGACGTTTCCCTTCAAGGACGGCCACTACATTCGGCCCGACGGCTCTATACTGTATCTGGACGTAGGGTTGCCGCGTCGAGCCAGTGTGACGTTGACCATAGAACGGATTTGCGACATGTCCACGCTGGAACAAGACGCGGCTGACGCCGCGCGTACACTGCGGCTGCAAGACGTGCTGGCGTACGCTCTGCACGCCGACCGACTAGAATCTCAAGGCGTGGCGCTACTGATACTGCGTCAGATGATCGGCAACATTATCAAAGTAAACGATATCAAAATACGACTGCCGTACGCCAACGAAGTGCTAGACTGGGTCGCTCGACATTGTGCTAAAGAAGACAGTGTGCTCATCATCATGCCGAAAGGCGGCAAAGACGACAAGAACCAGAACTCGGTGGCCACCGCTGTAGCTCTGATACGCGACATCGCCGCCAGCGTGCAGTCAAAGTTGGCCGCCGCGTTCGTGTGCTCCTCGTTTCATCTGATGGAAAGCGATTATCGCGACGTGTACGATAAACTGGCAACGGACGCTGAACTGTACGTCTTCTTCACGTTAGTACTTCAACAGTACAACGTCAACGCGTACCGCCTCCACCGCGACAGGCTGAAACCAAAGTTCGGCGGCCGCGACACCAACGACATGTTTCAATACCGCGACCCGATGGCGTTCTTGGCTAACAAGTATCGAACGTACACGCGGCCGTACACAGACTCGTCCGTACAAAACAGACTGGACGCCTTTACCCAACCGCTAGTCACACCGACGGACATATCCGCGACCACCAAACCGATATGCAATCCGGACCAGTGCATGGAACTGTACGAATTTTCAGACCCACAACTGAACACGCTGGCCGCGACCGGCACCGTAGATCTGACACCCTCTCAGATCGCCTCGTACATAGCGTTGTGCATCTCGTAAACATTGATTTTTTGCTTTAGATAGTAGTATTATTATTATTACTAACGGTCAGAGAAACAACATGCGCCTATAATGACTATAACAGACGCGACACCTACGCCGGCGGCGCGGCCGTACGGTGGTGTAGAAGATCCCGTGGTAAGCGTTATAAAGTCCAAAGTGTTACAAGAGTTTATACCGCAAGTGCCCGAGATCGTCACCTTTATAGAGAAACAATACGGCTTCAACACCGCGATCGCTCGCGACTACCTGCAGAACAAGGTGAGCAACGTGCTGGCCGCACTGTCTACACCGTTGCTGGACGAACAGCGCAAACGGCAACGCAAAATAGACGCGCTAAACGAAGAGCTGGTGTTCGTCAAAGATCTGTACTCGAGAGACGCCGGTAACGCTAACGCGATGCGCAACGAATACGAGCGCAAGACCGTCAAAGAAATCGCCTCACTAAAGACGCAAAACAGCAAACATACCGCCAAACTCATGGCGTTGATGCGCGCGTTCGGCCTGCCTGCACAGAGAGTCAAAGTGTCGAACGCGTGGACCGACTTGGAAGACAGTGTAAACAAGTTGTTGCAACAGCGACAGGAACACGAAACTATGAAACAACAAATCGAAACGCTACAAGAAAAGCTAAAGGAAAAGGCGAACCAACTGAACGCCACCGCCGAGGACGGACAGAAGCAGTTCAGCGAGCGTATCGCTCGCCTGTCGGACGAACTAGTGGCAAAACGTCAAGAGCTAGAGTGTTACAAGACGAAAGCGGAACATCGAATCGCCACGTTGGAACAGATCGTTGATCAGAAAAACGCGCAAATCGAAACGCTCGAGGCGAGCGACGCCGACAGGCAGGCGCGTATCGACCAACTGAGCGCGAGCGATGTCAGCAAACAGTCGCATATAAATCAGCTGACTGAGAGCGACGTCAGCAAACTGATCGAGTCGCCGAGTTGGAACAGAGTGTGAATCAGAAAAACGGGGAAATCGAAAAGATTACTGCGGCTAGAGACTCTACACTCTTGTCGCTGGCCACCGCTAGAAACGATTGTTTGACAAATGTCAGTCAGTACACGGCACAAATCGACGCGCTGAACAAAGAGTTAAACGCTTTGCGTATAAAATTGTCCGAGTCCACAGAGCTTAACGACCGGACTAAAACGTGTCTCGTCGAGTATGAAATGATTAAAACTCTTTACGAAAGGGTGTCGGAATCGTTGGAAAAGGCGCGATCCTATTACGCCGGCAGTAAAGCGGCCATGGACTATAACGAGCCGGTGACAAACATTATTCTCGACGTGCTGGCCAAAGTGCAGGCGAACGTCTTGGATTTCTCCAGCGTCAAAATACCCAAGCCCACGCCGATCGTGGCGCACGCTGAAGTGCAGACGACTGAAATACCCGTACAAGAAGACGCGACAAGTATACAACGACCCGAAGACATTGAAACGAACGTCGTCCAGCGACAGCAACTTGAAACCGTTGCTTGCGACGCGAACGCGGCGTGCACAAGTCAAGCGGTCGCGTTGCCGGCCAACACCAATAAACGAACGTTCGAAGCGACGATGTCGGATGCAGGTTCCGACCCGGATTGGACACCGACGCGTCAATTTCCAGAACCTGTTTTCATTGTACGGCGGCGACTCGGCTAGAGCGGTGCGACATCTAGTCTACTATCGCAACGAACCGAAGATATACGAACACACCGACGAATGTACCGCGCTGTATCGAATCGTGCACAAGTACATGCGCCAAACGGACGCCAAAAAGTTAACCAAAGAGGACGTACTGTCGTGTTACCACGAGTGCGTGAACGAGCTCACCAAACCGTCGGCCAACACGATGATAATCATGCTGGACACTACGGAAGCGTTTGTACAGCGGTACGCGTATCGGCTGGTCTCCGACTACAACGGCATAGTTTACGACGGCGACGACGGCATACGGTACTTGTACTTTCAAGTAGCCGCGTACCTGGCGTTTCTGACCAAACGTCATCTGTACCCGTTTATGAGTGTGTTGATCGCCACAGACGACTACGACTCGAGCGCATCGCCTCGCATGTTCGATGAAGCGGACGACTACGGTCTGATACCGCTGTTGCACAGCCTAATAGACACCAAGAACGACATCGTATCGGACAAGTTTGACTACGACACGGTGTCGAGGATAGTGGCAGACTGTCATGTATCACGAGTCGACGACTCGTTGGAACTGTCTTGAAGACGCGGCACAAAAATAAACCCCAAATCGAGAGTGATATTTTTCAAGGTTACAGTCGATACCTTCGCCGAGTTTTTACCAGGTTTATAGCAGAACTTTACCAGATTCTTACACTTTTTAGATGTTTTGAAATGAACGTGGGGCGGGCGAAAATTAGAAATCGTACAATCTTGCGCGTCAAAATCAAATTTGCGAATTTCAAAATCACGACTAAATCAGGACATCTAGTGTAGAAAAAGCGACCAAATCAAGTGCAGAGAAGGCGTAGGCGTATGTTTTTTCGAGCCGACCAAATCAAGTGCGGAGAAGGCATGGGCGTATGTTTTGTCGAATCGACGCTTGTTTCGAGTCTATCTGGTACGGGACCGGGAATTAGACCTCGACCTGGAACGGCGTCTGTTGTTGGAACTCTTGGCTGCCGGTGATCGTGATCGGGATCTGCGTCTGCGTTTAGTGCTTACGCCGACTGTGGCCGCTCGCCGCCTTGGGCTCGGACTCCGGCTACGAGATCTGGACCGGGATCGTGATCGTGAGCGTCTTCGAACCATGATCGTCTTGTTATTATCGATGACAGTGTAGTTGTCGTCGTCGTCGTCGTCGTGTATAACTATATTACCGTCTACAATTTCGTCGTCGCCTTCGGCGGTGTCGTGATACACGTACTTCAAGTTGGCAAACGGCGTTTGGTTTTGTCGTAAGAAGTGGATACTATATGACGGGTACAGATCGCTGTGCACCTCGTTGCCGCCAAACGCCACTTGGACATCGTTTACCGTCACCGTCGGCAGCCAACATTTCATAGTGCTGATCAACCGGTGCTTACTGTGACCGTACACCGACCGGTTGATGTACACCAGAGCGGCGATCTCCGGCTCGGAACAAAATAACAGATGTCGGTTCGACCGTATCGTTTTGTGAGTGTGCAACGCTCTACGGTTGTGTCTGTAGTCGTAGCACTCGAACCGAACGACGCCGACTCCGTGCACGTATTTCAGTCCTCTACCGCCGTCGATAATGTCGTCCACTTCGTTTTTAATATTCGTCACCATTTCAAAGTCGCGCGGTCTGAGTTCGTATTCTTCTATAATATAGTTGTACACCGAAGTCAAAAACTCGGGGTACTCTTTCACACGCACGACCATAGATTCTGTCATTTTGGTCGGTATCGCTGCCTCCACTATTACTATAATTACCGGATGAACGGACATGTTCCAGATTCCGGGCGTACCCGTGTTTAACAGTCGGCACCGCCAAACAACTTCGCCGCGTCCGGACGGCGCGCGCCACCAAACAGCGAACGTTCGTCCGGACGCCGCAAAACAGTACAACAGATCGACGCAACCGTATCGACATCCGGCTCAGTTTACCAATTTTAACACGAAAACTACCGACGAGGATGAAGACGAAGAAGAATCGAAGTCTTTGCTGACACAGCATTGGGTCAGCGCGCACGCAAACTCGTTTCAACCGATCGTACGTGAAAAACGTACACCATCGGCAGACAAGCCGAACACTCTGTTGTACGTGCACGCGACAGATCAACCGATAGTGCCTACGTACGCCGACAAAATAGTAATGTCGGCAGCGGATACTCGTGCTGGCGAGGATGAGGAGGAGGAAGTAGTGGCTGCAGACGAAATCACGTCGAAAGACAAAGACATCGACGCGGACGAAGAAGTCGAGTCGATATTGGGCGAAAAACGTCTAGAGCAACGGTACGACCAACGTCGCAGGTTAAAGCGACAGAGAAGTCTTAGCCGCATGTCGGTGGTGCGTGGCGGCCGTAAAACGCCGGCACGATTCGCTAAACGACGTCGATTGAACGACGGCGGAGCTTTTACTACCGAACCGGCGACACATACAAAAAGCGTACTCTCCAGCATAATTAAATACGCCAAGTACCCGATGTACATGTCGTTAAATATTGTCTCTATATCTTTTATGCTCTCAAGCATGGGTGTCGATATGTCTCAGTATACTAACTTGATTCGCGTGTCGGCCTCGATGTTAAGACACGTCACTGCTACGAACGGTATCGACGTGTTATGACGTTTAACTGCCGGCGCATTGGCGAGCGCTGCAGAGCTGGGCTCGACTCTAACGCCCACGGACTAACCAGTATTGTTTTTTACTTGCGTAAATATATAGTGCTGGGTTTGTATGTAATCCGTATGCGTCGTCAACATGCTTCCAGTAATCAAATCGGACCACTGGGCCAAAAAGGAGGAGCAGTCGCAGTCGCAGTCGCAGACGGCGATTGTCCAGAAGCCGCTTCAAGTACCGGTCGTGTACGTGCCTTTACAGCAACAGGGTGCCCCAGTGATGTATGCTACCGCGCCTGTGACTATACACCATGCGCCAAATTCTACGTACCACAATAACCCGGGACCGGACACGTATCTACCGTATTTGGAACGACCGCCGCCTACGTACTCGCCGACCGCTCCAGAAGGACCTGCAACACTACACGTGAGTAACGTCAGACCGCCGGTAGTGACGCTGGACAATGTACAGACGCTAAACAACAACAATGACGACGACGACGACGACGATAAAAAAGAACCAGAAAAACAAACCCTATTGAGTACATTTAAAGTGTCAAAACCAGTCAAGAAACGCGATACGAGTACTGCGAAGGAAAATAGTATGGTAGAACTGAATCCCATCAACACGTCGAACATAATCGAAACCTTTGACACCATCGAAGACGGTCTGACCGACACTTTGCAACAAGAAAAGAACCGAAGTTCGGTGTCATACAATATGCTGAAATGTTGTAGAGTGAGTGTGCGCACAGTCAAACACGTACTTATCGCGTTGGTCGCTTTGAGTGCCGTGTACACGGCAGCCCTACGGAACGCTTGTACCCACCAATGTTTTGTACGCTTGTACGAATCACCAACGCATGTCTGTCGACCGGTTGTTCAAAGTAGTAGTAGTAGTAGTAGTAGTATGTCTATGTTAAGACTATAGTAAGATATATATTATACATATATGTTGGGTATATCCTTAACATAGACGGACGGCTAGTTTGCTGAATCGGCTCCGTAAGAATATCGGTTGGATCACTGTCGACCGGTACCACGTTTTGTTGTCCAAATGAATGGTACGTCTATGTTAAGAATACACATCAAGATATATATTGTATACGTATGTGTTGGGTAGACGGATGTCTTGTGCCGGTCCAATTTTTGCCACAGACCCTGTCGATCGGAACCGCGTTTGATCGTCCAAAGTAGTAGTATGTCTATGTTAATACTACAGTAAGATATATATTATATATATTATTATATATTTTTTACTTCATATATATATGTACATCTATGTTGGGTATATCGTTAACAAAGGCGGACGGCTATTTTGGCGTAGCAGAGCAGTCGAGTGCGTAAGAGGGCGGACTGTCGCGAAATCGGCAGTGAAACCGTTCGCCATAAGAATAACACGGGAATAGACGACGGAGTATACGACTGCGAAAAACGAGCGAGGTCAAATTGAAAATGAGGGTGAATGTTTTCTAAAATAGGGGTGATGCTCACCACCCCTAGGGGTGAGGCGAAGGTTGGTCCGGGAAAAGAGCGTCGCCAGCGACCGACATTTGTAAGCTGAAAACCGGTCGGATTTCAACAAAACGCCTAACATTACCTAGTAGAGAATACGATATTCGGATCCTGTATGTACGGTGAAGGCGACATAGTTTAACGCAGTAGTAGTCTGTTAAGGATACATCGAGGTGTATACTACGTTCTGACCACGGACCGCTTGTACCGCGTTAAACAAAGCTTAGTCGTTCACAGTAGTAGAATAAATCAAGTTCCGTATTATGGTCTGACCACGGAACGCTTGTATCGCGTTAAACAAACCTTAGTCGTACACAGTACTAGTCTGTCTATGTTAAGCATACATCGAGTTGTATAGTACACTCTGACAACGGAACGCTTGTACCGAGCACGACAACGGGCCCCGGTGGTGTCTACGGTACCGAGTTTAGTCGTCCAAAGTAGTAGTATGTCTATGTTAAGAATATATCAAGATATATATTGTATGTATTTGTACATACGTGTTGGGTATATCCTTAACATAGACGGATCCTTTGTTTCAACCAATTTTGTGCCGCACAACAGACGCGATCGTGTCGACCGGTACCGAGTTTGGGTGTCCAAAGTAGTAGTATGTCTATGTTAAGTATATAGTAATATATATATATTATATATATATTTTTACTTCATATATATTGTAATATTATAGCGGGACTTCCGGCTACCGTTTTACTCTGCAAAATGTAAATATTGTACAATTTGTGTGTAATGAGTGTACATGTCTTCTCGATCCGTAGTTCGAATGCGTGCAACTTCTGTAGATTTCGTTCGTGGCGAACGTACGAATAACCAGGTCTTGATGTTCACTAGGGGTGAGAAAGTCCCGGTGGCGCCAAATTGTTTTCTTAAAACAATTAAAATAAAATTCAAGGGCGTATGACCAGCGCCGCTCAAGCGGTTTGAATAATTCAAATATTTCCGCCAGCTAGGCCCACTGTAGTACACAGCCGTTCGATGCGTGGGCTGTGTAAATCGTCAGTCATCTGCTAAAATGTACATAAAATATTGTGCACCTCATAATGAAATTATAACACCGTGGTTACACTCAATACTTACACATTTTTTATTAGTGATTATTATTCATTTAATACAAATTATTCTAATACAAATGCTCCGGTTATTTATATGAGACAATTACAGGGTTTGACAATCGATATTTGAATTGATACCAGACGTTTAATGATGGCGTCTGTTAAAAATTGTATACAAATTATTAATGTCGTTTGTCATAGGCTCTTGAGGTTACGTTCAAAGGATTACAAATATTTTAAAAACAATAAAAATACACACCTTTACATCAAGTAAACTTAACTAACATATTGTGTATGTAGAATTTGTTTAGCGCAGTGTAGTAAAAGTGTTTACAAGTTATGGATCATTAACAACAGTTTATATTGGTTAGTTTATAAATTGTCAGTGACTTAAATTTCTTTTTAATCTTTGAAAGTAATGAATTTCAGTTCAGTGAGATTTCGACCTTTAGTGAGATAATTAACGTGAGTTTATTTATATATTTCGGGTAATTTAAGAGGTACTTATCACTTCCGTAGTTATGGCGAATTCATACGATCTGTTATTCATGGGTTATACTATAATCTTCTTTAATTTGCTGGATTCAGGACATCAGGCATCTTTTTCAGTTTAACTGGTAGTAATTTATTTTCTTTTTTCGTTAATTTGGCCTCAACTTCAATAATATGGCTCCAGTCTTTATTTTATGTCTTGGCATACACTTAGTAATAACTTTTTCTGATATTTTCTATGTTTTAATGGACAATTTTGGTCACTCGAAAATTAGCGTCTATCTCATTAAAGCGTCATACATTCAGTAAAAAATCTAACGGTATTTTTGGCTTGTTACTCCACAGTTTCCATGGTAACGTAATTATTCTACCTGGTCGATCTCAAAATAAACCCATTGTTATTAAACCTTGAATTTTTGTTTAATTTGAATAAATATTTTATAATGGCTATATTTACTTGGGGATAATTTCAATGGTTGTAATCTTTTCGTAGATGTTTCTATTTTCTTTCAAAGATTAGTTTGATATCTTACAAGATTGGTCTAAGTCATGTATTAATGTTTTAGTCCAAAATGGCTAATACTATGCTAATACATAATTTACTTATTTCTAAGTTTTAATATAATTCTGCCATGTTCCCTTTCGTTACACATAATTAATATAATTTGCCTATTATTTCTTATAAAGGTATTGCTATTATTTTCTTTATAAATTCCTTACTTACTCAAAACATACTAACATATTACTGTAAAACTATTTCTTCTGGTAATTATTGCCTTAAACATTAAGCCAATAACTTCTTTCTTTAAATTAACAAATGAACAAATTTGGTGAGTGTTATATCTACACCATCTCTTTTATAACAGTAACCACCCTGTTGATTTTATACTGAGATAATATTTTTTCTGTTTTTTTACATTCAACTTATTCTGTGTCTTTCAGTCTAATATACTTAACTTAATTGCTCATTTAACATGTGCTTATATTTTGGGTTTGTCACACTTGTTTCACTCTTTTTTCTTAAGATTATATACTGTTTATTTTATTACACTTATCACTTCACTGTTCAACTTTGTCACTCCCTACCTATCTCTAATTACCCTTATATTTCTCACGATCTCACTATTATTACAAAGTTTTTGTATCTATTGAGTTCATGTCTCTTTTGTTAACTTCAGACTGTCACATATCATTTTATAATATGCAAACAACATGGTATTGTAAATACATCTTTCAAACAAAACATAACTTTGTATATATTGTCATTAAAGTGATAAAAATTGGTCTGAAATGTCATAATTAGTAATAATAACAACAATTCAATAATGTTAAAATATATTGTGTTAATTGAAACATACTACATCTGTAGCACCAGCCATAATATTAGCGAATAAATAAACTCTCCAAAACCTTATACTTTCAAACACATAATGCTGAAATAATATACATACTGCTGAAATAATCTTAGTAAAAGTTCCAAAGTATATAGTAGACTATACAATTTGTTCTCTGATTGAACCACGCACACATTTCTATTCCCTGTCTGTATGAGTGTAATTTTAAACATAACAGCTGACACATCACCTATAGATAAGGATATACATACAATCATATCTACCCATGGTTTTTTATGTATAACAATTGCTGATATACTGTCATTTACAAGTTACCACTAATAAAAATTTAAACATAAATTATTAACAATAATAAAAATTATTCTCTTTTAAAACAATCTTGTGAGTTAATTGTTATGGCCATGTAATTTTTTATTTTCTTCTTTTTTCTTCACTGTCTTCTTGTCTCGCTTTACTTTGGTTGATATCTGGCCAATCTCTGGGGTTGGGTCAATGTCAGTTGTCGGTCAGTCTAGTTCGTATTTTCTTGTTTTGTGACCACCTTTGGTTGTATTCTTCTTCCTTCACTATTGATTATATTTACTACTTTCATTCTCGTTATCATTTATCTATCAAAATATATTGTTTCTTGGCATTTTTTACATACTTTTTTATATCAAATGTGATCAGGGTTTGGCAATGTTATATAATGCCCTTCCACCAAAATTGATCATTTTATAAAACGTGAATTTGAGTTTGATGAAATTATCAATTGTATCGTATCAAATTTTTTTATTTTATTTATTTTTTTTTCAAATTCTCCTGCTTCTCATTCATTTTTTATAATTAATTCTGTATCCTTTAATTCCATTCTTCTTAGTCTTTCTTCATTATCTTCTCATATTGCGAACTGGCTTATTGAATTTTTATTATAACTTATTCCCTATAAATCTTATTTTTCATCAAAACTACTCTTATACTGATATCAGGGGAACATCATCCCTGCTCAGTAAAATGATTGCTGGTTCATTCCACAGACAATCTCAATTAATAATTCTTAAATATAGTCAACTCGTGACTCAAAATAATAATAATAATAATCATAATCATAATATTTGTTGGGAATCTTTTACTTTTATACTTCATTATAGCTCAGTTCGAGTCATATATTGTTTCATCTTTCTTTATAGATACTATTTGAAGCATTGTTTTTTATTGATACAATTCACATTTTTATTCATTTTTAATTACTCTTTGTTTCATCTCATTTCACATTATAACTCTTAGAATGTTTATTTCATTTATATTGTTTTGTGATCATTGGTTTGGGTAATTTTACTTCCCCTCTTTCTAAATAGTTGTGGAAGCTGATCATTTTGATTGATATTTTTTCATAATTTTTAAAATATCATAGTAAGTTATGGCTTCTTACTAGTTAGGAATTTTTTGTAGCTTATTCCTTTACAGTATGTTATGCTTTTTATGCCTCATTTTTTGGCTAAATATTATGGTAATTTAACCTTATTTTGTAGGAATGTTTTGTAACTACACTCCTCTATTGTTAATTTTTATTTAAATATTGTAGTAAGTTGGTTGCTCTTACTTTATCTGAATGCCTTGTGACTTTTATCTCTCCATTTTTACTTGTTCTAAAATATTATTGAGATATTTGGGTAAGCTTTTCTTACATATCTTTTTTGATTTTTTACAATTTTTTATTCATCATAATGGTTTCTCTAATGCTTAGTGTAAGCTGTACTTACGAATGTTTTGGAATTTTGACATTCTTTAGAGATCTTTTCTTTATGGCATTGGCAGACTTGTTTGTTTGTCACTTTATTTATTTTTTTTTTTTCTTTATTTAAAGTATTTTTTTTTTTTTTTTTTTTTTTTTTTTTACTTTAAATTGTTTTTTACAGTTATTGTTGATTGTCATAATATTTCTTAATTGAGGCTTGATTGTATACCCCCTTTATTTTCTTGGTGACGGGGTGAGTGATCTCGTAAGTGTTATTGCCCTTGTCTTTTGTTATAGTGTATGGTCCCATATTCCAGTGTTCATCTGCATTTGGTTTATCCATTGTCCATGATTACATAAGTTTCCTCCGTTGTTCGGACTGCTCTGGTGTGCATCACTGTTTCTGTCTGTGTTATATATGTCTCTTTTATCTGGTACAGCCACTCTTCTAATACCATGTGTTCTCTGGCATCAGTGCCTACCTCAATCACTTGATGATGTTGTTTACTACTCAACGAAGTTAATCGTACCTCCGTTATTGATCTTCTCACTGATATTGGTTTATTTGGTATTTCTATCTCTGGTAATTTCCCTTTTCTTGTAGACTTTCTCAATTTGTCATACATTGTTTTGTTGTGATGCTTTTCAACTTTGGATATCCTCCATTTAAAGATAGGTTTGCTGAAAGTTTTACTCGCTGGTTGATCGTTGATCCCTCCTAGAATTTCCTTCAGAGTTCTCCTACACTCCATAACATTCATCATTTCCGTATGGTCATTAATTGGTCGATTAAACGTCTCAAGTAGTCCGTTCTTCATCATCTCCAATTCCTCTCTGGTATTGATTCGTTTTCTCTGATGTATTTTCTTGGTCTTCTTAGTTATCTGTTTTTTCTGTACTCCTCTACGGTTGGTTCCTTTGTGTTTACTTTTCTCTTTGTTTTCGTTACCTTTATTTTGATGTAACAATGTATTTGGGTCTTCTTGAATTTCTGTTTTTTCACTATTTCCTTCTGGAGTGGTGTTTATTGTTTCATTCACCTTCTTGAACCCGTTACCTAATGTCTCATTAAGTAGATCTATTTGGTAATTGGTTTCTTCCCCTTTCTTATTCATCTCCATTTTTGTCTGGTCGCTTTCTTCACGACGTTCTCTGAAAATTAGTCTTATTTGCTGCTTCATTTCTTCCTTATTTTCCTCGTGGTCCTTCTTCAGCTGTTCCTTCAATTCTTTCTTTAATTCTTCGTTTCTTTGCTGAATTTCCTCCAGCAATCGTTGTTGTAGTGTTTCATTATTTTGGTTGATTGTTTTCCTCAATTCTTCCTTAGTACTCACTATTTTTTCATTGATCTGTTTGAAATTGTCACTGGTTTCTTTCTTCATGCCGTCGAATTTCTCCTCCTGTTTCTTAAAATTTTGGTTAATCAATTCCCACAATTTTTGTAAATCCATTCCTCCTGTGGCTTCCCCCCTATCTCCAGCCTGTGTTTCCATTTCTTCGTCTTGGCTTGGTTCTGTTGTGGTTATTACTGTCTCTACTTCTTCAATCGGTGTTCCTTCCTCTTCTTCCCCTCTGTTTTCTTCCATCTCCTTCTCCTTTGCCAATTTTTTCGACACTCCTCTGGTGTGCATTTTGTAATCTTTCGTAATCGCCGCTAGAATTTATAGGGTTTAATTGTATAATTTCTTTATTATTCTAGCTCCACTAGTTGGCGCGCCAATTTGTAATATTATAGCGGGACTTCCGGCTACCGTTTTACTCTGCAAAATGTAAATAATGTACAATTTGTGTGTAATGAGTGTACATGTCTTCTCGATCCGTAGTTCGAATGCGTGCAACTTCTGTAGATTTCGTTCGTGGCGAACGTACGAATAACCAGGTCTTGATGTTCACTAGGGGTGAGAAAGTCCCGGTGGCGCCAAATTGTTTTCTTAAAACAATTAAAATAAAATTCAAGGGCGTATGACCAGCGCCGCTCAAGCGGTTTGAATAATTCAAATATTTCCGCCAGCTAGGCCCACTGTAGTACACAGCCGTTCGATGCGTGGGCTGTGTAAATCGTCAGTCATCTGCTAAAATGTACATAAAATATTGTGCACCTCCTAATGAAATTATAACACCGTGGTTACACTCAATACTTACACATTTTTTATTAGTGATTATTATTCATTTAATACAAATTATTCTAATACAAATGCTCCGGTTATTTATATGAGACAATTACAGGGTTTGACAATCGATATTTGAATTGATACCAGACGTTTAATGATGGCGTCTGTTAAAAATTGTATACAAATTATTAATGTCGTTTGTCATAGGCTCTTGAGGTTACGTTCAAAGGATTACAAATATTTTAAAAACAATAAAAATACACACCTTTACATCAAGTAAACTTAACTAACATATTGTGTATGTAGAATTTGTTTAGCGCAGTGTAGTAGAAGTGTTTACAAGTTATGGATCATTAACAACAGTTTATATTGGTTAGTTTATAAATTGTCAGTGACTTAAATTTCTTTTTAATCTTTGAAAGTAATGAATTTCAGTTCAGTGAGATTTCGACCTTTAGTGAGATAATTAACGTGAGTTTATTTATATATTTCGGGTAATTTAAGAGGTACTTATCACTTCCGTAGTTATGGCGAATTCATACGATCTGTTATTCATGGGTTATACTATAATCTTCTTTAATTTGCTGGATTCAGGACATCAGGCATCTTTTTCAGTTTAACTGGTAGTAATTTATTTTCTTTTTTCGTTAATTTGGCCTCAACTTCAATAATATGGCTCCAGTCTTTATTTTATGTCTTGGCATACACTTAGTAATAACTTTTTCTGATATTTTCTATGTTTTAATGGACAATTTTGGTCACTCGAAAATTAGCGTCTATCTCATTAAAGCGTCATACATTCAGTAAAAAATCTAACGGTATTTTTGGCTTGTTACTCCACAGTTTCCATGGTAACGTAATTATTCTACCTGGTCGATCTCAAAATAAACCCATTGTTATTAAACCTTGAATTTTTGTTTAATTTGAATAAATATTTTATAATGGCTATATTTACTTGGGGATAATTTCAATGGTTGTAATCTTTTCGTAGATGTTTCTATTTTCTTTCAAAGATTAGTTTGATATCTTACAAGATTGGTCTAAGTCATGTATTAATGTTTTAGTCCAAAATGGCTAATACTATGCTAATACATAATTTACTTATTTCTAAGTTTTAATATAATTCTGCCATGTTCCCTTTCGTTACACATAATTAATATAATTTGCCTATTATTTCTTATAAAGGTATTGCTATTATTTTCTTTATAAATTCCTTACTTACTCAAAACATACTAACATATTACTGTAAAACTATTTCTTCTGGTAATTATTGCCTTAAACATTAAGCCAATAACTTCTTTCTTTAAATTAACAAATGAACAAATTTGGTGAGTGTTATATCTACACCATCTCTTTTATAACAGTAACCACCCTGGTGATTTTATACTGAGATAATATTTTTTCTGTTTTTTTACATTCAACTTATTCTGTGTCTTTCAGTCTAATATACTTAACTTAATTGCTCATTTAACATGTGCTTATATTTTGGGTTTGTCACACTTGTTTCACTCTTTTTTCTTAAGATTATATGCTGTTTATTTTATTACACTTATCACTTCACTGTTCAACTTTGTCACTCCCTACCTATCTCTAATTACCCTTATATTTCTCACGATCTCACTATTATTACAAAGTTTTTGTATCTATTGAGTTCATGTCTCTTTTGTTAACTTCAGACTGTCACATATCATTTTATAATATGCAAACAACATGGTATTGTAAATACATCTTTCAAACAAAACATAACTTTGTATATATTGTCATTAAAGTGATAAAAATTGGTCTGAAATGTCATAATTAGTAATAATAACAACAATTCAATAATGTTAAAATATATTGTGTTAATTGAAACATACTACATCTGTAGCACCAGCCATAATATTAGCGAATAAATAAACTCTCCAAAACCTTATACTTTCAAACACATAATGCTGAAATAATATACATACTGCTGAAATAATCTTAGTAAAAGTTCCAAAGTATATAGTAGACTATACAATTTGTTCTCTGATTGAACCACGCACACATTTCTATTCCCTGTCTGTATGAGTGTAATTTTAAACATAACAGCTGACACATCACCTATAGATAAGGATATACATACAATCATATCTACCCATGGTTTTTTATGTATAACAATTGCTGATATACTGTCATTTACAAGTTACCACTAATAAAAATTTAAACATAAATTATTAACAATAATAAAAATTATTCTCTTTAAAACAATCTTGTGAGTTAATTGTTATGGCCATGTAATTTTTTATTTTCTTCTTTTTTCTTCACTGTCTTCTTGTCTCGCTTTACTTTGGTTGATATCTGGCCAATCTCTGGGGTTGGGTCAATGTCAGTTGTCGGTCAGTCTAGTTCGTATTTTCTTGTTTTGTGACCACCTTTGGTTGTATTCTTCTTCCTTCACTATTGATTATATTTACTACTTTCATTCTCGTTATCATTTATCTATCAAAATATATTGTTTCTTGGCATTTTTTACATACTTTTTTATATCAAATGTGATCAGGGTTTGGCAATGTTATAATATATGTATGTACATCTATGTGGGTATATCGTTAACAAAGGCGGACGGCTATTTTGCCGTGAGAAGAGACGAGTCCGTAAAGGAGTGGACTGTCGCCAGCGCCCGACATACACGAACCGACGGCTGAAGCGATCGCCATAAGAATAACACGGGAATCGACGACGGAGGAGACGACGGTATCGGCGAGCGAAAAACGAGCAAGGTCGAAGCAGAAATAGGGGTAAATGTTTTGTAAAATGGGGTTGATGTTCACCACCCCTAGAGCCGAGGCGAAGGTTGGTCCGGAAAAAGAGCGTCGCCAACGTCCAACATTTGTAAGCTGAAAACCGATCGGATTTCAACAAAACGCCAAGCATTACCTAGTAGAAAGCACGGCATTCGGATCCCGTATGTATGGTGTAGACGACATTGTTGTACACGGTAGTAGTCTATGTTGAGAATACATCTCGTTGTGTACATTCGGAACACGGAACGCTTGTACTGCGTTAAATTGGCCTTAGTTGTACACAGTACCGGTCTGTCTTTGTTAAGAATACATCGCGGTGTATAGTATATACGTTATGACAACGGAACGCTTACAACAACGGTGGACGGCCCCCCCCCGTACCGGTTTTGGTCGTCCAAAACAGTAGTACGTCTGTGTTACATTCTGACCCTCGGACGGCTAGTCAGCCGTAGCAAAGGAATCTCGACAAGATCGGTCGGATCAGTGTCGATCGACCACGCGTTTGGTCGTCCAAAGTAGTAGTATGTCTATGTTAGGACTATAGTAAGCGATACATATACGTCGGCTATATCCTTAACACAGACGGATGATTTGTGCCGACCGATTATTATTTGCCGCGGACAAGACGCGACTGTACGGCCGTAGATCGGTACCAAGTTCGGTTGTCCCAAAGTAGTAGTAGTAGTAGTAGTAGTAGTATGTCTATGTTAAGTATATAGTAATATATATATTATATATATTTTTACTTGATATATATATGTACATAAATGTGGGTATATCCTTAACAAAGGCCGACTGCTAATTCGACGTAGGAAAGCGGTCGACTCGGCAGCGAGTCGGCTGCCGCCAGCACCCGACCGGAGTAGACGACGAACGAAAAACGAGCAAGGTCGAAGCAGAAATAGGGGTGAATGATTTATAAAACGAGGGGTGCTGTTCACCACCCCTAGAGGCGAGGCGGAGGTTGGTCCGAGAAAAGCGATAAAATTTTCGTGCCGTCTACTCCGTCGTCGATCCCGTGTTATTCTTATGGCGAACGGTTTTACCGCCGGTTCGTGTATGTTGTGTGCTGGCGACGTGTCGGCTAGCCTAGCCGACATCGAAGGACTCGTAATTACCTTCGTTGACCGTAGGACTTGTAATAATTCTCGTTATGTGTCGCTATAGGATCAGTAGTAGTAGTAGTATTAGTAGTATGTCTATGTTAAGTATATAGTAATATGTATATATATTATATATATATTTTTACTTGATATATATGTATGTACATCTATGTGGGTATATCCTTAACAAAGGCCGACGGCTAATTCGCCGTAGGAAAGCGGTCGACTCGGCAGCGAGTCGGCTGCCGCCAGCAGCCGACATACACGGACCGACGGTGAAACCGTTCGCCGTAAGAATAACACGAGAATCGATGATGGAGTAGACGGCGAACGAAAAACGAGCGAGGTCGAAGCAGAAATAGGGGTGAACGATTTATAAAACGAGTGGGGTAATGTTCACCACCCCAGAGTTGAGGCGACGGTTGGCCCGAGAAAAGAGCCTCGCCAGCGATCAAATTTTTGTGTCGCCTACTCCATCCTCGATTCCCGTGTTATTCTTATGGCGAACAGTTTTACTGCCGGTTTGTGTATGTCGTGTGCTGACGACAACCGTCTACTCCACCATCGATTCCCGTGTTATTCTTATGGCGAAATGTTTTACTGCCGGTTTGTGTATGTTGTGTGCTGGCGACAGCCGACTTGTTGCCGAGTCGATTCGTTTGCTACGGCAAACTAGCCGTCGTAAAACCGGTAAGATCGAAGTGTTACCGTTGTGGTCAGCTAAAATTCGTTAATCAGTGTCGGCTAGCCTAGCCGACATCGAAGGACTCGTAATTATTTTCGTTGACTGTGGGACTTGTAATAATTTTCGTTGTGTCGGTATAGGATCAGTAGTAGTAGTAGTAGTATGTCTATGTTAAGTATATAGTAATATATATATAATATATATATATTATATATATATTTACTTCATATATATGTATGTACATCCATGTGGGTATATCCTTAGCAAAGGCGGACTGCTAGTTTGCCGTAGGAAAGCAGTTGACTCGGCAACAAGTCGGCTGTCGCCAGCGCCCGACGTACACGAACCGACGGCGAAAGTATTCGCCATAAGAATAACACGAGAATCGACGACGGAGTAGACGGCGAACGAAAAACGAGCGAGATAGAAGCAGAAATAGGGGCGAATGATTTATAAAACGGGAGTGATGTTCACCACCCCTAGAGGCGAGGCGGAGGTTGGTCCGAGAAAAGAGCGACAAAATTTTTGTGTCGTCTACTCCATCATCGATTCCCATGTTATTCCTATGGCGAACGGTTTTACTGCCGGTTTGTGTATGTTGTGTGCTGGCGACAATCGACTTCTTGGCGAGCGTTGTCCACATACGGGTCTTTGAACGAGCTGTATGCGTTCGGTATGGGATTCGTAGCGCAAAACGTTTCGCTGCGCTTGAGTTTGTCAATCATTACGTTGCTACCCGACACCAGGTCAGCCCGATATCCGTTGGCCAGCCTTACAAACTGCGGTATCGGCAGGTTGGCCGCGTTATGGTGTACCAGTATATCGCAATACGTAGGCATATCCTCTGCAGCCGCCGCCACGTCAGTTTCCATCATCAGGTCTTCCCTTTGTTGCGGTTGCGAAGCAAACTCTTCGATGTCTCCGTACACTTCGTCCGGATTACCCTGGAAGTTGTCGTCGCCCATAAGAGATTCTCTGTCTCTCTTTACAGTCGGCGTAGACTGTGCCGTCTTTATCCACACCAAAAGTATGAACAGCACCAACGTTGTGATCGCAAATATCAAATTGAACAGTGTCTGCGGTTCCATGTCTAGACATGATACGTAAAAGAGACGAAGCCACTATTTTCACCGGCTAAGTTAAACGTGTTTATCCTGTGCAGTCGTTCATGTTTCGTCGTGTATGTTAGTATATAGTGGTGCAAAAGAAACGGTTTCTCGTGATGGATCATTACCGGCCGACAAACGGTGTTAGCATATTTACGTGTATAGTGGCCATAATGACACTGGGCCTACTGATACTCTACGCTGTATTCGTTATAACGCAAAACAAAGGCTTCTGTATAGGCGGTTGCATTCTGACCGACCGCGGTTCATCTGCTGAGCCTCGGTCGCAAAATGATCGATTCAGTTTGGCCAAGGCGAAAGCCAACGTCAGACCCATGACTACGGTGCACGACAACTTCAGAAAGTACAATTTCGATTTCACTAAACCCACCGGCGTACACCCGGGCTGGGACACGGACGAAAAAGCTTTGTCCACAATGTGTAAAATGCTGACCGAAGGTTTGAGATACGTGCACGGCGTGTTCAAGGCACGCAGCAGTCTAGAGACTGCGCGAAGCGCTCGTCTAGTGCTGGCCGTGACTGAAAACTTTATCATCCGGTACAAGATCAAACTCGGCGCCAAGACCAAACCGTTGACCGGAGCGCCGTGGGGCACCAACTGGAAAGTGTTCAGCATCGACAGTACGTGCATGCTGGCGCACTATCTGCTGCTGGGAGAAAGCGCGGCGTTGAAACGCGAAGCCGTCGACTTGATTCTTTCGTTGATCCAATCACCGATCAGTCCGTTCGGTACGCCTACGAGCGAACGGTCCATCATTCTACGGCTGGTCGGCCCTTGGATACTGGCAAAGTATTTGAACGGAGAAGGAGACGTCGCTGCGGACACGGCCGACTACAAAAACGCAATGGATCAGGCCAAAGTGATGGTGCGACACGTCAACACAGAAAGGGGCACACACATGGATCACAGTTTCTTCGAACGCAATTTGGGCGCGTTCTACAAGTACCTGGAGAGTATGTGCGACGACAAGACGTTGTATTACTACGGATTCGACACGAAACTGGTGCAGACACCGGTTGCCGAGTGGAACGCGGTCAAGAGTATTCTCCTGCATCCGACCGTAAAGTTCGGCAACGTCGGTCTGCTGGGCAGAACTCAACAGTTGAAGTGCGACACGTACGCTGAATCGAAGTACGGCATCCAGGTGATGCCGTTCAGCGGTTACATTAGATACTTTACAAAGGACAGACAGTTTAATGCGCGCGCTCAAATAAAGACTTTGGCGTATTACGAGAGCGACAAGAATGTCAACAATATGGGGCAGTACTGGGTACAGTACAGAAACGTACACAGCTCGGCCAGCACGGACGAGGTCCAGTTTCCGGACATCGGCTTCATCAACAAGGCCGCTCAGACACAACGAATCGCACTGCCGCTAGAGAACGAAAATGTCGACACACAGACGTACATGCCGAAAAATGCAAAATCGTTTGTGGCCGCGTACAAACACTTTGGAGTGATGTACCAAGAGTACGAAATTGAAGAGTTTGGCAATTTCGTTGTGTACGAACTTATCGTGATAAACGCAAGGACCAAAGTGGTGGACGTGAAGTTAAAGATTGTCAACAAAGAGGCCGCAGAGCTAAACTATTGCGGCGCCAATCGCTCCAAGCACGTTGTACCGGCGAACGGTACGAAGACGTACACCACCACCATGGACATGGTGAGCGGCGTGTTAGAGACTAAAGATCTGGCTGAATTCCCGAGCTTCCCGTACAAACTAGATTCGAGTGTAGTGATTAAAGAAGTGGCGAGCATCAAATCGTACATGCTGTACGAAAACGATGTGCCAGTCATCTGTACACCGTACGAGTGGACTTACGAACTGCCCAACCTGGTGCACAACATAGACAATACGTACGAGGTATTTACGTTTGACACTAAAAATAATCAGTACACGAACGTTAAACACACTACCGGTTCATCACGTTACACCAACGTTCACGATATGGTCGCGTAATGTAGCCGGCAAACAGGTATCGGACCAACAAAAAGTCGCTCCGTCTGTGTTATTATATTTTTGTGTATGTCAAAATCAAAAAAGTCAGCATCTGTCCAAAGCGTAGGCTATGTGCGCCACAGACTTGATCGTTGTGGGCACAACACAGTGCGTGTACTCGGGTGTCCAATTGAATACCGAGTCGTCGACCAACACGGCTTTAGTAAAATACGTGTCCGCAAAGTAGTTGTATAAATACAGTAGGTTCTTGCACGATTTTTCACCGCTCTGCGCGTTGCTCAGCACCAAGTCGAATCGAACGCCGTATTTCTCGAACTTGGCTACGTGTTTGTCCACGTGTAACGGTGATCCATGAGACCACAGCACCACAGTGTCGTACACGGTACGAGCGTGTTCCAACACAGACACTGCCCCGTCCAGCACGCGGTCCTCGTCGTCAATGAGCGTGCGGTCCAAGTCAAACACTACGACAGACGTGGTTTTAGTAATCAACATGTTTCTGGACCAGTCTATGGCCGTGCTAACGGCGTTGGACAGACCAAACACGTCGGTGCGCGCAACCACTGTGGCGCACACCGGCAACGGTTCGTCTGCAGTCCATATAACGTATCTCGGTGCGCGTTCACCTACCCGGTACATGGGCATCTTGTGTTCGAACGTGTAAGAAGTAACGTTTGGCCGTACCCCGGTGCCGATACACTTGTCGTAGTACGGTTCAAGCTCGACACACATTTCGAACACACTACCGTCTTCACAGACTACACTGGCCGTAGTGTCTGTGTAAACGGTCAACTGTGTCGGCTGCATAATGTTGAAATGGTTCTGCAGATCTTTGACATTGCACAAATGATTGTAGAAACTAGGATGTACCATTAGGTCGGGTAATGAATAGTAATTGTAACTCATGTTTACGACAATGTTTATTTCAAAACAGTAATGATACATGTACAGGTTCTATCGTGCAACAGCACAACACGCTATACTTCAGTCTTAGATCTATATCACAGTTTTAGTTCTATATATATATATATTTTATTGTGGGGTCTGTAGTAGATCTACTCAAAGAATACCTCGTCAGACGGTATCCACAAGACAGTGTTGTTGTCGTTGTCCTTCGATTCGTTGATTTTTATATGGCGAAACTGTTTATCGTACTCGATGCCGGTCGTCTCTGTCTCGTTAGAGTCTGAAAAGTATACGTACGTACAGACGCCCAGATAAGTTACAAACTCCGCGACTGACGGATTTACATTCGCCGTGTCCGCTTCTGTATCGACAGTAGGCCACGCTACTAAACGCAGCGTGTCGATGATTCGACGTTGTTCTTCAGTTAACTCGGCAGTGTAGAAGTACGACTTTTGAAACAGCTTGTGGTTGCCAATCACAGGGTCTATCGAGCGTTCTTGTGTCTTGTATTGGTACAAGTAGTACACGTACAACGCGTAGAACATCTGGCCAAACAGATCGCCGTTGATCGGATCCTCACATTCGATGTTGCATTCGACGTGTTTGTGCGCATTGAGA
The DNA here is from genome assembly GCA_034769895.1 of Magicicada septendecula. Lineage (NCBI taxonomy): Eukaryota > Metazoa > Arthropoda > Insecta > Hemiptera > Cicadidae > Magicicada > Magicicada septendecula. The sequence continues at coordinate 456,401,629 of CM068367.1, forward strand.
TCGTGTCGAAACGCGATGCGAAAGAGGTAGGACTTGCCGCAATATATCAATGTGACGCCACAAAACACTAGTCTACGGCTCTTGGTCGCCTTGATCAACGGCACGGCGCTGTCTCTAGGCGGTTTGATCTGGCTGACATTCCAACCGCGCATCGGCAGCTCAATGGCTCTGCTCAATACCAGTGTGGTTTTGTTGGTCCAATTGTATTTCGACCGACACACTCGCAGTTTGACCGATGCAGACACGTTGTCCGCTGCGGTCACATCGCTGCCAGTGTCGCAGTCTACGCGTACAATCAGTTTGGTAGTAAACTCGGAACAATTGTCGAAATACCGGGTGGACATCTTTTGAGTGTCGTAAAATATAGTGTACTCGTCTTCGTAATAGTGTCTGATGATGTGCTGGATCGCGTTTTTGCCATCTTCTAAATATACTGCGTGTTTCAGACGAGGATTCAAAAACCAGATGTTTGAAGAAAACTCGTGTTCGTTTAACGAGCCAAACAGACCGGCCAACGGTTCGTTGGCGTAGTACGTAGCGTTCGTATTGTCTGGCAGCACGAGTTGTTGCGGCCAATCCTTACATTTTAAATACACGTCGGCCTTTTGCTGCTTCCCGTCTTCGCTGGCGTACCCAACAGGGCGATGTTGCTGATGCACTAGCAGTAGCGGTAAATTCGATTTCCATGTCTGCGCGCTAGACGTCGCCGCTTCATCAGAGGTAGCAGTCGTAGTTGTAGCATTGGTGGCGTTGTCTTTATCGCCGAAATGTGATGCAGGTTGTGATATGTCTGCCGTGGCATAATGTGAGTTTACGAACGATGTTGTGTATTTCATGACTTCGGTCTAATAACTATCATCACAGCCAGCCGGTGTACGCGCTATCACGACGACACTGAATGACTCTGTGCCGGTGTATCGACTATATATAACCGATTGCTTTTACACGGGTATATAATTAATATTAATAGTCATCATGGATCTGTTTTTCCTAGCGATGTTGGTCGTGCTGACACTCGTACTATTAGCAGTGTACGTATTAAACAACGTGCCGCAGACTAGTGACCTGCTGAAAGTATTTACCATGTTGCGGCAACAGAATCCCTCTACTGTAGCGTTTTCGCTCGGCTACGATCGACAGCGAAACAAGTATCGTAACGTGTACACCAGGCCTGTGGCCGGCGCTACAAACGATCGGATAGAGGCTTACGTGTTGTGGGAACCGAACCCGGTCAACTCGGACGGCAAATACGTGGTAGACAATGACCACGGTACAATCACTGACAAGTCGAACGGATTCGAAGTGGCCGGCGTGAACGCGGCTCGGTTGACGTGTCCCGAAGGTTACGAGGGAAGTCGGTGCCAACTGAGTCCGTTGTGCACCGAAGAAGACTGCGAGTCGGGCAAAACCAAACTGTTGACGTACACGCAGTTTAACGCGTTGAACCTGTACAAAAATACTATCGCTCGTACAGCGGCCGACTTGGTCGCACGAACCGAAACGACGCATCCGCGCATTCGGGTACAGTGTCTGCAGACCGGCGCGTACGAGTTACAGGTGTGTCCCGACAACAAACTGTTGGACACGGCTACGGTACGATGTCACGAGTACGACATTTGTCAAGACCGCGTCAACGGCTACAAGCACAACTATCGTATAGACGGTTCGTCTGCTGCTTTACACGATGACGAGTACTACCTGTGTGCCGACAACAAGAGTGTGCTCAAAAAGTGTGAAGATCGCACAGTGTTTAGTATGACCAACCAAGGATGCATAGTGCAGTCCGTCTGCTTCAACCGTGGCAAAGAGCAAATACCTGTGGACGACAACAACTATATACAGTGTAGCGCTGATACAGGCCGTAAAGTGCACTGTGAACACGGTGTACAAAAGAAAGGCAACGTGTTGTCGTGTAAAATCAAAACGTGTAAGCCGTATACCTTGCGTTACAACGACGGCACTCTGAACTACGTTTACGGTCAGAACGTGTGCGACGATCAAGACCAAGCCACGTTGACAGTGTGCGACATTACGCCGACCGGCAAGAGTTACACATACACATGGGCGGAACGGTTTCAATTGACTCTGGCCAACTGGCCTACGGCTGTGCTAGACGAGATGACACAGACGTGTGTCGCGCCCACTGACGACATTATCATGGACACTGCTACGATAGATCTGGCCTGGTCGTCGGCTATGAGCGCTGCGCACAAATTTAACATACGGAAACAGGAATACGTGTGCACAGACAAGTACCGTTGGGATTATATCTAAGGCGCTGTCGTACCTGCCCCACCACAATCCGATATGTTTGTAGACGCTGCTGCTCCGTGTCAATCGACTGCCGTGGCCAACAAAGACACCGCGTGGTGGTTGCTCGCCAACAGCTATGCCGGCGCGCACACTGTGGTTACGTATCCACCGAATACAACGCCGCCGTTGGTGTACGCGGTGCGTCTGACAATCGGCGGCGCCAAGAGACATGACGACTTTTGGCCGGTGTACGTTGTAGACACGAAAAAATATACCGGAAGCGTGTGCACGTACGACAGCAAAACAAAAACGTACACGATAACCAGATACACCGATACTATACCGCCGTTGGGGTTTGCTCCAGTAGAACCGCCCAACGGCGACAGCAATAGGTCGACCATACCGATCTCTCTGATCGGTTATACCGGGTTTCCTATGAACGTCCTCGACAACTACAAGACGTACATGTACTACTTTATAGCGTCTGGCAAAACTGAAAGTTTACACTTTTCACCGTCTGCACAACAGTCGGTAGACAAGCTTGTCTTGACGCCAAAGCCAGTTTCACGCAAACCCTCTTAAACATAACCGGCTCAACGATAAAGACGCGTATTATTTTTTACAATATCGGCTAGTATATCCGACAAACCTCGGTCGAATTTCGTTAAAAATATTGTGCGCCGGCGACGCTCTTTTCCCCCGACCAACCTTCGTCGCAGCACTAGGGGTGGTGAACATCAACCCCGTTTTTGAAAATATTCACCCCTATTTTCAAATTAACCTCGCTCGTTTTTCGCTGTCGTCTACTCCATCGTCGATTCCCGTGTTATTCTTATGGGAACGGTTTCGCCGTCGATTTCTCTATGTTGGCTGCTGGCGGCAATCCACCCTCTTACGGAGTCGACTGCTCTGTTACGACAAACTAGCCGTCCGTCTATGTTAAGGATATACACGACATAGGTGTATGTATATATATATCTTACTATAGTCTTAACATAGACATAATACTACTTCGGACAACCAAACTCGTTACCGTCGACACCGGTCACCGTTGTTGTGCGCGGTACAAGCGTTCGGTTGATGGCGAGACTCGCGCTTGTACCTCGTCTCTGCTCGTCCGTCTACGTTAAGGGGATCAGAACATATATATAATATAACTTATTGTATTCTTCTTAACATAGACAGACTACTGCGTTAGACGATCAAACTCGCTACCGTCGACAGGTTATCATAATGTACGTATATAATATACAACTTGATGTATTATTAACATAGACAGGCTACTACTGTGTACTTTGTCGCCTACACCATACATAGACTAGGCGATTTGTTGAATTCTGACCGGTTTACGCCTATAAAACACACAAATAAAGGTGCGCGTCTAGACGCATGGCGTTGGCACCCGTCTTTCTGTTACTTCTGATGGTACTCATGTGCTTCGTAGTGCTCTTTATACTATACAATATAAGAGACTTCAATGAGACAGACGTTCGTACGGCTAATCTGGTCGGCGGTTCACAATCGGAAATGTACAAACGCGACTGCGATGTGGAAACAGTGTACAGTGTTTCCGACTCGCAATGCCAGGCCGTGTGCAAACAGCCGGGCATCTTTAGTTCACGCAACGGAGCGTGCATCAATGTGTTGGCGTTCACTACAGACGCCATGCTGAACAAATGCGATCCGAAACGTGGCGTACTGGCGTATCTACTGGGGGATCCCCAGTTTGGCAACACGAAAATGCGTTGTTACAGTGTCGATCCCGGCATACAGCCGGACGATCCCCACGGTAAAAACATTATATGCAACCACGGGAGTATAAACATCGACTACGTCAAGTCGTTTCCACAGCCGGCCGACTGTCAGTGTACCGATCCGACCAGAAGCGTTCTAGCGTTTGTGACCAACACCAAAGAGATGCGCAAGTACGGGGTGTGTGTCAGTGAAAAAATGATACCACTGTATCGATACAACGACTTGCTCTATGACAGTTCTGTAATTTAAACTCTAGTGGGTGTGTCTGGTTGAGAACGACAGTATGTGTTTGGCAGAACCGTAACAGATTCAAAGATATACATGGTTTTTTCTCCACCACCGTTTTCTTAGTAGTTTTATTATTCGTTACAGATAACACATATAAAGTCTACAGTAAATTGTATCTACCGTGACAGGGAACAAGCCGATAGTAGATTATATATCGTCAGAGATCTTATTTATATTTTTTAGACTGCTTGACTGAACATATCGTTGTCTAACACCGCGTTGTGTGTCGTGATATGCAGTTTCCTTCCGGACATACTGTATGCTGTGCGTATCGTGTCCGCCGCCTGGCGTATGTATGCTAACGCCTCCTTGTCCTCGGACTTGTTTTGCTTTTTCGGTCGTCTGTTGGCAATACCGTACAACAGTACGTCGTATAAGTCATGAACCGAAGTGGCGTACTCGAATTGTCGATCTTCGACGGTATACACGGTCGGCCTGGGATACATCTGCATCAGTTCGTCCGACGAGCTCGTGTGGCGTTGGTCGTACATACGTTTCAAATAATTCGACACTCGACTGTAGGACACGTTGAAGTTGATGACGAGTATCACGGAGACGCTGAGGTGTAACGGCGACTGCCAGTCCAATCCGGGTCGACTGTACTCGCTGGATTTGTGCGCTTTGTCAGCGGTTGTTGTAAGCGGATAGCAGTGGTAGCGTTTGGCAAAGTCGATCGGTGTGAACGTTCGAAACGGTGGAATATTCGCGTCTTTGGCGACCATCGGGTATCTGTGTCTGTAAACGTTTTCCGATATAACGTTGTGGAACTGGTACAGACCCTGTATCACGTGGCCGAACGACATCATCTTTATCAAGTAACGGACGTTGTTCTGGTGTTTGACGCTCAAATAGTGCGCGATGCACATGCTGCACGGCAGCATCTTGTCGATGTTGTACACTAGAGTGGGGAAATCCTTTACGTCGTCCGTGAGTCCTGTGTACAGGGCGTATTGTAACAGTATCGACGCGTAGTGTAGAAACGACCAGTACACATGTCTGTGCTGTATTTGCTCGTCTGCACCAGCATCACTGTGGTGGACAGTTCGAACGTTGACTTTAGAAACGTTATAAACGCCGACAGACGGGTGCGGTACACTTCCGGTATAGCGATACCTTCTATATGCGCCTCGAACTCGCTCAGCACGGGCACGAACGCGGCCACCACACGTTCTATGGTATACGATTCTAGTTGCTGTTTAGCGTTGTCCAACAGCCACTCTATGTCGCTGTCGATGCGTTCGTTTCGCGACATCGTCCACGTTTTTATGGGGTTTTACTCATAGCTATATTATATGCGCCATAAAAGTGATGCGTGCAGTAGACGCGTGGCCTATAAAAACGTCAAGCGACGTACGACCCGACAGTCACTAGGTCGGCTCAGTTCGCCAGCAGCACGGTCTAAACTTTTACATAGTTTCTTGAATTCATTTGTTCCGAGCGCATATATATATATATATATATATATATATATATATATATATATATATATATATATATATATATATATATATATAGTATAACTATGGAGTCACAACCGCAGCAGTCGCAGTACTACCAACAACCGTATTACCAACAACAAGCGGCTTCATCGGACCAGAAGCAGATGCCGCTTTTGTTGCCGCCGCCGACACCAGCGTCTCAACCGTATACAAATCAGCCGCAACAAATACCGTTGTCTCTACCCAACGCGACCCCGACAACGGCAGTGCCTCAACAGTATACAAATCAGCCGCAACAAATACCGACACCGGCAGTGTCTCAACAGTATACAAATCAGCCGCAGCAACAAATGCCGATGTCTCTACCCAACTCGACGCCGACAACGGCGGTGTCTCAACAGTATACAAATCAGCCGCCGCCGCAGCAGCAGCAGCAGCAACAACAAATGCCGTTGACTCTACCCAACTCGTATGCACAGACGCCGGCTAGTAACCCACCGATGCCCGATATGAACACGTACAACAGTCTGGTAAACAATTCTGTGTTTGGCGGTTTGAACGGCACGAACGGGCTTGTCGGTAGCGGAGGAGGAGAAAAGACCCGACAGCCGGTGGAAATTACACAGTTTGCCAACGAACTGAAAGATGTTCAAAACAAATTGATAACCCAAGATTTAAAAGACGATTGGTCCCAGATTCAGAAATTCAACATCTTGGATTCGGAACAAATGGACCAACTGTATATATACGCAGAGGCTTTTCAAAATGACAGAAAGTTTTCTCTGGTATACATATTATTGCAGTATTGTCTTAAGTACAGTAAATACTTTGAAAAATACGAAAGTCTGGACGTGTGGTTAACGTTCTTAGCGCTAATGGTGCTCTACGGATCGGAACACGCGTTGAAACAAGCGTGCGATGTAAACGGCTTCGTACAAATACCTCGAGTCTGCGAGTCTGCTTTTAAGTTGCGGATGTTTAATAGAAAACGTAAGGCAACAACTTCGGATACACCGACAGCTGTTCCAGTCGACAATGAAGGCGAAGCGACTAAACGAGCACGAGAGACTGAAACTGCAGAACAAAAAGTTGCTGACGATCATCCGTTTCTTAAGGAATCGCTGTATTTATCTCACATGTCATTGTTCAAGTTGGGTGAGATGGCCAAGTACTGTGTACCGTCGGAATTCGCCATCATGTTCTGCAACGCCAACTTGGCAATTGTAAATGTGTTTATACAGGGCGATAACAAACTGCCGTACAGGGGAATCCGTGTGGCGTTCAGCAAACCCGTGGTGTCGCTGATACGAAGTAGGACCTGCAAGACGTACAACTATCAGTCTTTAGAGTCGTACGGTTTGCTGACAGACTTTATGGCCGAAATCACTGGCGAGCAGACCGATCAAGAAGCGTTTAAGCTGAACTCATTAAAGGAAATGAAGATGGAAGACATGATAACACACGAATCACAATCCCAGGTAAAGTGGGACAATAATGCTGGTTTTAACGTGGCGCTCATCACGAACTTCAGTTGTACACACACCACTGCAGGCGTGCTGAACAATAGAACGTACAGCTCAACCGTTTATCACATTCCAAAGAACTTTGTCGACGTAACGGACGATGAAATAGACGATATGTGCAGCAAGGCTTCCAACCACAAGTCCTACGAACGCCGTGTGAATCTACTAAACGAACACTACGACCGCGTGGAAGGCTTGGTCAACGCCGATCATACCGAGACGACAACAGCCTTAAACTGAAAATTATTTAGCGCATAAATATATTCAACGTTACCATATTTGTGATATAATATGTTATCATTCTTATATGTAGTGTTAAGTTTTTTGAGTCTATATAAATAAATCGTTACTGTTATACCGAATATCTTTGTTTTATACCTTTCAGATTTGCTTCGTCTCAAAGGAAGATAGTACTGAGTTTACAATATCCGCTGCAACGTTTAATGATATAGATGTAACCGCCATCATCTCCCTCCCCTACTAACGATGTATGTCGCTCTGTTAATAGTGTTGTGTACTATAGCAGTTATATTGTACACGATATGTAATGCTACAAAAGATAGTAGTACAACCACTACCAGTACCGCCTACAGCAGAGGGACCTATATTAGAGACAATCGCTAAACGATTGTTTCCGTTTAAAAAGCGTTCGGATCGTGTTCTCGGTGAAATATTTAATAACCAACACACAAACATGGAGTTGGCTCATTTGAATGTGGGCAGTGGGTTCAAGTCTTTTCTGGCCGAATTGAAAAAGCTTAGCGGCGTGTCCAAAGCGACTGTCGAAGAGGCGTCTTCGCTGTTGAAGCGCGTCGATAGCGGTATTAAATCCACAGACGAGGCGATCAAAAACCTCAAAGTTACCAAGAATTCACAAGGAGCCGTCTTGTTGGGCGACAAATACGTCGGAGTTATAAACAGGATATTACGAGAGGGTGACTTAAAGAAACTGGTCAGTGTGTCTAAACAAAATATACCGGTGACTGCCGCAGACAGTTCTGCGTTTAAAACATTAGTGGGCGCCACCCCAGAACGAGGGCTGAAAAACGTAGACGATGTGGCTGCTGTTACAAAACGCGAACGACCTCACTTGGACGCGACCGTAGAGAACCTTAACAAGATATCCGATACGGCCAAACGGGATTTGAAAAAAGTGGAAAACAACTTGTACAAGCACTTTAAAAACGGTGCAGTCGTAGCACTGACTGTCGGTGTAGTGTACGTCGGCGCGGACTGGATATCTAAAGCCACCGAGGCGCGTAAAGGGTGCTTCATGGTGACCACCGTCAACGGAGTGACAACGTCCTGCAAAGTCGCTGCGCACACGTGTTCGACTGGTGAGGATGCCGGCACGGGCAATAAGTGTACGGGTACGACGAACTATTACAACACCACATTGGTGCTCATGAACTTGGCGAACGCGACAGACGATGACCCTAATAAAATCGCTATAGCCACGGCTACAGGCATCGCTGTGAACCAGTTGAACGCACAGTTGGCGAACATCATTGACAACCACTATCCGGCAGTGGTAACCGCCGTCGAAAAGATGGGCGCCCAAAGACCGAAAACATTTTCGATATGCGATATTAAAAATAACGCTGTCGAAGGCGGTGTTGTGCCTCCTTGTCGCATGTGCGATCCTACAGCGAATCCGGTCAGTACGTCGTTCATAGATCCTGCTCAGTACGGTGACAACATCACGTTTCAGTGTGTAACAAATCCGTCAATACTGGACACCATATCTAACACGGTTATCAGCACCGGTAAGAATTTGTGGGACGGCGTGTCCACTGTAGTCTCCGGCTCTTTAAAACAAATTGGCATTATAGCCGCAATCATATTATCAGTTCTCATACTGGTAATGTTTATAGTTCGCTTATTCACTAGAAAACAACCAGAATACATGGACTTGGACAACATGTCTGTCCGTTCGCAATCAGTAGTCATGTAGTAACAGTATAGTGAAACTTTGTGATTGATTTTTAATACTAGAGGAAAAAGAAAGAGACTCATGTATATATAATAAACTTTTATTCAGACATATTCCAAACGCTATTAACTGGACCAGACAACGAATGTAACAATGAAGTGTCTAGCCGATAAATATTCTTCAAGTCCTGCTTTACAAAGTGTACATTTTTAGCGGTAGTAGGTATAGGATCGTTTCTAAACACCACGTTCAGCTGGTGGTGTCGCAACGTGTTGATGATCTGTGCCCAGTTGCCGTTTAGGATAGGCGACTCTATACGGATCGGGTAGAGTTGGTTCGTGTGTATGAACCCGACCACTACGCCGACCACATTCTTGAGACTCTGCATCAACAATTCACAATCACGACTCACGTAACTGAAAAACTTCCATCTGCAATAGAAAACAAAGACATGTACAAAAAACCACATACACTGGTGCACACACACCGAGACAAGCATTATAATATTGTATCATCGTTACCTGTTGTTGAGATAGGCGAACCATACTGAGCAGGGCGGTAGAACGAACCAGTATTCTCCACTGTATCGACACTCTTTATGGAATTTGTCCAGCACATAGTTGAACGTCGGCTTGTTTAGCTCACGACACTCCAGAATCAGTCTACTGTCACGTGTTATACTGGCAAACAGATAGAACGACTCTATAATGTTGACGCGGTAGTGTCTCACCATGTTTATGAAAAGCTCTGGGTTCATGATTTTTGACGCCATAGAGGCGAGAATCAATAAATAGTTGGTCATCGTCAAACATTTGCTGCCTGTAAAGATGTGTGCGTTTGCACGGATACCGTATTTCTTGTTTATAGCCATGTCTTTTGGCAGTTTAATAAACGTCTTGGTACACTTGTTTAAGTAAGACTCTATGCTCTGCATCTCGTCAATTTGTTTAAAGTCGTTGACAAACAGGTGATATTGTCCTTTGACGTGGTACTTGGCAAACGCTAACATAAGTATATTTATACCCAAATCTCTGTTTGACACACCGGACCCTCGGTGTAACATGCTCGTCGCCAGGTCGTATAGAGGCCGTTTTACACTGTAACCGCTCAGTACGGCCGCGTCATTGATGGGGGTCGTATGCTGCTTGCACCGTCTGTCTCGTTCAACGTACAACAAGTCGGATCCTTGTGTACGGCGTACAGAAAGGTTTGGACAGGGGAGTCGTGATTCGATATAAATGAAATCAAACCTATAACAGATAAAACAAATCTATATTGAAACTGTACAAAAAAATAAACAGTTGACAACAATGTGTGAGGTAGCCACCGCCATCGCCATCATTTGGTACTGTAGTCGTACACCATAGTGTCGTCGTGCTTGTCACAAAACTCGTGCAGCATTATAGACTCTTTGCGTTGGGGCAACTGTGGCGTGGTTTGATCGAGCCGGTGTGGAATGTCAACACGACGTTTCACTTCCATGTGTATCTCGTCCAGTGTCATGTGGCCGTCTTCGAACAGCACACTCAAATCAAGTAGCGGTGCGTCCAACAGACCAGCGAAATACCGGTACACGTGATACTGTGCAATTTGGTAGTTTCGTTCTTTAGCGTTGTACACGTCGTTGGCTCCGCCACGAGACAACAGCGCCTGCATAACAAGTCGCAAGTCGCTGCACACTATGAACAGTATAGGGTCTGCGCACATCTCCTCCATGTAGGAGAGGATCTTGAACAGTCCGGTGCCCAACGCCAGGTTGTTGATGTAGAGGATCGGTGTTTCGTCGTCGGGTTCGGGCATCGGCTCTTTCCCGTACACGTTCATCAAGTAGTGGATGTAGTAAAAGATGAGGTTCGAATACCGACATCGGTCCCACACGACAAACGCCTCCTTCGTGTCGTACAGAGCGTGAAACATCATGTACTCTAACGCGCGTAACGGATCGTGATTATAATTCGACCCACTGGTGATGTCCGGACAGTATATATTTATTTTCATGTACATACGGTTCATGGAACTAGCCAACGTGCTTTTACCGGTCCCGTTCATGCCGTCTATGCTTATGCTGCGGTAGTCTCTCCAGTTGTTCAGCTTGTCGAGAATTTGGGCCGGCGTTAGACGGCGCTGTTGTCGTTTGACCCGTTTGGAGAGCGCATTGTACTGACACACAGGCCACGGCGGATTATAGTTAACTATTCTTCTTTTGCCGTACCACGATATGTCGGTCTTGCGCTTGTTTTCAGTCTCGGCTGTGGCGTTTGATGACGATAGCGATGGCGATGATGCAGTAATGCTACTGAACGATGACGAACGATCAGATATATTACCTTCTAGCGTGTCTGCGACGGGTACGGTGGGTTGCGGCACTGTGTTAGCAACGAGATCCATGTTTGTGGCGGCGATACAGTTCACTATACATTCGGTACAATATAGTAAACGAGCGATGGAGTTGTACAAGAACGCATACAATACGTCAAAGTATGCGTACGCTCGTCCGTATACGACTTCGATAACGGTTGGAGAATATCGACAGTTGATGACTGGTAACGATGAAGAGTCGCAACAACGGTTTGTGGATATCTATATAGTCGGCGTGGCGGATGGCGTATCGCCGAATGTCCACGAGACAATGATTCCGGTCGGCACGCCGCGTCGTTTACATATATTTTCCGACACGCGGTTGGATGAAAAAACACTGGCCACCGTCGACTCGCACTACAAAGAACGTCGGTACCCGTTGCTGTCGTTGGACACTCCGTGTGCGCGACTAGACGGCAACCGAGTGCCTACGCAAAACTTCTACACCGCGTTCGTCGGTGAAGACATGTTTGACGCGGCCGTGAATCGCCGACAGGACGCAATGTTTATCGAGTACAGGTACGTGCAACAGCGACACACGGTGGCAAATATTTACTACGACGAGTTTACAAACTACTTGTACCGACTCGCGTTACCTGCCGACAACGCTATGCTCGTGCTGATTATGCCGTCCAATTTTATACGAACTGGCCTGAAACAAGGCTACTTTCTATTCGACGACATTGATTTGATGGTACGAGTCTACTCTAAACACGTGCTGTCCGCAAAACAGACCTCACACACCGACGAAGTGCTGGTGAACGACATTTGTACTGGTAATCGACGTATGATGGATATCGTACGCGCCTTCTACAGCCGTATGGGCGTGCACAACGTGTACACACCTAGTGACAACCAGATTGTCGGCTACGACAAGTATCTGACACTGGTCGTCGGCGACGTTTCAAATATTAATGTCTAAACGAACACTAGTGTTATTTTCTCGAGCCATTCTGTTTCAACGTCTTGTAATATAGTATTTAGTTGTCGCTATCCACTGTGTGTTTCTTGGATAAAAGGTTTATAGCGTACCCGAACAAATGATCATGGACACAAGTGATCCGCAGCCGTCATCTGGTGAAAACGAATCTATGGTACCGTTGGCCGACGTTGCTGCACACGGTGTGATTATACCGGTGCCCATGATCTGTGTAAACTGCAACGATCTACAAGAAGACCAGGCAATCAAAAACTATAGGGTCATACGTTACGACGTGTTGGAAGAGATCATGAACAAAGGCAAACCAATAGAGACGAGCGGTTATATCGAACAATTGGATATAAGCGAACGATTCGTCAAAGACATGATCACTTCGAACAAGCAGAGTAAAGAAACTGAAAACATGTTGAACTGCATTACAATATTCGGAAACTTGGGCCGGTCCATAGACGTGGACGACACGTTCATAGACGCGTCCACCGAAGGCATCAGTTTCGATCCGATCCGTGTGTACGAGAACGACAAGACGGGACTACTGGTCGGTCACGTGCCCACAACATGGCACGGTATGTCTTTTTACTCGCAGTTAGGAGACGACGAACAGCTCAAGGCGCGAGTACGCCAAGAGATGAACGAAACGGACTTAAACCAAATGTATTTCATGTTGGAATGCTTTGAGAGGTCGCTGTTGTTCCACAAGGAACGCGTGTGCAATCACACTATCAAAGTTACCAATATGTGTCTGTTTTACTTGTCGTTGATCGACAACTCGCAACCCATCGAAAACTTGTGCGACACAGATATAAAATGCAACATCATGGGTTACTTGATAGACGTTATTGTGCGCAGCCGGGTCATCACAAAGTGGCGACAGAACCCGTGTTCGAAGAACCTGCTTTTAGACCTTGTCCATAACTACGACGGTCAGAACCATATGGTAGCGATGTGTAAACTAGAGACGCCACGTGAACGTGCCGAGTACATATTGAAAATACTCTCCGAATCACCAGAAACACAGAAAGTCGTAGCCAACCTGTCCTACAGCGAGTACGAGAACGTACTCGAACATAGTGCCCACATCATAAACGGTAGTAGATATTATGTGTTTAGGAGTCAATTCGTCCACGCTATAGTAGCTACACAAGGGTTTGCCTCATTAAACACGGTCAACAGCGACAGTGATTACACAGAGTTATAAGACCAGTTACTAGTGTCATGACTTGATACCGTAGTATCTTCATTTGTGCAAAGCTGAAAGAAGTAGAGACAAGACCTGTGTATTGTACGTATTTATTATTTATTAAAACAAAGTTACAATGACAAATTGTACAGTTATCTTACAATAAGTAGATTAGTTAATTTTTGTTCATCGCCGGGTCCTTTGTACTCTCCGTGTTAGTATCCGAGGTTCATCGTAGCCAAATTGATAGTGTCCGTTTGTAAAGACTTGATGATGGCGTCAAACTGCGTCGACTTGCCGATGGCTTTTATGAGATTTCCGAAGTTGTTGGGGTCGTTGATAAAAGCGGTGAGGTTTTCCACAGACAAAGTGGCCGCTCCGTTAGCGTCTTTCGGTGCGGCCGGTGGTTTGTACTCGCGTACGTTGGTGATGGGGCTACCGCTGAGCGTACCCAACTTGTTGCCATCTTTCAGCTCTACGCATATGGCGCGTGTAAACAGCCGAACGTCCGGTTCGTTTTCCAGTCCCAGGATCTGCACCCTTCTATTAATCGTTTCATCTGTTATCAGAGATATCGTGGGCGGTGATGGTGGTACAGTCGTTGCGCCCGACTCGGGGGCGTTAGAGTCTTGTAGTCCCACTACACCCAACACCAACGATGCAGGTCCAGAGTTTACAGTGTTCAATCTGTAGACGAGATCGCCGTTGTCGTTTTGGTAGGCCAGATAGATGGTATTGTTATGCACGCCGATGGCGGCCAACGTGTGGTTCGGCTTGTAGTGAATGTAAATTGGTGCGTCGTGCGAGGACATCGACTTTTGAATATAGCTGCCGTCAAACTTCGGTTCGTCCAACGACACAGTTTTAATACCTTGTAACGTCTCACTGATCAGTTGCAGTCGTTCCGCATAGCCTTCGGGTATGTCAAAGTTTTGTTTGTTAGTTGCGATTATGTCTATCACTCGCAGCTTGTTAGCCAGCAGTACGTCCAGCACAATATATTCTTTTCGCTTCAGCTGCGCCGAAGCAATCATTCTGGCCGTGATATCTCGCTCGATGTTCGGTGTCGGTAACACAAACTGGGTGCCGTCGTATAGTAAGATTATTGACTCCCTCATCAGTACGGCAGCACGCTTAAAATTCTGTATTGGAATGCACACATGGTCAGGACGGTACGTGTCGATCTTGTCCACCGTATACTCTACGTCCTTCAGTCGCCATACAAGGTTACGATATAGAGTTGAAGGCAACGATATGCCCGTTTCAACAATAAATCGGATAGCTTCAACATCTGTTGAAGCTACTCGCATCTACTCAGGTTACTGGCGAACATGTACGGAGACTTGGAGTACTCTACCAGTATGGCTCCGTTTTGTAGGCGAGAAGTCGTTTTCTGTTTCTTGCCTCCGTTCTTTAGTCTATTGGTGTCGACAAAATCACTCACTGTGACAGACCGTTGGTAACTAGCCAGAAAATACTTTAGGTGTTCCCTCGAAAAGTGAAGGTTTGCGTTGACGCGTTCCAACGCGACAAACAACGCGTTCACCACACACCTGTATACCGTTCGTTTCGATTTGAGCGGAAGTTTTTCAAAGTCTTCGTTAATTTTCGCTTCGGCGTTGCTCACCGTAGACGAGGACGTACTGTCAGTAACTGGGGCGCACAGTTTCATCCGTTTAGACGGTGTAGATTCACCAACACTCTTTGGTGTGACGCCATTGGTTGAACCACTACCAGAGCCACTTATCTTCAACTCCTCAATATAAGGGGCTATGATGGCGTCACTGACTGTACTAACTCGAATGGTCACATCGACAGCTATTCGTAGTATCAACTGTACAAATTCCAACATGGTAACGTTAATCACAGGCTTCCGTTTGACTCCGCTCGCGGTCGGCGATCCGTTCTTGCCGTTTAGAAACAGATTTGTCATCGCATGTCTCGCTTTCTTTGATTTCGGTGTGGCAGTCGGTAGAGGAGATGGAGAGTCCATGTCTTCGTCTTCGACAGTATCAGCAGTACTGTGCGACGCTGTCAGACCATGTTGTTGATCATTGTCGTTCGGTTCATCATCAGCAGTAGCACCATCAGTGGTTTCAGTCAGCGCAGAGTGTGTAGTTTTAAACTCCTCAGTGTTTTCGTTCTCGTACTCCATTTAGTTAAGAAATCAGTGACCGCGAGCGAGTGTGTGGTTGTTGCAAAACGAAAGGGTTAACTAAATCACACCGCGTGTGGCGCCGTATTTATACGTGCGCTGTCAAAATCACTTGCGAGACGACGGTGCTTCTCCCGTCTTGATGAACGATGACACGTCTACTGTGGTCTGGTCGGACTTGAACGCCAACACTGACGGGTGTCTGAGGGAGCGGTTACGATCGGTAACCTTGTCGGCTTTCAGGCTGACTATGGTGCGATCTTTAAACATTCCAGTACACGGATCCACCATAAGTCGGATGTAGTTGCGTATAGAGTCTGAAATTCCACTGCCCACATTACACACGTGTACAAACTCCGATGTTTCCGGCTTGTAGTAACCGCACTCCAACACGCCGTACAGTCCGTTCTTGTCCTTTAGCGCTCGATGCGCGTACAAATCGTACTCTTCTTTGTACTCGTGCAAGTGTAGTTTCTTCACCTTTAACCAATCATCTCGTCCGCCCGGCATGTACACCGTGTTCAACGGTTTCACTATCAGACCTTCGACGTTGTTTTCTATCGCTTGTTGGAACGCTTCGCGCAGACTGTCCAGAGACGAGCACACGGTGTACGGTGTCAGTACAACGTTGCGCGACTCTTGTACGCAAGCGGACAACAGTCGTTTCCTCTCGTGCAAAGGTGTGGCGAACATGTGCTGCCCGTTGACATACTGAACGTCGAACACGCGGTAGCACTGACGCAAAGTACTGCGCACTCCTGTATCGGAGATCGGCACCAGTTTATCGGTGACTGCGTCCACGTACACGCGTTCTCCGTCCAGCACACAGTCGGTGTAGCCCGGCTTCAGTGCCACCTCGTGCGGAAATGCGGTCGGTTTCAGAGTGCGCGTGTAGAATGTAGCGGACGTGTTGTGATCTACCACGCACAATAGACGTTCCCCGTCGTACTTCTCTTCGTAAATTGCTGCGCAGGACAACGTGTTTTGACACAGAGCGACTATACTGACGTCTTCGAAACTGCGTATAGGTCGCGCCAACATTGGTACGCTCGGGGTCAACTTTAACATATCTTTGACCTGTTGTGATAGAGACACGGAATGCATCGGCATCGATACCGGTATATTGTCCAGCAGAGCGGTACGAGCGGCTGCAGTAGTCGATGTAGCTTGCACAAGGCCGGTCATATCTAGTAGTCGTGTATTGTTCTTGGTGCCGCGTTTCTTTCCAGTCTCTTTATATATAGACATTTTTGTAGCCAAACGCTACACTATAAGACGCCACGCGTTACTAGTAGCACACTAGCTCGTAGGATGCTAAGAGCCGTACACATATATATAGAGATGGTTGGTACATCGTGACCACGCGCATAAGGCGTCGTGTCTACTTCTGTTGCGTCTACATCATTTTTGCACATACACGGTGTCGTTACAAGCGCCTGATGCTACCACCATGGATGAAGAATACGTTCCTCAGTCGCCGACATACAGCCCTCCGTCGCCTGCCTGTCGGCCATCGTCTCCGTCACCGTGGTGCAATACAGCGCCGGCGTACATGGTGGTGCAGCAAGAGAACGTCGAGTTTATAGACGCTGAAGAGCACGAACGCCTAGTCAACAATGCGCGCTACAAGGGGCCCGATTTTTCCAAACCTCTAAAGCTACAGCACAAAAAAAGACAACGAGCAGTGGCTTCACGGAAACGTATCTACGGGGAAGAGTATTGTACGTTAGCTGATTTTGATGTCGTCCCCCAATTTAAAATGATGAAACTCGACCGACCCCAGTACGAACTGTTGGCCACCAACGCTACAACAAATCCTACGGCCACTACATCCTCGTCTGCACCGGACAGCGACGTGGTGACGTACGACGTAGAAGTCAACGACGGCTTGACCGAAGAAATTAAAAACAGTAACGCCAAGAGGTACGCCAACCCTACGCCCACCGTAAGACAATCGTCGGTGTTTAAATTGTCCGCGGTGCAAATACCAAGAATATGCATGGAGTGTCTATCCACTCGGTGTTATTGTGAGGGTTACTGAAGTAAGATATCAGATGTATTATCAGTTTTAAGTGAACGTACCTACGCATAATATGTTATAGATTTGTATTGTGTTTAAGAGAAGAAATATACGCATTGCTTGTTAGTAAACCTCTAGTTTATTTAACGATATACACAAAAGCATACAGATTGTTATAGTCTAAATATTGATGTCGTTTTGATTGTCGGCATCATCACCGCTTCAGATTCATCGTCGTAGCGGTGTTGGAGGTCCAACGTCACACGGTACTCTGCAAGTTGGGCGGTCGATCTACAATAGTTTACACCGCTACCACTGTAGTGTTTGTACTTATCGAATAAAATAACCGTTGGTGTTCGGCTTCTTCGATCATATTGCCGCTCATACGCGGCAAATAGACAATCACCTCTTCTTCAGCCGTTTTGCACTCGCACTCTATACCGTCATCGTGGTGGTAGTTCGGTTCGTCTTCCGCCGCGTTATGATGCCGCTTGTACAGACCTATGCTTCTGGTGTACTTGATCACATCGACAATGTCGCGCACCCACAGACGCGTGGTCTCGTCTGTCGGCGTACGATCCACTATGATCAGACCGCTTTCGGTGAACACGCAAGAGCCCAGCTTTAAGTGGACGTCGTCCAATACATCGGGCGGCGCCCACAAGTCTTTGGGATCGCGTAAACTATCGCCGTCGGTGTTGGCGAATCTGACCACCAGTTTGTGTTCGCACATTGTGTTACTATATACAATTCGAGTGAGCGGAAAAAAAATTTACTAAGCCTACGAATCTGCGTTTTCGATTTCCATCGCTGTACGGTCGTTGCCGTTGCGCATAAATCCCTCTGCGGTCTGAAGCGTTTCCCTCAGCACCTCATTCAACTTCGGTTCCAACAGCTGTTTGTCTTTGTCGTGCATTTTCTTCAGCAGTCGTTTGATGTAGGCCGCGTTGTCATACATCACGTCCTTTTGACGCATCGTCACGCGCAGCTTGTTCAAGACCGCGGTCGGCACGGTTCCACGTATCTCCCGTGTCAGCTCGGCCAATTTCGACTTGTTGGTTTCCGTGTTTACGTGTTTTTCGGCGATGGCTATCATCTTGTCTATGGCCGGTCTAGTGTTGACCGTGTACAGTTCGTTGTCCGCTATCTCCTGCAGTTTCTTGATCAGAACGTACTCGTTCGGCATCTCTGTCGGCCTCAGTGTCTGTACGAACGACTCACGGTTAGACACTTCGTTGATATTTGGCATCATACCGGGGTGCAGCGTAACTTTTATTTCGGACGTGTTTATTATTTGCGCCAATTCTTGCTGTACGCGCACCAACGGCGAGCCTCTGTCGTACAATGATCCGATAGTCTCGCCCAGCTCTACCAGATTGATTAACTTACCGTTTGGAGTACGAATGATGCCTTGGTTGAAAGCGCTCAATTCTGACTCTAGCAGAAACAACGCTTGCCGTATGGCTGTCTCTGCGTTTAACGCCTTAGACTTTTGTTTGTGCAACAACTTCGCCTTGGTGCGATTCTTTTTGGCTAAAGTCACGGCATTGATTGGCAGACCTATACTATACGACTGTTCGTATTGCAGTCCGTAACTGATTAACAGGTTCTTGGCGTCCGCATACGCTCTACTATATTCCCATACGTCGGAGACGATGTCTTGCACATTCGCGTACCAGTCGGTCAGCGATTTCAAAACTTTTTTGATCTGTGGCACGATCAGGTTCAGCTTGTTGAACAACTCTTCGCTGGCGTCGTACTCGGTAAAATACTGTTCGAACATCTCCTGCTTTTCCGTCAACCACTGTTTGTACTTGGCGATGTTGTCGTTCAACGCGGCCATCACTCTCGACACGTCCGTCTGTAGCCGGTCGATGTCTAGAAATTCGCCGTTAAACGTAATGTTAGGCGATGGGCTGAAGTTCGCGCTGCGAACACCGTTCAGTCCGCTATAGTACAACTTGGACCCGGCAACGGTGCACGTAGAACACACGAACGCCCGATCGTTGGAAGTGATCAGCATATCGGGCTCACCATCGCCACCACCACCGCCGCCGCCGTCTGCATCGCCTTCTACTACTGCAGACGCCATACTAATACTACTATATAAAAGGACAGTGGGGGCCAGGTACGAAATACACACACACGTTGGCAAAACACATACAGTTTTTTATTTATATAAAAACATTGCATAACAGCGTTCAAAACATTGAGTCCGTGTCCGTCTCTTCTTCCACAGAGGCGGCGGCGGCGGCGACGACTGCGGACCTTATCGGTTCTCCGACGGTCGTGTGTTTGGCCGCTCTAGCCCACGACTCGCCGTTCGGCCCGATCACGTTGCACACGTCCACGTAGTTGGGCGTGTAAGGGTCCACGTCGAACGTGTCGACAGAGTCCAAGATACGTTTGACACCGGCACGATCCACGGACCGGTAGACGTGCGTACCGATGTTGTGCATGGTAAAGTCCTGGTCGTGTACCCACACTATGGGCGGCGCCAATCGAACGACGAACGTGCGTTCGGCGGCGGCGTTGGCGGCATTGCGCTCGGTTACGTTACTCAAAAGATTGTCGAGAAACACAGAAACACCTTCTACAACCACGTCGGTAGTGGCGTCGTTAAACCAATCCATGTCTATGACCGCTTCGGGATACAGCACTTCGTACATCAGGTTCTGGAGCGGTGTGTAAAACAGCCAAGAGGCTCGCTCCTTATCGCTGCCCTCGTTCCTGGTCATGTGCATTTCATCGCATCGGTCCACGTTAGAGTCGATAAACGCTATACCGTTTATGCGAGACCTAAAGTGGCGGTGGACGTACCAAGATTTCAGCGCTGAAAACATACTTTTAAATAATTCTAGGTATTTCGTCATGTGGGGTATGTTCGGGTGCGGACGCACGTTACCGAACATTGCCACGTACAGCGCCATCAGTTTCCACAACAGATACCATTCCAGCACGTTGAGTGGAGAACGGTCGTTGAATTTAGCTCTCTTGTCGTTCGACTGGTTTACCATGCCGGCCATCAAGTAGCCGATCATAGAGGGTCCATACGTATTCGCGTTCTTCGCATTGGTGTGGCGTTGCACTTTGGTCACAGGCCTGCCGGTAGCATCCAGTGTGGACGTCTTCTTGGTGCACGACGTGCCGTCCACAGTGATGGTGTTTGTCCTGGCGGAAAATAGGGATGCGTTCACTTTTGCGGTACACGTATTTACGACTTCCAGTACGCTGGTCATGTTTACGGACGCCGATATACAGGCCTCGAACAAGTTTGCCGATACGAACACAAAGATTCGTACGATCAGATTGCTTTACCGAAAAGCGCCTCACTTGGCGAGTAAACTAAAGTATACTGTGCGAGACGCGCTTCCAGAAGACTATTATATACCCGAGAGCATCAAACACGCGTGCAAAGTTATCGACGTGGATCTGACAGAGGATCTGTGTCGCGCTCTGTCTTGCAATCCCACGACAGAGAGCGGCATGTGCAAGTCGAACATGACGGCCAGCTACTACTACGTGGGCGACGACAGTTACGACGTGCAGTGTCAACCGGCGTGCTTTAACACGGTCGCCAAACAGACGTACAGCCAAGACGGCAGCCGCGTACCGGACACGCCCATGCTCAACTACCATTCGGGCAAGTGTCGTATAGTGCCGTCCACCGTGGTCTCGTATCTGGAAAAGACGTTCTTCCGCAGCGACACCGTGTACGAGAACCGCAAAAACGACATGCCCACCGGGTTCAGTCGCACGCCGAGCGACGATCCGTACGGCTACAAGACCAACGCCACGTACTGCAAGTACTACGATCGCACGCTGCAAGAGGACGGCTCGTGCGGCCTGGAATGGTGGGAAGTGGGTCTTGACGCGGTGGTGGGCATGTCACTGATAAACACCGTCAAATCCAGCGTGCGTATGTTGTCCAACGACAGAAAACCGTTTCCACTGCCCAGCAACCTGCCCGAACTGCCGGCGGCACTGGAATCGAAGTACACGGTAGACGGTTGGAAACAGGACGTCAACCGTTCGTTCGTAGTGCCCGAACTCATCGACACCAAACCCAAAAATGGTGGTGGCGGCGGTGGCGGAAGCACCAACGCTGCACCATACGAGTCGGCCAGATTACAATACGAAGAGGAACAACAGTCGCGGATAGAGCGTATGAAAACGGCCATGTTGGGCATACTGGAACAAGCGTTCACGGACCGATCGTTTTGGATACACTTGGGCGTGGGTGTAGTCAGTGAAGCGGTGTTGGACAATTTGAAATCGTTGTGTAAAAAGATCATCGAAAAACTTTCGCTGTCGCTGGTCATACGGGTGCCGCAGATGGTGACCGACGTCGGCGTTAACGTGCTAAAGGCCGGCCTGAAGAGTACGTGTACGAAAATCGTGACCGGCGCGGTGATACGTATCGCCTCTAAAACGGCGATCGCGGTGGCCAAAATCACTGCGGCCGCCGTCAGCTTGGTCGGCTGGCTGCTGATCGCCGCCACACTGTTAGACATAATGTTCAGCTTCTGGGACCCGTACGGTTACAACAACATGTTTCCACCGACATTGCCGCACGATCTGATGGCCAACGGAGAGAGGGCGTTTCGCCAGGCGGCCGAATCGGCTACAGTAGACTACGAGTTCGACAATTTCGTGGCGCTCATATTGAGCGAGGAGGAGATGCTGAGCATACAAGTGGAATCCCTGCTGGACCGACTGGTGTATTTGGACTCGCTCGTGGTAAACAGCGACGGCACGCGCATAGACAAGGGCGAGACTATAAACTTGAACGGAGAACGGGTGTCGTCCGTGATCGACGCGGCTCACAAACAGACCATGGTACAACGCGTGCGATTCGATCCCGAGTCGTACGCCGAGTACAACAGAGATTTTCTGACTCGGGTACGGATCAACGAGTACGTCAACTACGGCGCGTTCGCCTGCATGACCGTCGCCGGCGTATGTACGTTCACCGGCCTCTACTTGCTCGGCGTGCTGTTCACGCTGTTGACGCTGGTCGCCTTCGCGGTCGCTCGCCTACAACTGAACGACAACACGATACTCGACTTTATCAAGTTCCGCGGTGCGACTAGTGCCGGCCGCTAGTAAAACCACCTACGGCGAGTATATTGCAAATTATGACCTGTAACAAAACAACAACGCATAATGTCCGTATCGCTTACCCACAATATTTTTAATTCCAGCGTCGACAGACGACAACGGGAATCATTACAAACCCTCGGGCTGCAAGGTTTCGCTGTGTAAAACCGATAAGCGTATACCGTGACGATCAGTACGAGACGGGCGCTCGACTGACGAACGTTCTTCACCCGGTGAGTACAATATGTAAGCTTATTGTTGTTGTTATGGTGATTGTGTGCGTGCAGTTGCGAACGAAAAATATTACAAGTCTTTCAGTGTCGGCAAGGCTAGCCGACATTCACTAGCGCCGAATCAACCGTTTCTATACGAAAATTTCTAATTTCATTGTCGGCTAGGCTAGCCGACAAACAACGGCAGAAAATATTACAAGTCCTACAGTCATGACTTCATTATGACGTAATCGCACACCGCTAACGAAAAATATTACAAGTCCCACGTCCTTGAGATTTACAATGTATATTGTCGGCTAGGCTAGCCGACGTTCACTTACTCCACCGCTGTACAATCAGTCGTGTCCATACGTCTTTGTCGGCTAGGCTTGCCGACATTCGCTTCTGTACAATCAACCGTTTCTATACGAATTGTCTAATTTCATTGCCGGCTAGGCTAGCCGACAACCGCCAGCAGAAAATATTACAAGTCCTCGGGCTGCACGGTTTCGCTGTGTAAAAACGATAAGCTTATACCGTGACGATCAGTACGAGACGGGCGCTCGACTGACGAACGTTCTTTACCCGGTGAGTAGAAGATATATGCTTAGTGTTGTTGTTGTTGTGAGTGTGTGCGTGCAGTTGCGAACATACGGTCGTTCAACGAAAAAATATTACAAGTCTTTCAGTGTCGGCTAGGCTAGCCGACACGCGGTCAGCGCACGACGTACGCGAAACGGCGTTAAATCGTTTCTCCATAAGGACAACACGGGCTCGACGACGGAGTAGACGGAACGAAAATTTTTCGCTCTTTCCGCGGACCAACCTCCGCCTCGGCTCTGGGGGTGGTGAACAGCACCCCCGTTTTATAAAACATTCACCCCCTATTTCTGCTTCGACCTCGCTCGTTTTTCGCTGGCCGTCTGCTCCGTCGTCGCGTCCCGTGTTAAACTTACAGCGAACGGATTCACAGCGGTTTCGCGTACGTCGGGCGCTGGCGACAGCAGATTAGCGGTCGGCCTTTGTTAAGGATATACCCACACGGATGTACGTATATATATATCAAGTAAAAATATATATATAATATATATATTACTATATACTTAACATAGACATACTACTACTACTACTACTATACCGACACACAACGAAAATTATTACAAGTCCTACGGTCAACGAAAATAATTACGAGTCCTACGTTGTGGGCTAGGCTAGCCGACGTTCACTCGCTACAAATCGACCGTTTCTACACACGTATTTATTGTCGGCTAGGCTAGCCGACCGACGTTCGCTTACTCCGCCGCTGTACAATCGGCCGTGTTTCTATGTAATCATATTGTCGGCTAGGCTAGCCGACAAACACCAGCAGAAAATATTACAAGTCCTCGGGCTGCACGGTTTCGCTGTGTAAAAACTATAAGCTTATACCGTGAAGATCAGTACGAGACGGGCGCTCGACTGACGAACGTTCTTTACCCGGTGAATAGAATATATATGCTTAGTGTTGTTGTTGTTGTGAGTGTGTGCGTGCAGTTGCGAACATACGATCGTTCAACGAAAAAATATTACAAGTCTTTCAGTGTCGGCTAGGCTAGCCGACACGCGGTCAGCGCACGACGTACGCGAAACGGCGTTAAATCGTTTCTCCATAAGGATAACACGGGCTCGACGACGGAGTAGACGGAACGAAAATTTTTCGCTCTTTCCGCGGACCAACCTCCGCCACGGCTCTGGGGGTGGTGAACAGCACCCCCGTTTTATAAAACATTCACCCCCTATTTCTGCTGCGACCTCGCTCGTTTTTCGCTGGCCGTCTGCTCCGTCGTCGCGTCCCGTGTTAAACTTACGGCGAACGGATTCACAGCGGTTTCGCGTACGTCGGGCGCTGGCGACAGCAGATTAGCGGTCGGCCTTTGTTAAGGATATACCCACACGGATGTACGTATATATATATCAAGTAAAAATATATATATATATAATATATATATTACTATATACTTAACATAGACATACTACTACTACTACTACTATACCGACACACAACGAAAATTATTACAAGTCCTACGGTCAACGAAAATAATTACGAGTCCTACGTTGTGGGCTAGGCTAGCCGACGTTCACTCGCTACAAATCGACCGTTTCTACACACGTATTTACTGTCGGCTAGGCTAGCCGACCGACGTTCGCTTACTCCGCCGCTGTACAATCGGCCGTGTTTCTATGTAATCATATTGTCGGCTAGGCTAGCCGACAAACACCAGCAGAAAATATTACAAGTCCTCGGGCTGCACGGTTTCGCTGTGTAAAACCGATAAGCTTATACCGTGAAGATCAGTACGAGACGGGCGCTCGACTGACGAACGTTCTTTACCCGGTGAATAGAATATATATGCTTAGTGTTGTTGTTGTGAGTGTGTGCGTGCAGTTGCGAACATACGATCGTTTAACGAAAAAATATTACAAGTCTTTCAGTGTCGGCTAGGCTAGCCGACACGCGTTCAGCGCACGACGTACGCGAAACGGCGTTAAATCGTTTCTCCATAAGGATAACACTGGCTCGACGACGGAGTAGACGGAACGAAAATTTTTCGCTCTTTCCGCGGACCAACCTCCGCCTCGGCTCTGGGGGTGGTGAACAGCACCCCCGTTTTATAAAACATTCACCCCCTATTTCTGCTTCGACCTCGCTCGTTTTTCGCTGGCCGTCTGCTCCGTCGTCGCGTCCCGTGTTAAACTTACGGCGAACGGATTCACAGCGGTTTCGCGTACGTCGGGCGCTGGCGACAGCAGATTAGCGGTCGGCCTTTGTTAAGGATATACCCACACGGATGTACGTATATATATATCAAGTAAAAATATATATATATAATATATATATAATATATATATATTACTATATACTTAACATAGACATACTACTACTACTACTATACCGACACACAACGAAAATTATTACAAGTCCTACGGTCTTAACATAGACATACTACTACTTTGGTCAACCAAACGTGGTACGGGAGATTCGATCGATCTTTTCACAGAGTCAACTCGTTTACTTCGCCAAACCAGTCGTCCGTCTTTGTTAACGATATACTCGACGTATATGTACGTATGCATATCTAACATAGACATACTACTACTACTACTACTACTTTGGACAGCCAAACTCGGTTCCGATCGACCGACATTCACTCACGTCTGGTCTGTGGCAAAACATTTGTCGGCACAAGGCGTCCGCCTATGTTAAGAGTGCATCCCAACATATATGTACAATATATATCTTGACGTATTCTTAAAAAAGACATACTACTACTTCGGACAACTACAGTCGGTAACGGATTCGTCACCCGGGACAGTCGTTGTGCGCGGTACAAGCGTTCCGTGATCAGAACTCTTAACAGAGACAGACTAGTAGTACAGATTGCATACAACCGAGAGACCTTACCGTGATAAACAGTGACAACCGTGGTGTATTTCGGTTACAGAATACTGGATCGACGACTATGACATTATATATACGGCGGTGACGGTGGTACTGAGAACGTTTATAGTTAAACCGCTGTGAGAGGAACGACGTTTTTTTAAACGAGTATGAATAACGCGAGTGCGACCACGAATACTGCCGGCGCGGTTAGTGAAACCGGTCTGTTGTTGAATTTGATTGTGAATAACGTTGTAAACGCTAGCAACGTAGAAGCGTTTATGCAAATCGCTACTATGGACAAAGACTGGTGTTCGTTCGACACGAGAAGGAAGCTTTACAGCGATTATAGAACATTAATGGAACAACGTCAGAAGAACTATAGATCGGAACGTTATGACCGTTATGGTTTGTCCAGATATCTATCGCATTTACGCGTAGCTTTCGACCTGGTCGTGCCTCTGATGCTTGAAAAAGGTTACGCCACAGCTGAAGACCGCGAAGGACTGATGCATTTGCCGGAGCTGTTCAATCGGACGAGGAAAACGATCGCTTCCAAGACGCTAGAAAACGCGCCTATGCCACCCGTATCGAGTGCGGACGAAAGGGAAACATTTAGGTGTATCATGGAAGACGAGAGCGAGGAGTGGTTTTATTATCGTGGCCACAACGAACTCGAAATTTCACCACTGCGTTTACTGAATAAACACAAAATCGAAACGTTACGAGACTTTCCCGTACCGTGTTCGTTGGCTAAAGAAGCTCGTGTACTTTTCAGCGAATACATCACGACGACGGTGAACGAACCCGAATCGACACTGCCCGGCGGACATCCGAGGAAAAACCATTTCACCAATTACGGGGGTCTAGCGCGGTTCTAAGAACGTGCGTGTCATTATCTAGGCATTTTATTTAAAATTAAACGTGTCCGCTGCCGTAACGTGATGCACCTGTTTCAACGTATCATGTGGCTGTTCGGCACGTACGATCTTCTCAGTATCCCTGAGATGTGGTCCTTTGCAGATAGCACATCAGAAATTTTCGGTACGTGCGTCTTCAAATGCGACGACGAAAACTATCGTCTAGAATTGTGTGCAGACAGCGACGTTTGGAATCCATACGAATACTACGAAGTAGTCTACGCGCCGCCGTTACAAGAGCGTATAAATCAACTTAAATTACCGCCGCCGCAATTATCGTTTAAAAATGGTATGTATGTGAGAATCAAAAACAATGACGGCGAGAACGGTGACGAAAGGAAACTTTATATCATACCTAAAGGAATAACGCAGGTACGACGGGTAAATAAAACCGTTTGGTCGACAGACGGAGGAAGCTGCCCAGTGATTATGAAAAATCCATAAAACGACATAAGAACTATTACGAGTCGGGTGAAAAATACGATGTGTGCGGATACCTATCGCAGCTACTGGTCACCGCTGTACAGTCGCGTCTAACGTGTGCGCCGGAGATTAAAAGCATATGTATAGATAGAATACTGTATCCGGTGACGGCGACGACGACGGGAAGGGTATATAAACAGTGGTGACGGCGGTATTGAGATCATTCAGTGTTAAACTGTTGTGAGAGAAACACGCATAGTAAAGAAGATCAACAAGTGTAAATAACGAGAGTGCGAATATGTATACTACCGGCACGGCTAGTGGAGATACAGAAACCAATACGTACTTGAAGTTTTTAGACGAACTCACGAAGGTTACCGTTTTGCCAAGAATCGCGAGTAACAAGACATCGACTGTGAATACTACCGGCGCGGCTAGTGGAGATACATCAATCAACAAGTACTTGAAGTTTTTAGACGGACTCGAGAAGGTTACCGCTTTGCCAAAAATCGCGAGTAACAAGACATCGACTGTGAATACTACCGACGTGGTCAGCGAACATAATACCAGTTTGGTGTTGAATTTAGTGGTAAACAACGTTGTAAACGCTAGCAATGTTGAAGCGTTTATGCAGCTCGCCACTATGGACGAAAAGTGTTGTTCGTTCGATACGAGAAGAAAGCTGCACAGTGAGTATGAAAAACTAATGAAGCTACGGAAGAACTACGGTGGAAAATACGATGTGTGCAGGTACCTGTCGCAGTTACGGGTAGCTTTCGACCTGGTCGTGCCTCTGATGCTTGAAAAAGGTTACGCTACAGCTAAAGATCTGGAAGGTCTGATGCATTTGCCGGAGCTGTTCAATCGGACGAGGAAAACGATCGCTTCCAAGACGCTAGAAAACGCACCTATACCACCCGTATCGAGTGCGGACGAAAGTGAAACGTTTAGCTGTATCATGAAAGACGAGAGCGAGGAGTGGTTTTATTGTCGTGGCCACAACGAGCTCGAACTTTCAGTACTCTGTGTGGGTGAAGAAAAAGGTGGCATATTACGAAACTGTCCCGTGCCGTATTCGTTGACTAAAAAAGCTCGTGAAATTTTCAACGACTACATTGCGGACATGATGGACAGACCTGAATGGACGTTCTCCGGCATGCATCCGAGGAAAAACCATTTCAGTAATTCGGCACGCTTAAAGTGGTACTACAAATTATCGAATCGTTATCAAACGTTTTTATTTAAAATCAAACGTATCCGCTGTAACGATCCGATTAACGTGTTTCAACGAATCTGGTGGCTGTTCCACACGTACGATCTACACGGTCCACAGGATATTTACGGCATTAGAGCTCTTGTAAGAACACTTGTCGGTGCAGACGCTATGACAATCGACTACGACCGTTGTTGTGTAGAACTGTGTGCGGAGAGTGACGAGTGGGATCCAAAGGAGTACTACAAAATAGTCTACGCGCCGTCGTTTCAAGAACGTATGGACGAACTCACGTTTCCGCTCATACCGCCGTCGGACCTATCGTTCGGAGGCGGCTTGTCTTTGAAAGTCAGAAACAATGACGGTTACAATAGGAAAATCTATGTCAATCCTAAAAGAGTATCGCGGCTTACACTGACTGGGGGAAGACGATAGCGAACTGGTACAAGAACAAACGGCTTATATATATGAGTGCGTTTAAATATGATGAACCTAGTCTTGGGCCGCCGATGTCGCTTGATACAATCACTATATAGTGATAGACGTCGGATCGAAAACAGTGGGCTCCTACAATGTTTGACCGACCGGTCGTTAAGGATTTGGAGTTTGACAGTCTGCCGCCGCCGCCAAATTCGTCGCCGCCGCGCGTCTTTGGAAGTCTACACTGCTACGATGAAGACCACGAGTACGCGTTGGAAAAGCAAATCTACACGGAAGAGAAACTGAATGCGGAACAGAAACAAATCTATCGCTACATGTTCGACAACCCTACGGCCATGGTGTTAATACAGGCCGGCCCCGGTACGGGCAAGACGTTCACGATGCTGACGCTGGCGCACGCTTGGGAGGGGCCGGTACACGTTATCATATACAAGCACGACCTGCTGCACACGTTTCGAAACTGTGCCGTACAATTCACGGTGGCACGATTCTGCATGCTCGTGTGGAATCTCTCTTTTCTCAGCTACATCGGTTTGGAACGCCAGTTGAGCGGCCGCATGAGTACGAGCCAGTTCATCAACGTCACCGTGGGTCTGTTGAGATACGCCAAACTGCCGAAGCCTTTCAACGGCTCCATAGTGATACTGGACGAGTACACGGTGATACCCAAGCCGCTCCTCTTTGCAGTGTTGATGTTGTTGAAATACCACAAGATAGGCACCGTGTTGTCTGGCGACAAGAACCAGCTGCAGAACATACACAACTCTATGCACGCAGGCCAGTGTTCGTCGTACGACATTGCCTCCGCCTTCATCGACCGTGCGTTCACGTTGAACAAGAACGAACGGTGCGGTGACGCCGACTACAACCGTCTGGTAGACTACGTGTCGCGGTTCTCGTCCGACAAACACTTGGACAAGTTCGGGTACGCGCTGGCCGCTGCGCTGTTTCACCGTAAGTTTATGAGCGAATCGGCCATCACAGACACGCATCTGGCCAGCCACCACAGAGACCTCACCAACACCATTCACATGATGACCATCAACACGGCCGCCCCGGCGTCGTTTTACTTAATCAACGCGTCCGGTGTGCGAAACCTGTCGCGCGTACAAGGCGTACGCCAACCGGACGGACTCTACCTGCCCACCGTCACGCTGGAGTACATGAAGAACGGTGCTCCGGACAAGTATCTGCCGTACGTGCCGTTGATAATCGGCTGCCGCTATTTTGTGTACTGCTACTCCGAGTACTCGCAGGCCACACTGGTGAGTTTGGATGGGTCGAACCAGACGGTGACGATGCGAGACGACAACGGCAAGCTCGTGATCGTACGCAAAGGGAATTGCAACAAGGTCATGTTTGAGAAACACTGCCGGTTCCTGTTGAACGGCGGAAACGAGGACGGCAGCGATAAGTCGGGTCAGTTGTACAACTATCCGATTTACATGGCTAACGTCATGTCGATCCACATGTGCCAGGGTCGCACCGTACGCAACAACGTGGACATGATTCTGAACAACAGCACGTACCAAGGTTTCTACGTGAGCATGTCTCGCGTCACGAGTCCGCAGCAGATCACTCGAGTCATCGTGCCGGACATACCTTCTCACCTGGTCTCTACGGTGATCAACTTTCCGCAACTCTGCTCGCGGCCGGACGGTATGCTGACGGCCGACGAATTGGACTCGTGTCTGGGTCGCAACTATATGCACTACCCGATGCGAGACGCCCAACTCACGGCGCAAACGATGCATTTGCTCGGCAGATTCTTCGCGTCGCGAGACGTGGACGAACGTCGTGCGATCAGAGATCAGCTATGTCAGGCTTTGTGTAGAGTCAACCCGGAGGTGTTGAAATGCGAGTCCATCATACAGCAGCAGCAGCAACAGCAACGCGACGATCTAACTTGTGCGGAAAACAACACCACCATGACTCTGATACTGCGCTACAAGTACGTGATGTTGGCGTTGTCGCTGGTGGACGAGCGAGATTCGTACGTGTGGTTACACGAGTTCATGAAGTTGGATCCTCTGGTGACGCTGGTGTTGGTGGCAGACCCACAGAGACGAGTCAGCGCTGCCGACAACGGTTCTTCAGACGCACGATTCAACCTGATGCGGCGCATTTGCGGCGTCGCCGACAACGGGTACGAGCCGAACGAGGACACGTTGCACTACATCACACGCCACGCCAGATGGAAGTCGAAGAAGCCTAACGACGACGACGATCAACAGTGGTGCATCGACGAGAACGAAACGATGGGCACCGTGCTGGAGACGACCAAGTTCCGGTGCGCTGTGTACAAGGAGCTGACCGCAGAGCGTCCGCTCACGATCGACTGGCTGATGGATCAACTGCGGCTGTTGGTCGGCGACTTGCCACGCCGTGTCTGCAGTGTGTCGACAACGACGGCGGCCAAAGCGGCTAAACACAAACTGACGATGTTCACCACCACGTTGGACCAGCTGATGGCTCAGAGTACGGGAGACGACAACGCCACCGACTCCGAGTGTACACCGTTCAAGTTGAAGCGATTCACACGTAACAGAAGAGGAACGTGACAATCGAGCGCCCACAAACCGATGTATGCAGAATGTATAAATGTCAAAAAACTCGTACTGTATAATAAACGATCTATGTTTTGTTTAAAATTACTGTATTTTATTCACACATAACTCTATTCCTTTATACTACTACTACTACTACTACTACTACTAGTTGGGAAAACCAACACTTGCAGTTACCTCAAGTGACAGTTGGTGTCCAGACGACTAGTATCCGTACACATTATGTTGAAAAAAATATGAACGTCCTTGTCCAGAAGACTCTACTATGCGTAGACGAAAGAATAGACGCTTATGGTGGGAAATATTGCGTGGTACACAATACCAGAGGTCGATGTTAAAACAACTATAGTTACAATCATCTTGTAGGAAGTAGTAGGTGGTGGGGATACAAGCGATATAAAAGCAGGAAGTCGACCGTTCGATATAAACGCAGTTCTACTGTTCGCCGAGACGATTACTCTTTGTAGTGTGGACGATTACTCTGTGTAGTGTTGTGTAGTAACAAAATGCTACTTTGCAACATCCTTTCAAAAAGTGGCTCCCTAGAAGATCTAGACCCGTGCGTATTAATTTTAGACGAGGATGAAGACGATAACGACGTGGAATTATATTGGGAAGGGGCCGACGAAGACGAATGGATCATGTGGATGGAAGAGGCCGACGATGACGAATGGATTATGTGGATGGAAACGGTCGACGAAGACGAATATAACGAGTGGATAGAACAACAAAGAGTGGAAAGTTTACCACGACTACGACAAGAAAAAGAAGAAGAAAACTTGTATTGGACAGTTTTTACTAACTCCACAGCAATAGTTTTGCCGTTTATAGTTTTCGAAACGGTTACCTTTGCATTTGGACCGTAAATTCAGTGCAGTATAGACGATTACTGTTTTTTTATATTATAGTAATACACTGATGTTACTCTGTGTATTATATTCAGTTTCCATAATACGTTTTCCCGGATCCGACGAGTCGGCTCGATCACAGTTCACGATTCGCAAACATGAAGACTGCCGTGCTGTGGTTGTGCGCGGTCCACTGTTGTATACTCAACGTAGAAGCAGCAGCTTCGTGTCCGGACGGTTGCAATTGTGAGGCGTACGAGAACTCTTTATTCTGTCATACGTTTATCGATAAAATACCTCTGGTGACCGCTACCAACATGTCGAGCACATACTTGTACGTGACGTACAACAAACGTCTGACAAGAGTGGACAAGAATCGTCTAATCAGTTCGAACTTGACGTACGTACACTTGGACAACAACCAAATTAGCCATATAGTTAACGGTGCGTTCATACATATTCGTAACACGAGCGTACTGTCCATCAGCAACAACAGACTGACCACCATCACGAGTAAGGTGTTTGCGCCGCTGGTGAAGTTGACGTTTCTAGACTTGTCTCACAATCCGATCCACAGCATAGCTGACGACGCGTTCGAGGACCTCAAGACACTGTCGCTGTTGGACGTGTCCGACACTCTGTTGACGTCTCTGCGTTTTGTTGTCTCTATCGTTGCTGCTAATCAAGACACCGCATACCTATTGAGAGTGAACGCCAGCAACAACCAGCATCTGAAACGACTAGACGAAGACACCGTCGTGATGAGCATGCGAATGGCCGAACTGATATTGCTGAACAATACGAATCTGGTCTGTCGCTGCAAAGCGACCAACGTCCACCACTTGTGTCGTATGACAAAGTTCAATTACCGCTACAAGTGGCCCGTGTTTGTGCGCACCTGCTACAAGCCCGAACTGTTGCGTACGATGAACTGGACCGGATACCACGAATCCCTGACACGACAGTGGTACGAGTACGATGACGACGACGAGTTGGACCACGCCACCATTGTCCCGATGCGCAGCGACGAAGTGAAAGCGCAGCAGGCGTTAATAGTCTCGTGCCTTGTAAATCTGTACGAATCGAACGCTCTCTTGATCAACCTCTTGGTCGTTATAATGGCAGACGTCATAGTATGCGTGCTGGCACATAGATGTGGCTGTTGTTGCTGGAACAAACGACGTACATCCGACCCAGAAACTGACGACAATGGACGGGACTTGTCGTCCTGTCGTACTGTCGGCAACGTTGTGGCCAGATCCACCTACATTAGAATTCCGTCCGTTTCCATTTACCAGTTTATGGAAGCTGGAGAAGGTGGCGCGGCGTGTTATCCGGAGCCCAGGTCGCCTGAAGAGCATCAACAGCAGCATCTGCATTACGCCACACCGGCGTTCCCGAGACCCGTGGTGGCGCTCACGGACAAGCACGAGTACGAGAATTGCAAACGGTTGAGTCCGCCACTACTGCCTCCGGCGCCTAGCCAACACGATCTGCCGATTATCAACAAAACGTTGGAACCGATACCTAACAAACACGATCTGCCGATTATCAACGAAGAGTTGGAACCGATATACGAAAAGATGGACGACGTCAGTTGATGTACAATAAGCAGGCCGGGGATAGTGTATTTTGTCAGCATACACAGAACAAGCCGTTGCTCGGGTATAGCGTCTTTAGAAGCACCCCTTTATTCAGCAACAAGTATTGTATTATTATTATTATATGTAATAAAATGATCTCTTTATATGTGATATCGAATAAACGCTATATTTTTATACAGAATCGAATCTTGTAGTAGACAGATTTTGTTTTGTACCAAACCTATACCTCTGTCAAAAAGTATCTCAACGAAGATGATTATAAAGTCTGTAGGAACGGATCTTGGTACGGTACATCGTACATGGACGTGGTGAGCTTCTGTTCGAAGCCGACAATGGACAAGTCGTTTTTGGAATAGTAAACGCGCAGAAACATGACCCCCATCGGTACACACTTTGCGCCGATCACGTAGATGGGCTCCGACCTGTACTTGGGCTTACGACGAGCGATGTCCGAGAGACGGTCCAGCACGGCGCAGTGTACAAACTGGTAACGTCGACGATCGAACGTGCATACATAGTAATGCAGTTCGTCGTGTGCGTAGACCAAGCAGACGGTACGTCGATCGGCCATGTCCAAATTAAAGTGGACGCGTTGAAACTCTTTCAACGACACGCTACCGGCCAGACGGGTGATTGTGTTGGTAAGAAAATCGTAGCACGTGGTCATGCTGAAGCGGTACGCCTGCGGTGGGTCGGCACACGAGGCCCGTTTATGGCGCACCACCACGCCGACCACGGGATCAAACAGGTCGCTACGACTGTGATACGACCGCTCTAACGAGTCCCACGTACATTCGGTTGGCAGTTGCCGTACGGTGTCGCCACCGATCCGCGGTATGTATGCGGCTCGTTTATCGAACGGTAGATGTACCAGTATATTGTGGTCGACACGAAATACGTCCACTACGAATATCGCCATCGCCTTGTTGTGTACACCGTACCGCCACGAGCGTAAACGTTGGTCTCGGTCCAGCGGCAACACTATCGCTTCAAACGTGGCGTTCACTGTAAATCGTACGTCGGACAGAAAACCTTGCAGCAGGTCCCCGTAACAATTGTAGCATCGGGTCTCTTGTTCGTTGCTGTTGATTACCACGCGATATCCTTGGTACAGCGGTTGCACTATGTAGTTCGACTCCAGATCGACGGGTCGTCGATCCATCTGACGACACGGCGGTCTCGTGATGTATCTGAACGACTTTGGGTTCAAGTTTCCGCCATAATAGAGGCTGGCGTCACTACGAGTGTCGTTGTCTGTGACGCCCAACGTATGATAGTACTGGAGAAACTTTTGCGTGATGTTTCTCATGTCCGCGGATTCAAACTCGTTGCGATTGCAGTGCATATCGTCGGGCAACAAGAAGTGCTGTACGTTGTGCACAAACTGGGTGTAGTAGGCGGTGCGCAAGTTGTGCATCGCCACTCGTTCTCCCAATGTGAGCCGTTCAAACACGTTGTTGTCTCGTACGATATGCATTAGACCTATTATAGTCAAATTACCACAAGCGTCACGTAGGTCGTATATAGAGGAGTCGCCGTGCTGCACAGGTCTCAGTTGTCTGGTGACAGTCACACGTGTTAGATTCAATGTCGGTGTGACGGCCGTTTTGTAAACTCTGTCTGGAGTCGGTGCACTGTTGCTGTCGCTGTCGGACCCTAGAAGACCGACTGCGTTCGCATCATCTTCCGAGGTCGGTAGTTTTAACGTTGTAATCTTGCGTGATTTGCTCACATTCTCCAGCAGGTAGAGTAGCGCGGCGCAGTGTACCGGGTGTATGGTGCGCACTATTTCCCATACACGGGTGCGCGACGGTTCGTAGTTTTCAAACACTTTTAACAGCTCCGATACCAATAGCGTAGACATGGTGTTCTTTGAATCCTATTTACTGTGTTCGTATAACATGCAGATCGGCAAACGTTTAATGATCGACTGCAAGTGCTACGAAGACTACAGGGACGAACAGCAGTTTATCGAACGCATTATAAACGAACGCAAGTCTTATTTGGCGTGCATCACGTACGAGTCGCAGACTCGGAAACGTATCGGCCATAAGTCGGTACCCATAATGTTGGGCAGCTACATCGACTACCGCATTCGCGGCAAGGAGGCGGTGAAAAAGAGTCGAGCCCAGTGGGGCGCGGTCATACTGAAGGGTATGCTGAAGATTTATACCTCGTTTTCCACCTTTGACGCCCTGTCGATGCACGTTCGCGAGACGAACGAATGCAAGAGCATCGAATGGTTTACCTACGTGGACGGCGAAGGCATAGCGTTGCGCTACAGCAACAAGATGGTGGAGTGGACGTACATGCACGAGTCGCACAACCACGTGCAGTCCAAAGAGTGGATAACGCTCATCAACCGGGCCAACCCGTTTGTAAAGAACCGTCAGATCCAGTCGTCCGAGTACATCGAGATGTTTAACAGAATCCTAGAGTATCCGTACGACATGAACGACCTGAAAAATCGGCAGTTCCTGAACGGCGTGACAATCGTCAACAAGTACATTGACTATGATCTGACCAAGCGGAAGCGCAAAAGGGGCGCAGGCTGTATAAAAATGTCGACTGCGTTCGAGTCGGGCAACTTGTATACGGTGTTGAGTAAGAAAAACACGTACGAGACTGAAGAGTGGTGTAAAAGCTATCCACAAAACTATGACAATACGCTGCACGACGGGCGCAGCAACAAGACGGCTCATTTTCTGCAAAACGTGACCAGAGCGTCTAACGAAGCGTTCCGCAATAGCAAGGCGTTAGTTTTTCCCACGGATGCATTCCACTTTTTCTGCATTCTGAACACCAAGGACTTGAAGTCTGCCGGTGAACAAAACGTGCTGGCCGACTTTGTCATCATGTCAGAGGAGAGCGATCCGATGGACGCGTACAAGTATCTGTGCAGCGTGTCTACGGGCAGGGGTAACCATATGATTCTTAACGGTTTCATAACCGACTGCCGGAGCGAGTGGACTTTTGAAGACCTTCTGGCCATGAAGCGGCAACTTCCACACGTCACCACCAAATACTATCGCCCGTACATTGTGTTCAGCACCAAGGCGTCGATACCGATAAAGTACTCGGATCGGTACGACACGTATTTTTCACCGGCCGAGACGATAGAATACAATGTGCGTTATCCCGAGACGTCCATGCTGTCGCTGACTGCGAAAGCGTTAAACGCCGACGGACTGCGAAAAACTCCGCCGGCCAAGTCCACTGTGGCCATCAACAACATCAAAGGAAGCATAGCCATGGTGGCGTCCGATTTCCACAAAGCACTGATGAAAGCGTCGTTGGGTACCACCTGTTACATGGAGATTGACGACGCGAAGCGCAAAGCTATAACAGACAGCGCCATAACGTCGTATAACAACGACACGACCCACTTTGAGGCGTGCCGCAAGGAGATGGCCGCCACTTTCAAGTTTGGCGACATGAAACCGATGGCCGACACCAATGTGTCCAAGGCGATGCAGTCGCTGTTGCGACTGTACAATATGAATTATCTCCTGCACGAGTATCGTGTGAGTACCAGCAAGCCGTACGAAAGAGAACGAAACATTGACAGCGCACCTTTGGTGCATGACTACTTGCTCACAGTGTTTGGCGCCGATAATTACGAGAGTCCCGAAGTATGGAACTTGCGATTGTGGGCAGTGTTTGGCAACAAGCACGGCGCGTGTGTAGAGGACGGGGTGGTGATGGATCGCAAAACTGTCGAGGGGATACCGCCCATATGCTACAACGCGTGCATAACGGTAGACTTTACGTTCAAGACGACCAAACAGCCAGAAAGCGCCGTATTTGTGCCGGTACGCGAAAATATCGGTCGCATCAGTGAAGAAACGTTGATAGGATGCCTGATCACGGAGGCGGAAGTGTACGTCAAGAACAGTCGGCACTGCAACATTGTTTTGGCTAAGATTGGCAACCACTATTATTACCTGCTTCACTTTCTGCCCAAGAAGAACAACACGTACACTGATCTGCGAGTGCGCTACATTCGTAACTCCAAAGTGATTACGGTGGTGATCACTGGTGTGCACTGCACCCGGGTGGGTGTCGGCACCAAAGTGGCGAATTCGTTTGGCCAGAAGAACATTTGCAGCATGC
The DNA here is from genome assembly GCA_034769895.1 of Magicicada septendecula. Taxonomy (NCBI): domain Eukaryota; kingdom Metazoa; phylum Arthropoda; class Insecta; order Hemiptera; family Cicadidae; genus Magicicada; species Magicicada septendecula. The sequence goes on from CM068367.1 coordinate 456,440,332, forward strand.
TGGACGACCTGTCCGACTGTTGGGGCGTCACCAGGGACGGCCGCAAGGTGCACGCTCAGATCATGTACAGCGACGTGTCCATCATCGGGCGCATAGCGTCGGGCCAGCTGTACTGTATGCTCACCTCGCCGGACGTGGCGTTCGGCCCGAACAAGGAGATCATCGCGCCCATAGACTTGGTCATCCACTCGCTGCACCCGTACACCAACATCAAAGTGTTTGACGTGAAGGTGGACACGCTCACCAACATCAACGGGTTCGACGCGCAAGCGCTGGGCGCGGTCAGTCTGGCGTTGCGGCAGGAAAAAGTGCTGGACAAGGCGCTGCAAGTCATCAGTTTGCACGGCTACGAAGTGAAAATACTGACGTCCGAACAAGAGACTGAGCTTCGAAAACGAGACGACTACGAGAGCCGAGCGGCTGAGGAGGAGACGGCGGCGGCGGCGGCGGTGCCCGAGCTAGTCGACTTTATGATGCGCGCTATAGACGCGTCAAAATCTTTCAAAACCATAGAGTGAGTATAGACAAATGTATGAGTGTGTGTGTGTGAGTCGTTTCGTCGGGCAGGCTAGCCGACAGACGCGTTTTAAATCTTGCAGTCGGCTAGGCTAGCCGACAACGTATAGTGTCGATACAATCGTTTATCGGTTGGAGTAGACGATATGACGGCTAACCTAACCGACAGGTTCGATGTAATTATAGCTAGCAACCTTGTCGAAAAAAAATACTTAGGCTAGGCGTTGCCTCAGAGAGTATAATAGTTGTAGACTCTGCATCAGTGACAGCTGCTTGTTGTTGGTGTCGGCGTTCAGACCGATTAGCGGCCTGTACATTATCATGTAGTTACTGTAGTATATCCACACTAACACCAGCATTGTGATTGCAGCCATGATGGAGACGAAACAGGAGAGTGTGACGGACCATATCCAAGCCGCGCTAAGCGAGCTCGCAGTTATGGGCATAGTGAAGAAAGTAGACAGGACACGGCGCACAGTGACTCTGGACGTACCGCGACTATATAGAATCGGCTACAGCATCGTGTTCGAGTCTACACGTCCTGTGTTTGTGCGAAACGAACACATTGTCTACTTGTGGGATAGCATCGTGTACTTCGACGATACTATTCCTATGGAATCAATGTATTCTTATTGTATGATGAAAATAAAATGCGAAGGACTGAGTCCGTGACAAAAGATTAAATGTATGTATATTATTCTCTCCTCACGGTATTCTGTCTGTCTATATTTACTATAATGTATTTTTAAAGGCAACCACAGTTACCACCAGTATGGCTATGTATAATATAATCAGTACGCATTTCACTATGTTGGACACGGACTTTTGAAATACAATTACCAGCAGGGAGATTGCCGATATACTCAGAACGGTGGTCGGGTACCGTATCTCAGAGTTGTTTATCGACTTTATGAGATGTGAAAACTTGGAATCTTTGACGGCACTCGTATCAGAGACTGCAGCACCGCTACCGCCTCTCTCTTCGTCCGACAATACAGCGTCGAAGTTTAACGCTTCGTCGTACGTCTGTTGCGGCGATTTGTAGTTTAATCTAGGCGCTTCGGTATGTACGGGACCCGGTTGACGTTTTGTTGGCGTATTCTGCTGCTGCTGTGGTGGCTGCGACTGTCTATTAGTCCTACTCATTACGGACCGTTGCGGTGCTTGTTGTTGTTCCGCGTCTTCGTCTTCGAACATCATGTTGTCTTTGAGTTTTTTCGGATCGCTAAACGCCGAATTGGGAGAAGCTACTATGATATTAATTAGACCAGATACCTCTGTCATAGTGTTTAAGATAGCTATGCTACTCACGCTACTATTATGTTGTATACTACTTTAATACGTTCGCTAAACCGGCCGCTATGATGAACGAATCGTTGACACTGACAATCGTACTGATTCTAGTCACCCTGGTGTTGATCGTGGCGTCCGTTTTTATGGCGGAGAAACGGATGAAACCGCTACAATATCGAGAACAGTCTATACCAAAGTTTAACGTGCGAGTGCAATACAATCCGTACCCTTCCACGGTGGACCTGGGCAACAGGTACGACTGCAACGCCAAGAGTCTTCACAAATGTCTGACGGACGATGTTACCACGTTGATGGGCTGCAAAGAGTTGACCGTACGCTGCCACCGTTTTAACGAGGATACGAATTTCCACGACAACGGTGTCGTGTCTGTCATTCCAAAGAACGTGGCGCCCAACGAAGGGTACGCGCTGTCGATTGGAACAATAGCGGACAATTGTAACCCGTTCCACGGCGACTTAGTATTGATATCCAACACGGTCGAGTCCGAAGACTACATACTGGGTTGTCGGTGTAAGAATCCCGGCTACATCGGCAACGAGAACGTGTTAGACTCGTGTAACACCGTGCACATATGCGGCGGTAAAATAGACAACATCGACCAGCCGCTGGAGAAGATCAACTGCGTGTGTGACGTGACAGAGACGTCCGTACGCTACAGCGACGGCCTGCCCGTGTGTAAACCGATCACCGTACTCGAGGCGAACGAGAAATTCGACGACTGGTCGCACATCGTACCCTGGAGTTCGGACCGGTTGATCGACAAGCGAGTGTACAACGCCACTGTGCGCGACAACCTAAAGACCAATCGCCTGTTGGATCCGTGCGCCAACTCGTTGACAGACGCCACCCAGCCGATACCGGGCGCGTACTACAACGAAATGGTAAAGACATGCTCTTACACGGACTACGGTTTGCCGGTACGTACCGGCACGCTCGAACAGAACAAGGACACCGCCACGTCGAAGACTATAGACGGAGCGTTGCCGAGTGGTCGCCACAAGTATCTGCGTATGATCGACAACGTCGGCGGCAAACGTAAGGTTGTCAACGTACGGACTACGGTGAATCTGAACCTCGACACCGGTGGGCCGAGCGATCAAGAGACGGAAGCTAACATAACGTTGCCGGCACCGTTGGGCATCGGCCAACGAGCCCAGTTCTCGCTGAGCACGGCCGATCAGATGCTGGGCGGTCGGTGTACGGGCGTGTGGCCCTACTACGACTGCGTGATGACCGAATACTTTTCTCGCAACGTGTTCGGTGTGCCGACATCCGGGTACCGCGCGCCGCCCGGCGCGTTTCTGTGGGCCACCGAGTACTGGGACAACGCCGAGCGCATGATGTCTTCAGGGTTGGTCGGACAATACACCGGCCTGGTGTTGGACAACAAATATTTGGACGCCACCGGCGACACAACGCTCTACTACGGTATAAAGTTATGCCACAAAGACGAGGTAGAGTGCTACAACGGTATGCTTTCGTTCAACAACAAGGAGGATTACACGCGTCATCGCAACATCTTGACGTGAACCGCAAGGAGTAAACATGGGTTTAAGTTATTATACAGCGGTAGTATATAATACACACCACAACTCGACGCGACTCATTACTACAGTCGATACAGTTTTTTGAGGTAACTAGCTCCTGATACTCCTTCCTCGTTTTTTACGATAACTACCCATCGACTGTAAGTCAAAAATCTTAAGCATCCAAATCCTGCGCCGACCAGTTGAATTTCTTCAACACATCGCACAGATGTTGGAACGTCGCCTCTTCCAGGTTCGGCTCGTACTTTCCGATAGCTTTGAGATCATACTTGGTCAGATCGTAATTCGATCCTTTCTCTATAGTCGTATTCGGAAGTTTAGTCATTCTCACTTTAATGAAGTTGTTGTAGATCGTCTCGTGCATGGACGGTTCGGTCGGCCTGTTCGGATCGATCGGACGGTTTAGAATCTCAGCGATCAACGCGTAGTGTTGCGTGGACGTGGTAAACATCGGCTCGGCCAGATCGAAGCGCACGCCGTACGGCGCCAACGACTTGGAGATGAACATAAAGTCGGGCGTGCGACAGCCCGAATTGTCGTTGCACGTGTAGAAGCCGGTGTCCGCGATGGGCGACATGTATATGTCGGCGCCGAACACGCTTCTACCCACATTAGACCAGATTTTTGACAACACATTGGAGTCGCCTGCGATTACGTAGTGCGTGACTTTGTATTTGGCTATATACTGTTTGATATAATTCATGGCGCCGATAAAGGACTTTACCTGATCCGCGGACGTCTCGTACCAGAACGTGTAGTTGGCGATCAGCGCGTTCTTGTCGTCGAAAACGAACGGCATCAGTGTCAGCTTGGACAGGCTGGTTTTTGTCCCGTTCACCTCTTTCAAGATGCAGTTCTTCGGGTATCTATCTTCGATATATTTTGATTTAGCCCACCACAACATCCTGTGCCCATTTTTCTGACCCATATACTTGTTCAACATTATGGCGTCGCCGTCACCGGACATGGCACAGTAGTAGGAGCCGGCATACACCTCGCTGCCCTCCAGATAGAGAGCGTTGTCTGCAGACATGAACGGCGCTTTGGACAGTGCCTGTTTTCTGTTGCCGAACAGCAGTTCGTTCGGTCCGCTGCCGTATTGCTTGTTACGAGACGCCAACTGGTTGAACGTGTACACGTCCACTTTCTTGCCTTCCAGCGCGTTAGCTATGCCCACCATAGAGTCGAGACCGTGCGTCCGTTCTGTAGAATAGTGCGCCAGTCTGATCGCCACGTCGGACGCTGCCGAACCTGCAGGTCCCACCGGGCCCGGAGGACCTACAGGTCCCACCGGACCCACTGGACCTGCAAGCCCCACTGGACCTACAGCGCCGGTCGCCTTGCGTTCTTTTTGAATAAACAGTAGTAGAATCAATAAGAGCACCAGCAGGACGACTAGAATCGTTATAGCCGCAAGACATCCGTCTGTTGAAGTCATCGGTTGACCATTACTTGCGGCCGTGTTTGTTTGATGTCTATATTATAGACTCGTACCGAATAGGTGCAATGGTCGGCAATTTACCGCGAATTCGCTCCTGACCGACACTGGTATCGGTACTATATGTCGTTTAAAAAACCTATTAACTAAGTCGCGCGTTAGCGAAAGACACCCCACATTCAAAAGTCGCGTTGTTATATCACTTTGGCGGTCGCCAGGTTCTACATCGCGGTATATAATTTGTCGCGAGCCGCCGCCGAAGAAGAATAATAGCAGTGAAACACCGCGAGCGCGACAAAGACTACGACGGCCAACATTAGAGTCGTTACACAATTCAGTCGGTTAAAGACGAAGGTTTGTGACGGTAAAGTCTGGTTGTTGGCAAAATACATGGCCGTTTCCAACATGGTGGGCAGTTTCAGGTTCAAATCGTCGGTCAACATCACCGGCTGGGTCGTGTCGAACCCGTTTATAGACGTGACGCCGCGTTGCGCGGCGTATTTCGGCGCGAACACGTAGCGCATAAAGTCTAGCCAAAACAGGCGTGTAGACGTCTGGTCCACAGGGCTGTTGTACGCCACGCCGCCGTATTCGCGCAACACCCACTGTAACGGGCGTATACGCGCAAACTCTTGCTTTGTTAATCGCATCTATCGGCCCGACGACCACTATCTAGCGTGCTAAAGACTGTATAAAACGGCATGCGGTTATATAGAGGCGTTCATTTGCACGGAGTGACTGTACACTGATACAATGTCCAGTCAACAGATAACGGACTCGCAAACTCTTGCTTGGTTAAACGCATCTATCGGCCCGACGACTACGATCTAGCGAGTCAAACGGTATACGGTTATATAGAGGTGTCCATTTGCTGTCTAATTAACACGGAATGACTGTACACTGATCTCCGTCGTGTACATACAATGTCAAGAATCAACCGATTCACAATAGACTTTATGTCTTCGGACGACGACGAAGACGAGGGCTGCTGTTCGAACGCCACAATCGCTCTAGAATCGGAGAAACCTTCGACACCTTTGCCGCCACTAAACCCCGTTTGCCCATCGATCGATCCCGAGGATGAATCTCATACAGCCATCGCTACTATTAGTGACAACAACAGCGATCGTTGCACATCGCCGCATCAGGCGAAAAAGCGAAAACAACTGCCGCATCAGGTGGACCAAACGGACGCTAAAAAAATACATCAACACGATGAACGTGTAGGATCTCCGCCGAGCCATATACTTCGAGACACGGCGTCAGTACCCAAGGTCACAGCAGCTAAACACAAGAGACGCGTGACAAACGACGACGCGGCCGGAGTAGAACGTAAGAGAAAGAAACGGATAAAACGAGACCCAGTCGTGTGTACCACGGCAGACGAGATGGTGCGTGCGGCGTGCCTCAATATACACAACACCGAGAGTATCGACATGATGGAGTGGAGCGAGGCGGTACTGTTGTGTCTGGCTTCGCCCACGGCGTACGGCGTGTTGGACCGGCTCAGTTGGTCAGACGTGCAGACGATTTGCGCCGACAACGAGTGGGGCGTGAATATCTCGTCGGCCATCAAACAGCACCTATCCAAGAGCGATACGTTGAACACGCTGTTGTGCCGCAACCGGAGAGAAAAGGTGCGGAGACAGTATTTAACGACCTCGCAGACGCACATGTTTTACGAGACCCCTTATGTGAACATGAAACTCTTAAAAACATATTCACCAATTATTGAAGTGCACGCTCGCACGAAATTTAATAAAGCGCTGTTGCACCCGAGACCATAGCGGCTACACCGCTGTGGTATAATTTGGTATAATAAGTTTATGTGGATGTTACACACATGCATGCGTGTATTTTTGGTACAATAAATTTGTGTCTGTGAAAAATAATCACGTTATTATTTATTTTTATCCGTTCCTATGCCTTTATATACTTATACTTTAGTCTGTAGCACTAGTATTAGTGTCAGCTTTATCAATTACCATATGTTCGACCTCCCCATCATCTTCAGTGTCGTGCGGACGAGTCAAGTTTAGACGCACGTTGGTAAATTGTCGGTCGGTGAGGCGGTTAAACTCGTCTCTGATGTACTTGAAATCGGTCTTGATGTACCGTTTTGTAGTCTCTACCGACTTGTGCTGCAGAAACAGCTGTATAGCAGGTAGATTCTTTGACGTCTCGGCCATTATTGAGGCCAACATGTTGCGGCACGAGTGTATGCCGAACCCGAGCGGTGGACTCGAGCCGTTGGCTTTGTAGTACGCCAGGCGTATACGGTTGGCCAACGTTTTCGGTGTCACATAAAACAGACAGACCGTTATGGACGAGTCTGTGTAGGCCGCGTACTCGGCACTGTACAATTCAACCAGTTTGTCTGTAAACTTGATCAGATGAGTGGTGTAGATAGGCCGCCAGTAGATGGGCTCGTCGTTGATGACCGTCTGCTTCCGTTTCACGTTCACAGTGTGCTGTCGGGTCTGCAGTTGGTACAGCGTGAAGCTGGTAAACTGGAGAATCTCCATTGTGCGGAGACCGGTGTAAAAGGCCACCAACAGAGGTGCCGTGTATTCGGACCAATTATCCAACAGATACTTGAACAGTCGCGTGAAATTCTCGGTGGTCACGATTCGCGTGTGCGTACGACCTGTGAATACCGACGGATCCGGCTGTATGGACACTGCACCGGGCGGCCCGAAGGTACCGTTCCGTCGCGCGATTTTAAAGTACCGTATGGTCGTGTTTAGCGCATAGTTACGCACTCTACAGTAGCCGATAAACATTTTCGCCCGACGCTCGTAGTCGGGCTCGTCCAACAGACACAGTTCAGTCACGATGCTGTTCACCGCCTTGTTTACGGGCGGTTCCCGTGTGTGTCGTATGACAGATCTTTTCTTTGATGGTTCTGGCAGTGCGCGTTGTATAATTTTGGCCGCTTCTTCTGCCGACACAGCGTCTAGTAACGCGTTTAGCCTGTTTTCGTCTATACGTCTCACGCCCGGCTTGTAGTCGGACGCCTGAACGTTTGCCATAGTTGTTAGCAGAGGTAGAACGGCCGTTGTAGACATACGCAGAAACACAAGTGTTCTGCCCAATTTTTACCACACGTTAGACACGACTGTATCGCTGTCGATCGGTGACACATGTTTGTCGATACTATATATACAGGAGGTTTGGACGAACGCGGCGTGCCCTAAACGGCAAGTGGACAGATCATCACAACGTTGCGACACCACGGTGTTTGTACTTTTCTGACAAGCAAATATGTGACAATGACGCTATAGCCGACATTCAACGAAAAATTTAAAGTACACCGCAATCGTACTCCGTGCTAGCCGACACTGTCAAATAAATTTTAGCTGAAAACGCCACATATTGTCGACTAGTCTAGCTGACATTCACTACTGTACAATCACTGTTTTGTAATTTTACTGCTAGCCGACACACGCCGTTACGGACTTACCATCTGATGCGTGCAAAAACTCTAGTCTAAACAAGTGTGCGGCTAGTTTAAGCGAGGAGTCAAGAGATAATGACAGTTTTTTGGCATAACAAAAACAACTTTATTTAACATTAAATATATATATCGTATACAAATCACTAGCATTAAAAGTATATTATATACAAATCACTTAGTTTATTTCCCATTCCTTTTGGTGTGACATCATGGCGTGTGTGTGTTTACTGGTGCACGCCATCGTCTTGTTAAGGTGTCGGTGGTACGGGCACGACGGTGGATTGTAGATGCGACAAAGATCACTGAGGCGAGGAGCGTCTTCCAATGGCGTGAAAAGATGCCGCGGTATCCACAACTTATTTATCAGTATGTTCATTTTCTGTTTATTGTTGACGATCACGGGCCGGTCCTTATTGAATAAGTTGCTTATACAGTCGCGCAGCGACACTTCGTCAATGACGCCGTCATTCCACTCTACTCCGTGCACGTGTCTCACTGTAAAGGAGTTGCTCGGAACGCTCGGTATATCGCCAGGCGGAGAGTTTACGACAATCCACGCAGGAGGTGCTCCGGCACACTCCGCGGTGAACTCTTTTATAATTGTATCGTTATTCGACGAGATTAGCCACTGTATGTCGATATATATATAGGCGTGTCCAACGACTCTATGGACTTAATAGCTTTGTGAAACTCGCTGACGATACATTGTTTCTGCGACGGCTGCTTGGGAGTCGAAGAGTTTCGGTGTCTGTACACACGGCGGTTCGATGCTGGCGGCGGTGGTTGTAGTGTTAGTTTTTCTTCTTTTTCACTACAAGTATTAAGCATTTGCCTATTCCGTAGTTCTAGTTGTAACTCTAGCAAACTACGGATCCGACGCATTAAGTACGGCATCGTCAACGGCTGCTCCGTCTTGTTGAATTCTTCTAACTGGTTCAGGAACTCGGCGGCTGCAGAAATCATATCGATGCGATGCGATGCGCTACTGACTGTGTCTGAACGTATACTGACTCGCATCGCGACGGCCACTGGTATTTATACCCGTAAGCTTAGTGAAAACAAACAGAAAATCGAATCAAATTGGGTCGATTTATTTCTTAACCACTGTCGGCAACACCAGTACCGGACCTGATGTCGTTGTAGTGCCGCCCATAAATCTTGGATGCGATGCGATGCGCTCCTGACTGTGTCTGAACGTATACTGACTCGCATCGCGACGGCCACCGGTATTTATACCCGTAAGCTTAGTGAAAAAACAAACAGAAAATCGAATCAAATTGGGTCGATTTATTTCTTAACCACTGTCGGCAACACCAATACCGGACCTGATGTCGTTGTAGTGCCGCCCGTGAATCTTGCCGCGCTCGGCTGTTGGGCAATATTCAATGCGACCATCGTGGTTATAAGCACGATGAGCGACAACATGAACAGAAACGTCAAGTTCACAGTCAACGTGATGCCGTTCTCGCCCAGCTGGGAGCGTAGTATATCCTTAAACCGAGTGTCTCGGTCTTGTTTTACCGTGTTTTCATCGCTCATCGTGTTGTCGTCGTCTCACTCTTTATACTTTAACCGATTCAACCACGCCTCTGTAGCTATCTTTAACAAACGTAAACACTAGAATCGCCGGAGACGGAGTCAGCGTTCGAGCTAGCGATATTAGGCTTGACACCGCTAGCTACTGAATCCATAAAGCACTAGCGACAACTAAGAAGATTACAAGTCCGTCGAATTATGCAGTAACTATAGCATATTCTCTGTCGTGAATGTCGGCTACACTAGCCGACGTGAGCGGTGAGAAATGCAAGCGATATAAAAGCGAGACGCCGAGGCAATACTTGTGACGATCATAAAATTTCTCGACCAAACCGCGCGGAATCTCGCTCGAAGTAATGGCGGAGTGGTAAATGTTGACATTTACCAAGGCGCTTGGTAAGAGTCCGAAGTGGAATCATATAAAATTATTTTTCGGGCTTTTACCAACTCACTATGGTAATTGTCAGGTTCTACCGGTAAATGTCAGGTTACACTGCTCTCCGGACTTTTACCGTAACATATACATAAATGAATAATAATGAGTTTTTAAACTTATATTCCTGAAAAAATTGCATCTCTATTAGTCTATTACATCATGCACGGGTTCTCAACCTGGGGGGCGCCCCCCTGGGGGGGCGTAGGAGAATTTCAGGGGAGGCGTGGTAAGCTATGAAAATATACATATATTAGCCTAACAATAAAAAGTTGTAACAAACACAAACCACTCATGCACGGCCTTAGAAATGGAACTTCTGCAAATAGTTCTCTCCGTCACCGCTAGATCTAACTGCATTCAGGCACACGTCTAATTTACACTGGCCTATACCCACATAGTTCGCCCCGATACCGCTAGATCCCTCTGCGTCTCTGTTGGAAGCCGACAAACAGTGTTTCTAGGGAAAACTACCGTGGCTAGGGTAATTTTACTACCGGTTGGTGGCTACACTGCACAAAACAGACGATTGATGATTGTTATTGTCTTGGATTTCGTTGTCCATGACGTGTCCGTTACTTAACTAAATACAACTGTTATATTAACGACTCGGAACACAAAGTTTTTTATAAGTAAAAACATAAAGTTTTACCTTACAACCTGAACCGGTTTTCACCTTTAAAAGGCTTCTTCAGAGGTCAGAGGCTGCCACTGGTAGCGCTGTCCGTCCTGTTGTGGGCGACGAAATCGAATTTCGAAAGATCGATGCTGTGTGTGTGGGGTGAGATATGTTCGAATAATGCGTGCGATTTGAATTGTGTCTGTTCGTTTAGGATGTAGTTTTTATTTGTTTCCGTGTGTTTGTATATTTCCAATTGTTCTAGAGTGTCTAGTTTTCGGCCTTTTGTGTGTACGTGTAGAAAGTTCATGTTATTGTCGATGTTTTTGTATGTGTGGTTTGCTTCAATGAGGTGGTTTGCAAAGGTGGATTCTGTAGTGGAGTGGAGTGCCTTTGTGTGTTCAATGTATCTCTGTTTGAAGCTACGTCCTGTCTGGCCTATGTAGAATTTGTTGCAATTTGAGCAATTTAGCTTGTAAACACCGGGTAGATCGAATTTGTTTTGTGCTTTGTGTGTGTGTTTTGATAGTGTGTGTTCTGTTTTGTTAGTAGTTTTGTAAACGATTCTGTATCCTGCTTTTTTGAATTTGTGGGCTACTTTTTCAGTTTGTTTGTTGATGTATGTTAGTGTTACGAATTTGTTGTTTTCTGTCTTTGTCTGTTGTTTGTTTTGTGTAGGAGTTTACTGACTATTGTTCTGTCATATCCGTTAGATTCTGCTAGATATTTTATCGTGTTTAGTTCGTCTTTGTAGTCTTTTTCATCTAAGGGGATGTTGTTAAGTCTATGTATCATGCTTCTGAAGGGAGCTAGTTTGTGTTGTATTGGGTTATTGGAGGAGTTATGTATTAGTGTGTCAGTTGTAGTTGTTTTTCTGTATATACTGAATTTGTGCCTGTGTTCTAGTTTTGTGATGGAGAAGTCTAAGAAGTTTATGGTATTGTTGTGTTCGTATTCGGCAGTAAAGGTTATGTTTTTATGTGAGTGTCTGTCATTGTTTGTGAGTATTTTTGTTTTTTCTAAGTGTTGGAGGAAGCCTTCTGGATATGGGGGAGCCCATGGGTAGACCATCATTCTGTGTGTAATATTAATTGTTATAGCTAATTAAAGTAGTTTTGTTTTGTGATAATGTTCAGAGTTTCTGTTATTTCGTTATAAGTTCGTCTGGTGTGTTGTTCTGTTTGAGTTTGTTTTATAGGATGGTGATTGTTTCAGAGATGGGGATGTTTGTGTACAGATTTTTAATGTCAAAGGAGGCTAATGTGGCATTATGGGGGATGTGTATGTCTTTTATTTTTGTTACTAGGTCTGTGTTGTTTTTTACCGCAATGTTGTTGTCTAGTTGTGTGTGTTGTCTGATAATTTTGTCTAGATATTTTGTGAGTTTGTGTGCAGGGGCATTACGGTAGTTGATAATGGGGCGGATCAGAATATCTTCTTTATGGATTTTGGGAAGCACTTGGAGGGTAGGGGCTGATGGTCGGATTTGTTTCATGTAGGGCTTTTGTTTGTGTGTCATTATGTATTTGGCTTTGTTGACTAGTTGTTTTACTGAGTTTTGGTATCTGTCGGTGGGGTCGTGTTTTATTTCTGTGATGTTGTTCTGTTCCACGAAGTTTTGTACTTTTTTGTGTAGGTTGTCTGTGGAGATGATTACAGTCGTGTTGCCTTTGTCTGCTTTTACAAATGTGATGTTGTGTTTGTGTGCCTTTTCCCTCAGTTTGATGGCTGTGTGTATTTCTGAGTTGTGGTTCTTGTTGTCTGGTGTCTTATGTGCTCCTATTATATTGTTTATATTATGTCTTAGTGTGTCTTGATGTTCTGGTGCTGTGTTTTGTATATTTGTTTCAGTGTCAACTATGAGTTTTGTTAGTGTTTGGTTGTTTAGTTTGTAATGTATGTTATGGCCTAAAACATAACATACATTACAAACAATACATTACAGTAGGGGTAAATTAGAAACGTCCTGATTGTGGCCCAGGTAGTAATAATAGCCAGGAGAAAGGAGTGCGGAAAGCATTGGTTCCGAGAATGATTATTTCCTACTTGTGTACACGCTACTATAAATGTTGTGTTGTGCTGTGTTGTTACAACGTAATGCGTTTCCGAAAATTCAGTCGGATTGCTGATGCCTGGCAACGTATTCCGGAAAACAGTCTAAAATCTGCCTGGAATAAGTTACGGCCATCTCGTACATCCAGCGTCTACAGAACCATTTCTTAACCCCACCTCGGCATTGTTAGAGATATCTGCTAATCTCTACCAGCATTTAACAGTTTGAGTGAAGACGACGTCAAAAATTGGTGTGAAATAGACTTACCGGATCTACGCTACGAAATGTTTAGTGATGATGAAATTGTTACGTGCGTATCCACAGAACCTACATAAGAAGCTAATGGTGAAGAAGACGACCAGTCAATAAAACCTGCAATCTCCCATAAGGAGGCCATTTAATCACCGACTACAACAATCAAGTGGTAAGAAGGCCAGGGCCGTCCCTATCCGGGCGTGCAAGGCGTTCGGTGCACTCCGGCGGCACGTGAGCCGGGGCGGCAAATAACAAAGAGCACTACGATTTTTTCTTATTAATAAAATGAAAAAAATAATAAAATAAAATGAAATACTTCGATTTCCCAAACGACTAATTTTATACGTAGTAGACTTGTTTTAAAGTGTAAACAGATGTTGGGCCACCCGGAATGTGTCCTATTGTTCACACGAGCTAAATCGCACACTTGCTCCAATCTTTTGTAAATGTCAAGGTCATCTTTATTGTTTCCTGTCCCATAGCTTCCATATGTTTTGCTTTTCGTGTGTAAACAACAATGGTCAAACTATTTTTTTTCAGTTACTGGTGTGGTGAGTATTTTAGTAAATCTTTTCAGTTTTCACTCGAACATACTACGGTGCACATCAAAAACAAGTTGTTGATTTTAATTGTAATAGTTACTTGTGTTTTAAAAAATTTTAAATAATAAGACATATCTATAATAATTACCTAGTGTTTTTCCAAATCATTAGAAGTGTTATAAACCATAGGAAACGAAGGTAAGTAAAGTAAAAATTAGATTTATTTTTATCATATTATCGAATTAAACATTTCATTAAATCATAGATATTTTATATACTTAATTCATTAGGACCGATTTCACCGGCTTCGACTAATTTTTATTTTTGAGTTAAATATTAAAAACGATTGTAACCACGGAAACAGGGCTTTATTCTGAACTTAAACCTTAACTGAAATCGATGAAATCGACCGTAAATATAATTTACTAGCGGAATACCCGTGCTGTGCTACGGAGTTTCACGTTGTACGTAATGAAAATGTTAGTTTAATTAATAAAGTTCAATTAAAGTAGGTTTCTTATAAATAAATAGCTGTTGCCCACGACTTCGTTCGCGTGGTCTTCAATTTAATGCGATAATATATTTAGAACAGAATCTATTCTATTGAGTTGCCATAGTAACCAGATCTAATAGTTTTTTAAGATCCCAAAGGACCCCCCAGAGGATCGTATCGAAAAAAACACCTGTCCTATGTTGGTTCTTCCGTTGCGTAAAATATTTGTGCCAAGTTTGGTTGAAATCGGTCCAGTGGTTTAGGAGGAGATGTGGAAGACCCCAAAGGACCCCGTCGAAAAAACACCTATCCTATGTTGGTTCTCCCGTTGCGTAAAATATTTGTGCCAAGGTTGGTTGAAATCGGTCCAGTGGTTTAGGAGGAGATGTGGAAGACCCCAAAGGACCCCATCGAAAAAATTTAGAAGCCTTCGCGGGCGTGCGCACAACAACTCACCGAAGTTTCATCGCAATTGGATGAATGGTATAGGAACGCATACGGGACAAAGAAACAAAGAAACATTCATTTTTATATATAAGACTAGCAGAATACCCGTGCTTTGCTACGGAGTTTCACGTTGTACGTAATGAAAATGTTAGTTTAATTAATAAAGTTCAATTAAAGTAGGTTTCTTAAAAATAAATAGCTGTTGCCCACGACTTCGTTCGCGTGGTCTTCAATTTAATGCGATAATATATTTAGAACAGAATCTGTTCTATTTGGTTGACATAGTAACCAGATCTAATAGTTTTTTAAGACCCCAAAGGACCCCCCAGAGGATCGTATCGAAAAAACACCTCCTATGTTGGTTCTCCCGTTGCGTAAAATATTTGTGCCAAGTTTGGTTGAAATCGGTCCAATGGTTTAGGAGGAGATGTGGAAGACCCCAAAGGATTGTATCGAAAAAACACTTGTCCTATGTTGGTTCTCCCTTTGCGTAAAATATTTGTGCCAAGTTTGGTTGAAATCGGTCCAATGGTTTAGGAGGAGATGTGGAAGACCCCAAAGGATTGTATCGAAAAAACACTTGTCCTATGTTGGTTCTCCCTTTGCGTAAAATATTTGTGCCAAGTTTGGTTGAAATCGGTCCAGTGTTTAGGAGGAGATATGGAAGACCCCAAAGGACCCCCCGAAGGATCATATCGAAAAAACACATATCCTTTGTTGGTTCTCCCGTTGCGTAAAATATTTGTGCCAAGTTTGGTTGAAATCGGTCCAGTGGTTTAGGAGGAGATGTGGAAGACCCCAAAGAACCCCCCAAAGGACCCCTTCGAAAAAATTCAGGAACCTTCGCGGGCGTGCGCACAACAACTCACCGAAGTTTCATCGCAATCGGATGAATGGTATAGGAACGCATACGGGACAAAGAAACATTCATTTTTATATATAA
The DNA here is from genome assembly GCA_034769895.1 of Magicicada septendecula. Classification (NCBI taxonomy): domain Eukaryota; kingdom Metazoa; phylum Arthropoda; class Insecta; order Hemiptera; family Cicadidae; genus Magicicada; species Magicicada septendecula. Next base: position 456,455,925 of record CM068367.1, read on the forward strand.
GAAGATTTATTAGATATTCAAGAAGATTAATTAGATTATTATGTATAAAATACGTTTAATAATCGCGCACTTTTAGATGCATTTTTGCAAGAACTTGATTTTACGATGTAATAGCAAATTTTTCAATTTCAATATTTAAGTAGTTACCTCACTGCAATTCATGTAATAATGCCCAACCCTACGTTAGTCATCATTTCGTGAAAAGTTAAAAATTCAATTAATATTCATATTTTCTTTCTTTCTTCCTTTGTTTATTTGTTTATGTATTTTATAGATGTCAGATGGAAGAAAGCGGCTTTCTGGATGGCAATATAAAAAAAAAGAGAACAAAAAAAGAAACTATCAAAAAAGTAATAACTCCAATTACACAGTTCTTTGAATCAACTCCAAGTTGTTCGTCCAAAGATTACCGGGCTACATCTCCATCTGAAGAATCTAACGAAACAGAAGCGGGAACCACAGTGAGTACTCCACCATCGGCAACATAAAACACTTCAATTTCAGAAGAGTCAGAAAATGTTGTAAATGAAGAAATTGAAAAAATAAATGTCCCAGATATTTTCAAAGATCCCGGAAAATGGCCACGCGTTTTGGATGACAAAACTAAGGTCACACTGACACAAAATAAACCACCTCAAATAAAACAATTTGTATTTCCAAAAGACAAGTCAAACAGGAGCTTTTCTGAAAAATATTATCAAAAAATTATGTCTAATGGTGAAGTAGTTTCACGAAGTTGGCTTTTATACTCCATATCAGAAGACGCCGTTTTTTGTTTCAATTGTAAACTTTTTTCAAATAATACTGACACTCCTCTTGTATAAGGTGGTTTCAAATCTTGGCAACATTTGTCTGAACATCTTCGCCGCCACGAAAAAAGTTTGTCTCATATAATGCATACAAAACAATTACTCAGCTTGAACAAAAATTTGTCACAAAATAATTCTGTTGATGCTCATCATCAAACCTTAATAGAAATGGAAAAGATTAGATGGCAAGCTGTTTTACAGAGAATCATATTTTGTATTAAATATTTAGCGAAACAGAATTTAGGTTTCAGGGGCAGCAACTGAAAATTATTTGAAGATAACAACGGAAAATGTTTTCCAGCTTATACAAATGATAGCCAAATTTGACACCACCTTAGCCGATCATCTTCAAAGGGTTCAAAATGACACAACACGTATGCCACATTATTTAGGGATTAGAATCCAGAACGAGATTTTAAATTTATTGGGTGACGAAATTAAATATCGGTATGGAGAACCATACATGACTTCCATATTCTAAGATTTATATTTAAAATCATTTTCAGCCAAACAGCCAGGGAAGGAATTTTAACAAAAAAATACTTCTTTCTTGCCAATAACGTAGTACACATATAAAAAATATTATCCCCTCCCCCTTCAACTATAATTTTGATTTATAGAAAATTACCCCCAGCCCGTTCAACTAGCCTCTTCATTTATAGATATTTCATCTACGTTTCTACAGTGGATTATTAAGATCTTATCAGGATACTTTATCAAAATTAAGTACTTTACTCATGTTACAACAAAAAATGTTTCTGGTAAACTGCCCTTTCCCCGTAACCGATCTTCACCAAAATCAACAGACATTGAGTTCTCTATAGCTCAGGCACATATGTAAAAAATTATTTGATTCTGTTTGAATTTACGGCAGTTATGGTTCGTCATATAAAAAATTACCCATGTTAAAACATAAAACATGAGATTTATAAAACATATCTAAGATTTATATTTAAAATCATTTTTGAAATAAAATATTTTCATAGAACCTACTAACGCTGGAGAAATCTGAGGAGCCAATCAGAGTTGGGCCTACCTGTCACTCTGCTGAATTTGGTGGAAAGCCCTGTCACTGTCGTCAAAGTATCAGCCTTGACAGGGTCCTCTTTTTCTGCAAAATGGGAGAGGAGGCTTGAGATGGAGTGAGTGACATGGTCCCCACCTCAATGAAGAACCCATTGTTTTATAAAAATATATTTAAATTTTGAAAACTGAAAATTCTTTTCTTGTTGTAAATATTTATATTTTATAATCAAAATGACTTTATCAAAAAACAAACATTATTTTTTTATAATAAGTACTTACATATGTTTCTTAATATGCTTACTTTTTCTTCAATGTTGATGATCATTTCCAAACATTCTGACAAAATTGTATCTACAGAACAGTTAACATTCCCCAGGTTTCCATTTCTGCTAATTTCTCATTACACCTTCCACTGACGTATTATTAACCATTTCATAAACTATCGTATAATCTTTTCAGATTTTGTGGTACAAAATCTGAAATTTTCAGATCGCCTGGCAACAAAATTATTTTATTTTCAACAATTACCATTGTTTGAAAAAGTTTAAATGAATTTTCAAGTACTTTACTCTTGTTAAAACGTAAAAGGTTGCAGGTAAACTACCCCTTCCCCTTAACTGATCTTCACCAAAATCTAAAGGCCTTGAGTCCTCTACAATTCACTGACGTATGCAAAAAATTATTTGATTCTGTTTGAATTTGCGGCAGTTATCGTTTGCCATAGAAAATACGCTTGATAAAAAACGTTGCTGGTAAACTACCCCTTCCCCTCAACCGATCTTCACCAAAAACAATAGGTCTTGAGTACTCTACAAATCAGGGCTGTATGCAGAAAATTATTTGATTCTGTTTGAATTTGCGGCTGTTATCGTTTGCCATAGAAAATACCCTTGTTAAAAAAACGTTGTAGGTAAACTACCCCTTTCCCTTAACCGATCTTCACCAAAAACAATAGGTATTGAGAACTCTACAAGTCAGGGCTGCATGCGAAACATTATTTGATTTTGTTTGAATTTGCGGCTGTTATCGTTTGCCAAAAAAAAAAAAATTTCCCTTGATAAAAAAAACCGTTGCAGGTAAACTACCCCTTCCCCTCAACCGATCTTCACCAAAAACAATAGGTCGCGAGTACTCTACAAATCAGGGCTGTATGCAAAAAATTATTTGATTCTGTTTGAATTTGCGGCAGTTATCGTTTGCCATAGAAAAAAAATCTACAGACACACAGACAGACACACACACAGACACTTTTCGGAAAACGATTTTTTCATGTTTTGAGTGTAGTAGAATCAGAATCTGCAATAATCTCGAACACGATTTTTTTTGCCATCACCATACTTCCATTCCTTAAGGAATATGGAAGTAAAATCGTAATTTTAAAAATGTTGAAGTGAAATACTGTATTACTTCCATATTCCTTAAGGAATGGAAGTATGGTGATGGCAAAAAAAATCGTGTTTGAGATTATTGCAGATTCTGATTGTACTACACTCAAAACATGAAAAAAAGTCGTTTTCCGAAAAGTGTCTGTGTGTGTGTCTGTCTGTCTGTCTGTCTGTGTCTATCTGTCTGTGTGTCTGTCTGTCTATAGATTTTTTTCTATGGCAAACGATAACTGCCGAAAATTCAAACAGAATCAAATAATTTTTTGCATGCAGCCCTGATTTGCAGAGTACTCGGGACCTATTGTTTTTGGTGAAGATCGGTTGAGGAAAAGGGGTAGTTTACCTGCAACGGTTTTTTTTTTAGCAAGGGTAATTTTGTTTGTTTGGCAAACGATAACAGCCGCAAATTCAAACAGAATCAAATAATATTTCGCATACAGCTCTGAATTGTAGAGTTCTCAAGATCTGTTGATTTTAGTGAAGATCGGTTAAGGGAAAGGGGTAGTTTACCTGTAACGTTTTATGTTTTAACAAGGGTATTTCCTATGGCAAACGATAACAGCCGCAAATTCAAACAGAATCAAAAGATTATTTGCATACAGCCCTAAATTGTAGAGTTCTCAAGACCTATTGTTTTTGGTGAAGATCGGTTGAGGGAAAGGGGTAGTTTACCTGCAACGTTTTTTTAACAAGGGTATTTTCTATGGCAAACGATAACAGCCGCAAATTCAAAGAGAATCAAATAATGTTTTGCATACGGCCCTGATTTGTAGAGTACTCAAGACCTATTGTTTTTGGTGAAGATCGGTTAAGGGGAAGGGGTAGTTTACCTGCAACGTTTTTTTATCAAGCGTATTTTCTATGGCAAACGATAACAGCCGCAAATTCAAACAGAATCAAATAATTTTTTGCATACATCCCTGAATTGTAGAGGTCTCAATGACTTTCGATTTTGGTGAAGATCGGTTAAGGGGAAGGGGTAGTTTACCTGCAACCTTTTACGTTTTAACAAGAGTAAAGTACTTGAAAATTTATTTAAACTTTTTGAAACAATGGTAATTGTTAAAAATAAAATAATTTTGTTGCCAGGCAATAAAATTATAATTTTTTCATTTTAATGTAATATAATATTTTTCATTTAATACAGCAATAAAAAGGCAGGTAAGACACAGCCTGGCTGTTTGGATGAAAATGATTTTAAATATAAATCTTAGAATATGGAAGTCATGTATGGTTCTCCATACCGATATTTATTCTTTAATATTAGACTGCACTCCTGATGCTAGTCATCAAGAGCAATTGACAGTTATTTTGAGATTTGTTATTTACAATGCTGAGATTGGGGAAGTTGAAATAAGAGAACACTTTTTTTGGGTTTTGTGAAGTTAACAATACAACTGGGGCAGGATTAACCAAATATATTTTAGAATTTTTAGAAAAAAATAAAATCGATATTCTTAATATGCGCGGCCAGGGTTACGACAATGGTGACAATATGAAAGGCAAGCATAATGGTTTGCAAAAACAAATTTTAAATATCAATCCGCGGGCCTTTTCCGTACCTTGTGCTGCGCATACTCTGAATTTAGTGGTTAATGATGCGGCAAGAATATCTTATGAAACCATAGATTTTTTTGGAATCATTCAAGAACTGTATAATTTTTTTTCCTCTAGTACAAAACGTTGGGCTGTATTATTAAACAAATTTTTGGGCGCGGCAAATTACACTTTGCACTTCAGCGGCAAACATACTCAGGACGGCCCTGACGATAACAGCCGCAAATTCAAACAGAATCAAATAATGTTTTGTATACATCCTGTTTAAACTTTGTACTGTTTTGTCAGTTGTAAGCAGCCTACTAACATTGCACGGCACGCGCGGATGACGTCACGCTTTTATCAAACCTTGCAATCGGCCAGCCTAGCCGACTGCAAGCCAGTATTAGTTTAGTTTATAACACGGCTCCGAGCGCAACTCTCGTTAAACACATCTCTTACAGCCGCGGCTTTTGGCTATTATTCAGCATACATTTATAACATTCAACTTTAATCGTCTACCTGCGTCCATCTACCATGGACCACGATTTCATTCAAAGTTGATTTCGGGCATTATCGCCTCAAAATGCATCCGCACGTGCCGATCGTAACTAACAAACCAAATTATTCAATAAACGCATGTTCAATATCTTAAATACAGTCCACTTCTTTCTAACAAACAATCCAGCCTTCCTTATTAGCGTCTTTGGAATAACTCGCGATTCTTCAAGAGCTTCCAAACCGCAACATTTTTGGTCCCACCGGACCGGATTTCACATTTCAGGCCAAAAACGACATCATTTTTGGTCCAACCAGGCAGGATATCATATTTTCAGGCCAAAACAAACTACATCATTTTTGGTCCCAACGGCACAGATTTCTCATACCTGAGTACACAGGCGACAGCATTTATTTATATACATCATTTCTGGAAAAACCAATCTGAAGTTAATCACGACAGACGGGCATCATTTTCGTCCTGAGCGACACCATTATCGTGAAGCACGTCGCAGTCATCTCGACAAGATTCAGCCAAGCAGTAGACCAGAGACGACGGGACGAAACAGGACAACATTTACGAGATTCCACAGCTTTAATTGATGGAGGGTACAACATGAGGCAACGGCTAACCGGCAGAGACAGGAGGTGTAGCAGCTCCAAACGGGATCGAAGCCAGCTTCATCACGAATGGATCGACGGCCACGTGACTATAAACTTTACCTATATTTGATTTATTTTTAATAATATTTCACCCAGTGTGTATTTTTGACATATTTATATAAACAATTAACTTATTACACAATATAAATTAATAGATGGTTGGCAGCTCATTATCAGTCAGAACTTTAAAGATAAAGCTATACTTTGTAATCATTTAGATTTATAATTTCAATAATTTAACTGCCAACGAGTTTGATTAGTTAGAGAGAGTAAGTTTATGTGCAAACCAACGATCGCTAGCTACCAAACGTATTTAAACTCATTCAAAATTAAGTTTGTGGTTCACATGCTCGATGCTCAATTGTTTCTAAATATCTTTCCCTTTTTTATCTCAAACTGTAATAATGGCCGATGTAAGGGCTCTGATAAAAAAACGAGGTACAATTAAGGCCTCAATATCCCGAATAAATACCTTCGCGGATAATTTTGATGTGTTAAACAGCGATCCTCATGCGCTCAAAATAAAACTGCGTCATTTGATGGAATTATCCACCAAATATGACGAGATACAGTCACAAATCGAGGCTGAGGAAGCAGACGTTTCGTCAACAAGTGATAGAGTGCAAACGGAGGACGATCTCTGTGCTATAGAATGCAAATTGCAACACTTGTTGGAGCAATCTGAGCACTTGAACCAAAAACCACTAATTAATACTGATGGTAAACAGCCTAAAACAACCCCCATTCAATTGGAACCAATAAAATTACCACGGTTCGAGGGTAGTATTGTGGAATGGCAACATTATTACCATATTTTTATGGAACTAATTCATGTCAGAACAGACCTGACAGATATACAGAAGCTTCATTATTTGCACTCGTCATTACATGGCGAGGCGCTTAACGTAATAAAATCATTACCCATAACACATGAAAATTACGCGGTGGCTATCGATCTGTTGAGGAATAGATATGATAGTAAGCTGATTGTCTCCGCTCACCACGTGTGGAATGTACTAGACGTACCATTAGTCCAGCAGGAATCCCAAGGTAGCATATCGCAATTTATTGATCAAATCTCTGGAAATATAAACGCTTTAAATAATCTCAAACTGCCAGTCAACACGTTTGAAATTATTGTCGTAAATTATCTAGCCAAAAAACTTGACAGTTACACTTTACGTTTGTGGAAAGAGAGTTTATCGGAGCATAAACTCCCTGATTTTAATAGTTTTATAAATTTTTTAAATTCACGTAGGAAACTACTGCAAAATATCGATAGCGTGACTAGCCCAACGAGCAGGTTGAACAAAAGCGATAAGTCTCCTTATCGCAAAGCAGTTAAACAGATAAGCAATCCAAAGGGCGCATTCCACTCACATATTAGAAATAATTTATGCAGGCTATGTAACGGTGAACATAGACTTAACGATTGCCCACAATTTATATCGCTGTCTATCCCTGATAGAAAAAATGCGTTACTAAAAAACAAACTTTGCTTAAACTGTCTCCGTTCGGGACACGAGGGTTCAAAATGTCCCTCCAAATTTTCGTGTAAAAAATGTTCTAGGCGTCACCACACCATGATTCATGTCCCCAACAGGGACGTAACTTCTGTTAACAACCAGTGCTCACTGAAATCACAGACCAATAAATCGGTATTGTTATCTACCGCCGTCTGTATGACATACAATAAGGTCGGCAAAAAATTTCCCGTTAGGATATTACTGGATTCCGGTTCTCAAGCGAACTTTTGCACAATGGATTTCGCCCGCAGGTTGGGCCTCCAATTAGTTAAATCGCAATTGCCCATCACGGGTATAAACAACTCGCTTTCCCAGGCTGACTTCAGCACTAATGTAAGGCTACATTCACGCTATAAACCCTTCACGTTAAACGTACATTGTGCCGTATTACCCAGTATAACTAATAATTTACCGGCGGAGTCATTCATTCTAGCCTAGCCGACATCGAAGGACTCGTAATTACCTTCGTTGACCGTAGGACTTGTAATAATTCTCGTTATGTGTCGCTATAGGATCAGTAGTAGTAGTAGTATTAGTAGTATGTCTATGTTAAGTATATAGTAATATGTATATATATTATATATATATTTTTACTTGATATATATGTATGTACATCTATGTGGGTATATCCTTAACAAAGGCCGACGGCTAATTCGCCGTAGGAAAGCGGTCGACTCGGCAGCGAGTCGGCTGCCGCCAGCAGCCGACATACACGGACCGACGGTGAAACCGTTCGCCGTAAGAATAACACGAGAATCGATGATGGAGTAGACGGCGAACGAAAAACGAGCGAGGTCGAAGCAGAAATAGGGGTGAACGATTTATAAAACGAGTGGGGTAATGTTCACCACCCCAGAGTTGAGGCGACGGTTGGCCCGAGAAAAGAGCCTCGCCAGCGATCAAATTTTTGTGTCGCCTACTCCATCCTCGATTCCCGTGTTATTCTTATGGCGAACAGTTTTACTGCCGGTTTGTGTATGTCGTGTGCTGACGACAACCGTCTACTCCACCATCGATTCCCGTGTTATTCTTATGGCGAAATGTTTTACTGCCGGTTTGTGTATGTTGTGTGCTGGCGACAGCCGACTTGTTGCCGAGTCGATTCGTTTGCTACGGCAAACTAGCCGTCGTAAAACCGGTAAGATCGAAGTGTTACCGTTGTGGTCAGCTAAAATTCGTTAATCAGTGTCGGCTAGCCTAGCCGACATCGAAGGACTCGTAATTATTTTCGTTGACTGTGGGACTTGTAATAATTTTCGTTGTGTCGGTATAGGATCAGTAGTAGTAGTAGTAGTATGTCTATGTTAAGTATATAGTAATATATATATAATATATATATATTATATATATATTTACTTCATATATATGTATGTACATCCATGTGGGTATATCCTTAGCAAAGGCGGACTGCTAGTTTGCCGTAGGAAAGCAGTTGACTCGGCAACAAGTCGGCTGTCGCCAGCGCCCGACGTACACGAACCGACGGCGAAAGTATTCGCCATAAGAATAACACGAGAATCGACGACGGAGTAGACGGCGAACGAAAAACGAGCGAGATAGAAGCAGAAATAGGGGCGAATGATTTATAAAACGGGAGTGATGTTCACCACCCCTAGAGGCGAGGCGGAGGTTGGTCCGAGAAAAGAGCGACAAAATTTTTGTGTCGTCTACTCCATCATCGATTCCCATGTTATTCCTATGGCGAACGGTTTTACTGCCGGTTTGTGTATGTTGTGTGCTGGCGACAATCGACTTCTTGGCGAGCGTTGTCCACATACGGGTCTTTGAACGAGCTGTATGCGTTCGGTATGGGATTCGTAGCGCAAAACGTTTCGCTGCGCTTGAGTTTGTCAATCATTACGTTGCTACCCGACACCAGGTCAGCCCGATATCCGTTGGCCAGCCTTACAAACTGCGGTATCGGCAGGTTGGCCGCGTTATGGTGTACCAGTATATCGCAATACGTAGGCATATCCTCTGCAGCCGCCGCCACGTCAGTTTCCATCATCAGGTCTTCCCTTTGTTGCGGTTGCGAAGCAAACTCTTCGATGTCTCCGTACACTTCGTCCGGATTACCCTGGAAGTTGTCGTCGCCCATAAGAGATTCTCTGTCTCTCTTTACAGTCGGCGTAGACTGTGCCGTCTTTATCCACACCAAAAGTATGAACAGCACCAACGTTGTGATCGCAAATATCAAATTGAACAGTGTCTGCGGTTCCATGTCTAGACATGATACGTAAAAGAGACGAAGCCACTATTTTCACCGGCTAAGTTAAACGTGTTTATCCTGTGCAGTCGTTCATGTTTCGTCGTGTATGTTAGTATATAGTGGTGCAAAAGAAACGGTTTCTCGTGATGGATCATTACCGGCCGACAAACGGTGTTAGCATATTTACGTGTATAGTGGCCATAATGACACTGGGCCTACTGATACTCTACGCTGTATTCGTTATAACGCAAAACAAAGGCTTCTGTATAGGCGGTTGCATTCTGACCGACCGCGGTTCATCTGCTGAGCCTCGGTCGCAAAATGATCGATTCAGTTTGGCCAAGGCGAAAGCCAACGTCAGACCCATGACTACGGTGCACGACAACTTCAAAAAGTACAATTTCGATTTCACTAAACCCACCGGCGTACACCCGGGCTGGGACACGGACGAAAAAGCTTTGTCCACAATGTGTAAAATGCTGACCGAAGGTTTGAGATACGTGCACGGCGTGTTCAAGGCACGCAGCAGTCTAGAGACTGCGCGAAGCGCTCGTCTAGTGCTGGCCGTGACTGAAAACTTTATCATCCGGTACAAGATCAAACTCGGCGCCAAGACCAAACCGTTGACCGGAGCGCCGTGGGGCACCAACTGGAAAGTGTTCAGCATCGACAGTACGTGCATGCTGGCGCACTATCTGCTGCTGGGAGAAAGCGCGGCGTTGAAACGCGAAGCCGTCGACTTGATTCTTTCGTTGATCCAATCACCGATCAGTCCGTTCGGTACGCCTACGAGCGAACGGTCCATCATTCTACGGCTGGTCGGCCCTTGGATACTGGCAAAGTATTTGAACGGAGAAGGAGACGTCGCTGCGGACACGGCCGACTACAAAAACGCAATGGATCAGGCCAAAGTGATGGTGCGACACGTCAACACAGAAAGGGGCACACACATGGATCACAGTTTCTTCGAACGCAATTTGGGCGCGTTCTACAAGTACCTGGAGAGTATGTGCGACGACAAGACGTTGTATTACTACGGATTCGACACGAAACTGGTGCAGACACCGGTTGCCGAGTGGAACGCGGTCAAGAGTATTCTCCTGCATCCGACCGTAAAGTTCGGCAACGTCGGTCTGCTGGGCAGAACTCAACAGTTGAAGTGCGACACGTACGCTGAATCGAAGTACGGCATCCAGGTGATGCCGTTCAGCGGTTACATTAGATACTTTACAAAGGACAGACAGTTTAATGCGCGCGCTCAAATAAAGACTTTGGCGTATTACGAGAGCGACAAGAATGTCAACAATATGGGGCAGTACTGGGTACAGTACAGAAACGTACACAGCTCGGCCAGCACGGACGAGGTCCAGTTTCCGGACATCGGCTTCATCAACAAGGCCGCTCAGACACAACGAATCGCACTGCCGCTAGAGAACGAAAATGTCGACACACAGACGTACATGCCGAAAAATGCAAAATCGTTTGTGGCCGCGTACAAACACTTTGGAGTGATGTACCAAGAGTACGAAATTGAAGAGTTTGGCAATTTCGTTGTGTACGAACTTATCGTGATAAACGCAAGGACCAAAGTGGTGGACGTGAAGTTAAAGATTGTCAACAAAGAGGCCGCAGAGCTAAACTATTGCGGCGCCAATCGCTCCAAGCACGTTGTACCGGCGAACGGTACGAAGACGTACACCACCACCATGGACATGGTGAGCGGCGTGTTAGAGACTAAAGATCTGGCTGAATTCCCGAGCTTCCCGTACAAACTAGATTCGAGTGTAGTGATTAAAGAAGTGGCGAGCATCAAATCGTACATGCTGTACGAAAACGATGTGCCAGTCATCTGTACACCGTACGAGTGGACTTACGAACTGCCCAACCTGGTGCACAACATAGACAATACGTACGAGGTATTTACGTTTGACACTAAAAATAATCAGTACACGAACGTTAAACACACTACCGGTTCATCACGTTACACCAACGTTCACGATATGGTCGCGTAATGTAGCCGGCAAACAGGTATCGGACCAACAAAAAGTCGCTCCGTCTGTGTTATTATATTTTTGTGTATGTCAAAATCAAAAAAGTCAGCATCTGTCCAAAGCGTAGGCTATGTGCGCCACAGACTTGATCGTTGTGGGCACAACACAGTGCGTGTACTCGGGTGTCCAATTGAATACCGAGTCGTCGACCAACACGGCTTTAGTAAAATACGTGTCCGCAAAGTAGTTGTATAAATACAGTAGGTTCTTGCACGATTTTTCACCGCTCTGCGCGTTGCTCAGCACCAAGTCGAATCGAACGCCGTATTTCTCGAACTTGGCTACGTGTTTGTCCACGTGTAACGGTGATCCATGAGACCACAGCACCACAGTGTCGTACACGGTACGAGCGTGTTCCAACACAGACACTGCCCCGTCCAGCACGCGGTCCTCGTCGTCAATGAGCGTGCGGTCCAAGTCAAACACTACGACAGACGTGGTTTTAGTAATCAACATGTTTCTGGACCAGTCTATGGCCGTGCTAACGGCGTTGGACAGACCAAACACGTCGGTGCGCGCAACCACTGTGGCGCACACCGGCAACGGTTCGTCTGCAGTCCATATAACGTATCTCGGTGCGCGTTCACCTACCCGGTACATGGGCATCTTGTGTTCGAACGTGTAAGAAGTAACGTTTGGCCGTACCCCGGTGCCGATACACTTGTCGTAGTACGGTTCAAGCTCGACACACATTTCGAACACACTACCGTCTTCACAGACTACACTGGCCGTAGTGTCTGTGTAAACGGTCAACTGTGTCGGCTGCATAATGTTGAAATGGTTCTGCAGATCTTTGACATTGCACAAATGATTGTAGAAACTAGGATGTACCATTAGGTCGGGTAATGAATAGTAATTGTAACTCATGTTTACGACAATGTTTATTTCAAAACAGTAATGATACATGTACAGGTTCTATCGTGCAACAGCACAACACGCTATACTTCAGTCTTAGATCTATATCACAGTTTTAGTTCTATATATATATATATATATATTGTGGGGTCTGTAGTAGATCTACTCAAAGAATACCTCGTCAGACGGTATCCACAAGACAGTGTTGTTGTCGTTGTCCTTCGATTCGTTGATTTTTATATGGCGAAACTGTTTATCGTACTCGATGCCGGTCGTCTCTGTCTCGTTAGAGTCTGAAAAGTATACGTACGTACAGACGCCCAGATAAGTTACAAACTCCGCGACTGACGGATTTACATTCGCCGTGTCCGCTTCTGTATCGACAGTAGGCCACGCTACTAAACGCAGCGTGTCGATGATTCGACGTTGTTCTTCAGTTAACTCGGCAGTGTAGAAGTACGACTTTTGAAACAGCTTGTGGTTGCCAATCACAGGGTCTATCGAGCGTTCTTGTGTCTTGTATTGGTACAAGTAGTACACGTACAACGCGTAGAACATCTGGCCAAACAGATCGCCGTTGATCGGATCCTCACATTCGATGTTGCATTCGACGTGTTTGTGCGCATTGAGATCGTGTCGAAACGCGATGCGAAAGAGGTAGGACTTGCCGCAATATATCAATGTGACGCCACAAAACACTAGTCTACGGCTCTTGGTCGCCTTGATCAACGGCACGGCGCTGTCTCTAGGCGGTTTGATCTGGCTGACATTCCAACCGCGCATCGGCAGCTCAATGGCTCTGCTCAATACCAGTGTGGTTTTGTTGGTCCAATTGTATTTCGACCGACACACTCGCAGTTTGACCGATGCAGACACGTTGTCCGCTGCGGTCACATCGCTGCCAGTGTCGCAGTCTACGCGTACAATCAGTTTGGTAGTAAACTCGGAACAATTGTCGAAATACCGGGTGGACATCTTTTGAGTGTCGTAAAATATAGTGTACTCGTCTTCGTAATAGTGTCTGATGATGTGCTGGATCGCGTTTTTGCCATCTTCTAAATATACTGCGTGTTTCAGACGAGGATTCAAAAACCAGATGTTTGAAGAAAACTCGTGTTCGTTTAACGAGCCAAACAGACCGGCCAACGGTTCGTTGGCGTAGTACGTAGCGTTCGTATTGTCTGGCAGCACGAGTTGTTGCGGCCAATCCTTACATTTTAAATACACGTCGGCCTTTTGCTGCTTCCCGTCTTCGCTGGCGTACCCAACAGGGCGATGTTGCTGATGCACTAGCAGTAGCGGTAAATTCGATTTCCATGTCTGCGCGCTAGACGTCGCCGCTTCATCAGAGGTAGCAGTCGTAGTTGTAGCATTGGTGGCGTTGTCTTTATCGCCGAAATGTGATGCAGGTTGTGATATGTCTGCCGTGGCATAATGTGAGTTTACGAACGATGTTGTGTATTTCATGACTTCGGTCTAATAACTATCATCACAGCCAGCCGGTGTACGCGCTATCACGACGACACTGAATGACTCTGTGCCGGTGTATCGACTATATATAACCGATTGCTTTTACACGGGTATATAATTAATATTAATAGTCATCATGGATCTGTTTTTCCTAGCGATGTTGGTCGTGCTGACACTCGTACTATTAGCAGTGTACGTATTAAACAACGTGCCGCAGACTAGTGACCTGCTGAAAGTATTTACCATGTTGCGGCAACAGAATCCCTCTACTGTAGCGTTTTCGCTCGGCTACGATCGACAGCGAAACAAGTATCGTAACGTGTACACCAGGCCTGTGGCCGGCGCTACAAACGATCGGATAGAGGCTTACGTGTTGTGGGAACCGAACCCGGTCAACTCGGACGGCAAATACGTGGTAGACAATGACCACGGTACAATCACTGACAAGTCGAACGGATTCGAAGTGGCCGGCGTGAACGCGGCTCGGTTGACGTGTCCCGAAGGTTACGAGGGAAGTCGGTGCCAACTGAGTCCGTTGTGCACCGAAGAAGACTGCGAGTCGGGCAAAACCAAACTGTTGACGTACACGCAGTTTAACGCGTTGAACCTGTACAAAAATACTATCGCTCGTACAGCGGCCGACTTGGTCGCACGAACCGAAACGACGCATCCGCGCATTCGGGTACAGTGTCTGCAGACCGGCGCGTACGAGTTACAGGTGTGTCCCGACAACAAACTGTTGGACACGGCTACGGTACGATGTCACGAGTACGACATTTGTCAAGACCGCGTCAACGGCTACAAGCACAACTATCGTATAGACGGTTCGTCTGCTGCTTTACACGATGACGAGTACTACCTGTGTGCCGACAACAAGAGTGTGCTCAAAAAGTGTGAAGATCGCACAGTGTTTAGTATGACCAACCAAGGATGCATAGTGCAGTCCGTCTGCTTCAACCGTGGCAAAGAGCAAATACCTGTGGACGACAACAACTATATACAGTGTAGCGCTGATACAGGCCGTAAAGTGCACTGTGAACACGGTGTACAAAAGAAAGGCAACGTGTTGTCGTGTAAAATCAAAACGTGTAAGCCGTATACCTTGCGTTACAACGACGGCACTCTGAACTACGTTTACGGTCAGAACGTGTGCGACGATCAAGACCAAGCCACGTTGACAGTGTGCGACATTACGCCGACCGGCAAGAGTTACACATACACATGGGCGGAACGGTTTCAATTGACTCTGGCCAACTGGCCTACGGCTGTGCTAGACGAGATGACACAGACGTGTGTCGCGCCCACTGACGACATTATCATGGACACTGCTACGATAGATCTGGCCTGGTCGTCGGCTATGAGCGCTGCGCACAAATTTAACATACGGAAACAGGAATACGTGTGCACAGACAAGTACCGTTGGGATTATATCTAAGGCGCTGTCGTACCTGCCCCACCACAATCCGATATGTTTGTAGACGCTGCTGCTCCGTGTCAATCGACTGCCGTGGCCAACAAAGACACCGCGTGGTGGTTGCTCGCCAACAGCTATGCCGGCGCGCACACTGTGGTTACGTATCCACCGAATACAACGCCGCCGTTGGTGTACGCGGTGCGTCTGACAATCGGCGGCGCCAAGAGACATGACGACTTTTGGCCGGTGTACGTTGTAGACACGAAAAAATATACCGGAAGCGTGTGCACGTACGACAGCAAAACAAAAACGTACACGATAACCAGATACACCGATACTATACCGCCGTTGGGGTTTGCTCCAGTAGAACCGCCCAACGGCGACAGCAATAGGTCGACCATACCGATCTCTCTGATCGGTTATACCGGGTTTCCTATGAACGTCCTCGACAACTACAAGACGTACATGTACTACTTTATAGCGTCTGGCAAAACTGAAAGTTTACACTTTTCACCGTCTGCACAACAGTCGGTAGACAAGCTTGTCTTGACGCCAAAGCCAGTTTCACGCAAACCCTCTTAAACATAACCGGCTCAACGATAAAGACGCGTATTATTTTTTACAATATCGGCTAGTATATCCGACAAACCTCGGTCGAATTTCGTTAAAAATATTGTGCGCCGGCGACGCTCTTTTCCCCCGACCAACCTTCGTCGCAGCACTAGGGGTGGTGAACATCAACCCCGTTTTTGAAAATATTCACCCCTATTTTCAAATTAACCTCGCTCGTTTTTCGCTGTCGTCTACTCCATCGTCGATTCCCGTGTTATTCTTATGGGAACGGTTTCGCCGTCGATTTCTCTATGTTGGCTGCTGGCGGCAATCCACCCTCTTACGGAGTCGACTGCTCTGTTACGACAAACTAGCCGTCCGTCTATGTTAAGGATATACACGACATAGGTGTATGTATATATATATCTTACTATAGTCTTAACATAGACATAATACTACTTCGGACAACCAAACTCGTTACCGTCGACACCGGTCACCGTTGTTGTGCGCGGTACAAGCGTTCGGTTGATGGCGAGACTCGCGCTTGTACCTCGTCTCTGCTCGTCCGTCTACGTTAAGGGGATCAGAACATATATATAATATAACTTATTGTATTCTTCTTAACATAGACAGACTACTGCGTTAGACGATCAAACTCGCTACCGTCGACAGGTTATCATAATGTACGTATATAATATACAACTTGATGTATTATTAACATAGACAGGCTACTACTGTGTACTTTGTCGCCTACACCATACATAGACTAGGCGATTTGTTGAATTCTGACCGGTTTACGCCTATAAAACACACAAATAAAGGTGCGCGTCTAGACGCATGGCGTTGGCACCCGTCTTTCTGTTACTTCTGATGGTACTCATGTGCTTCGTAGTGCTCTTTATACTATACAATATAAGAGACTTCAATGAGACAGACGTTCGTACGGCTAATCTGGTCGGCGGTTCACAATCGGAAATGTACAAACGCGACTGCGATGTGGAAACAGTGTACAGTGTTTCCGACTCGCAATGCCAGGCCGTGTGCAAACAGCCGGGCATCTTTAGTTCACGCAACGGAGCGTGCATCAATGTGTTGGCGTTCACTACAGACGCCATGCTGAACAAATGCGATCCGAAACGTGGCGTACTGGCGTATCTACTGGGGGATCCCCAGTTTGGCAACACGAAAATGCGTTGTTACAGTGTCGATCCCGGCATACAGCCGGACGATCCCCACGGTAAAAACATTATATGCAACCACGGGAGTATAAACATCGACTACGTCAAGTCGTTTCCACAGCCGGCCGACTGTCAGTGTACCGATCCGACCAGAAGCGTTCTAGCGTTTGTGACCAACACCAAAGAGATGCGCAAGTACGGGGTGTGTGTCAGTGAAAAAATGATACCACTGTATCGATACAACGACTTGCTCTATGACAGTTCTGTAATTTAAACTCTAGTGGGTGTGTCTGGTTGAGAACGACAGTATGTGTTTGGCAGAACCGTAACAGATTCAAAGATATACATGGTTTTTTCTCCACCACCGTTTTCTTAGTAGTTTTATTATTCGTTACAGATAACACATATAAAGTCTACAGTAAATTGTATCTACCGTGACAGGGAACAAGCCGATAGTAGATTATATATCGTCAGAGATCTTATTTATATTTTTTAGACTGCTTGACTGAACATATCGTTGTCTAACACCGCGTTGTGTGTCGTGATATGCAGTTTCCTTCCGGACATACTGTATGCTGTGCGTATCGTGTCCGCCGCCTGGCGTATGTATGCTAACGCCTCCTTGTCCTCGGACTTGTTTTGCTTTTTCGGTCGTCTGTTGGCAATACCGTACAACAGTACGTCGTATAAGTCATGAACCGAAGTGGCGTACTCGAATTGTCGATCTTCGACGGTATACACGGTCGGCCTGGGATACATCTGCATCAGTTCGTCCGACGAGCTCGTGTGGCGTTGGTCGTACATACGTTTCAAATAATTCGACACTCGACTGTAGGACACGTTGAAGTTGATGACGAGTATCACGGAGACGCTGAGGTGTAACGGCGACTGCCAGTCCAATCCGGGTCGACTGTACTCGCTGGATTTGTGCGCTTTGTCAGCGGTTGTTGTAAGCGGATAGCAGTGGTAGCGTTTGGCAAAGTCGATCGGTGTGAACGTTCGAAACGGTGGAATATTCGCGTCTTTGGCGACCATCGGGTATCTGTGTCTGTAAACGTTTTCCGATATAACGTTGTGGAACTGGTACAGACCCTGTATCACGTGGCCGAACGACATCATCTTTATCAAGTAACGGACGTTGTTCTGGTGTTTGACGCTCAAATAGTGCGCGATGCACATGCTGCACGGCAGCATCTTGTCGATGTTGTACACTAGAGTGGGGAAATCCTTTACGTCGTCCGTGAGTCCTGTGTACAGGGCGTATTGTAACAGTATCGACGCGTAGTGTAGAAACGACCAGTACACATGTCTGTGCTGTATTTGCTCGTCTGCACCAGCATCACTGTGGTGGACAGTTCGAACGTTGACTTTAGAAACGTTATAAACGCCGACAGACGGGTGCGGTACACTTCCGGTATAGCGATACCTTCTATATGCGCCTCGAGCTCGCTCAGCACGGGCACGAACGCGGCCACCACACGTTCTATGGTATACGATTCTAGTTGCTGTTTAGCGTTGTCCAACAGCCACTCTATGTCGCTGTCGATGCGTTCGTTTCGCGACATCGTCCACGTTTTTATGGGGTTTTACTCATAGCTATATTATATGCGCCATAAAAGTGATGCGTGCAGTAGACGCGTGGCCTATAAAAACGTCAAGCGACGTACGACCCGACAGTCACTAGGTCGGCTCAGTTCGCCAGCAGCACGGTCTAAACTTTTACATAGTTTCTTGAATTCATTTGTTCCGAGCGCATATATATATATATATATATATATATATAGTATAACTATGGAGTCACAACCGCAGCAGTCGCAGTACTACCAACAACCGTATTACCAACAACAAGCGGCTTCATCGGACCAGAAGCAGATGCCGCTTTTGTTGCCGCCGCCGACACCAGCGTCTCAACCGTATACAAATCAGCCGCAACAAATACCGTTGTCTCTACCCAACGCGACCCCGACAACGGCAGTGCCTCAACAGTATACAAATCAGCCGCAACAAATACCGACACCGGCAGTGTCTCAACAGTATACAAATCAGCCGCAGCAACAAATGCCGATGTCTCTACCCAACTCGACGCCGACAACGGCGGTGTCTCAACAGTATACAAATCAGCCGCCGCCGCAGCAGCAGCAGCAGCAACAACAAATGCCGTTGACTCTACCCAACTCGTATGCACAGACGCCGGCTAGTAACCCACCGATGCCCGATATGAACACGTACAACAGTCTGGTAAACAATTCTGTGTTTGGCGGTTTGAACGGCACGAACGGGCTTGTCGGTAGCGGAGGAGGAGAAAAGACCCGACAGCCGGTGGAAATTACACAGTTTGCCAACGAACTGAAAGATGTTCAAAACAAATTGATAACCCAAGATTTAAAAGACGATTGGTCCCAGATTCAGAAATTCAACATCTTGGATTCGGAACAAATGGACCAACTGTATATATACGCAGAGGCTTTTCAAAATGACAGAAAGTTTTCTCTGGTATACATATTATTGCAGTATTGTCTTAAGTACAGTAAATACTTTGAAAAATACGAAAGTCTGGACGTGTGGTTAACGTTCTTAGCGCTAATGGTGCTCTACGGATCGGAACACGCGTTGAAACAAGCGTGCGATGTAAACGGCTTCGTACAAATACCTCGAGTCTGCGAGTCTGCTTTTAAGTTGCGGATGTTTAATAGAAAACGTAAGGCAACAACTTCGGATACACCGACAGCTGTTCCAGTCGACAATGAAGGCGAAGCGACTAAACGAGCACGAGAGACTGAAACTGCAGAACAAAAAGTTGCTGACGATCATCCGTTTCTTAAGGAATCGCTGTATTTATCTCACATGTCATTGTTCAAGTTGGGTGAGATGGCCAAGTACTGTGTACCGTCGGAATTCGCCATCATGTTCTGCAACGCCAACTTGGCAATTGTAAATGTGTTTATACAGGGCGATAACAAACTGCCGTACAGGGGAATCCGTGTGGCGTTCAGCAAACCCGTGGTGTCGCTGATACGAAGTAGGACCTGCAAGACGTACAACTATCAGTCTTTAGAGTCGTACGGTTTGCTGACAGACTTTATGGCCGAAATCACTGGCGAGCAGACCGATCAAGAAGCGTTTAAGCTGAACTCATTAAAGGAAATGAAGATGGAAGACATGATAACACACGAATCACAATCCCAGGTAAAGTGGGACAATAATGCTGGTTTTAACGTGGCGCTCATCACGAACTTCAGTTGTACACACACCACTGCAGGCGTGCTGAACAATAGAACGTACAGCTCAACCGTTTATCACATTCCAAAGAACTTTGTCGACGTAACGGACGATGAAATAGACGATATGTGCAGCAAGGCTTCCAACCACAAGTCCTACGAACGCCGTGTGAATCTACTAAACGAACACTACGACCGCGTGGAAGGCTTGGTCAACGCCGATCATACCGAGACGACAACAGCCTTAAACTGAAAATTATTTAGCGCATAAATATATTCAACGTTACCATATTTGTGATATAATATGTTATCATTCTTATATGTAGTGTTAAGTTTTTTGAGTCTATATAAATAAATCGTTACTGTTATACCGAATATCTTTGTTTTATACCTTTCAGATTTGCTTCGTCTCAAAGGAAGATAGTACTGAGTTTACAATATCCGCTGCAACGTTTAATGATATAGATGTAACCGCCATCATCTCCCTCCCCTACTAACGATGTATGTCGCTCTGTTAATAGTGTTGTGTACTATAGCAGTTATATTGTACACGATATGTAATGCTACAAAAGATAGTAGTACAACCACTACCAGTACCGCCTACAGCAGAGGGACCTATATTAGAGACAATCGCTAAACGATTGTTTCCGTTTAAAAAGCGTTCGGATCGTGTTCTCGGTGAAATATTTAATAACCAACACACAAACATGGAGTTGGCTCATTTGAATGTGGGCAGTGGGTTCAAGTCTTTTCTGGCCGAATTGAAAAAGCTTAGCGGCGTGTCCAAAGCGACTGTCGAAGAGGCGTCTTCGCTGTTGAAGCGCGTCGATAGCGGTATTAAATCCACAGACGAGGCGATCAAAAACCTCAAAGTTACCAAGAATTCACAAGGAGCCGTCTTGTTGGGCGACAAATACGTCGGAGTTATAAACAGGATATTACGAGAGGGTGACTTAAAGAAACTGGTCAGTGTGTCTAAACAAAATATACCGGTGACTGCCGCAGACAGTTCTGCGTTTAAAACATTAGTGGGCGCCACCCCAGAACGAGGGCTGAAAAACGTAGACGATGTGGCTGCTGTTACAAAACGCGAACGACCTCACTTGGACGCGACCGTAGAGAACCTTAACAAGATATCCGATACGGCCAAACGGGATTTGAAAAAAGTGGAAAACAACTTGTACAAGCACTTTAAAAACGGTGCAGTCGTAGCACTGACTGTCGGTGTAGTGTACGTCGGCGCGGACTGGATATCTAAAGCCACCGAGGCGCGTAAAGGGTGCTTCATGGTGACCACCGTCAACGGAGTGACAACGTCCTGCAAAGTCGCTGCGCACACGTGTTCGACTGGTGAGGATGCCGGCACGGGCAATAAGTGTACGGGTACGACGAACTATTACAACACCACATTGGTGCTCATGAACTTGGCGAACGCGACAGACGATGACCCTAATAAAATCGCTATAGCCACGGCTACAGGCATCGCTGTGAACCAGTTGAACGCACAGTTGGCGAACATCATTGACAACCACTATCCGGCAGTGGTAACCGCCGTCGAAAAGATGGGCGCCCAAAGACCGAAAACATTTTCGATATGCGATATTAAAAATAACGCTGTCGAAGGCGGTGTTGTGCCTCCTTGTCGCATGTGCGATCCTACAGCGAATCCGGTCAGTACGTCGTTCATAGATCCTGCTCAGTACGGTGACAACATCACGTTTCAGTGTGTAACAAATCCGTCAATACTGGACACCATATCTAACACGGTTATCAGCACCGGTAAGAATTTGTGGGACGGCGTGTCCACTGTAGTCTCCGGCTCTTTAAAACAAATTGGCATTATAGCCGCAATCATATTATCAGTTCTCATACTGGTAATGTTTATAGTTCGCTTATTCACTAGAAAACAACCAGAATACATGGACTTGGACAACATGTCTGTCCGTTCGCAATCAGTAGTCATGTAGTAACAGTATAGTGAAACTTTGTGATTGATTTTTAATACTAGAGGAAAAAGAAAGAGACTCATGTATATATAATAAACTTTTATTCAGACATATTCCAAACGCTATTAACTGGACCAGACAACGAATGTAACAATGAAGTGTCTAGCCGATAAATATTCTTCAAGTCCTGCTTTACAAAGTGTACATTTTTAGCGGTAGTAGGTATAGGATCGTTTCTAAACACCACGTTCAGCTGGTGGTGTCGCAACGTGTTGATGATCTGTGCCCAGTTGCCGTTTAGGATAGGCGACTCTATACGGATCGGGTAGAGTTGGTTCGTGTGTATGAACCCGACCACTACGCCGACCACATTCTTGAGACTCTGCATCAACAATTCACAATCACGACTCACGTAACTGAAAAACTTCCATCTGCAATAGAAAACAAAGACATGTACAAAAAACCACATACACTGGTGCACACACACCGAGACAAGCATTATAATATTGTATCATCGTTACCTGTTGTTGAGATAGGCGAACCATACTGAGCAGGGCGGTAGAACGAACCAGTATTCTCCACTGTATCGACACTCTTTATGGAATTTGTCCAGCACATAGTTGAACGTCGGCTTGTTTAGCTCACGACACTCCAGAATCAGTCTACTGTCACGTGTTATACTGGCAAACAGATAGAACGACTCTATAATGTTGACGCGGTAGTGTCTCACCATGTTTATGAAAAGCTCTGGGTTCATGATTTTTGACGCCATAGAGGCGAGAATCAATAAATAGTTGGTCATCGTCAAACATTTGCTGCCTGTAAAGATGTGTGCGTTTGCACGGATACCGTATTTCTTGTTTATAGCCATGTCTTTTGGCAGTTTAATAAACGTCTTGGTACACTTGTTTAAGTAAGACTCTATGCTCTGCATCTCGTCAATTTGTTTAAAGTCGTTGACAAACAGGTGATATTGTCCTTTGACGTGGTACTTGGCAAACGCTAACATAAGTATATTTATACCCAAATCTCTGTTTGACACACCGGACCCTCGGTGTAACATGCTCGTCGCCAGGTCGTATAGAGGCCGTTTTACACTGTAACCGCTCAGTACGGCCGCGTCATTGATGGGGGTCGTATGCTGCTTGCACCGTCTGTCTCGTTCAACGTACAACAAGTCGGATCCTTGTGTACGGCGTACAGAAAGGTTTGGACAGGGGAGTCGTGATTCGATATAAATGAAATCAAACCTATAACAGATAAAACAAATCTATATTGAAACTGTACAAAAAAATAAACAGTTGACAACAATGTGTGAGGTAGCCACCGCCATCGCCATCATTTGGTACTGTAGTCGTACACCATAGTGTCGTCGTGCTTGTCACAAAACTCGTGCAGCATTATAGACTCTTTGCGTTGGGGCAACTGTGGCGTGGTTTGATCGAGCCGGTGTGGAATGTCAACACGACGTTTCACTTCCATGTGTATCTCGTCCAGTGTCATGTGGCCGTCTTCGAACAGCACACTCAAATCAAGTAGCGGTGCGTCCAACAGACCAGCGAAATACCGGTACACGTGATACTGTGCAATTTGGTAGTTTCGTTCTTTAGCGTTGTACACGTCGTTGGCTCCGCCACGAGACAACAGCGCCTGCATAACAAGTCGCAAGTCGCTGCACACTATGAACAGTATAGGGTCTGCGCACATCTCCTCCATGTAGGAGAGGATCTTGAACAGTCCGGTGCCCAACGCCAGGTTGTTGATGTAGAGGATCGGTGTTTCGTCGTCGGGTTCGGGCATCGGCTCTTTCCCGTACACGTTCATCAAGTAGTGGATGTAGTAAAAGATGAGGTTCGAATACCGACATCGGTCCCACACGACAAACGCCTCCTTCGTGTCGTACAGAGCGTGAAACATCATGTACTCTAACGCGCGTAACGGATCGTGATTATAATTCGACCCACTGGTGATGTCCGGACAGTATATATTTATTTTCATGTACATACGGTTCATGGAACTAGCCAACGTGCTTTTACCGGTCCCGTTCATGCCGTCTATGCTTATGCTGCGGTAGTCTCTCCAGTTGTTCAGCTTGTCGAGAATTTGGGCCGGCGTTAGACGGCGCTGTTGTCGTTTGACCCGTTTGGAGAGCGCATTGTACTGACACACAGGCCACGGCGGATTATAGTTAACTATTCTTCTTTTGCCGTACCACGATATGTCGGTCTTGCGCTTGTTTTCAGTCTCGGCTGTGGCGTTTGATGACGATAGCGATGGCGATGATGCAGTAATGCTACTGAACGATGACGAACGATCAGATATATTACCTTCTAGCGTGTCTGCGACGGGTACGGTGGGTTGCGGCACTGTGTTAGCAACGAGATCCATGTTTGTGGCGGCGATACAGTTCACTATACATTCGGTACAATATAGTAAACGAGCGATGGAGTTGTACAAGAACGCATACAATACGTCAAAGTATGCGTACGCTCGTCCGTATACGACTTCGATAACGGTTGGAGAATATCGACAGTTGATGACTGGTAACGATGAAGAGTCGCAGCAACGGTTTGTGGATATCTATATAGTCGGCGTGGCGGATGGCGTATCGCCGAATGTCCACGAGACAATGATTCCGGTCGGCACGCCGCGTCGTTTACATATATTTTCCGACACGCGGTTGGATGAAAAAACACTGGCCACCGTCGACTCGCACTACAAAGAACGTCGGTACCCGTTGCTGTCGTTGGACACTCCGTGTGCGCGACTAGACGGCAACCGAGTGCCTACGCAAAACTTCTACACCGCGTTCGTCGGTGAAGACATGTTTGACGCGGCCGTGAATCGCCGACAGGACGCAATGTTTATCGAGTACAGGTACGTGCAACAGCGACACACGGTGGCAAATATTTACTACGACGAGTTTACAAACTACTTGTACCGACTCGCGTTACCTGCCGACAACGCTATGCTCGTGCTGATTATGCCGTCCAATTTTATACGAACTGGCCTGAAACAAGGCTACTTTCTATTCGACGACATTGATTTGATGGTACGAGTCTACTCTAAACACGTGCTGTCCGCAAAACAGACCTCACACACAGACGAAGTGCTGGTGAACGACATTTGTACTGGTAATCGACGTATGATGGATATCGTACGCGCCTTCTACAGCCGTATGGGCGTGCACAACGTGTACACACCTAGTGACAACCAGATTGTCGGCTACGACAAGTATCTGACACTGGTCGTCGGCGACGTTTCAAATATTAATGTCTAAACGAACACTAGTGTTATTTTCTCGAGCCATTCTGTTTCAACGTCTTGTAATATAGTATTTAGTTGTCGCTATCCACTGTGTGTTTCTTGGATAAAAGGTTTATAGCGTACCCGAACAAATGATCATGGACACAAGTGATCCGCAGCCGTCATCTGGTGAAAACGAATCTATGGTACCGTTGGCCGACGTTGCTGCACACGGTGTGATTATACCGGTGCCCATGATCTGTGTAAACTGCAACGATCTACAAGAAGACCAGGCAATCAAAAACTATAGGGTCATACGTTACGACGTGTTGGAAGAGATCATGAACAAAGGCAAACCAATAGAGACGAGCGGTTATATCGAACAATTGGATATAAGCGAACGATTCGTCAAAGACATGATCACTTCGAACAAGCAGAGTAAAGAAACTGAAAACATGTTGAACTGCATTACAATATTCGGAAACTTGGGCCGGTCCATAGACGTGGACGACACGTTCATAGACGCGTCCACCGAAGGCATCAGTTTCGATCCGATCCGTGTGTACGAGAACGACAAGACGGGACTACTGGTCGGTCACGTGCCCACAACATGGCACGGTATGTCTTTTTACTCGCAGTTAGGAGACGACGAACAGCTCAAGGCGCGAGTACGCCAAGAGATGAACGAAACGGACTTAAACCAAATGTATTTCATGTTGGAATGCTTTGAGAGGTCGCTGTTGTTCCACAAGGAACGCGTGTGCAATCACACTATCAAAGTTACCAATATGTGTCTGTTTTACTTGTCGTTGATCGACAACTCGCAACCCATCGAAAACTTGTGCGACACAGATATAAAATGCAACATCATGGGTTACTTGATAGACGTTATTGTGCGCAGCCGGGTCATCACAAAGTGGCGACAGAACCCGTGTTCGAAGAACCTGCTTTTAGACCTTGTCCATAACTACGACGGTCAGAACCATATGGTAGCGATGTGTAAACTAGAGACGCCACGTGAACGTGCCGAGTACATATTGAAAATACTCTCCGAATCACCAGAAACACAGAAAGTCGTAGCCAACCTGTCCTACAGCGAGTACGAGAACGTACTCGAACATAGTGCCCACATCATAAACGGTAGTAGATATTATGTGTTTAGGAGTCAATTCGTCCACGCTATAGTAGCTACACAAGGGTTTGCCTCATTAAACACGGTCAACAGCGACAGTGATTACACAGAGTTATAAGACCAGTTACTAGTGTCATGACTTGATACCGTAGTATCTTCATTTGTGCAAAGCTGAAAGAAGTAGAGACAAGACCTGTGTATTGTACGTATTTATTATTTATTAAAACAAAGTTACAATGACAAATTGTACAGTTATCTTACAATAAGTAGATTAGTTAATTTTTGTTCATCGCCGGGTCCTTTGTACTCTCCGTGTTAGTATCCGAGGTTCATCGTAGCCAAATTGATAGTGTCCGTTTGTAAAGACTTGATGATGGCGTCAAACTGCGTCGACTTGCCGATGGCTTTTATGAGATTTCCGAAGTTGTTGGGGTCGTTGATAAAAGCGGTGAGGTTTTCCACAGACAAAGTGGCCGCTCCGTTAGCGTCTTTCGGTGCGGCCGGTGGTTTGTACTCGCGTACGTTGGTGATGGGGCTACCGCTGAGCGGACCCAACTTGTTGCCATCTTTCAGCTCTACGCATATGGCGCGTGTAAACAGCCGAACGTCCGGTTCGTTTTCCAGTCCCAGGATCTGCACCCTTCTATTAATCGTTTCATCTGTTATCAGAGATATCGTGGGCGGTGATGGTGGTACAGTCGTTGCGCCCGACTCGGGGGCGTTAGAGTCTTGTAGTCCCACTACACCCAACACCAACGATGCAGGTCCAGAGTTTACAGTGTTCAATCTGTAGACGAGATCGCCGTTGTCGTTTTGGTAGGCCAGATAGATGGTATTGTTATGCACGCCGATGGCGGCCAACGTGTGGTTCGGCTTGTAGTGAATGTAAATTGGTGCGTCGTGCGAGGACATCGACTTTTGAATATAGCTGCCGTCAAACTTCGGTTCGTCCAACGACACAGTTTTAATACCTTGTAACGTCTCACTGATCAGTTGCAGTCGTTCCGCATAGCCTTCGGGTATGTCAAAGTTTTGTTTGTTAGTTGCGATTATGTCTATCACTCGCAGCTTGTTAGCCAGCAGTACGTCCAGCACAATATATTCTTTTCGCTTCAGCTGCGCCGAAGCAATCATTCTGGCCGTGATATCTCGCTCGATGTTCGGTGTCGGTAACACAAACTGGGTGCCGTCGTATAGTAAGATTATTGACTCCCTCATCAGTACGGCAGCACGCTTAAAATTCTGTATTGGAATGCACACATGGTCAGGACGGTACGTGTCGATCTTGTCCACCGTATACTCTACGTCCTTCAGTCGCCATACAAGGTTACGATATAGAGTTGAAGGCAACGATATGCCCGTTTCAACAATAAATCGGATAGCTTCAACATCTGTTGAAGCTACTCGCATCTACTCAGGTTACTGGCGAACATGTACGGAGACTTGGAGTACTCTACCAGTATGGCTCCGTTTTGTAGGCGAGAAGTCGTTTTCTGTTTCTTGCCTCCGTTCTTTAGTCTATTGGTGTCGACAAAATCACTCACTGTGACAGACCGTTGGTAACTAGCCAGAAAATACTTTAGGTGTTCCCTCGAAAAGTGAAGGTTTGCGTTGACGCGTTCCAACGCGACAAACAACGCGTTCACCACACACCTGTATACCGTTCGTTTCGATTTGAGCGGAAGTTTTTCAAAGTCTTCGTTAATTTTCGCTTCGGCGTTGCTCACCGTAGACGAGGACGTACTGTCAGTAACTGGGGCGCACAGTTTCATCCGTTTAGACGGTGTAGATTCACCAACACTCTTTGGTGTGACGCCATTGGTTGAACCACTACCAGAGCCACTTATCTTCAACTCCTCAATATAAGGGGCTATGATGGCGTCACTGACTGTACTAACTCGAATGGTCACATCGACAGCTATTCGTAGTATCAACTGTACAAATTCCAACATGGTAACGTTAATCACAGGCTTCCGTTTGACTCCGCTCGCGGTCGGCGATCCGTTCTTGCCGTTTAGAAACAGATTTGTCATCGCATGTCTCGCTTTCTTTGATTTCGGTGTGGCAGTCGGTAGAGGAGATGGAGAGTCCATGTCTTCGTCTTCGACAGTATCAGCAGTACTGTGCGACGCTGTCAGACCATGTTGTTGATCATTGTCGTTCGGTTCATCATCAGCAGTAGCACCATCAGTGGTTTCAGTCAGCGCAGAGTGTGTAGTTTTAAACTCCTCAGTGTTTTCGTTCTCGTACTCCATTTAGTTAAGAAATCAGTGACCGCGAGCGAGTGTGTGGTTGTTGCAAAACGAAAGGGTTAACTAAATCACACCGCGTGTGGCGCCGTATTTATACGTGCGCTGTCAAAATCACTTGCGAGACGACGGTGCTTCTCCCGTCTTGATGAACGATGACACGTCTACTGTGGTCTGGTCGGACTTGAACGCCAACACTGACGGGTGTCTGAGGGAGCGGTTACGATCGGTAACCTTGTCGGCTTTCAGGCTGACTATGGTGCGATCTTTAAACATTCCAGTACACGGATCCACCATAAGTCGGATGTAGTTGCGTATAGAGTCTGAAATTCCACTGCCCACATTACACACGTGTACAAACTCCGATGTTTCCGGCTTGTAGTAACCGCACTCCAACACGCCGTACAGTCCGTTCTTGTCCTTTAGCGCTCGATGCGCGTACAAATCGTACTCTTCTTTGTACTCGTGCAAGTGTAGTTTCTTCACCTTTAACCAATCATCTCGTCCGCCCGGCATGTACACCGTGTTCAACGGTTTCACTATCAGACCTTCGACGTTGTTTTCTATCGCTTGTTGGAACGCTTCGCGCAGACTGTCCAGAGACGAGCACACGGTGTACGGTGTCAGTACAACGTTGCGCGACTCTTGTACGCAAGCGGACAACAGTCGTTTCCTCTCGTGCAAAGGTGTGGCGAACATGTGCTGCCCGTTGACATACTGAACGTCGAACACGCGGTAGCACTGACGCAAAGTACTGCGCACTCCTGTATCGGAGATCGGCACCAGTTTATCGGTGACTGCGTCCACGTACACGCGTTCTCCGTCCAGCACACAGTCGGTGTAGCCCGGCTTCAGTGCCACCTCGTGCGGAAATGCGGTCGGTTTCAGAGTGCGCGTGTAGAATGTAGCGGACGTGTTGTGATCTACCACGCACAATAGACGTTCCCCGTCGTACTTCTCTTCGTAAATTGCTGCGCAGGACAACGTGTTTTGACACAGAGCGACTATACTGACGTCTTCGAAACTGCGTATAGGTCGCGCCAACATTGGTACGCTCGGGGTCAACTTTAACATATCTTTGACCTGTTGTGATAGAGACACGGAATGCATCGGCATCGATACCGGTATATTGTCCAGCAGAGCGGTACGAGCGGCTGCAGTAGTCGATGTAGCTTGCACAAGGCCGGTCATATCTAGTAGTCGTGTATTGTTCTTGGTGCCGCGTTTCTTTCCAGTCTCTTTATATATAGACATTTTTGTAGCCAAACGCTACACTATAAGACGCCACGCGTTACTAGTAGCACACTAGCTCGTAGGATGCTAAGAGCCGTACACATATATATAGAGATGGTTGGTACATCGTGACCACGCGCATAAGGCGTCGTGTCTACTTCTGTTGCGTCTACATCATTTTTGCACATACACGGTGTCGTTACAAGCGCCTGATGCTACCACCATGGATGAAGAATACGTTCCTCAGTCGCCGACATACAGCCCTCCGTCGCCTGCCTGTCGGCCATCGTCTCCGTCACCGTGGTGCAATACAGCGCCGGCGTACATGGTGGTGCAGCAAGAGAACGTCGAGTTTATAGACGCTGAAGAGCACGAACGCCTAGTCAACAATGCGCGCTACAAGGGGCCCGATTTTTCCAAACCTCTAAAGCTACAGCACAAAAAAAGACAACGAGCAGTGGCTTCACGGAAACGTATCTACGGGGAAGAGTATTGTACGTTAGCTGATTTTGATGTCGTCCCCCAATTTAAAATGATGAAACTCGACCGACCCCAGTACGAACTGTTGGCCACCAACGCTACAACAAATCCTACGGCCACTACATCCTCGTCTGCACCGGACAGCGACGTGGTGACGTACGACGTAGAAGTCAACGACGGCTTGACCGAAGAAATTAAAAACAGTAACGCCAAGAGGTACGCCAACCCTACGCCCACCGTAAGACAATCGTCGGTGTTTAAATTGTCCGCGGTGCAAATACCAAGAATATGCATGGAGTGTCTATCCACTCGGTGTTATTGTGAGGGTTACTGAAGTAAGATATCAGATGTATTATCAGTTTTAAGTGAACGTACCTACGCATAATATGTTATAGATTTGTATTGTGTTTAAGAGAAGAAATATACGCATTGCTTGTTAGTAAACCTCTAGTTTATTTAACGATATACACAAAAGCATACAGATTGTTATAGTCTAAATATTGATGTCGTTTTGATTGTCGGCATCATCACCGCTTCAGATTCATCGTCGTAGCGGTGTTGGAGGTCCAACGTCACACGGTACTCTGCAAGTTGGGCGGTCGATCTACAATAGTTTACACCGCTACCACTGTAGTGTTTGTACTTATCGAATAAAATAACCGTTGGTGTTCGGCTTCTTCGATCATATTGCCGCTCATACGCGGCAAATAGACAATCACCTCTTCTTCAGCCGTTTTGCACTCGCACTCTATACCGTCATCGTGGTGGTAGTTCGGTTCGTCTTCCGCCGCGTTATGATGCCGCTTGTACAGACCTATGCTTCTGGTGTACTTGATCACATCGACAATGTCGCGCACCCACAGACGCGTGGTCTCGTCTGTCGGCGTACGATCCACTATGATCAGACCGCTTTCGGTGAACACGCAAGAGCCCAGCTTTAAGTGGACGTCGTCCAATACATCGGGCGGCGCCCACAAGTCTTTGGGATCGCGTAAACTATCGCCGTCGGTGTTGGCGAATCTGACCACCAGTTTGTGTTCGCACATTGTGTTACTATATACAATTCGAGTGAGCGGAAAAAAAATTTACTAAGCCTACGAATCTGCGTTTTCGATTTCCATCGCTGTACGGTCGTTGCCGTTGCGCATAAATCCCTCTGCGGTCTGAAGCGTTTCCCTCAGCACCTCATTCAACTTCGGTTCCAACAGCTGTTTGTCTTTGTCGTGCATTTTCTTCAGCAGTCGTTTGATGTAGGCCGCGTTGTCATACATCACGTCCTTTTGACGCATCGTCACGCGCAGCTTGTTCAAGACCGCGGTCGGCACGGTTCCACGTATCTCCCGTGTCAGCTCGGCCAATTTCGACTTGTTGGTTTCCGTGTTTACGTGTTTTTCGGCGATGGCTATCATCTTGTCTATGGCCGGTCTAGTGTTGACCGTGTACAGTTCGTTGTCCGCTATCTCCTGCAGTTTCTTGATCAGAACGTACTCGTTCGGCATCTCTGTCGGCCTCAGTGTCTGTACGAACGACTCACGGTTAGACACTTCGTTGATATTTGGCATCATACCGGGGTGCAGCGTAACTTTTATTTCGGACGTGTTTATTATTTGCGCCAATTCTTGCTGTACGCGCACCAACGGCGAGCCTCTGTCGTACAATGATCCGATAGTCTCGCCCAGCTCTACCAGATTGATTAACTTACCGTTTGGAGTACGAATGATGCCTTGGTTGAAAGCGCTCAATTCTGACTCTAGCAGAAACAACGCTTGCCGTATGGCTGTCTCTGCGTTTAACGCCTTAGACTTTTGTTTGTGCAACAACTTCGCCTTGGTGCGATTCTTTTTGGCTAAAGTCACGGCATTGATTGGCAGACCTATACTATACGACTGTTCGTATTGCAGTCCGTAACTGATTAACAGGTTCTTGGCGTCCGCATACGCTCTACTATATTCCCATACGTCGGAGACGATGTCTTGCACATTCGCGTACCAGTCGGTCAGCGATTTCAAAACTTTTTTGATCTGTGGCACGATCAGGTTCAGCTTGTTGAACAACTCTTCGCTGGCGTCGTACTCGGTAAAATACTGTTCGAACATCTCCTGCTTTTCCGTCAACCACTGTTTGTACTTGGCGATGTTGTCGTTCAACGCGGCCATCACTCTCGACACGTCCGTCTGTAGCCGGTCGATGTCTAGAAATTCGCCGTTAAACGTAATGTTAGGCGATGGGCTGAAGTTCGCGCTGCGAACACCGTTCAGTCCGATATAGTACAACTTGGACCCGGCAACGGTGCACGTAGAACACACGAACGCCCGATCGTTGGAAGTGATCAGCATATCGGGCTCACCATCGCCACCACCACCGCCGCCGCCGTCTGCATCGCCTTCTACTACTGCAGACGCCATACTAATACTACTATATAAAAGGACAGTGGGGGCCAGGTACGAAATACACACACACGTTGGCAAAACACATACAGTTTTTTATTTATATAAAAACATTGCATAACAGCGTTCAAAACATTGAGTCCGTGTCCGTCTCTTCTTCCACAGAGGCGGCGGCGGCGGCGACGACTGCGGACCTTATCGGTTCTCCGACGGTCGTGTGTTTGGCCGCTCTAGCCCACGACTCGCCGTTCGGCCCGATCACGTTGCACACGTCCACGTAGTTGGGCGTGTAAGGGTCCACGTCGAACGTGTCGACAGAGTCCAAGATACGTTTGACACCGGCACGATCCACGGACCGGTAGACGTGCGTACCGATGTTGTGCATGGTAAAGTCCTGGTCGTGTACCCACACTATGGGCGGCGCCAATCGAACGACGAACGTGCGTTCGGCGGCGGCGTTGGCGGCATTGCGCTCGGTTACGTTACTCAAAAGATTGTCGAGAAACACAGAAACACCTTCTACAACCACGTCGGTAGTGGCGTCGTTAAACCAATCCATGTCTATGACCGCTTCGGGATACAGCACTTCGTACATCAGGTTCTGGAGCGGTGTGTAAAACAGCCAAGAGGCTCGCTCCTTATCGCTGCCCTCGTTCCTGGTCATGTGCATTTCATCGCATCGGTCCACGTTAGAGTCGATAAACGCTATACCGTTTATGCGAGACCTAAAGTGGCGGTGGACGTACCAAGATTTCAGCGCTGAAAACATACTTTTAAATAATTCTAGGTATTTCGTCATGTGGGGTATGTTCGGGTGCGGACGCACGTTACCGAACATTGCCACGTACAGCGCCATCAGTTTCCACAACAGATACCATTCCAGCACGTTGAGTGGAGAACGGTCGTTGAATTTAGCTCTCTTGTCGTTCGACTGGTTTACCATGCCGGCCATCAAGTAGCCGATCATAGAGGGTCCATACGTATTCGCGTTCTTCGCATTGGTGTGGCGTTGCACTTTGGTCACAGGCCTGCCGGTAGCATCCAGTGTGGACGTCTTCTTGGTGCACGACGTGCCGTCCACAGTGATGGTGTTTGTCCTGGCGGAAAATAGGGATGCGTTCACTTTTGCGGTACACGTATTTACGACTTCCAGTACGCTGGTCATGTTTACGGACGCCGATATACAGGCCTCGAACAAGTTTGCCGATACGAACACAAAGATTCGTACGATCAGATTGCTTTACCGAAAAGCGCCTCACTTGGCGAGTAAACTAAAGTATACTGTGCGAGACGCGCTTCCAGAAGACTATTATATACCCGAGAGCATCAAACACGCGTGCAAAGTTATCGACGTGGATCTGACAGAGGATCTGTGTCGCGCTCTGTCTTGCAATCCCACGACAGAGAGCGGCATGTGCAAGTCGAACATGACGGCCAGCTACTACTACGTGGGCGACGACAGTTACGACGTGCAGTGTCAACCGGCGTGCTTTAACACGGTCGCCAAACAGACGTACAGCCAAGACGGCAGCCGCGTACCGGACACGCCCATGCTCAACTACCATTCGGGCAAGTGTCGTATAGTGCCGTCCACCGTGGTCTCGTATCTGGAAAAGACGTTCTTCCGCAGCGACACCGTGTACGAGAACCGCAAAAACGACATGCCCACCGGGTTCAGTCGCACGCCGAGCGACGATCCGTACGGCTACAAGACCAACGCCACGTACTGCAAGTACTACGATCGCACGCTGCAAGAGGACGGCTCGTGCGGCCTGGAATGGTGGGAAGTGGGTCTTGACGCGGTGGTGGGCATGTCACTGATAAACACCGTCAAATCCAGCGTGCGTATGTTGTCCAACGACAGAAAACCGTTTCCACTGCCCAGCAACCTGCCCGAACTGCCGGCGGCACTGGAATCGAAGTACACGGTAGACGGTTGGAAACAGGACGTCAACCGTTCGTTCGTAGTGCCCGAACTCATCGACACCAAACCCAAAAATGGTGGTGGCGGCGGTGGCGGAAGCACCAACGCTGCACCATACGAGTCGGCCAGATTGCAATACGAAGAGGAACAACAGTCGCGGATAGAGCGTATGAAAACGGCCATGTTGGGCATACTGGAACAAGCGTTCACGGACCGATCGTTTTGGATACACTTGGGCGTGGGTGTAGTCAGTGAAGCGGTGTTGGACAATTTGAAATCGTTGTGTAAAAAGATCATCGAAAAACTTTCGCTGTCGCTGGTCATACGGGTGCCGCAGATGGTGACCGACGTCGGCGTTAACGTGCTAAAGGCCGGCCTGAAGAGTACGTGTACGAAAATCGTGACCGGCGCGGTGATACGTATCGCCTCTAAAACGGCGATCGCGGTGGCCAAAATCACTGCGGCCGCCGTCAGCTTGGTCGGCTGGCTGCTGATCGCCGCCACACTGTTAGACATAATGTTCAGCTTCTGGGACCCGTACGGTTACAACAACATGTTTCCACCGACATTGCCGCACGATCTGATGGCCAACGGAGAGAGGGCGTTTCGCCAGGCGGCCGAATCGGCTACAGTAGACTACGAGTTCGACAATTTCGTGGCGCTCATATTGAGCGAGGAGGAGATGCTGAGCATACAAGTGGAATCCCTGCTGGACCGACTGGTGTATTTGGACTCGCTCGTGGTAAACAGCGACGGCACGCGCATAGACAAGGGCGAGACTATAAACTTGAACGGAGAACGGGTGTCGTCCGTGATCGACGCGGCTCACAAACAGACCATGGTACAACGCGTGCGATTCGATCCCGAGTCGTACGCCGAGTACAACAGAGATTTTCTGACTCGGGTACGGATCAACGAGTACGTCAACTACGGCGCGTTCGCCTGCATGACCGTCGCCGGCGTATGTACGTTCACCGGCCTCTACTTGCTCGGCGTGCTGTTCACGCTGTTGACGCTGGTCGCCTTCGCGGTCGCTCGCCTACAACTGAACGACAACACGATACTCGACTTTATCAAGTTCCGCGGTGCGACTAGTGCCGGCCGCTAGTAAAACCACCTACGGCGAGTATATTGCAAATTATGACCTGTAACAAAACAACAACGCATAATGTCCGTATCGCTTACCCACAATATTTTTAATTCCAGCGTCGACAGACGACAACGGGAATCATTACAAACCCTCGGGCTGCAAGGTTTCGCTGTGTAAAACCGATAAGCGTATACCGTGACGATCAGTACGAGACGGGCGCTCGACTGACGAACGTTCTTCACCCGGTGAGTACAATATGTAAGCTTATTGTTGTTGTTATGGTGATTGTGTGCGTGCAGTTGCGAACGAAAAATATTACAAGTCTTTCAGTGTCGGCAAGGCTAGCCGACATTCACTAGCGCCGAATCAACCGTTTCTATACGAAAATTTCTAATTTCATTGTCGGCTAGGCTAGCCGACAAACAACGGCAGAAAATATTACAAGTCCTACAGTCATGACTTCATTATGACGTAATCGCACACCGCTAACGAAAAATATTACAAGTCCCACGTCCTTGAGATTTACAATGTATATTGTCGGCTAGGCTAGCCGACGTTCACTTACTCCACCGCTGTACAATCAGTCGTGTCCATACGTCTTTGTCGGC
This sequence comes from Magicicada septendecula, assembly GCA_034769895.1. Taxonomy (NCBI): domain Eukaryota; kingdom Metazoa; phylum Arthropoda; class Insecta; order Hemiptera; family Cicadidae; genus Magicicada; species Magicicada septendecula. Next base: position 456,492,610 of record CM068367.1, read on the forward strand.
TAGGCTTGCCGACATTCGCTTCTGTACAATCAACCGTTTCTATACGAATTGTCTAATTTCATTGCCGGCTAGGCTAGCCGACAACCGCCAGCAGAAAATATTACAAGTCCTCGGGCTGCACGGTTTCGCTGTGTAAAAACGATAAGCTTATACCGTGACGATCAGTACGAGACGGGCGCTCGACTGACGAACGTTCTTTACCCGGTGAGTAGAAGATATATGCTTAGTGTTGTTGTTGTTGTGAGTGTGTGCGTGCAGTTGCGAACATACGGTCGTTCAACGAAAAAATATTACAAGTCTTTCAGTGTCGGCTAGGCTAGCCGACACGCGGTCAGCGCACGACGTACGCGAAACGGCGTTAAATCGTTTCTCCATAAGGACAACACGGGCTCGACGACGGAGTAGACGGAACGAAAATTTTTCGCTCTTTCCGCGGACCAACCTCCGCCTCGGCTCTGGGGGTGGTGAACAGCACCCCCGTTTTATAAAACATTCACCCCCTATTTCTGCTTCGACCTCGCTCGTTTTTCGCTGGCCGTCTGCTCCGTCGTCGCGTCCCGTGTTAAACTTACAGCGAACGGATTCACAGCGGTTTCGCGTACGTCGGGCGCTGGCGACAGCAGATTAGCGGTCGGCCTTTGTTAAGGATATACCCACACGGATGTACGTATATATATATCAAGTAAAAATATATATATAATATATATATTACTATATACTTAACATAGACATACTACTACTACTACTACTATACCGACACACAACGAAAATTATTACAAGTCCTACGGTCAACGAAAATAATTACGAGTCCTACGTTGTGGGCTAGGCTAGCCGACGTTCACTCGCTACAAATCGACCGTTTCTACACACGTATTTATTGTCGGCTAGGCTAGCCGACCGACGTTCGCTTACTCCGCCGCTGTACAATCGGCCGTGTTTCTATGTAATCATATTGTCGGCTAGGCTAGCCGACAAACACCAGCAGAAAATATTACAAGTCCTCGGGCTGCACGGTTTCGCTGTGTAAAAACTATAAGCTTATACCGTGAAGATCAGTACGAGACGGGCGCTCGACTGACGAACGTTCTTTACCCGGTGAATAGAATATATATGCTTAGTGTTGTTGTTGTTGTGAGTGTGTGCGTGCAGTTGCGAACATACGATCGTTCAACGAAAAAATATTACAAGTCTTTCAGTGTCGGCTAGGCTAGCCGACACGCGGTCAGCGCACGACGTACGCGAAACGGCGTTAAATCGTTTCTCCATAAGGATAACACGGGCTCGACGACGGAGTAGACGGAACGAAAATTTTTCGCTCTTTCCGCGGACCAACCTCCGCCACGGCTCTGGGGGTGGTGAACAGCACCCCCGTTTTATAAAACATTCACCCCCTATTTCTGCTGCGACCTCGCTCGTTTTTCGCTGGCCGTCTGCTCCGTCGTCGCGTCCCGTGTTAAACTTACGGCGAACGGATTCACAGCGGTTTCGCGTACGTCGGGCGCTGGCGACAGCAGATTAGCGGTCGGCCTTTGTTAAGGATATACCCACACGGATGTACGTATATATATATCAAGTAAAAATATATATATATATAATATATATATTACTATATACTTAACATAGACATACTACTACTACTACTACTATACCGACACACAACGAAAATTATTACAAGTCCTACGGTCAACGAAAATAATTACGAGTCCTACGTTGTGGGCTAGGCTAGCCGACGTTCACTCGCTACAAATCGACCGTTTCTACACACGTATTTACTGTCGGCTAGGCTAGCCGACCGACGTTCGCTTACTCCGCCGCTGTACAATCGGCCGTGTTTCTATGTAATCATATTGTCGGCTAGGCTAGCCGACAAACACCAGCAGAAAATATTAAAAGTCCTCGGGCTGCACGGTTTCGCTGTGTAAAACCGATAAGCTTATACCGTGAAGATCAGTACGAGACGGGCGCTCGACTGACGAACGTTCTTTACCCGGTGAATAGAATATATATGCTTAGTGTTGTTGTTGTGAGTGTGTGCGTGCAGTTGCGAACATACGATCGTTTAACGAAAAAATATTACAAGTCTTTCAGTGTCGGCTAGGCTAGCCGACACGCGTTCAGCGCACGACGTACGCGAAACGGCGTTAAATCGTTTCTCCATAAGGATAACACTGGCTCGACGACGGAGTAGACGGAACGAAAATTTTTCGCTCTTTCCGCGGACCAACCTCCGCCTCGGCTCTGGGGGTGGTGAACAGCACCCCCGTTTTATAAAACATTCACCCCCTATTTCTGCTTCGACCTCGCTCGTTTTTCGCTGGCCGTCTGCTCCGTCGTCGCGTCCCGTGTTAAACTTACGGCGAACGGATTCACAGCGGTTTCGCGTACGTCGGGCGCTGGCGACAGCAGATTAGCGGTCGGCCTTTGTTAAGGATATACCCACACGGATGTACGTATATATATATCAAGTAAAAATATATATATATAATATATATATAATATATATATATTACTATATACTTAACATAGACATACTACTACTACTACTATACCGACACACAACGAAAATTATTACAAGTCCTACGGTCTTAACATAGACATACTACTACTTTGGTCAACCAAACGTGGTACGGGAGATTCGATCGATCTTTTCACAGAGTCAACTCGTTTACTTCGCCAAACCAGTCGTCCGTCTTTGTTAACGATATACTCGACGTATATGTACGTATGCATATCTAACATAGACATACTACTACTACTACTACTACTTTGGACAGCCAAACTCGGTTCCGATCGACCGACATTCACTCACGTCTGGTCTGTGGCAAAACATTTGTCGGCACAAGGCGTCCGCCTATGTTAAGAGTGCATCCCAACATATATGTACAATATATATCTTGACGTATTCTTAAAAAAGACATACTACTACTTCGGACAACTACAGTCGGTAACGGATTCGTCACCCGGGACAGTCGTTGTGCGCGGTACAAGCGTTCCGTGATCAGAACTCTTAACAGAGACAGACTAGTAGTACAGATTGCATACAACCGAGAGACCTTACCGTGATAAACAGTGACAACCGTGGTGTATTTCGGTTACAGAATACTGGATCGACGACTATGACATTATATATACGGCGGTGACGGTGGTACTGAGAACGTTTATAGTTAAACCGCTGTGAGAGGAACGACGTTTTTTTAAACGAGTATGAATAACGCGAGTGCGACCACGAATACTGCAGGCGCGGTTAGTGAAACCGGTCTGTTGTTGAATTTGATTGTGAATAACGTTGTAAACGCTAGCAACGTAGAAGCGTTTATGCAAATCGCTACTATGGACAAAGACTGGTGTTCGTTCGACACGAGAAGGAAGCTTTACAGCGATTATAGAACATTAATGGAACAACGTCAGAAGAACTATAGATCGGAACGTTATGACCGTTATGGTTTGTCCAGATATCTATCGCATTTACGCGTAGCTTTCGACCTGGTCGTGCCTCTGATGCTTGAAAAAGGTTACGCCACAGCTGAAGACCGCGAAGGACTGATGCATTTGCCGGAGCTGTTCAATCGGACGAGGAAAACGATCGCTTCCAAGACGCTAGAAAACGCGCCTATGCCACCCGTATCGAGTGCGGACGAAAGGGAAACATTTAGGTGTATCATGGAAGACGAGAGCGAGGAGTGGTTTTATTATCGTGGCCACAACGAACTCGAAATTTCACCACTGCGTTTACTGAATAAACACAAAATCGAAACGTTACGAGACTTTCCCGTACCGTGTTCGTTGGCTAAAGAAGCTCGTGTACTTTTCAGCGAATACATCACGACGACGGTGAACGAACCCGAATCGACACTGCCCGGCGGACATCCGAGGAAAAACCATTTCACCAATTACGGGGGTCTAGCGCGGTTCTAAGAACGTGCGTGTCATTATCTAGGCATTTTATTTAAAATTAAACGTGTCCGCTGCCGTAACGTGATGCACCTGTTTCAACGTATCATGTGGCTGTTCGGCACGTACGATCTTCTCAGTATCCCTGAGATGTGGTCCTTTGCAGATAGCACATCAGAAATTTTCGGTACGTGCGTCTTCAAATGCGACGACGAAAACTATCGTCTAGAATTGTGTGCAGACAGCGACGTTTGGAATCCATACGAATACTACGAAGTAGTCTACGCGCCGCCGTTACAAGAGCGTATAAATCAACTTAAATTACCGCCGCCGCAATTATCGTTTAAAAATGGTATGTATGTGAGAATCAAAAACAATGACGGCGAGAACGGTGACGAAAGGAAACTTTATATCATACCTAAAGGAATAACGCAGGTACGACGGGTAAATAAAACCGTTTGGTCGACAGACGGAGGAAGCTGCCCAGTGATTATGAAAAATCCATAAAACGACATAAGAACTATTACGAGTCGGGTGAAAAATACGATGTGTGCGGATACCTATCGCAGCTACTGGTCACCGCTGTACAGTCGCGTCTAACGTGTGCGCCGGAGATTAAAAGCATATGTATAGATAGAATACTGTATCCGGTGACGGCGACGACGACGGGAAGGGTATATAAACAGTGGTGACGGCGGTATTGAGATCATTCAGTGTTAAACTGTTGTGAGAGAAACACGCATAGTAAAGAAGATCAACAAGTGTAAATAACGAGAGTGCGAATATGTATACTACCGGCGCGGCTAGTGGAGATACAGAAACCAATACGTACTTGAAGTTTTTAGACGAACTCACGAAGGTTACCGTTTTGCCAAGAATCGCGAGTAACAAGACATCGACTGTGAATACTACCGGCGCGGCTAGTGGAGATACATCAATCAACAAGTACTTGAAGTTTTTAGACGGACTCGAGAAGGTTACCGCTTTGCCAAAAATCGCGAGTAACAAGACATCGACTGTGAATACTACCGACGTGGTCAGCGAACATAATACCAGTTTGGTGTTGAATTTAGTGGTAAACAACGTTGTAAACGCTAGCAATGTTGAAGCGTTTATGCAGCTCGCCACTATGGACGAAAAGTGTTGTTCGTTCGATACGAGAAGAAAGCTGCACAGTGAGTATGAAAAACTAATGAAGCTACGGAAGAACTACGGTGGAAAATACGATGTGTGCAGGTACCTGTCGCAGTTACGGGTAGCTTTCGACCTGGTCGTGCCTCTGATGCTTGAAAAAGGTTACGCTACAGCTAAAGATCTGGAAGGTCTGATGCATTTGCCGGAGCTGTTCAATCGGACGAGGAAAACGATCGCTTCCAAGACGCTAGAAAACGCACCTATACCACCCGTATCGAGTGCGGACGAAAGTGAAACGTTTAGCTGTATCATGAAAGACGAGAGCGAGGAGTGGTTTTATTGTCGTGGCCACAACGAGCTCGAACTTTCAGTACTCTGTGTGGGTGAAGAAAAAGGTGGCATATTACGAAACTGTCCCGTGCCGTATTCGTTGACTAAAAAAGCTCGTGAAATTTTCAACGACTACATTGCGGACATGATGGACAGACCTGAATGGACGTTCTCCGGCATGCATCCGAGGAAAAACCATTTCAGTAATTCGGCACGCTTAAAGTGGTACTACAAATTATCGAATCGTTATCAAACGTTTTTATTTAAAATCAAACGTATCCGCTGTAACGATCCGATTAACGTGTTTCAACGAATCTGGTGGCTGTTCCACACGTACGATCTACACGGTCCACAGGATATTTACGGCATTAGAGCTCTTGTAAGAACACTTGTCGGTGCAGACGCTATGACAATCGACTACGACCGTTGTTGTGTAGAACTGTGTGCGGAGAGTGACGAGTGGGATCCAAAGGAGTACTACAAAATAGTCTACGCGCCGTCGTTTCAAGAACGTATGGACGAACTCACGTTTCCGCTCATACCGCCGTCGGACCTATCGTTCGGAGGCGGCTTGTCTTTGAAAGTCAGAAACAATGACGGTTACAATAGGAAAATCTATGTCAATCCTAAAAGAGTATCGCGGCTTACACTGACTGGGGGAAGACGATAGCGAACTGGTACAAGAACAAACGGCTTATATATATGAGTGCGTTTAAATATGATGAACCTAGTCTTGGGCCGCCGATGTCGCTTGATACAATCACTATATAGTGATAGACGTCGGATCGAAAACAGTGGGCTCCTACAATGTTTGACCGACCGGTCGTTAAGGATTTGGAGTTTGACAGTCTGCCGCCGCCGCCAAATTCGTCGCCGCCGCGCGTCTTTGGAAGTCTACACTGCTACGATGAAGACCACGAGTACGCGTTGGAAAAGCAAATCTACACGGAAGAGAAACTGAATGCGGAACAGAAACAAATCTATCGCTACATGTTCGACAACCCTACGGCCATGGTGTTAATACAGGCCGGCCCCGGTACGGGCAAGACGTTCACGATGCTGACGCTGGCGCACGCTTGGGAGGGGCCGGTACACGTTATCATATACAAGCACGACCTGCTGCACACGTTTCGAAACTGTGCCGTACAATTCACGGTGGCACGATTCTGCATGCTCGTGTGGAATCTCTCTTTTCTCAGCTACATCGGTTTGGAACGCCAGTTGAGCGGCCGCATGAGTACGAGCCAGTTCATCAACGTCACCGTGGGTCTGTTGAGATACGCCAAACTGCCGAAGCCTTTCAACGGCTCCATAGTGATACTGGACGAGTACACGGTGATACCCAAGCCGCTCCTCTTTGCAGTGTTGATGTTGTTGAAATACCACAAGATAGGCACCGTGTTGTCTGGCGACAAGAACCAGCTGCAGAACATACACAACTCTATGCACGCAGGCCAGTGTTCGTCGTACGACATTGCCTCCGCCTTCATCGACCGTGCGTTCACGTTGAACAAGAACGAACGGTGCGGTGACGCCGACTACAACCGTCTGGTAGACTACGTGTCGCGGTTCTCGTCCGACAAACACTTGGACAAGTTCGGGTACGCGCTGGCCGCTGCGCTGTTTCACCGTAAGTTTATGAGCGAATCGGCCATCACAGACACGCATCTGGCCAGCCACCACAGAGACCTCACCAACACCATTCACATGATGACCATCAACACGGCCGCCCCGGCGTCGTTTTACTTAATCAACGCGTCCGGTGTGCGAAACCTGTCGCGCGTACAAGGCGTACGCCAACCGGACGGACTCTACCTGCCCACCGTCACGCTGGAGTACATGAAGAACGGTGCTCCGGACAAGTATCTGCCGTACGTGCCGTTGATAATCGGCTGCCGCTATTTTGTGTACTGCTACTCCGAGTACTCGCAGGCCACACTGGTGAGTTTGGATGGGTCGAACCAGACGGTGACGATGCGAGACGACAACGGCAAGCTCGTGATCGTACGCAAAGGGAATTGCAACAAGGTCATGTTTGAGAAACACTGCCGGTTCCTGTTGAACGGCGGAAACGAGGACGGCAGCGATAAGTCGGGTCAGTTGTACAACTATCCGATTTACATGGCTAACGTCATGTCGATCCACATGTGCCAGGGTCGCACCGTACGCAACAACGTGGACATGATTCTGAACAACAGCACGTACCAAGGTTTCTACGTGAGCATGTCTCGCGTCACGAGTCCGCAGCAGATCACTCGAGTCATCGTGCCGGACATACCTTCTCACCTGGTCTCTACGGTGATCAACTTTCCGCAACTCTGCTCGCGGCCGGACGGTATGCTGACGGCCGACGAATTGGACTCGTGTCTGGGTCGCAACTATATGCACTACCCGATGCGAGACGCCCAACTCACGGCGCAAACGATGCATTTGCTCGGCAGATTCTTCGCGTCGCGAGACGTGGACGAACGTCGTGCGATCAGAGATCAGCTATGTCAGGCTTTGTGTAGAGTCAACCCGGAGGTGTTGAAATGCGAGTCCATCATACAGCAGCAGCAGCAACAGCAACGCGACGATCTAACTTGTGCGGAAAACAACACCACCATGACTCTGATACTGCGCTACAAGTACGTGATGTTGGCGTTGTCGCTGGTGGACGAGCGAGATTCGTACGTGTGGTTACACGAGTTCATGAAGTTGGATCCTCTGGTGACGCTGGTGTTGGTGGCAGACCCACAGAGACGAGTCAGCGCTGCCGACAACGGTTCTTCAGACGCACGATTCAACCTGATGCGGCGCATTTGCGGCGTCGCCGACAACGGGTACGAGCCGAACGAGGACACGTTGCACTACATCACACGCCACGCCAGATGGAAGTCGAAGAAGCCTAACGACGACGACGATCAACAGTGGTGCATCGACGAGAACGAAACGATGGGCACCGTGCTGGAGACGACCAAGTTCCGGTGCGCTGTGTACAAGGAGCTGACCGCAGAGCGTCCGCTCACGATCGACTGGCTGATGGATCAACTGCGGCTGTTGGTCGGCGACTTGCCACGCCGTGTCTGCAGTGTGTCGACAACGACGGCGGCCAAAGCGGCTAAACACAAACTGACGATGTTCACCACCACGTTGGACCAGCTGATGGCTCAGAGTACGGGAGACGACAACGCCACCGACTCCGAGTGTACACCGTTCAAGTTGAAGCGATTCACACGTAACAGAAGAGGAACGTGACAATCGAGCGCCCACAAACCGATGTATGCAGAATGTATAAATGTCAAAAAACTCGTACTGTATAATAAACGATCTATGTTTTGTTTAAAATTACTGTATTTTATTCACACATAACTCTATTCCTTTATACTACTACTACTACTACTACTACTACTAGTTGGGAAAACCAACACTTGCAGTTACCTCAAGTGACAGTTGGTGTCCAGACGACTAGTATCCGTACACATTATGTTGAAAAAAATATGAACGTCCTTGTCCAGAAGACTCTACTATGCGTAGACGAAAGAATAGACGCTTATGGTGGGAAATATTGCGTGGTACACAATACCAGAGGTCGATGTTAAAACAACTATAGTTACAATCATCTTGTAGGAAGTAGTAGGTGGTGGGGATACAAGCGATATAAAAGCAGGAAGTCGACCGTTCGATATAAACGCAGTTCTACTGTTCGCCGAGACGATTACTCTTTGTAGTGTGGACGATTACTCTGTGTAGTGTTGTGTAGTAACAAAATGCTACTTTGCAACATCCTTTCAAAAAGTGGCTCCCTAGAAGATCTAGACCCGTGCGTATTAATTTTAGACGAGGATGAAGACGATAACGACGTGGAATTATATTGGGAAGGGGCCGACGAAGACGAATGGATCATGTGGATGGAAGAGGCCGACGATGACGAATGGATTATGTGGATGGAAACGGTCGACGAAGACGAATATAACGAGTGGATAGAACAACAAAGAGTGGAAAGTTTACCACGACTACGACAAGAAAAAGAAGAAGAAAACTTGTATTGGACAGTTTTTACTAACTCCACAGCAATAGTTTTGCCGTTTATAGTTTTCGAAACGGTTACCTTTGCATTTGGACCGTAAATTCAGTGCAGTATAGACGATTACTGTTTTTTTATATTATAGTAATACACTGATGTTACTCTGTGTATTATATTCAGTTTCCATAATACGTTTTCCCGGATCCGACGAGTCGGCTCGATCACAGTTCACGATTCGCAAACATGAAGACTGCCGTGCTGTGGTTGTGCGCGGTCCACTGTTGTATACTCAACGTAGAAGCAGCAGCTTCGTGTCCGGACGGTTGCAATTGTGAGGCGTACGAGAACTCTTTATTCTGTCATACGTTTATCGATAAAATACCTCTGGTGACCGCTACCAACATGTCGAGCACATACTTGTACGTGACGTACAACAAACGTCTGACAAGAGTGGACAAGAATCGTCTAATCAGTTCGAACTTGACGTACGTACACTTGGACAACAACCAAATTAGCCATATAGTTAACGGTGCGTTCATACATATTCGTAACACGAGCGTACTGTCCATCAGCAACAACAGACTGACCACCATCACGAGTAAGGTGTTTGCGCCGCTGGTGAAGTTGACGTTTCTAGACTTGTCTCACAATCCGATCCACAGCATAGCTGACGACGCGTTCGAGGACCTCAAGACACTGTCGCTGTTGGACGTGTCCGACACTCTGTTGACGTCTCTGCGTTTTGTTGTCTCTATCGTTGCTGCTAATCAAGACACCGCATACCTATTGAGAGTGAACGCCAGCAACAACCAGCATCTGAAACGACTAGACGAAGACACCGTCGTGATGAGCATGCGAATGGCCGAACTGATATTGCTGAACAATACGAATCTGGTCTGTCGCTGCAAAGCGACCAACGTCCACCACTTGTGTCGTATGACAAAGTTCAATTACCGCTACAAGTGGCCCGTGTTTGTGCGCACCTGCTACAAGCCCGAACTGTTGCGTACGATGAACTGGACCGGATACCACGAATCCCTGACACGACAGTGGTACGAGTACGATGACGACGACGAGTTGGACCACGCCACCATTGTCCCGATGCGCAGCGACGAAGTGAAAGCGCAGCAGGCGTTAATAGTCTCGTGCCTTGTAAATCTGTACGAATCGAACGCTCTCTTGATCAACCTCTTGGTCGTTATAATGGCAGACGTCATAGTATGCGTGCTGGCACATAGATGTGGCTGTTGTTGCTGGAACAAACGACGTACATCCGACCCAGAAACTGACGACAATGGACGGGACTTGTCGTCCTGTCGTACTGTCGGCAACGTTGTGGCCAGATCCACCTACATTAGAATTCCGTCCGTTTCCATTTACCAGTTTATGGAAGCTGGAGAAGGTGGCGCGGCGTGTTATCCGGAGCCCAGGTCGCCTGAAGAGCATCAACAGCAGCATCTGCATTACGCCACACCGGCGTTCCCGAGACCCGTGGTGGCGCTCACGGACAAGCACGAGTACGAGAATTGCAAACGGTTGAGTCCGCCACTACTGCCTCCGGCGCCTAGCCAACACGATCTGCCGATTATCAACAAAACGTTGGAACCGATACCTAACAAACACGATCTGCCGATTATCAACGAAGAGTTGGAACCGATATACGAAAAGATGGACGACGTCAGTTGATGTACAATAAGCAGGCCGGGGATAGTGTATTTTGTCAGCATACACAGAACAAGCCGTTGCTCGGGTATAGCGTCTTTAGAAGCACCCCTTTATTCAGCAACAAGTATTGTATTATTATTATTATATGTAATAAAATGATCTCTTTATATGTGATATCGAATAAACGCTATATTTTTATACAGAATCGAATCTTGTAGTAGACAGATTTTGTTTTGTACCAAACCTATACCTCTGTCAAAAAGTATCTCAACGAAGATGATTATAAAGTCTGTAGGAACGGATCTTGGTACGGTACATCGTACATGGACGTGGTGAGCTTCTGTTCGAAGCCGACAATGGACAAGTCGTTTTTGGAATAGTAAACGCGCAGAAACATGACCCCCATCGGTACACACTTTGCGCCGATCACGTAGATGGGCTCCGACCTGTACTTGGGCTTACGACGAGCGATGTCCGAGAGACGGTCCAGCACGGCGCAGTGTACAAACTGGTAACGTCGACGATCGAACGTGCATACATAGTAATGCAGTTCGTCGTGTGCGTAGACCAAGCAGACGGTACGTCGATCGGCCATGTCCAAATTAAAGTGGACGCGTTGAAACTCTTTCAACGACACGCTACCGGCCAGACGGGTGATTGTGTTGGTAAGAAAATCGTAGCACGTGGTCATGCTGAAGCGGTACGCCTGCGGTGGGTCGGCACACGAGGCCCGTTTATGGCGCACCACCACGCCGACCACGGGATCAAACAGGTCGCTACGACTGTGATACGACCGCTCTAACGAGTCCCACGTACATTCGGTTGGCAGTTGCCGTACGGTGTCGCCACCGATCCGCGGTATGTATGCGGCTCGTTTATCGAACGGTAGATGTACCAGTATATTGTGGTCGACACGAAATACGTCCACTACGAATATCGCCATCGCCTTGTTGTGTACACCGTACCGCCACGAGCGTAAACGTTGGTCTCGGTCCAGCGGCAACACTATCGCTTCAAACGTGGCGTTCACTGTAAATCGTACGTCGGACAGAAAACCTTGCAGCAGGTCCCCGTAACAATTGTAGCATCGGGTCTCTTGTTCGTTGCTGTTGATTACCACGCGATATCCTTGGTACAGCGGTTGCACTATGTAGTTCGACTCCAGATCGACGGGTCGTCGATCCATCTGACGACACGGCGGTCTCGTGATGTATCTGAACGACTTTGGGTTCAAGTTTCCGCCATAATAGAGGCTGGCGTCACTACGAGTGTCGTTGTCTGTGACGCCCAACGTATGATAGTACTGGAGAAACTTTTGCGTGATGTTTCTCATGTCCGCGGATTCAAACTCGTTGCGATTGCAGTGCATATCGTCGGGCAACAAGAAGTGCTGTACGTTGTGCACAAACTGGGTGTAGTAGGCGGTGCGCAAGTTGTGCATCGCCACTCGTTCTCCCAATGTGAGCCGTTCAAACACGTTGTTGTCTCGTACGATATGCATTAGACCTATTATAGTCAAATTACCACAAGCGTCACGTAGGTCGTATATAGAGGAGTCGCCGTGCTGCACAGGTCTCAGTTGTCTGGTGACAGTCACACGTGTTAGATTCAATGTCGGTGTGACGGCCGTTTTGTAAACTCTGTCTGGAGTCGGTGCACTGTTGCTGTCGCTGTCGGACCCTAGAAGACCGACTGCGTTCGCATCATCTTCCGAGGTCGGTAGTTTTAACGTTGTAATCTTGCGTGATTTGCTCACATTCTCCAGCAGGTAGAGTAGCGCGGCGCAGTGTACCGGGTGTATGGTGCGCACTATTTCCCATACACGGGTGCGCGACGGTTCGTAGTTTTCAAACACTTTTAACAGCTCCGATACCAATAGCGTAGACATGGTGTTCTTTGAATCCTATTTACTGTGTTCGTATAACATGCAGATCGGCAAACGTTTAATGATCGACTGCAAGTGCTACGAAGACTACAGGGACGAACAGCAGTTTATCGAACGCATTATAAACGAACGCAAGTCTTATTTGGCGTGCATCACGTACGAGTCGCAGACTCGGAAACGTATCGGCCATAAGTCGGTACCCATAATGTTGGGCAGCTACATCGACTACCGCATTCGCGGCAAGGAGGCGGTGAAAAAGAGTCGAGCCCAGTGGGGCGCGGTCATACTGAAGGGTATGCTGAAGATTTATACCTCGTTTTCCACCTTTGACGCCCTGTCGATGCACGTTCGCGAGACGAACGAATGCAAGAGCATCGAATGGTTTACCTACGTGGACGGCGAAGGCATAGCGTTGCGCTACAGCAACAAGATGGTGGAGTGGACGTACATGCACGAGTCGCACAACCACGTGCAGTCCAAAGAGTGGATAACGCTCATCAACCGGGCCAACCCGTTTGTAAAGAACCGTCAGATCCAGTCGTCCGAGTACATCGAGATGTTTAACAGAATCCTAGAGTATCCGTACGACATGAACGACCTGAAAAATCGGCAGTTCCTGAACGGCGTGACAATCGTCAACAAGTACATTGACTATGATCTGACCAAGCGGAAGCGCAAAAGGGGCGCAGGCTGTATAAAAATGTCGACTGCGTTCGAGTCGGGCAACTTGTATACGGTGTTGAGTAAGAAAAACACGTACGAGACTGAAGAGTGGTGTAAAAGCTATCCACAAAACTATGACAATACGCTGCACGACGGGCGCAGCAACAAGACGGCTCATTTTCTGCAAAACGTGACCAGAGCGTCTAACGAAGCGTTCCGCAATAGCAAGGCGTTAGTTTTTCCCACGGATGCATTCCACTTTTTCTGCATTCTGAACACCAAGGACTTGAAGTCTGCCGGTGAACAAAACGTGCTGGCCGACTTTGTCATCATGTCAGAGGAGAGCGATCCGATGGACGCGTACAAGTATCTGTGCAGCGTGTCTACGGGCAGGGGTAACCATATGATTCTTAACGGTTTCATAACCGACTGCCGGAGCGAGTGGACTTTTGAAGACCTTCTGGCCATGAAGCGGCAACTTCCACACGTCACCACCAAATACTATCGCCCGTACATTGTGTTCAGCACCAAGGCGTCGATACCGATAAAGTACTCGGATCGGTACGACACGTATTTTTCACCGGCCGAGACGATAGAATACAATGTGCGTTATCCCGAGACGTCCATGCTGTCGCTGACTGCGAAAGCGTTAAACGCCGACGGACTGCGAAAAACTCCGCCGGCCAAGTCCACTGTGGCCATCAACAACATCAAAGGAAGCATAGCCATGGTGGCGTCCGATTTCCACAAAGCACTGATGAAAGCGTCGTTGGGTACCACCTGTTACATGGAGATTGACGACGCGAAGCGCAAAGCTATAACAGACAGCGCCATAACGTCGTATAACAACGACACGACCCACTTTGAGGCGTGCCGCAAGGAGATGGCCGCCACTTTCAAGTTTGGCGACATGAAACCGATGGCCGACACCAATGTGTCCAAGGCGATGCAGTCGCTGTTGCGACTGTACAATATGAATTATCTCCTGCACGAGTATCGTGTGAGTACCAGCAAGCCGTACGAAAGAGAACGAAACATTGACAGCGCACCTTTGGTGCATGACTACTTGCTCACAGTGTTTGGCGCCGATAATTACGAGAGTCCCGAAGTATGGAACTTGCGATTGTGGGCAGTGTTTGGCAACAAGCACGGCGCGTGTGTAGAGGACGGGGTGGTGATGGATCGCAAAACTGTCGAGGGGATACCGCCCATATGCTACAACGCGTGCATAACGGTAGACTTTACGTTCAAGACGACCAAACAGCCAGAAAGCGCCGTATTTGTGCCGGTACGCGAAAATATCGGTCGCATCAGTGAAGAAACGTTGATAGGATGCCTGATCACGGAGGCGGAAGTGTACGTCAAGAACAGTCGGCACTGCAACATTGTTTTGGCTAAGATTGGCAACCACTATTATTACCTGCTTCACTTTCTGCCCAAGAAGAACAACACGTACACTGATCTGCGAGTGCGCTACATTCGTAACTCCAAAGTGATTACGGTGGTGATCACTGGTGTGCACTGCACCCGGGTGGGTGTCGGCACCAAAGTGGCGAATTCGTTTGGCCAGAAGAACATTTGCAGCATGCTGGACGACCTGTCCGACTGTTGGGGCGTCACCAGGGACGGCCGCAAGGTGCACGCTCAGATCATGTACAGCGACGTGTCCATCATCGGGCGCATAGCGTCGGGCCAGCTGTACTGTATGCTCACCTCGCCGGACGTGGCGTTCGGCCCGAACAAGGAGATCATCGCGCCCATAGACTTGGTCATCCACTCGCTGCACCCGTACACCAACATCAAAGTGTTTGACGTGAAGGTGGACACGCTCACCAACATCAACGGGTTCGACGCGCAAGCGCTGGGCGCGGTCAGTCTGGCGTTGCGGCAGGAAAAAGTGCTGGACAAGGCGCTGCAAGTCATCAGTTTGCACGGCTACGAAGTGAAAATACTGACGTCCGAACAAGAGACTGAGCTTCGAAAACGAGACGACTACGAGAGCCGAGCGGCTGAGGAGGAGACGGCGGCGGCGGCGGCGGTGCCCGAGCTAGTCGACTTTATGATGCGCGCTATAGACGCGTCAAAATCTTTCAAAACCATAGAGTGAGTATAGACAAATGTATGAGTGTGTGTGTGTGAGTCGTTTCGTCGGGCAGGCTAGCCGACAGACGCGTTTTAAATCTTGCAGTCGGCTAGGCTAGCCGACAACGTATAGTGTCGATACAATCGTTTATCGGTTGGAGTAGACGATATGACGGCTAACCTAACCGACAGGTTCGATGTAATTATAGCTAGCAACCTTGTCGAAAAAAAATACTTAGGCTAGGCGTTGCCTCAGAGAGTATAATAGTTGTAGACTCTGCATCAGTGACAGCTGCTTGTTGTTGGTGTCGGCGTTCAGACCGATTAGCGGCCTGTACATTATCATGTAGTTACTGTAGTATATCCACACTAACACCAGCATTGTGATTGCAGCCATGATGGAGACGAAACAGGAGAGTGTGACGGACCATATCCAAGCCGCGCTAAGCGAGCTCGCAGTTATGGGCATAGTGAAGAAAGTAGACAGGACACGGCGCACAGTGACTCTGGACGTACCGCGACTATATAGAATCGGCTACAGCATCGTGTTCGAGTCTACACGTCCTGTGTTTGTGCGAAACGAACACATTGTCTACTTGTGGGATAGCATCGTGTACTTCGACGATACTATTCCTATGGAATCAATGTATTCTTATTGTATGATGAAAATAAAATGCGAAGGACTGAGTCCGTGACAAAAGATTAAATGTATGTATATTATTCTCTCCTCACGGTATTCTGTCTGTCTATATTTACTATAATGTATTTTTAAAGGCAACCACAGTTACCACCAGTATGGCTATGTATAATATAATCAGTACGCATTTCACTATGTTGGACACGGACTTTTGAAATACAATTACCAGCAGGGAGATTGCCGATATACTCAGAACGGTGGTCGGGTACCGTATCTCAGAGTTGTTTATCGACTTTATGAGATGTGAAAACTTGGAATCTTTGACGGCACTCGTATCAGAGACTGCAGCACCGCTACCGCCTCTCTCTTCGTCCGACAATACAGCGTCGAAGTTTAACGCTTCGTCGTACGTCTGTTGCGGCGATTTGTAGTTTAATCTAGGCGCTTCGGTATGTACGGGACCCGGTTGACGTTTTGTTGGCGTATTCTGCTGCTGCTGTGGTGGCTGCGACTGTCTATTAGTCCTACTCATTACGGACCGTTGCGGTGCTTGTTGTTGTTCCGCGTCTTCGTCTTCGAACATCATGTTGTCTTTGAGTTTTTTCGGATCGCTAAACGCCGAATTGGGAGAAGCTACTATGATATTAATTAGACCAGATACCTCTGTCATAGTGTTTAAGATAGCTATGCTACTCACGCTACTATTATGTTGTATACTACTTTAATACGTTCGCTAAACCGGCCGCTATGATGAACGAATCGTTGACACTGACAATCGTACTGATTCTAGTCACCCTGGTGTTGATCGTGGCGTCCGTTTTTATGGCGGAGAAACGGATGAAACCGCTACAATATCGAGAACAGTCTATACCAAAGTTTAACGTGCGAGTGCAATACAATCCGTACCCTTCCACGGTGGACCTGGGCAACAGGTACGACTGCAACGCCAAGAGTCTTCACAAATGTCTGACGGACGATGTTACCACGTTGATGGGCTGCAAAGAGTTGACCGTACGCTGCCACCGTTTTAACGAGGATACGAATTTCCACGACAACGGTGTCATGTCTGTCATTCCAAAGAACGTGGCGCCCAACGAAGGGTACGCGCTGTCGATTGGAACAATAGCGGACAATTGTAACCCGTTCCACGGCGACTTAGTATTGATATCCAACACGGTCGAGTCCGAAGACTACATACTGGGTTGTCGGTGTAAGAATCCCGGCTACATCGGCAACGAGAACGTGTTAGACTCGTGTAACACCGTGCACATATGCGGCGGTAAAATAGACAACATCGACCAGCCGCTGGAGAAGATCAACTGCGTGTGTGACGTGACAGAGACGTCCGTACGCTACAGCGACGGCCTGCCCGTGTGTAAACCGATCACCGTACTCGAGGCGAACGAGAAATTCGACGACTGGTCGCACATCGTACCCTGGAGTTCGGACCGGTTGATCGACAAGCGAGTGTACAACGCCACTGTGCGCGACAACCTAAAGACCAATCGCCTGTTGGATCCGTGCGCCAACTCGTTGACAGACGCCACCCAGCCGATACCGGGCGCGTACTACAACGAAATGGTAAAGACATGCTCTTACACGGACTACGGTTTGCCGGTACGTACCGGCACGCTCGAACAGAACAAGGACACCGCCACGTCGAAGACTATAGACGGAGCGTTGCCGAGTGGTCGCCACAAGTATCTGCGTATGATCGACAACGTCGGCGGCAAACGTAAGGTTGTCAACGTACGGACTACGGTGAATCTGAACCTCGACACCGGTGGGCCGAGCGATCAAGAGACGGAAGCTAACATAACGTTGCCGGCACCGTTGGGCATCGGCCAACGAGCCCAGTTCTCGCTGAGCACGGCCGATCAGATGCTGGGCGGTCGGTGTACGGGCGTGTGGCCCTACTACGACTGCGTGATGACCGAATACTTTTCTCGCAACGTGTTCGGTGTGCCGACATCCGGGTACCGCGCGCCGCCCGGCGCGTTTCTGTGGGCCACCGAGTACTGGGACAACGCCGAGCGCATGATGTCTTCAGGGTTGGTCGGACAATACACCGGCCTGGTGTTGGACAACAAATATTTGGACGCCACCGGCGACACAACGCTCTACTACGGTATAAAGTTATGCCACAAAGACGAGGTAGAGTGCTACAACGGTATGCTTTCGTTCAACAACAAGGAGGATTACACGCGTCATCGCAACATCTTGACGTGAACCGCAAGGAGTAAACATGGGTTTAAGTTATTATACAGCGGTAGTATATAATACACACCACAACTCGACGCGACTCATTACTACAGTCGATACAGTTTTTTGAGGTAACTAGCTCCTGATACTCCTTCCTCGTTTTTTACGATAACTACCCATCGACTGTAAGTCAAAAATCTTAAGCATCCAAATCCTGCGCCGACCAGTTGAATTTCTTCAACACATCGCACAGATGTTGGAACGTCGCCTCTTCCAGGTTCGGCTCGTACTTTCCGATAGCTTTGAGATCATACTTGGTCAGATCGTAATTCGATCCTTTCTCTATAGTCGTATTCGGAAGTTTAGTCATTCTCACTTTAATGAAGTTGTTGTAGATCGTCTCGTGCATGGACGGTTCGGTCGGCCTGTTCGGATCGATCGGACGGTTTAGAATCTCAGCGATCAACGCGTAGTGTTGCGTGGACGTGGTAAACATCGGCTCGGCCAGATCGAAGCGCACGCCGTACGGCGCCAACGACTTGGAGATGAACATAAAGTCGGGCGTGCGACAGCCCGAATTGTCGTTGCACGTGTATAAGCCGGTGTCCGCGATGGGCGACATGTATATGTCGGCGCCGAACACGCTTCTACCCACATTAGACCAGATTTTTGACAACACATTGGAGTCGCCTGCGATTACGTAGTGCGTGACTTTGTATTTGGCTATATACTGTTTGATATAATTCATGGCGCCGATAAAGGACTTTACCTGATCCGCGGACGTCTCGTACCAGAACGTGTAGTTGGCGATCAGCGCGTTCTTGTCGTCGAAAACGAACGGCATCAGTGTCAGCTTGGACAGGCTGGTTTTTGTCCCGTTCACCTCTTTCAAGATGCAGTTCTTCGGGTATCTATCTTCGATATATTTTGATTTAGCCCACCACAACATCCTGTGCCCATTTTTCTGACCCATATACTTGTTCAACATTATGGCGTCGCCGTCACCGGACATGGCACAGTAGTAGGAGCCGGCATACACCTCGCTGCCCTCCAGATAGAGAGCGTTGTCTGCAGACATGAACGGCGCTTTGGACAGTGCCTGTTTTCTGTTGCCGAACAGCAGTTCGTTCGGTCCGCTGCCGTATTGCTTGTTACGAGACGCCAACTGGTTGAACGTGTACACGTCCACTTTCTTGCCTTCCAGCGCGTTAGCTATGCCCACCATAGAGTCGAGACCGTGCGTCCGTTCTGTAGAATAGTGCGCCAGTCTGATCGCCACGTCGGACGCTGCCGAACCTGCAGGTCCCACCGGGCCCGGAGGACCTACAGGTCCCACCGGACCCACTGGACCTGCAAGCCCCACTGGACCTACAGCGCCGGTCGCCTTGCGTTCTTTTTGAATAAACAGTAGTAGAATCAATAAGAGCACCAGCAGGACGACTAGAATCGTTATAGCCGCAAGACATCCGTCTGTTGAAGTCATCGGTTGACCATTACTTGCGGCCGTGTTTGTTTGATGTCTATATTATAGACTCGTACCGAATAGGTGCAATGGTCGGCAATTTACCGCGAATTCGCTCCTGACCGACACTGGTATCGGTACTATATGTCGTTTAAAAAACCTATTAACTAAGTCGCGCGTTAGCGAAAGACACCCCACATTCAAAAGTCGCGTTGTTATATCACTTTGGCGGTCGCCAGGTTCTACATCGCGGTATATAATTTGTCGCGAGCCGCCGCCGAAGAAGAATAATAGCAGTGAAACACCGCGAGCGCGACAAAGACTACGACGGCCAACATTAGAGTCGTTACACAATTCAGTCGGTTAAAGACGAAGGTTTGTGACGGTAAAGTCTGGTTGTTGGCAAAATACATGGCCGTTTCCAACATGGTGGGCAGTTTCAGGTTCAAATCGTCGGTCAACATCACCGGCTGGGTCGTGTCGAACCCGTTTATAGACGTGACGCCGCGTTGCGCGGCGTATTTCGGCGCGAACACGTAGCGCATAAAGTCTAGCCAAAACAGGCGTGTAGACGTCTGGTCCACAGGGCTGTTGTACGCCACGCCGCCGTATTCGCGCAACACCCACTGTAACGGGCGTATACGCGCAAACTCTTGCTTTGTTAATCGCATCTATCGGCCCGACGACCACTATCTAGCGTGCTAAAGACTGTATAAAACGGCATGCGGTTATATAGAGGCGTTCATTTGCACGGAGTGACTGTACACTGATACAATGTCCAGTCAACAGATAACGGACTCGCAAACTCTTGCTTGGTTAAACGCATCTATCGGCCCGACGACTACGATCTAGCGAGTCAAACGGTATACGGTTATATAGAGGTGTCCATTTGCTGTCTAATTAACACGGAATGACTGTACACTGATCTCCGTCGTGTACATACAATGTCAAGAATCAACCGATTCACAATAGACTTTATGTCTTCGGACGACGACGAAGACGAGGGCTGCTGTTCGAACGCCACAATCGCTCTAGAATCGGAGAAACCTTCGACACCTTTGCCGCCACTAAACCCCGTTTGCCCATCGATCGATCCCGAGGATGAATCTCATACAGCCATCGCTACTATTAGTGACAACAACAGCGATCGTTGCACATCGCCGCATCAGGCGAAAAAGCGAAAACAACTGCCGCATCAGGTGGACCAAACGGACGCTAAAAAAATACATCAACACGATGAACGTGTAGGATCTCCGCCGAGCCATATACTTCGAGACACGGCGTCAGTACCCAAGGTCACAGCAGCTAAACACAAGAGACGCGTGACAAACGACGACGCGGCCGGAGTAGAACGTAAGAGAAAGAAACGGATAAAACGAGACCCAGTCGTGTGTACCACGGCAGACGAGATGGTGCGTGCGGCGTGCCTCAATATACACAACACCGAGAGTATCGACATGATGGAGTGGAGCGAGGCGGTACTGTTGTGTCTGGCTTCGCCCACGGCGTACGGCGTGTTGGACCGGCTCAGTTGGTCAGACGTGCAGACGATTTGCGCCGACAACGAGTGGGGCGTGAATATCTCGTCGGCCATCAAACAGCACCTATCCAAGAGCGATACGTTGAACACGCTGTTGTGCCGCAACCGGAGAGAAAAGGTGCGGAGACAGTATTTAACGACCTCGCAGACGCACATGTTTTACGAGACCCCTTATGTGAACATGAAACTCTTAAAAACATATTCACCAATTATTGAAGTGCACGCTCGCACGAAATTTAATAAAGCGCTGTTGCACCCGAGACCATAGCGGCTACACCGCTGTGGTATAATTTGGTATAATAAGTTTATGTGGATGTTACACACATGCATGCGTGTATTTTTGGTACAATAAATTTGTGTCTGTGAAAAATAATCACGTTATTATTTATTTTTATCCGTTCCTATGCCTTTATATACTTATACTTTAGTCTGTAGCACTAGTATTAGTGTCAGCTTTATCAATTACCATATGTTCGACCTCCCCATCATCTTCAGTGTCGTGCGGACGAGTCAAGTTTAGACGCACGTTGGTAAATTGTCGGTCGGTGAGGCGGTTAAACTCGTCTCTGATGTACTTGAAATCGGTCTTGATGTACCGTTTTGTAGTCTCTACCGACTTGTGCTGCAGAAACAGCTGTATAGCAGGTAGATTCTTTGACGTCTCGGCCATTATTGAGGCCAACATGTTGCGGCACGAGTGTATGCCGAACCCGAGCGGTGGACTCGAGCCGTTGGCTTTGTAGTACGCCAGGCGTATACGGTTGGCCAACGTTTTCGGTGTCACATAAAACAGACAGACCGTTATGGACGAGTCTGTGTAGGCCGCGTACTCGGCACTGTACAATTCAACCAGTTTGTCTGTAAACTTGATCAGATGAGTGGTGTAGATAGGCCGCCAGTAGATGGGCTCGTCGTTGATGACCGTCTGCTTCCGTTTCACGTTCACAGTGTGCTGTCGGGTCTGCAGTTGGTACAGCGTGAAGCTGGTAAACTGGAGAATCTCCATTGTGCGGAGACCGGTGTAAAAGGCCACCAACAGAGGTGCCGTGTATTCGGACCAATTATCCAACAGATACTTGAACAGTCGCGTGAAATTCTCGGTGGTCACGATTCGCGTGTGCGTACGACCTGTGAATACCGACGGATCCGGCTGTATGGACACTGCACCGGGCGGCCCGAAGGTACCGTTCCGTCGCGCGATTTTAAAGTACCGTATGGTCGTGTTTAGCGCATAGTTACGCACTCTACAGTAGCCGATAAACATTTTCGCCCGACGCTCGTAGTCGGGCTCGTCCAACAGACACAGTTCAGTCACGATGCTGTTCACCGCCTTGTTTACGGGCGGTTCCCGTGTGTGTCGTATGACAGATCTTTTCTTTGATGGTTCTGGCAGTGCGCGTTGTATAATTTTGGCCGCTTCTTCTGCCGACACAGCGTCTAGTAACGCGTTTAGCCTGTTTTCGTCTATACGTCTCACGCCCGGCTTGTAGTCGGACGCCTGAACGTTTGCCATAGTTGTTAGCAGAGGTAGAACGGCCGTTGTAGACATACGCAGAAACACAAGTGTTCTGCCCAATTTTTACCACACGTTAGACACGACTGTATCGCTGTCGATCGGTGACACATGTTTGTCGATACTATATATACAGGAGGTTTGGACGAACGCGGCGTGCCCTAAACGGCAAGTGGACAGATCATCACAACGTTGCGACACCACGGTGTTTGTACTTTTCTGACAAGCAAATATGTGACAATGACGCTATAGCCGACATTCAACGAAAAATTTAAAGTACACCGCAATCGTACTCCGTGCTAGCCGACACTGTCAAATAAATTTTAGCTGAAAACGCCACATATTGTCGACTAGTCTAGCTGACATTCACTACTGTACAATCACTGTTTTGTAATTTTACTGCTAGCCGACACACGCCGTTACGGACTTACCATCTGATGCGTGCAAAAACTCTAGTCTAAACAAGTGTGCGGCTAGTTTAAGCGAGGAGTCAAGAGATAATGACAGTTTTTTGGCATAACAAAAACAACTTTATTTAACATTAAATATATATATCGTATACAAATCACTAGCATTAAAAGTATATTATATACAAATCACTTAGTTTATTTCCCATTCCTTTTGGTGTGACATCATGGCGTGTGTGTGTTTACTGGTGCACGCCATCGTCTTGTTAAGGTGTCGGTGGTACGGGCACGACGGTGGATTGTAGATGCGACAAAGATCACTGAGGCGAGGAGCGTCTTCCAATGGCGTGAAAAGATGCCGCGGTATCCACAACTTATTTATCAGTATGTTCATTTTCTGTTTATTGTTGACGATCACGGGCCGGTCCTTATTGAATAAGTTGCTTATACAGTCGCGCAGCGACACTTCGTCAATGACGCCGTCATTCCACTCTATTCCGTGCACGTGTCTCACTGTAAAGGAGTTGCTCGGAACGCTCGGTATATCGCCACTTAATTTATTTCCCACTCCTTTTGGTGTGACATCATGGCGTGTGTGTGTTTACTGGTGCACGCCATCGTCTTGTTAAGGTGTCGGTGGTACGGGCACGACGGTGGATTGTAGATGCGACAAAGATCACTGAGGCGAGGAGCGTCTTCCAATGGCGTGAAAAGATGCCGCGGTATCCACAACTTATTTATCAGTATGTTCATTTTCTGTTTATTGTTGACGATCACGGGCCGGTCCTTATTGAATAAGTTGCTTATACAGTCGCGCAGCGACACTTCGTCAATGACGCCGTCATTCCACTCTACTCCGTGCACGTGTCTCACTGTAAAGGAGTTGCTCGGAACGCTCGGTATATCGCCAGGCGGAGAGTTTACGACAATCCACGCAGGAGGTGCTCCGGCACACTCCGCGGTGAACTCTTTTATAATTGTATCGTTATTCGACGAGATTAGCCACTGTATGTCGATATATATATAGGCGTGTCCAACGACTCTATGGACTTAATAGCTTTGTGAAACTCGCTGACGATACATTGTTTCTGCGACGGCTGCTTGGGAGTCGAAGAGTTTCGGTGTCTGTACACACGGCGGTTCGATGCTGGCGGCGGTGGTTGTAGTGTTAGTTTTTCTTCTTTTTCACTACAAGTATTAAGCATTTGCCTATTCCGTAGTTCTAGTTGTAACTCTAGCAAACTACGGATCCGACGCATTAAGTACGGCATCGTCAACGGCTGCTCCGTCTTGTTGAATTCTTCTAACTGGTTCAGGAACTCGGCGGCTGCAGAAATCATATCGATGCGATGCGATGCGCTACTGACTGTGTCTGAACGTATACTGACTCGCATCGCGACGGCCACTGGTATTTATACCCGTAAGCTTAGTGAAAACAAACAGAAAATCGAATCAAATTGGGTCGATTTATTTCTTAACCACTGTCGGCAACACCAGTACCGGACCTGATGTCGTTGTAGTGCCGCCCATAAATCTTGGATGCGATGCGATGCGCTCCTGACTGTGTCTGAACGTATACTGACTCGCATCGCGACGGCCACCGGTATTTATACCCGTAAGCTTAGTGAAAAAACAAACAGAAAATCGAATCAAATTGGGTCGATTTATTTCTTAACCACTGTCGGCAACACCAATACCGGACCTGATGTCGTTGTAGTGCCGCCCGTGAATCTTGCCGCGCTCGGCTGTTGGGCAATATTCAATGCGACCATCGTGGTTATAAGCACGATGAGCGACAACATGAACAGAAACGTCAAGTTCACAGTCAACGTGATGCCGTTCTCGCCCAGCTGGGAGCGTAGTATATCCTTAAACCGAGTGTCTCGGTCTTGTTTTACCGTGTTTTCATCGCTCATCGTGTTGTCGTCGTCTCACTCTTTATACTTTAACCGATTCAACCACGCCTCTGTAGCTATCTTTAACAAACGTAAACACTAGAATCGCCGGAGACGGAGTCAGCGTTCGAGCTAGCGATATTAGGCTTGACACCGCTAGCTACTGAATCCATAAAGCACTAGCGACAACTAAGAAGATTACAAGTCCGTCGAATTATGCAGTAACTATAGCATATTCTCTGTCGTGAATGTCGGCTACACTAGCCGACGTGAGCGGTGAGAAATGCAAGCGATATAAAAGCGAGACGCCGAGGCAATACTTGTGACGATCATAAAATTTCTCGACCAAACCGCGCGGAATCTCGCTCGAAGTAATGGCGGAGTGGTAAATGTTGACATTTACCAAGGCGCTTGGTAAGAGTCCGAAGTGGAATCATATAAAATTATTTTTCGGGCTTTTACCAACTCACTATGGTAATTGTCAGGTTCTACCGGTAAATGTCAGGTTACACTGCTCTCCGGACTTTTACCGTAACATATACATAAATGAATAATAATGAGTTTTTAAACTTATATTCCTGAAAAAATTGCATCTCTATTAGTCTATTACATCATGCACGGGTTCTCAACCTGGGGGGCGCCCCCCTGGGGGGGCGTAGGAGAATTTCAGGGGAGGCGTGGTAAGCTATGAAAATATACATATATTAGCCTAACAATAAAAAGTTGTAACAAACACAAACCACTCATGCACGGCCTTAGAAATGGAACTTCTGCAAATAGTTCTCTCCGTCACCGCTAGATCTAACTGCATTCAGGCACACGTCTAATTTACACTGGCCTATACCCACATAGTTCGCCCCGATACCGCTAGATCCCTCTGCGTCTCTGTTGGAAGCCGACAAACAGTGTTTCTAGGGAAAACTACCGTGGCTAGGGTAATTTTACTACCGGTTGGTGGCTACACTGCACAAAACAGACGATTGATGATTGTTATTGTCTTGGATTTCGTTGTCCATGACGTGTCCGTTACTTAACTAAATACAACTGTTATATTAACGACTCGGAACACAAAGTTTTTTATAAGTAAAAACATAAAGTTTTACCTTACAACCTGAACCGGTTTTCACCTTTAAAAGGCTTCTTCAGAGGTCAGAGGCTGCCACTGGTAGCGCTGTCCGTCCTGTTGTGGGCGACGAAATCGAATTTCGAAAGATCGATGCTGTGTGTGTGGGGTGAGATATGTTCGAATAATGCGTGCGATTTGAATTGTGTCTGTTCGTTTAGGATGTAGTTTTTATTTGTTTCCGTGTGTTTGTATATTTCCAATTGTTCTAGAGTGTCTAGTTTTCGGCCTTTTGTGTGTACGTGTAGAAAGTTCATGTTATTGTCGATGTTTTTGTATGTGTGGTTTGCTTCAATGAGGTGGTTTGCAAAGGTGGATTCTGTAGTGGAGTGGAGTGCCTTTGTGTGTTCAATGTATCTCTGTTTGAAGCTACGTCCTGTCTGGCCTATGTAGAATT
The DNA here is from genome assembly GCA_034769895.1 of Magicicada septendecula. Lineage (NCBI taxonomy): Eukaryota > Metazoa > Arthropoda > Insecta > Hemiptera > Cicadidae > Magicicada > Magicicada septendecula. The sequence goes on from CM068367.1 coordinate 456,519,442, forward strand.
TGTTGCAATTTGAGCAATTTAGCTTGTAAACACCGGGTAGATCGAATTTGTTTTGTGCTTTGTGTGTGTGTTTTGATAGTGTGTGTTCTGTTTTGTTAGTAGTTTTGTAAACGATTCTGTATCCTGCTTTTTTGAATTTGTGGGCTACTTTTTCAGTTTGTTTGTTGATGTATGTTAGTGTTACGAATTTGTTGTTTTCTGTCTTTGTCTGTTGTTTGTTTTGTGTAGGAGTTTACTGACTATTGTTCTGTCATATCCGTTAGATTCTGCTAGATATTTTATCGTGTTTAGTTCGTCTTTGTAGTCTTTTTCATCTAAGGGGATGTTGTTAAGTCTATGTATCATGCTTCTGAAGGGAGCTAGTTTGTGTTGTATTGGGTTATTGGAGGAGTTATGTATTAGTGTGTCAGTTGTAGTTGTTTTTCTGTATATACTGAATTTGTGCCTGTGTTCTAGTTTTGTGATGGAGAAGTCTAAGAAGTTTATGGTATTGTTGTGTTCGTATTCGGCAGTAAAGGTTATGTTTTTATGTGAGTGTCTGTCATTGTTTGTGAGTATTTTTGTTTTTTCTAAGTGTTGGAGGAAGCCTTCTGGATATGGGGGAGCCCATGGGTAGACCATCATTCTGTGTGTAATATTAATTGTTATAGCTAATTAAAGTAGTTTTGTTTTGTGATAATGTTCAGAGTTTCTGTTATTTCGTTATAAGTTCGTCTGGTGTGTTGTTCTGTTTGAGTTTGTTTTATAGGATGGTGATTGTTTCAGAGATGGGGATGTTTGTGTACAGATTTTTAATGTCAAAGGAGGCTAATGTGGCATTATGGGGGATGTGTATGTCTTTTATTTTTGTTACTAGGTCTGTGTTGTTTTTTACCGCAATGTTGTTGTCTAGTTGTGTGTGTTGTCTGATAATTTTGTCTAGATATTTTGTGAGTTTGTGTGCAGGGGCATTACGGTAGTTGATAATGGGGCGGATCAGAATATCTTCTTTATGGATTTTGGGAAGCACTTGGAGGGTAGGGGCTGATGGTCGGATTTGTTTCATGTAGGGCTTTTGTTTGTGTGTCATTATGTATTTGGCTTTGTTGACTAGTTGTTTTACTGAGTTTTGGTATCTGTCGGTGGGGTCGTGTTTTATTTCTGTGATGTTGTTCTGTTCCACGAAGTTTTGTACTTTTTTGTGTAGGTTGTCTGTGGAGATGATTACAGTCGTGTTGCCTTTGTCTGCTTTTACAAATGTGATGTTGTGTTTGTGTGCCTTTTCCCTCAGTTTGATGGCTGTGTGTATTTCTGAGTTGTGGTTCTTGTTGTCTGGTGTCTTATGTGCTCCTATTATATTGTTTATATTATGTCTTAGTGTGTCTTGATGTTCTGGTGCTGTGTTTTGTATATTTGTTTCAGTGTCAACTATGAGTTTTGTTAGTGTTTGGTTGTTTAGTTTGTAATGTATGTTATGGCCTAAAACATAACATACATTACAAACAATACATTACAGTAGGGGTAAATTAGAAACGTCCTGATTGTGGCCCAGGTAGTAATAATAGCCAGGAGAAAGGAGTGCGGAAAGCATTGGTTCCGAGAATGATTATTTCCTACTTGTGTACACGCTACTATAAATGTTGTGTTGTGCTGTGTTGTTACAACGTAATGCGTTTCCGAAAATTCAGTCGGATTGCTGATGCCTGGCAACGTATTCCGGAAAACAGTCTAAAATCTGCCTGGAATAAGTTACGGCCATCTCGTACATCCAGCGTCTACAGAACCATTTCTTAACCCCACCTCGGCATTGTTAGAGATATCTGCTAATCTCTACCAGCATTTAACAGTTTGAGTGAAGACGACGTCAAAAATTGGTGTGAAATAGACTTACCGGATCTACGCTACGAAATGTTTAGTGATGATGAAATTGTTACGTGCGTATCCACAGAACCTACATAAGAAGCTAATGGTGAAGAAGACGACCAGTCAATAAAACCTGCAATCTCCCATAAGGAGGCCATTTAATCACCGACTACAACAATCAAGTGGTAAGAAGGCCAGGGCCGTCCCTATCCGGGCGTGCAAGGCGTTCGGTGCACTCCGGCGGCACGTGAGCCGGGGCGGCAAATAACAAAGAGCACTACGATTTTTTCTTATTAATAAAATGAAAAAAATAATAAAATAAAATGAAATACTTCGATTTCCCAAACGACTAATTTTATACGTAGTAGACTTGTTTTAAAGTGTAAACAGATGTTGGGCCACCCGGAATGTGTCCTATTGTTCACACGAGCTAAATCGCACACTTGCTCCAATCTTTTGTAAATGTCAAGGTCATCTTTATTGTTTCCTGTCCCATAGCTTCCATATGTTTTGCTTTTCGTGTGTAAACAACAATGGTCAAACTATTTTTTTTCAGTTACTGGTGTGGTGAGTATTTTAGTAAATCTTTTCAGTTTTCACTCGAACATACTACGGTGCACATCAAAAACAAGTTGTTGATTTTAATTGTAATAGTTACTTGTGTTTTAAAAAATTTTAAATAATAAGACATATCTATAATAATTACCTAGTGTTTTTCCAAATCATTAGAAGTGTTATAAACCATAGGAAACGAAGGTAAGTAAAGTAAAAATTAGATTTATTTTTATCATATTATCGAATTAAACATTTCATTAAATCATAGATATTTTATATACTTAATTCATTAGGACCGATTTCACCGGCTTCGACTAATTTTTATTTTTGAGTTAAATATTAAAAACGATTGTAACCACGGAAACAGGGCTTTATTCTGAACTTAAACCTTAACTGAAATCGATGAAATCGACCGTAAATATAATTTACTAGCGGAATACCCGTGCTGTGCTACGGAGTTTCACGTTGTACGTAATGAAAATGTTAGTTTAATTAATAAAGTTCAATTAAAGTAGGTTTCTTATAAATAAATAGCTGTTGCCCACGACTTCGTTCGCGTGGTCTTCAATTTAATGCGATAATATATTTAGAACAGAATCTATTCTATTGAGTTGCCATAGTAACCAGATCTAATAGTTTTTTAAGATCCCAAAGGACCCCCCAGAGGATCGTATCGAAAAAAACACCTGTCCTATGTTGGTTCTTCCGTTGCGTAAAATATTTGTGCCAAGTTTGGTTGAAATCGGTCCAGTGGTTTAGGAGGAGATGTGGAAGACCCCAAAGGACCCCGTCGAAAAAACACCTATCCTATGTTGGTTCTCCCGTTGCGTAAAATATTTGTGCCAAGGTTGGTTGAAATCGGTCCAGTGGTTTAGGAGGAGATGTGGAAGACCCCAAAGGACCCCATCGAAAAAATTTAGAAGCCTTCGCGGGCGTGCGCACAACAACTCACCGAAGTTTCATCGCAATTGGATGAATGGTATAGGAACGCATACGGGACAAAGAAACAAAGAAACATTCATTTTTATATATAAGACTAGCAGAATACCCGTGCTTCGCTACGGAGTTTCACGTTGTACGTAATGAAAATGTTAGTTTAATTAATAAAGTTCAATTAAAGTAGGTTTCTTAAAAATAAATAGCTGTTGCCCACGACTTCGTTCGCGTGGTCTTCAATTTAATGCGATAATATATTTAGAACAGAATCTGTTCTATTTGGTTGACATAGTAACCAGATCTAATAGTTTTTTAAGACCCCAAAGGACCCCCCAGAGGATCGTATCGAAAAAACACCTCCTATGTTGGTTCTCCCGTTGCGTAAAATATTTGTGCCAAGTTTGGTTGAAATCGGTCCAATGGTTTAGGAGGAGATGTGGAAGACCCCAAAGGATTGTATCGAAAAAACACTTGTCCTATGTTGGTTCTCCCTTTGCGTAAAATATTTGTGCCAAGTTTGGTTGAAATCGGTCCAATGGTTTAGGAGGAGATGTGGAAGACCCCAAAGGATTGTATCGAAAAAACACTTGTCCTATGTTGGTTCTCCCTTTGCGTAAAATATTTGTGCCAAGTTTGGTTGAAATCGGTCCAGTGTTTAGGAGGAGATATGGAAGACCCCAAAGGACCCCCCGAAGGATCATATCGAAAAAACACATATCCTTTGTTGGTTCTCCCGTTGCGTAAAATATTTGTGCCAAGTTTGGTTGAAATCGGTCCAGTGGTTTAGGAGGAGATGTGGAAGACCCCAAAGAACCCCCCAAAGGACCCCTTCGAAAAAATTCAGGAACCTTCGCGGGCGTGCGCACAACAACTCACCGAAGTTTCATCGCAATCGGATGAATGGTATAGGAACGCATACGGGACAAAGAAACATTCATTTTTATATATAAGAAGATTTATTAGATATTCAAGAAGATTAATTAGATTATTATGTATAAAATACGTTTAATAATCGCGCACTTTTAGATGCATTTTTGCAAGAACTTGATTTTACGATGTAATAGCAAATTTTTCAATTTCAATATTTAAGTAGTTACCTCACTGCAATTCATGTAATAATGCCCAACCCTACGTTAGTCATCATTTCGTGAAAAGTTAAAAATTCAATTAATATTCATATTTTCTTTCTTTCTTCCTTTGTTTATTTGTTTATGTATTTTATAGATGTCAGATGGAAGAAAGCGGCTTTCTGGATGGCAATATAAAAAAAAAGAGAACAAAAAAAGAAACTATCAAAAAAGTAATAACTCCAATTACACAGTTCTTTGAATCAACTCCAAGTTGTTCGTCCAAAGATTACCGGGCTACATCTCCATCTGAAGAATCTAACGAAACAGAAGCGGGAACCACAGTGAGTACTCCACCATCGGCAACACAAAACACTTCAATTTCAGAAGAGTCAGAAAATGTTGTAAATGAAGAAATTGAAAAAATAAATGTCCCAGATATTTTCAAAGATCCCGGAAAATGGCCACGCGTTTTGGATGACAAAACTAAGGTCACACTGACACAAAATAAACCACCTCAAATAAAACAATTTGTATTTCCAAAAGACAAGTCAAACAGGAGCTTTTCTGAAAAATATTATCAAAAAATTATGTCTAATGGTGAAGTAGTTTCACGAAGTTGGCTTTTATACTCCATATCAGAAGACGCCGTTTTTTGTTTCAATTGTAAACTTTTTTCAAATAATACTGACACTCCTCTTGTATAAGGTGGTTTCAAATCTTGGCAACATTTGTCTGAACATCTTCGCCGCCACGAAAAAAGTTTGTCTCATATAATGCATACAAAACAATTACTCAGCTTGAACAAAAATTTGTCACAAAATAATTCTGTTGATGCTCATCATCAAACCTTAATAGAAATGGAAAAGATTAGATGGCAAGCTGTTTTACAGAGAATCATATTTTGTATTAAATATTTAGCGAAACAGAATTTAGGTTTCAGGGGCAGCAACTGAAAATTATTTGAAGATAACAACGGAAAATGTTTTCCAGCTTATACAAATGATAGCCAAATTTGACACCACCTTAGCCGATCATCTTCAAAGGGTTCAAAATGACACAACACGTATGCCACATTATTTAGGGATTAGAATCCAGAACGAGATTTTAAATTTATTGGGTGACGAAATTAAATATCGGTATGGAGAACCATACATGACTTCCATATTCTAAGATTTATATTTAAAATCATTTTCAGCCAAACAGCCAGGGAAGGAATTTTAACAAAAAAATACTTCTTTCTTGCCAATAACGTAGTACACATATAAAAAATATTATCCCCTCCCCCTTCAACTATAATTTTGATTTATAGAAAATTACCCCCAGCCCGTTCAACTAGCCTCTTCATTTATAGATATTTCATCTACGTTTCTACAGTGGATTATTAAGATCTTATCAGGATACTTTATCAAAATTAAGTACTTTACTCATGTTACAACAAAAAATGTTTCTGGTAAACTGCCCTTTCCCCGTAACCGATCTTCACCAAAATCAACAGACATTGAGTTCTCTATAGCTCAGGCACATATGTAAAAAATTATTTGATTCTGTTTGAATTTACGGCAGTTATGGTTCGTCATATAAAAAATTACCCATGTTAAAACATAAAACATGAGATTTATAAAACATATCTAAGATTTATATTTAAAATCATTTTTGAAATAAAATATTTTCATAGAACCTACTAACGCTGGAGAAATCTGAGGAGCCAATCAGAGTTGGGCCTACCTGTCACTCTGCTGAATTTGGTGGAAAGCCCTGTCACTGTCGTCAAAGTATCAGCCTTGACAGGGTCCTCTTTTTCTGCAAAATGGGAGAGGAGGCTTGAGATGGAGTGAGTGACATGGTCCCCACCTCAATGAAGAACCCATTGTTTTATAAAAATATATTTAAATTTTGAAAACTGAAAATTCTTTTCTTGTTGTAAATATTTATATTTTATAATCAAAATGACTTTATCAAAAAACAAACATTATTTTTTTATAATAAGTACTTACATATGTTTCTTAATATGCTTACTTTTTCTTCAATGTTGATGATCATTTCCAAACATTCTGACAAAATTGTATCTACAGAACAGTTAACATTCCCCAGGTTTCCATTTCTGCTAATTTCTCATTACACCTTCCACTGACGTATTATTAACCATTTCATAAACTATCGTATAATCTTTTCAGATTTTGTGGTACAAAATCTGAAATTTTCAGATCGCCTGGCAACAAAATTATTTTATTTTCAACAATTACCATTGTTTGAAAAAGTTTAAATGAATTTTCAAGTACTTTACTCTTGTTAAAACGTAAAAGGTTGCAGGTAAACTACCCCTTCCCCTTAACTGATCTTCACCAAAATCTAAAGGCCTTGAGTCCTCTACAATTCACTGACGTATGCAAAAAATTATTTGATTCTGTTTGAATTTGCGGCAGTTATCGTTTGCCATAGAAAATACGCTTGATAAAAAACGTTGCTGGTAAACTACCCCTTCCCCTCAACCGATCTTCACCAAAAACAATAGGTCTTGAGTACTCTACAAATCAGGGCTGTATGCAGAAAATTATTTGATTCTGTTTGAATTTGCGGCTGTTATCGTTTGCCATAGAAAATACCCTTGTTAAAAAAACGTTGTAGGTAAACTACCCCTTTCCCTTAACCGATCTTCACCAAAAACAATAGGTATTGAGAACTCTACAAGTCAGGGCTGCATGCGAAACATTATTTGATTTTGTTTGAATTTGCGGCTGTTATCGTTTGCCAAAAAAAAAAAAATTTCCCTTGATAAAAAAAACCGTTGCAGGTAAACTACCCCTTCCCCTCAACCGATCTTCACCAAAAACAATAGGTCGCGAGTACTCTACAAATCAGGGCTGTATGCAAAAAATTATTTGATTCTGTTTGAATTTGCGGCAGTTATCGTTTGCCATAGAAAAAAAATCTACAGACACACAGACAGACACACACACAGACACTTTTCGGAAAACGATTTTTTCATGTTTTGAGTGTAGTAGAATCAGAATCTGCAATAATCTCGAACACGATTTTTTTTGCCATCACCATACTTCCATTCCTTAAGGAATATGGAAGTAAAATCGTAATTTTAAAAATGTTGAAGTGAAATACTGTATTACTTCCATATTCCTTAAGGAATGGAAGTATGGTGATGGCAAAAAAAATCGTGTTTGAGATTATTGCAGATTCTGATTGTACTACACTCAAAACATGAAAAAAAGTCGTTTTCCGAAAAGTGTCTGTGTGTGTGTCTGTCTGTCTGTCTGTCTGTGTCTATCTGTCTGTGTGTCTGTCTGTCTATAGATTTTTTTCTATGGCAAACGATAACTGCCGAAAATTCAAACAGAATCAAATAATTTTTTGCATGCAGCCCTGATTTGCAGAGTACTCGGGACCTATTGTTTTTGGTGAAGATCGGTTGAGGAAAAGGGGTAGTTTACCTGCAACGGTTTTTTTTTTAGCAAGGGTAATTTTGTTTGTTTGGCAAACGATAACAGCCGCAAATTCAAACAGAATCAAATAATATTTCGCATACAGCTCTGAATTGTAGAGTTCTCAAGATCTGTTGATTTTAGTGAAGATCGGTTAAGGGAAAGGGGTAGTTTACCTGTAACGTTTTATGTTTTAACAAGGGTATTTCCTATGGCAAACGATAACAGCCGCAAATTCAAACAGAATCAAAAGATTATTTGCATACAGCCCTAAATTGTAGAGTTCTCAAGACCTATTGTTTTTGGTGAAGATCGGTTGAGGGAAAGGGGTAGTTTACCTGCAACGTTTTTTTAACAAGGGTATTTTCTATGGCAAACGATAACAGCCGCAAATTCAAAGAGAATCAAATAATGTTTTGCATACGGCCCTGATTTGTAGAGTACTCAAGACCTATTGTTTTTGGTGAAGATCGGTTAAGGGGAAGGGGTAGTTTACCTGCAACGTTTTTTTATCAAGCGTATTTTCTATGGCAAACGATAACAGCCGCAAATTCAAACAGAATCAAATAATGTTTTGCATACATCCCTGAATTGTAGAGGTCTCAATGACTTTCGATTTTGGTGAAGATCGGTTAAGGGGAAGGGGTAGTTTACCTGCAACCTTTTACGTTTTAACAAGAGTAAAGTACTTGAAAATTTATTTAAACTTTTTGAAACAATGGTAATTGTTAAAAATAAAATAATTTTGTTGCCAGGCAATAAAATTATAATTTTTTCATTTTAATGTAATATAATATTTTTCATTTAATACAGCAATAAAAAGGCAGGTAAGACACAGCCTGGCTGTTTGGATGAAAATGATTTTAAATATAAATCTTAGAATATGGAAGTCATGTATGGTTCTCCATACCGATATTTATTCTTTAATATTAGACTGCACTCCTGATGCTAGTCATCAAGAGCAATTGACAGTTATTTTGAGATTTGTTATTTACAATGCTGAGATTGGGGAAGTTGAAATAAGAGAACACTTTTTTTGGGTTTTGTGAAGTTAACAATACAACTGGGGCAGGATTAACCAAATATATTTTAGAATTTTTAGAAAAAAATAAAATCGATATTCTTAATATGCGCGGCCAGGGTTACGACAATGGTGACAATATGAAAGGCAAGCATAATGGTTTGCAAAAACAAATTTTAAATATCAATCCGCGGGCCTTTTCCGTACCTTGTGCTGCGCATACTCTGAATTTAGTGGTTAATGATGCGGCAAGAATATCTTATGAAACCATAGATTTTTTTGGAATCATTCAAGAACTGTATAATTTTTTTTCCTCTAGTACAAAACGTTGGGCTGTATTATTAAACAAATTTTTGGGCGCGGCAAATTACACTTTGCACTTCAGCGGCAAACATACTCAGGACGGCCCTGACGATAACAGCCGCAAATTCAAACAGAATCAAATAATGTTTTGTATACATCCTGTTTAAACTTTGTACTGTTTTGTCAGTTGTAAGCAGCCTACTAACATTGCACGGCACGCGCGGATGACGTCACGCTTTTATCAAACCTTGCAATCGGCCAGCCTAGCCGACTGCAAGCCAGTATTAGTTTAGTTTATAACACGGCTCCGAGCGCAACTCTCGTTAAACACATCTCTTACAGCCGCGGCTTTTGGCTATTATTCAGCATACATTTATAACATTCAACTTTAATCGTCTACCTGCGTCCATCTACCATGGACCACGATTTCATTCAAAGTTGATTTCGGGCATTATCGCCTCAAAATGCATCCGCACGTGCCGATCGTAACTAACAAACCAAATTATTCAATAAACGCATGTTCAATATCTTAAATACAGTCCACTTCTTTCTAACAAACAATCCAGCCTTCCTTATTAGCGTCTTTGGAATAACTCGCGATTCTTCAAGAGCTTCCAAACCGCATCATTTTTGGTCCCACCGGACCGGATTTCACATTTCAGGCCAAAAACGACATCATTTTTGGTCCAACCAGGCAGGATATCATATTTTCAGGCCAAAACAAACTACATCATTTTTGGTCCCAACGGCACAGATTTCTCATACCTGAGTACACAGGCGACAGCATTTATTTATATACATCATTTCTGGAAAAACCAATCTGAAGTTAATCACGACAGACGGGCATCATTTTCGTCCTGAGCGACACCATTATCGTGAAGCACGTCGCAGTCATCTCGACAAGATTCAGCCAAGCAGTAGACCAGAGACGACGGGACGAAACAGGACAACATTTACGAGATTCCACAGCTTTAATTGATGGAGGGTACAACATGAGGCAACGGCTAACCGGCAGAGACAGGAGGTGTAGCAGCTCCAAACGGGATCGAAGCCAGCTTCATCACGAATGGATCGACGGCCACGTGACTATAAACTTTACCTATATTTGATTTATTTTTAATAATATTTCACCCAGTGTGTATTTTTGACATATTTATATAAACAATTAACTTATTACACAATATAAATTAATAGATGGTTGGCAGCTCATTATCAGTCAGAACTTTAAAGATAAAGCTATACTTTGTAATCATTTAGATTTATAATTTCAATAATTTAACTGCCAACGAGTTTGATTAGTTAGAGAGAGTAAGTTTATGTGCAAACCAACGATCGCTAGCTACCAAACGTATTTAAACTCATTCAAAATTAAGTTTGTGGTTCACATGCTCGATGCTCAATTGTTTCTAAATATCTTTCCCTTTTTTATCTCAAACTGTAATAATGGCCGATGTAAGGGCTCTGATAAAAAAACGAGGTACAATTAAGGCCTCAATATCCCGAATAAATACCTTCGCGGATAATTTTGATGTGTTAAACAGCGATCCTCATGCGCTCAAAATAAAACTGCGTCATTTGATGGAATTATCCACCAAATATGACGAGATACAGTCACAAATCGAGGCTGAGGAAGCAGACGTTTCGTCAACAAGTGATAGAGTGCAAACGGAGGACGATCTCTGTGCTATAGAATGCAAATTGCAACACTTGTTGGAGCAATCTGAGCACTTGAACCAAAAACCACTAATTAATACTGATGGTAAACAGCCTAAAACAACCCCCATTCAATTGGAACCAATAAAATTACCACGGTTCGAGGGTAGTATTGTGGAATGGCAACATTATTACCATATTTTTATGGAACTAATTCATGTCAGAACAGACCTGACAGATATACAGAAGCTTCATTATTTGCACTCGTCATTACATGGCGAGGCGCGTAACGTAATAAAATCATTACCCATAACACATGAAAATTACGCGGTGGCTATCGATCTGTTGAGGAATAGATATGATAGTAAGCTGATTGTCTCCGCTCACCACGTGTGGAATGTACTAGACGTACCATTAGTCCAGCAGGAATCCCAAGGTAGCATATCGCAATTTATTGATCAAATCTCTGGAAATATAAACGCTTTAAATAATCTCAAACTGCCAGTCAACACGTTTGAAATTATTGTCGTAAATTATCTAGCCAAAAAACTTGACAGTTACACTTTACGTTTGTGGAAAGAGAGTTTATCGGAGCATAAACTCCCTGATTTTAATAGTTTTATAAATTTTTTAAATTCACGTAGGAAACTACTGCAAAATATCGATAGCGTGACTAGCCCAACGAGCAGGTTGAACAAAAGCGATAAGTCTCCTTATCGCAAAGCAGTTAAACAGATAAGCAATCCAAAGGGCGCATTCCACTCACATATTAGAAATAATTTATGCAGGCTATGTAACGGTGAACATAGACTTAACGATTGCCCACAATTTATATCGCTGTCTATCCCTGATAGAAAAAATGCGTTACTAAAAAACAAACTTTGCTTAAACTGTCTCCGTTCGGGACACGAGGGTTCAAAATGTCCCTCCAAATTTTCGTGTAAAAAATGTTCTAGGCGTCACCACACCATGATTCATGTCCCCAACAGGGACGTAACTTCTGTTAACAACCAGTGCTCACTGAAATCACAGACCAATAAATCGGTATTGTTATCTACCGCCGTCTGTATGACATACAATAAGGTCGGCAAAAAATTTCCCGTTAGGATATTACTGGATTCCGGTTCTCAAGCGAACTTTTGCACAATGGATTTCGCCCGCAGGTTGGGCCTCCAATTAGTTAAATCGCAATTGCCCATCACGGGTATAAACAACTCGCTTTCCCAGGCTGACTTCAGCACTAATGTAAGGCTACATTCACGCTATAAACCCTTCACGTTAAACGTACATTGTGCCGTATTACCCAGTATAACTAATAATTTACCGGCGGAGTCATTCAATCTTACCTCTTTAAATTTACCCAAGCGCATATTCCTGGCGGATCCTCACCTACATTGCTCATCGCAAGTCGATATATTAATCGGCGCTCAATATTTTCTACAATTAATTGAACCTGTGAAATATACGCGCGGACCACACTTTCCTATAATTCAGGAAACCAAGTTAGGATTTATTTTGGCCGGTGACTTACCATTCAACGTCGATGTGACTAAAACGGTTTCTTCATTTATGGTCTGTAAGGATGATAATAAGGTTTCCTCGCAACTAAAGGAATTTTGGAAGTTGGAGGAAATCTCTAGTCGCGAAACCCGATCTGAGGACTCACCGTGTGAAAGGCATTTCGTGAAAAACACTAGCCGCAATCGCGACGGGAGATTCGTGGTAGCCCTGCCCCGCAGATCTGATAAATCTTATTTGGGAGATTCTCTCCGCGGAGCAATACGAAGATTCCAATCGTTAGAATTCAAATTCAAGCAGAACCCTACCCTTTATAAGGATTATAGTGAGTTCATGAATGACTACTTAAGACTTGGCCACATGTCGCCGCTTAATGAATACGATCTGTCGCTTGACAGGTCAGAGATCTTTTATCTGCCCCATCACGCAGTCTTCAAAGACTCTAGCTTAACCACTAAATTGCGCGTGGTATTTGACGCATCCGCTAAAACCACCAATAATTTGTCCCTTAACGACACTTTAATGGTCGGTCCTACGATCCAGCAGGATCTGTTTTCGATAATGGTTCGGTTCCGCACCCACCGATACGTACTTATTGCGGACATTGAAAAGATGTATCGCCAGATCATTGTTAATCCTAAGGATTCAAACTTGCAACGCATTGTTTGGCGTGATGCACCGCATAAGGAATTGCGACATTACGCGTTAAGGACGGTTACATATGGCACTGCTAGTGCCTCCTTCCTTGCTACGCGTTGTCTGGCTCAAATAGCATATGAAAATAAAGCCGACTACCCTACCGCTGCTAAGGCCATAGCAAATGACTTTTACGTAGACGATCTCATAACGGGTTCGGATGATCCGAACAGCTTAGCTGAAATGAAAGGCGAGATCGAGATGTTGTTGAGGAGGTATGGTTTTTCGTTACACAAATGGTTCTCTAACCACCATAAGATTATGACTCTTCGCGCCCAAGTAACCCGTGACTTCAGCAAGGGTCAGAACGTGCGTACCTTGGGCATACAGTGGAATGTTGAGGGGGATAACTTTTTGTACACCGTTAGGGGTGATGACAATCTAACCGTTCTCAACAAGAGAAGCGTGTTGTCAATCATTGCCGGGATCTATGATCCACTAGGTCTAATTGCTCCCATCACATTTTGCTGCAAGCATTTCGTGCAGCAGTTGTGGTTGGCGGGCACTGATTGGGACGAACCCTTGTCCGGGTCACTAGCCGATCAATGGTCGGAATTATACGCCCAATTAGTTTCTGACACCCATTTTGAGATTACGAGGTCGGTTAAGAGTTCGAACAGTTACCCAGTTAGTTCATTGCAGCTGCACGGATTCGCCGACGCTTCGGTTAAAGGTTACGCGTGTTGCATTTATGTGCGGGCGGTCTATTCGAACGGCGCCATATCATCAAACTTGTTGTGTGCTAAATCTAGGGTCGCTCCGCTGAAACAGATAACGCTTCCTAGACTTGAACTTTGTGCTTGTTTATTGTTGGCTCAATTAACGTCCAAGGTTTTAAATGCCGTCGATTACAATTTTGACGGATTATATCTTTATTCGGATTCGATGATAGCGTTGTACTGGATACATCAGCAATCTTCCCGCTGGAAGGTATTTGTGGCTAACCGTGTCGCAGAAATACAGCGTCTTGTTAGCAGCAGGGGAACTTGGCGTCATGTAGTATCGAATGACAACCCTGCCGACGTTTTATCGCGCGGTTGCCTCCCTCGTAGTCTGCACTGTCATGCTCAATGGTGGCATGGTCCCTCCTGGTTGGCTCGTGATGCGGCCTCATGGCCGGTCAGCGCGTTCGACATTAATACTCCCTGTACCTTTCCCGACATTGAAGAGGAACGTCGCAAGCAGGCTCAAACCTCACTAATTGTCGCGTCCTCAACACATAGTTACATTGAAAACTATTCATCTCTTACGAGGCTTATTCGCGTCTTCGCATACTGCCGTCGATTTCTTCGCAATTCTAGGCTCGCGGTGGTTGATAGAGACACGTCCTTTTTGTCGGCTCAAGAATTGTCTGACACGCTCTTGGTTTTTGTCCGGCAATCTCAGAAGTTGCATTTCGACGTAGAGGTTAGGGAACTTGAGGCACACCGGTGCCTTCCACGCAGTAGTAAAATTCTTGCTCTCAACCCATTCCTGGATAAATCAGGCATTTTAAGAGTGGGTGGACGCTTGCAATTCTCCCCACTTAGCTACGAGACTAAACACCAAATAATTTTACACCCGCACTCTCATCTCACGAGATTAATAATTGAATACGAACACATCCGTTTGTTGCACGCTGGAGTGCAATCAACTCAAGCTTCGCTTAGGCGTAAGTATTGGATCATACACGATAAGTCCTATATCCGCTCAGTGATACATAAGTGTGTCACTTGTTTTCGTTTCCGGGCTAAAGGCGCGAATCAATTACTCGGTCAATTACCCTCTTCTAGGGTCACGCCGTCAAGGCCATTCTCACAGTCGGCCGTGGATTACGCAGGTCCGGTGTTTTTGCGCCATGGCGGGCAGCGCTCTAAGTCCACGACCAAGGCATATATCGCTCTATTTATATGCATGTGTACTAGGGCCATCCATTTAGAATTGGTGTCGGATCTTACTTCCAACGCCTTTATAGCGGCTTTAAAAAGGTTCATATCGCGCAGAGGTATTCCCGCGCAAATATTTTCGGATAATGGCACGAATTTTCGTCGTGCCAACCACACGTTGCATGATTGGTACAAATTTTTAACCTCCAAGGAAGTTGAACAATCTTCTCTGGAGTTTTGCGGTCTCCACGGCATCAAATGGTCCTTTATCCCCCCTTCAGCCCCTCATTTCGGTGGTTTGTGGGAAAGTGGTGTAAGGAGTGTTAAATTCCATTTACGTCGCGTAATTGGCGGTACGATCTTGAATTTTGAGGAATATTCTACCCTTCTTTCTCAAATTGAGGCTTGCCTTAATTCACGCCCGTTATGCGCCGTGTCCGACGATGCTAGAGACCCTGAACCCTTAACACCCGCTCATTTTTTGGTCGGTGCTCCACTGACGGCACTTCCGGAACCCGACTATACACAAGGCAATAATACTCATTTGGGCAGATGGCTTCTGCTCCAAAAATTTACGCAGACCATCTGGAAACGGTGGTCTAGGGATTATCTGCACCAGCTGCAGCAGCGCAATAAATGGCGCACCCC
Organism: Magicicada septendecula; assembly: GCA_034769895.1. Lineage (NCBI taxonomy): Eukaryota > Metazoa > Arthropoda > Insecta > Hemiptera > Cicadidae > Magicicada > Magicicada septendecula. The sequence goes on from CM068367.1 coordinate 456,534,983, forward strand.
ATTTAAAAATTTGAAGGTCGGACAACTTGTCCTCATTTTGGATGACAATTCCCCCCCTTTAGAATGGAAGCGTGGGGTAATTACCAATGTTTTTCCGGGTCAAGATTCCTTAGTACGCGTCGCAGAAGTACGCACCGCGCTAGGTATCTTACGCCGACCCATCCACAAATTATGCCCCCTTCCGGTGGCAACAAGCTAATCGTATGCGTGCCATACGAGACACACGAGGTGTGTGTGTGTGTGTGTGTGTGTGTGTGAGTGTCATTACATGGAACACGCCCGGGACATTCCCCGGGGCGAGCATACAAGTCAATTGTATCATAAGCATTGTAACATTGTTAAGTGTCGCTAGCTATTACAGCAACAGTGACTATGTCTCATATGTACTATCAATTATTATGAATGTTGTGTATCGTTAATATGTTTGTGTGATTCAAATTCTGAGAACCACAAGTGTCAGTTATAGTGGCAATTATTCTATATATGTATTGTATTTTCTAAGGGTCAAAACATTATGTTTCTATTATTTCTATTACTATATATGAAGCAGTGATCAAGATGGTTTCTCTTATATAATTTAAGATTATTATTTACGTTTGTCAAGGTTTAAATATATGTATTTTTTATCCATATGTTATGCTTCAAGAGAGATCATGTTCAGTTATGTAAAGGTTCATTTTTATCATGATTTATTATTTGTTGTACCTTTTCTAGCACAGAAATTGTTATGTTTTGACTTAAGCTTTGTGCTAGATTAATGAATTTTTGTTTTTTACAAATTTTATGTATAAGTCTTTAAGTATATTATGTTTATTATGTCTATGCTCTCTGGCCAGTGCGCCAATTATTGTATCGCTTACGACATGTAAGTCTAATTATTATATTGTTCAATTTAACCGTTAATGTACAAAATCGTCCCGATTTTGGCGGGCAGTATGTTTAAACTTTGTACTGTTTTGTCAGTTGTAAGCAGCCTACTAACATTGCACGGCACGCGCGGATGACGTCACGCTTTTATCAAACCTTGCAATCGGCCAGCCTAGCCGACTGCAAGCCAGTATTAGTTTAGTTTATAACACGGCTCCGAGCGCAACTCTCGTTAAACACATCTCTTACAGCCGCGGCTTTTGGCTATTATTCAGCATACATTTATAACATTCAACTTTAATCGTCTACCTGCGTCCATCTACCATGGACCACGATTTCATTCAAAGTTGATTTCGGGCATTATCGCCTCAAAATGCATCCGCACGTGCCGATCGTAACTAACAAACCAAATTATTCAATAAACGCATGTTCAATATCTTAAATACAGTCCACTTCTTTCTAACAAACAATCCAGCCTTCCTTATTAGCGTCTTTGGAATAACTCGCGATTCTTCAAGAGCTTCCAAACCGCAACAAATTGTAGAGTTCCAAATTGAATTGTAGAGTTCTCAAGACCTTTTGTTTTTGGTGAAGATCAGTTAAGGGAAAGGGGTAGTTTACCTGCAACATTTTATGTTTTAAGAAGGGTAATTTTTTATGACGAAAGATAACTGCCGTAAATTAAAAGAGAATCAAATAATTTTTTGCATACGTACCTGAATTGTAGAGTTCTCAAGGCCTGTTGATTTTGGTGAAGATCGGTTAAGGGAAAGGGGTAGTTTACCTGCAACGTTTTTTTATCAAGGGTAATTTTTTTTGGCAAACGATAACAGCCGCAAGTTCAAACAGAATCAAATAATGTTTTGCATACAGCCCTGTATTGTAGATATCTCAAGACCTATTGGTGTTGGTGAAGATCGGTTATGGGAAAGGGGTAGTTTACCAGCAACATTTTATGTTTTAAGAAGGGTAATTTTTTTTACGAAAGATAACTGCCGTAAATTCAAAGAGAATCAAATAATTTTTTGCATACGTTCCTGAATTGTAGAGAACTCAAGATCTGTTGATTTTGGTGAAGATCGGTTAAGGGAAAGGGGTAGTTTACCTGCAACATTTTATGTTGTAACAAGAGAAATGTTTTCATGACGAACTATAACTACCGCACATTCAAACAGAATCAAATATTTTTTTGCATGCGTCCCTGCATTGTAGAGGACTGAATGTTTATTGATTTTGGTGAAGATAGGTTTAGAGAAAGGGGTAGTTTACCTGCAACGTTTTATGTTTTAACAAGAGTAAAGTACTTAATTTGGATAAATAAAGTATCCTGATAAGAAGCTCATAATAATCCACTGTAGAAACGAAGATGAAATATCTATAAATGAAGAGGTTAGGTGAACGAGGTGGGGGTAATTTTCTATTAATGAAAATTATAATTGAAGGGGGAGGGGAGAATTTTTTATATGTGTACTACGTTATCGGCAACAAAGAAGTAGTTCTTTGTTAAAATTCCTTCCCGGGCTGTTTAGCCGTAGTCCAATGTTCTCTGCAAAACCAGACTTTTCGGCAGTGCCATCCACTGCCATCATCAATGAAAATCGAGTGCGAAAACGTGAGGTGGTATACGTTAGTGACCACAGTACTGTGGTTAAGGCTGAAGTAATAAGTAGAAAGAAGTAGTTTCTATGGAAAAATTTCATTTCGAATATGATTTTAAATATAAATCTTAGAACATGGAAGTCATGTATGGTTCTCCATACCGATATTTTCTATGGCAAACGATAAGAGCCGCAAATTCAAACAGAATAAAATAATGTTGTGCATACAGTCCGGAATTGTAGAGTTCTGAAGACCTGTTGGTTTTGGTGAAGATCGGTTAAGGGAAAGGGGTAGTTTACCTGCAACGTTTTTTTATCAAGGGTAATTTTTTTTGGCAAACGATAACAGCCGCAAGTTCAAACAGAATCAAATAATGTTTTGCATACAGCCCTGTATTGTAGATATCTCAAGACCTATTGGTGTTGGTGAAGATCGGTTATGGGAAAGGGGTAGTTTACCAGCAACATTTTATGTTTTAAGAAGGGTAATTTTTTTTTACGAAAGATAACTGCCGTAAATTCAAAGAGAATCAAATAATTTTTTGCATACGTTCCTGAATTGTAGAGAACTCAAGATCTGTTGATTTTGGTGAAGATCGGTTAAGGGAAAGGGGTAGTTTACCTGCAACATTTTATGTTGTAACAAGAGAAATGTTTTCATGACGAACTATAACTACCGCACATTCAAACAGAATCAAATATTTTTTTGCATGCGTCCCTGCATTGTAGAGGACTGAATGTTTATTGATTTTGGTGAAGATAGGTTTAGAGAAAGGGGTAGTTTACCTGCAACGTTTTATGTTTTAACAAGAGTAAAGTACTTAATTTGGATAAACAAAGTATCCTGATAAGAAGCTCATAATAATCCACTGTAGAAACGAAGATGAAATATCTATAAATGAAGAGGTTAGGTGAACGAGGTGGGGTTAATTTTCTATTAATGAAAATTATAATTGAAGGGGGAGGGGAGAATTTTTTATGTGTACTACGTTATCGGCAACAAAGAAGTAGTTCTTTGTTAAAATTCCTTCCCGGGCTGTTTAGCCGTAGTCCAATGTTTTCTGCAAAACCAGACTTTTCGGCAGTGCCATCGACTGCCATCATCAGTGAAAATCGAGTGCGAAAACGTGAGGTGGTATACGTTAGTGACCACAGTACTGTGGTTAAGGCTGAAGCAATAAGTAGAAAAATAGATTGTAACGAAATCCAAGAATCTATGGAAATATTTCATTTCGAATATGATTTTAAATATAAATCTTAGAACATGGAAGTCAGGGGTTCTCCATACCGATATTTTCTTCTTCTTCTTGACCCTCAGTCAGTTCTCAGCGTGGATCGGTTTTGTGCCTCAGCTTTGATTCTTCATCATTAGAATTGCAATTTGCGTCTTTGGCTAATTCTGTTAGCCTGGTCTATGTTTAATAATGAATAGAAAAAGAACATACATTGACTTCGTGTGTGATTGAGAATCTTGGCTACCCCGGGTGCTGGATTCAAACGGTGCGGGAGCTTTGTCACGCGTCTCAGAAAAAAAACGCGACATTCCATTCGCGTTTTTCCATTCCCCGCACACAGTATGACCCCGCTAATGATGTCTTTCCACTTTGCTCACACACGATCTCTACAGCCTGTTTATCATAATTGGCTACATGTGAGTTACTGACAAATCTGCATAAAAAATCAACAAAAACAGGCAACGCAATTTGAAACTCGTCAGCTGATTAGTGCTGAAGTCGTCAGTAACAATGATTGCGCGAAAATCGTTGCGCAGAAACCCAAAACAATGTCACGCGTTACTAAGCAGCCTTACCTCTGAACTGCGTGTAAAACCTGGGATTTTTCGGACCTACGATTTTACACAATAACGCATTTTTACACAGATGGGACCTAGTCTAATCGATTCCTCGTGCCCAAAACCCCTTAAGTACCAACTTTCGTGAAAATCGTTAGTCGTTTTCGAGAAAAAACATACATATATACAATTATTGCTCGCTTAATATTATAAGATAGATTTATTGTGGGAAACATTCGTCAGGTATTTGAATACAGGGCCTACTGATAACATTAAAATACTCTTGCAGAAGTAATGTATTATTGAATAATAACACACAAATAGTGCAAAAAAGCTTGAGTTACAAGAGATACTTGAAAAGAAGAAAAAAATTAAATATATATATATATATATTATATATAAAATTCGTTTATAAAATAAAATAAAATGTATAAAATATAATGTATTTATATATTTGTCATTCTGCTCACAGAAAAACGCAGTGGAAACCCAGTCGCATTCTGCGCAGTGGAAAAACGCCCGACTGGGAGAATAATAAACTTTTCTATCATTTTGCACATGCGAACAACATTCTTGTACAGTGATTCGTATTGTGAACATCGCCTGCAACGAGGCTGGCGAGAACACTGGAAAGCATATGTAGTTATGAAATGACACAATGTCAGAGATATTGTGTGAGTCAGCTTATAGCGTGTCTCCTCTCTGGACACCTTATGTTTTTAAGTGGGGATAATTCATTAGTTTGGTCGGCGGAGCTCACCGCTCAAGAAAGACTGTCAGATTTCTACTTACATACTTGTAATTCTATCATCTATTCTATGCTGCTTCATTCTGTGAAATATGCACGGGTTACAAACGAAACTTGCAGGCGAAATTGATAATATTTTGGTTATATTCGTGATAACATGTAAGCAACTTTGAAGAGTTACAATTTTGTAATACAAATAATTCAGTAGTTCAGTGTTGTTTTTATTTTTCAATTTAATTTATTCTCATCTTCGCTTCTTCGGACAGACCATAATATGCTTTCGCCTTTTCCTTGTTGCCAAGACAAAAGTCTTGATAACCACTAGTTTTCCAATTGATAGACTGTTTATCCCTGTAAACGAAAACGTTCGCTGGACGCGGGGTGTCGTCGCGTCCTGGTCTATGTGCGTTATCCGGGTCGCAACTCGAAGAACGCCAGTTTCTTGCAGCACAAGGGATCCTCTTTGCACGATAGGGTGTGCCAGTAAAGACTTTCGTGTTTGGATTGCTCTGGCCTGACTCCATGCCTAAGTTGCAGCTCAGTTGCTCCCTTGAGGACTCGCCCGCCTGAGCTTATAGCTACACTGGCGTGGACGTTAGGTGCGGCCTCCGTAAGGCATTGGCCAAATCGATTCGATGCCAGACCAAGACGGATAGCCACCGCAATGAGGCACTTGCACACCCTACGGTTACAAGTGTCTGGACGACAAAGCAGCCCAAGCTGTTTCTGTTCTTTTTGTTGTTGAATTTTTATGCAGACGTTTGGCTAACCAAACGTGGGGAAGTCGCCGCCATGCGAAGTTGTCTGAATTATGTCAGGCAACCAATCTTGGGAGATTAGGAAGGTGGTAATCGATTCATTCGGTGTTCGTGTGAAGAATGGCCTATGATGGATTTCAAGTACCCGAGGGCGTTTGACGCGCAACTGGGGGAGTGCGTCATGCGTACTGTTTAACTAATGGGTGTTCGGGAAGGAGGGTTCCTCTGGCTTTGAAAACAAGTTAGTTACTAGAATTCAGATGAAATCCTCCAGGGAAGGAACACAGAGGGACCGATATAGCAAATCATTTCTGACGCATACACGGGTTCCTCGAGAGGAAGTCGAGCGTGCGGTTTTAGAATAATGCCAACCGAAGCTTGTTGGTGGCCGCTAAGAGCATGATACAACGATAAAAACAGTCACAATTATAAATTGGTGCGGCCACCAAGGCGGCTGTTCCATAAAAGCATAGAGACGCCGTGAGCGGTTTTTAGGGTATTAGTAATGTGGTTGTCGAAGTTGAGGCACAAGTGTGGGTAGAAACGTTGGCGGAAGTACGAAATTCACCGATTAAGTCCACTGTGTACGTTAAATCACGTCCGCTAGCGACATAACTTAACTTCCTATAACATCTTTCGTATAAAGCCTCATTGGCAATCTACCAAATGCGAGAAACTTGTAGGCCTTCAGCAGTAAATCTTCCTTGGCTACGCCACTGTCACTGCCCAGTGCCACGCTTCGTACAAACTTTCTTAAAACTGTTTGTGTATTACCCTCATCTCTATTCACTATATTAAGCTAACAGTACAGTTTTTACCTTAACAACCCCTTTGGCAGAGCGATAACTAGATTGGCGCAGTGATCGCGAGTTCTCAGCAGTAAAGTGGACCAAACACCAACACTATTAAAGTATCTGTTTCAGCATAGTTTTGCGTTATATATTGGTTTGATGTGTTACATTGTATAGTTGTTTGCTACACATTTAAATACGGTAGCTTTTGAGTTTGTTGACACGTTTGTGTAATATAGCGGGACTCTTAGTCAAAATATCTTATTTAGAGCTTATTCTGCGTAACAGATTAACATTTTTATGATGCGTGAGTGAAAATTGTTTGTGCTCTTTACAAAGAAAGTAGTTTTAAAAGAAATTTATTTCAGAAAACGAAGTCATTCATATTTATTTATTAAATTACAAATCACTACTAAAAACGTATTTTAATTTATAAAAGAGTTTGTTATTTGTACTTTCAACTGAAGCTTATTCGCTTTAATTACTTAAGTAGATAAATAGTATACCAATAATAATAATAAAAATAAAATCATGTCAGTAATGGCGATATACACCATTAGTGGGGATCAGTTTTAACTACCAAATGATTAAGTTTGTAAATAGTAATGCATTTTGTTCAGCCTTAGTTTATGATTAGTTGAGGCAGAGTAATTAATGAATTTGTGATGATTTCATTCCTAAAATGTGTAAAATAAACTTCAATCATAGGCTATCTCATTCGCGAAAGATTCGATTTTGAAAGACATGTGTAGCCTTGTGCCTCAAATCATCAATAATTTGTAAATCGTGTAAATATAAAAGTCGAGTATCGCCGTAATTAGTTTTTGATATTGTTGATTTCGGGTAATTAGTTTGTTTACACGCGTATTATTCCCGTACGGTATATACTCATGGGTTGTAATATTTTTTTTAACGCCTTTTATAACACAATATCTATGTAAAATATTTGTTTAGCCTTTCTACTATACGAATAAGTGTGGGGTCTCAGAACAGGCGTCTCACTTACCCGACCCTAAATTGACCACTGAGCAACAAATTCTTTTAGAATGAAAATTAAGCTACTTAATAGAAACAACTAACACACGTGAAACTCAGCTTTCGTATACTTCACGTTGTGCTTTTACCATACCGTAATTAAAAGCGATATCCTAGGCTTACTATTCATCTCGTCATGTTGTCAAGAAATTTAGAAAACGTACGTAATTTATTACAAAGAAATGTGCACAATTTACACCTATGTGCTCAATTTAGACCTGTTATTATTCACAAGCGGATAGGACGGTTAGTAAGCAGACAGTTGTTGAACTGTTTTTAGCTAATTATGACTACGACTCGTCACTTTTAGAATATTTTGGAATGCCACGGCAGGAACTGCCGAATTCGTTTCTTGACTGATTGATTTTGTGAAGAAAACCACCTCTGAACGTACTCCCGGTGGCGATCAATACCAGACAGGCGCAGTGGATTTGTTATCTTACAGGAACAAAGACAACATGGCCGACTCCGAGTTCGAGGAATTCAGAAATTATTTTGAGACTTTACCGCAGCATATAAAAGCGCCCGCACAAACATATACGTAAGTAAATGTTACGATTCAATCAATGTGTATTTTTTATTTTTAACGATTTATTATAACATGATTCATTTCTTTAAAACCTTCCATCTCATAAAAAGTACTTTCATATAGAATCTTTTCAGCTGAGTGATTTGAAATTTTCAAATACGAACTAGTAAAGTAAAAGGTCAGCTGCTGCTTACGGATAATCCAGGAAATGCAGAACGATAAACTAAATCGGAGAAATAACTTAAATGTCACTGTACCACACAAACACTGCCTAACATTAATAATTGATGGTGCCCATTCAAATGTTACAAGTGACAGTTATTTTTACTCAAAATATTTTTATAAGCAAAAGTGCGATTAGTTAAAAATGTAAGATGGAGTGTTAGAACTGTGTCTTTTTACGCGTATCGGATTTTGCTCTGCCTTCTATTTCAATTGCATACTTGTGTATGCGCGTTTTTATGACGTACCGTATGAGTAGTACTGATTCTAACTGTTCTGAAAAGATATTTTATCGCTACTGTCGTTACTTTGAAATAATTAGTTTCAATAAAAGAATGTACAGAAATAAGTAATAACGCCAAATTTTTCATTTTTCGAATGTTGTCAAAGGCATTGTTCTGCGCGTGGGAGTCTGTCACTTTACCATACTGATTAGCATGTGTGTTGCACGCAGCAATCCATCAGATATTACATGTCAAGATATCACAGTTGTTTCAAGTGGTTTTTGGAGTAACGTATTCATTATTTTGGTGTTTTAGAACTTCTCAATCTTATTTTTGCAAAATTAGATTCTTAAAAAAAAAACAAGAAATAGTATATCTCTTTGTAACTGTAACTGTTATGGTTGTAGGCTCGTTCATGATATAGTATTGGATGAAGACTCACCAACATCATCGCGAGACAGTGAACATGACACAAAAGATGACACATCCAGTATGAAATTCAGCAGCCATAGTACAGAAGATGAATATCCATCGTCAGTATTCTGTGATTCCTCCAGGTAAGACAATTGGACATGCATGCATGTGTTAATGGAGAAAACCATACATCCCCCCCCACACACAACTCTTTTTGCAGCCACTCTTCATTACACAGATATTTACAAAGTAATTTACCCCAGTTGTTAATATGAATAATAATGTTATAAATAATAATTCACACAATTGTAAGTGAAGTCAGTCACATTATGGGTTCATCACCCTAAGCAAAATTCTTTTTGTGTCCTTCTTATACTCATTAATCACTCATTTAAAGGAGAGAATGTATATCATGGTTGGTAAACCTTTCTAAAAAACATTTCATAAACGTTTAGTTAAAATAAATCCAATGTGTCCACCAACTGTATAATTTCTGTTATCAGCTGTCAAACAATAAAACTTGTATGCATTATTTAACCCTTTACTGCCCAAATTCATTTTTCATTTCCAAAAAATGCATAACTTACACTACAAAATATTTATCTATAAAAGCACATGTATGCAACATTTTAATAAATAATAATTTATGTTTAATTTTTTTAATATAGGTTTGTGACTTTCAGGTAACTTTGGGCAGTATAAGAAATGTTCCGTATAAGGCTTACAGCTTTAATATTTTTGGTTCCGAGGAGGTTAAAAAAATATTACCCTATACATTACTCACCCTACATGATAATAAGTATTTACATCTGTACTTCACATCTTACAATTTATTCAAATGTACAGCTACAAGTATATGAGTGACTATCAGATATTACAAGTCTTACATAACAAAACCTGGAGGATTCAGTCTCTGAAAGAATCTGATTAGTGTAAAAGTCCAAGAAACAATTTGCAAAGTGTGTGAAACAAAGGGATATTTTGCATTTTGTATATATCACTTTGGGTACACCATTGCTACCAGGCATCGTACAGTGCCCCCTTTTTGTCAATATACTGAGGCCAGTGAGTTGTTTCATCCTTTTTGACTTCTTTCTCTGGCATTGGTGCAGTTAGCCCAGTTTTTCTTCTTCAATTCTGTACAGTTTCAATTGAAGATGAACTGGGCCTTCCTCTTTTGTTTTGTGTCTCTTGATTTTCATTGCAAAGGCAAGCGGCAACAGATACTTTCTCCCTCCTTAAAGCATAACTGATCCTTTTTATTGATCTCAGAAGCTGAGTAGTCTCTTTTGAATAGCAGCAAGACTTAGATTACACTTAAATCAAGAACATTAAATACTATTTTTAAGTACCATGTTGTGCTGACGATTTAGTGATATGATTTACTTCATCAAAACACACATATACACACAAAAACCACAGGCTACTTCAAGACTGGAAAATTGGATACAGTGTGTTCTTGAATCATTTCAAGTTTTGAGTTGGGACAGTGCAATACAGATAACATATTACAGAAGAAATATATTACTAGAGTTTCTTTCTAGTTAAAAAAGTCTCTACCCCACACAAGATAAGTTTAGGAGGAAATTGTATAAATAAAGTAAAATAACATGTATTTAGGTGTTACATTTGACAAAAATATTGTTTGGATGTAACACTTAAGTAAAACAGCAGAACCAACAAGACAATCTAATTTTATCTAATTTTCAAGTATATCCCAAATCATTTCACTTGAATTTAAATGAAATTTAGTCATAGCGATAATTTGCAATTTAGAATAACATGTCCCTTGGAAGAAAAGAGCATATATTTCAAATGTCTTAGACCTTACTTTATGATTTTTTTTTTAAATAATAAAATTCAGGTTTACCTGTATCTTTTACAAATGGCATTCAGTTTTCAAGTTACAGATGTCTGCTTTGGTTTAACTGTTTACTGTGTTATAAAAGATTAACCATAACCAACAAAATTTAACTAGTAAATTAATTATACATTAGCTAGTAACTGATAAATTAGCTATACATAATGATGATAAAATAGCTAGTAAATGAGTTTGAAGTCAAGATTCATTCATTTATTTATAATAGTTATCATCCATGTACATTTGTTATACCATTTGTAAACAAGGAGAATATTTGTAATAAGGCCATTTTCCCTACTTACTTTTACATGTATTAATGTTTGCTTTCAACTATTGGTAAATTCTACAGAGAACCAACACTTCAAGACAATCTTTTTGAATATGAAATGATTTTTGAATATGTATATAATTGAACATTTGTTAGATTTCATTGTCCATGACGTGTCCGTTACTTAACTAAATATAATTATTTCACTACCGACTCGGAACACAAAGTTTTTTATGGGTAAAAACGTAAAAGTTTTATCTTATAGACTAAACCAGGTTTTGCTTTTAAAAAGCTTCTTCAGAGGTTGCCGCTGGGAGCACTGTCCGTCTTGTTGTTGGTGACGGACAGCAAGATATATAATGAATAATTCAGGGTCTGCAGGAAAGGAAGTAATATAAAAGTCTTGAGAGGAATAGAATATTGATGTCTTGTTTGGAGAGTTCAATTGCTTACTTTGAATTTGATGTTTCATTTAGAGTAGGTGATATATCTTCTATACAGGGTTATTTTCATCTTCTAAATAAAATCCATATTAAGTTCTTCTACTCATTTCTTTACCAGATCATTTAAATTGATCTTATTTTGGCCTCTTTTGTACATCTTACTCAAACATGTCTCATTAGAAAAATTATTTGTCATTAAAAAAACATGTCTCATTTCACACAAAAACCATTTGATACTATTCAAAGATATCCCACTTACTATCTAGCCATAATTGTAATTTTATTTGATTTTATGGACTTACCTCATCTTACTTCTTTTTTCTTAAAACTATAATTTATAATAGCTTCCTTGTAGTGGCTATGAATTACTCTTTCTCCTAATTTTCAAACACTCACTAACATACACTAAGCTTTATTTAATTAAAATAGAAAACATAACAATAAAAACATTAGATCAACTTGAACACTGCTAAAATAAGTACAGTGTACTACAATTGTAACTCACATATCTAAAGATACAATGATGGATAAATTAACAAATACTGACAAATTAATAAATTGACAAATAACAAAATTAACTAATAATATTTGCTATCACATTTTTAAATTTAGTTTTAGTAACCAAACATAATTAAAAATAACTGTGAGAATTAGGATTAATTTTTTGAGAAAAATTATCAGTACAACAATTCCAAATGAGTTTGGTGTCAAAATAGTGAACTTATGCAGCCCAGACAACAGATACCTCATTATGACAAAGTCAGTTTCCTACTACACATCTATTTTCCAACCACCACCACATCCTAAATAAATACTGTTATGTTTTTTTAACTGAATAGCCTATGCTTACATTAACAGTTTAAATATTACTTTGAAATTATGTTTTCTTTATTACAGCCTATAAGTCCATTTCTTATCTCATGCAACAGAAAATTTCTTATTTATACTGAATACATAGGAGTGTAATGATATGTCTTCCACTTTTGCAATTAAAATGTTGTGTTAAATATTTATTTTTGGATACGCCCATGTTATTTTAGGCATGTGGTATGGTGATCTACATTGCTTACTGTTACTGAATAATGAGAAATTGGAACTTGTTGACAGTAAATCAATCTGTCATTACTTCAACACAATAGCTTACAAGCTTTAGTGTACACACCACTTTCACAAATATGTTTTCTTAATACAATCTGTTCTCTACATGTGCTTACCAATTTGCTTACTACAATTATGCAGCAAGATGGACTACACACATAGAGGAATAAGTTACTCTATTCCACAAATTTATAACCAACAACTGCCAAACATTCAAACATTAGTTTACGCACAACTGCCAAATATTTATCTTCTTAAATTATGCCTTCATGTTTAAGTAATTCACCCCTCAGTTTGAGTGTTAAGGATAAAACACATCACATTAAGATATTTGGTTTCAAACTGACGATGTGATGAATGTCATGAAAAATGTCTGCTTATATTAAATAAGCTTATATAATATAAAATAAGGTTATATTAGTCAATTTAATGTAATAGTTATTAAGCATTCTTTTTATTATTTTGTTATTAAAACACAGCATGTGCTTACTGCTCTTTGTATCATAAAAACCTTTTAGGTATTTCTTTTTTTTATAGAAGGTAAGGAAGGAAAAGTCAAAATAAAAGAACTAGGATGACTTCCCTAAATAATAATTTAAACTGTAAAATCAACTGGTCAACATTAATAGTTTATTTCAAGAATACTCACTGGCTAACCGGTTGTAATTAAAAAAATGCTTTATTTTATTTTCCATTATAATGTTTTGAGGGGAATACGCTGATAACAATAATAAAGTGAAACATTACACACAAAAATTAAAAAAAAAGAAATAAGTCTTCATGTGCAACTTGAAATAAACAAACAAAAAATTGGGTGTCAAATATTAAAATCAAAAATACTTTAGAACTTGCTCTTTTTGGTACAGTTAACAAAGCTCAGCAGGTAGACAGTGAATGCAAATATAATATTATTCTGCACAACAAAAAGTATCCAGACCTGCCTACTATTTAAATGAAAAAGAAACTAACAAAATATATAGGCCTGTCCACTGTTTAAATGTGTTGTTTTATCATATACCCCAAAGCTATACAGACGAATACTAATCACACATTACAGCACCTTCCAAAATTCAGAACCAATAGCTGCCACTGCAATTGGTTCTACAATTGCTAGAGACACAGATTAAAGAAAATTAAAATGGGTGTGCTGAGAATTGAATGATTAGCACAAACCTTAAACATAAAACGTATTAACGTTATTTTTATTCTTATAAAAAATGATGTTTTTGTGGTACAAATCAGAAACAGATACAGTATTGAGAGCCCTAAAACTTATCAAAAGTGATTTCAAATTTACCAGTTACAGGTTACTTCACTGAGGAATTAAACCCTTTTGTAAACTACTAGCAAACTACAACTGTTAATTTATATGGCAATTTTGTACAAACCTTCTTTTTTATGCGTGTAATGGATCTTGATCCACTGTGTGTTATGCATTGTTGCTGCTCAACTCAGAGTTGACAGTTTGCTCTCTCACATTTAACATCTAAGTTTCCATAAAGAAACCTCAGTATAGGCATTATATTATAGAATGTCATCTTTTTTTCTGTTGGAGCTTTATTTATTAACATACATCTAACTGTTTCATTAAAGTAATTAAATTTTTACAATTTCCTATCTATATCTAGTTTCCAGTTAAGAGAGACTATACAGTCTAAGTTGAAGGTGTCCTATTCTACTATTTCATCATTTGTTATGATGATGATCATCACACTACAGTATTTTTGATCGTATGCATTTTTTACCTTTAAAAGCCTAAAGCATAACCTTTATGTCAGGTATTGAAATTTTTAAGTTGAAATCTTTCATTACATTTTGTAAATTAAAGACTACCACTTAGAGATCTTCTGAATTGGAAACTAGGATCTTATCATCTGCATATACAAAAACACTACAGTTTAAGTCAAGTGTGTAAAAATTTATTGTTTATGTCCACTGTCTTATGACTTTCTCAATCTAAATATTAAATATGACTGATGATATACTGCATTGTCTGAGGCCAGTAGCATATTCTTCATACATACTACTTGTGCACCACACAGCCTATATTAGTATTGCATCTTTTTACACAATAGTTTAGAAGTATTCATATTAATTCAAATATAAATTATATTAAACAATCAGACAATGATACATATCAAAAATAAATTATTAGGATTGTAATCAGAATAATCATTGTATCATGAGCATAAGTTATTATAAGCTGTAGTTGAAATGTGTGCATAAAAATGATTGCATGCAGTCCTTTGCTGAAGGCGTAGTGAGAAATAGTGAGAACAGAGGGTAGTATGTTAGAGATGCCATCACAATGTGTGATAATAGTATCTGATAAACTTTGCTTCATTGGAAACTGCTGCATTACATGCTGTTCCAAGAGGAAATCTTTTTTTTTTTTGTTAGTATCATTTGTTATTATTAGTTTTATTCTTTTATTTATTTATTTTTTACAGTAATAATAAAAATAATTATTTTACTTGAGTACGAATTTCTAGTTAGTTATATTATGTGATTAACTTTCTAGTAGATTGTAAATCTAGAGAATGATGAAACTCAAGTGCTACTTTTTCCTCACATCAGGCTATATTATAACATTTTCTGGGCTTGGTGTTGTATATAAGATAAAGCTGTAAGCATATTAAAATTTTAACAACTATTCAGGTCATGTTAAAATTTGAAATTTTGAAGTTAATTTTTCTGCTTTGAATTTGGTCACTAGACCAAACCACAAAATATTTGTTTTTGTTTTTGCAATCTATTTTGCTGAATTTTTTGATGAGTTTTCAAATACAGTTAGTGCCTGCCAGTGACACAGTAATGAAAATTATTAAGTATGAAATACCATATAAACAATACCATTTGCATTCAAATCCTACTAAATAATTTATAATATGTCATTACACCATTATTTAAAGCTAGTTTTATAACTGTAAATATGTGAGTAGTGTAATTTTGACTTATCACCTACATTAATAATTTCATATCATGTATTGTATATGAACTATTACAATATTAGGTTAGATTCAACCTCAATGTATGTATACAGCATACCATAGACGAGATACCAGTATACACCATTATCTGAGGCCAAGATTGGTTATATAGGTGTTTTAACGTGTATAGGCCTACATATTATTGTTTCTTAGTGCATAAGTATTAATGTTTGTATAAAGTGTGAGGGAATATGCCTTTTATCCAATATTTACCAGAGTTTAACTTTTTTCACTTATCAAAGCTTTTATGTAAGCTATGAATATTAGCTTATATGAATATTTGAATGTTTGTTATACTCTATCTTTTTTATATTATTTATTTATTATTTATTTATATTTGTATAAATACATTTTCTGAACATGAATGTAATTAAAACTTTAGATAATAATGTACATTAATGGAAATTTTATTTACCCGGTAAATCAGTCTTCTAAATATCTTGAAGCTGTTATGAAGAATATCATAATTTGTGGTTAAATGGTAACATTTTTTTACTTATTTCTTGTATTTTCTATAAAAGGTAATACAGAATTTTTGTAATAGGAGTCGGCAAGAAAACAATGAGGAACCTGTAGAAAACAAAGGACCATGGCCAGACAGACCAGAACGAAGACGTAGGAAATTACCTGAAATTCCAAAAAACAAAAAATGTCAGTAGTAAGATACTCAGCCCTGTTGTTATAAAATGTACGTGTGCGTGTGTGCATATGCATATTATTAAATCAATTTAGAATTACAGTTACTGATTTAAGAAAAATATTAATAATAACTTAATGTTATTATTGTAAATAGTATTTCAATATTTCTTGTCATTCAAAAGACTAATCTCTATTTAAAACGGTTATACAAAATGGTCAAATTTTAATTAAACTTTCACAGAATTTTAAGATTATACTTTTGTTTTCAGCATCAGTGTTGAGTTTAGCTGATGAACTTGGAGATGCATTATCCCTTCAGTTATCTGTTGGGACAAACCAACCACGATCACTACTTATGCTAAAGTGTCACAGTTACCTTAGAGATGAAGACAGTTCTCCAGATTCAGACAGGTTTCAAAGTACAGATGTTGATTCAGGTAATTCAACTGCACATTCTCCTGATGCCCCCAAGTCCACTTCACCTCAGTCTGGCTTACATGTTGACAACCAGTGTTTCAGTTACACATCTGCAGGTATGTGTAAAAATCCTCTTTGCTGCTTCCTTTAAAAATTGGTTACAAACACAGATGTAGTATATATCTGATTAAGTAAAAACTCAATATAATTTTAAATATAGTATTTTACTTGTTTATAGTATTTATTTATTTGTTTGTTCATTTTAATATATGTGCTCTTAGTATCACAAATATATGCTCTTATTCAACACTGAATTACACATTTTCTTGGCAAGAAAATTTCCAGTTATAATATTTTGTGTATTACCTTCACATTTTCGTGCTCCTAGACAACCTATGAATGATTGTAAAATGAAGAATACCGTGTGTCAAACAGACCATACAGTTCTGCTAAAAACTTTCCAGATATTTTAACTTCTAGTCAGTAGCAATCTGTGGTTCTGAGATTTGGAGATTCACTAATCAACAGAAACTTAGTGTTTAATATACCTGCAGACATGAAAGGAACTGCTTTCATGTAGAGTCATACTAATTAATTCCATATACATGACTTTAATAATAATAATAATAATGGCTCCCATGTGTACCACCGAAGCAGCTTAGGCGTAAGGCAGGGTAGGCTGCCTTATTCGAGCCGTACAGCATACAAGGAAGGCAGTGTGGCCAGCACTACACTTCAGCCACCCATTATTATCCCCAGGATGTTATCCCAGGTACTAATTTTCAACAAGCTGAGTCAACCTGGGGGCTGAAAAATACACCTTGATTTTATGGTGTGAACCCGGGACCTCTAGATTAGTAGCCAGGTGCCATACCCACTGGTCTACTGAGCCGCCATACATGACTTTAATTGAGAAACAAAAATAAAATTTGGTACTTTTAATTTTTAGATTAAATAACTGCCAAATTGTGAATGACTCTAATGATGATAGGAGGTGTACAACTTTTGAAACAGGGTGAAAAATAAAAATCAGAAATAGTCTTTTACAAGTTATATCCAAAAAGAAACCAAACTTTCAAACAGTGCAGCAATGCATCAGTAGGTTCCTTGTTGTTCTGCTACTGGCACTACAGAGTGTGATTCCTTAGAAATAATATTCCAGTTTTGTGTCACTCCACATTGTTTCAGTTCCAGTCTGTATCTATGTGAGGTTGTGTTTAAGGGTTGCAGCAATTTTGCAATATGAAGAAAATGAAGATTCTTGTAAATCAGCTACTTGTATGTAATTTTGTTTCAAACGGGGCAAAATAAAATCAGAAAATGGTGCAGGATGTTTATAGGGAAAACGGGATTATCTGTACTGCATGCTGTGATTGGTATCAACATTAAAATCAAGCAGAACATCTGCTAAAGACTTACATAAACCTGGTCTCACCCAACATCATCTGATGCCATTTCATGATGAAAAAGCACATACTGTACATGGAAATCTTCTATGGCATCTGTAAAGTAGCAGAAGATGAAAGTATTTAAAAAAATTTAATTCATACAATTTTGGCAGTCAAACTCAACATGCATCAGGTTGGCATACAATTCGTTCTTAGTTTCTGACAGAAGAACAAAAGAAAAGAACACCAGAGTCAGTGAATATATTTTGTGTCAGTTAAAAGAGGTTGACAACTTTGGTTGCATGGTTGCATGAAACAAAAGCCTAGTCATTGCAATAGATCAGACTATCTTTGAGACCGAAAAAGTAGCTAAAATAATTCATGTTTGAAGGTGATGAGGACTGTTTTTTTAATTGGACGTCATCCATTGTGAGTATGGTATGTCAGACCACCAATAAAGATGTATATTTGTAAGTAGTTAAATAAACCTCATTTAAGCTCATTTGAGTAAGTTAGTAAATATTAAAGAGTAAATATACAAGAAAAAGAAACGCCCAAATAGTGGGTAAACAGAATATGGAAATCCATCATGACAATGCTCTAGCATATTTGGTACTCCTTATTACCAAATAATAAGAGCTTTTGGAAAATTGTAACATAACTGTTGTAACCCAACCCTTCTAGTTTGCCTATGGAGTTCCTTCACTTTCTGAGGATGAAAACTACTGAAAGGATGATTTTTCCTTATTATGGAAGGGATTAAAGAAAATTTGCTTCAGAACCTGAAGGACACTCCACAAAGTGTGTGCCAGAATGTATTCCGTCAGTGGAAGTAACGATAGGAATAGTGTATTAACAATGGAGAAAACTGCTTTGAAAGGGAGAAATTAAGTTTTATAAAGAGTAAATAAAAAATTTATATAAATTTCTATTTCTACTTAAACCCGTCTACCTCATAAACTTTATGTTAAAAATTTTCCTGATATCACCATTCTTGAAGGAACAGTAAACAATTTTATTATTTCCTTATTTTAATAATTTTTTTTAACGTTATAATACAGACAAATGTAAAATTAGTGACATCACTAGTTTAAACAGGATTTAAAGCTTTTTAGTAAAACTAAATATTTAATTTCTTGGATTTCGTTGTTCATGACATGTCCATTGATTAACTAAATTAATTAATTAATTAAATCACTACCGACTCGGAACACAAAGTTTTTATGGGTAAAAACGTAAAAGTTTTACCTTATAGTCTGAACCAGTTTTTCTTATTATAAGCTTCTTCAGAGGCTGCTACTGGGAGCGCTGTCCGTCTTGTTCTTGGCGACGGTGTCGACTTTTGAAGGATAGATGTTGTGTGTGTGGGGTGTGATATGTTTGAGTAATGCATGTGATTTGAATTATGTCTGTTCGTTTAGGATGTTGTTTTTATGTGTTTTTTTTTGTGTTTGTATATTTCCAATTGTTCAAGAGTGTATAGTTTTTGGCCTTTTGTGTGTACGTTTAGAATATCCATGTCATAATTGAAGCAAACCACACATACAGAAACATCGACAATAACATATTAGTATTATATTAGTAACCAAAATATATTGTTATGACATGGAGCACAATTATTTTAGATAATATTAAAACAAAATTTTATATCACTGCCTGAACCAGTTAGAGGCTGGTGCTAGGAGCGCTATCCATTTTGTAATGGTGCTGTCATTTGAAAGGGCATTGTTGTGTAATGTGTGGAAATAGTATGTGTGATTTAAATTGTATCTCTTTGTTTAGGATGTTGTTTCCATGTGTTTGTATATTTCTAGTTCTTTCTAATATATCACCATTGTTTCTAATATAACTTGCATCATAAGATTAAAAGTGGTGGGAGGAAGAAAAATATAACTGATGGTAACATTGATACTGATAACAACATAATGCAGCTGATGGTACTGACATAATACAATTCACATATAATAAATGAACTCAGGTTAACATAGTCGTCATCTTCACTTCATAGGCACCTGCAGCCTTTTTCTTGCATTCCATTACATTCACTCCAATTTAATCTTCCCATTCAAATTGACTACTCGAATCTCTTCTCTTATTGATTCAGTTTATATCATATTTCTTATATAGTACCTTTAATTCTTCTAAGAACTCTTTATTTCTTGTGAGTGGATACTTCTCTCTTATACTTTTGTTGTAACAAAGTTTTGTTACCATACAAATATGAGTGTAGGAACTGCCAATGTCTTAGTTAACGTCGTCTCTTTTCCTTTTTACTTTTTAAATGTTGACTGATATGAGGTATTACTGTATATATTATTAAAGGCTCCAATTTGATGATCTATATAATTACTATGATCAAAGGATATTCTCCAACCCAAGTATTTATAATTTGTTACTTGTTTCAATATTCTATCTTCTAAAACAGTGGTAGGCAAAGCTTTCTGTAAAGGAGTCAGGTATTAGCTATATTAGACATTAGATATTGGATATTAGCGTGTCAGGTATTAGATACTTTTAGCCTCAGTGGGGGAGCAAATTGAAATCAATCTGTGGATAGATATTTAAAAGAAAAAATTCCTAATTCTTTTATTAGCAAATTAGCACGTCTGTATTTCAATTTTGTGGACAGAAAACTGAATGAGTTACTGAAATGTGTCATGATAAATTGCTTTTGACATTTTAAAACTGCAAGAATAGTCAACTTGCAGGCCATATAGAATCAACTGAAGCCTGGATTTGGCTCAGAGGCTGCAGTTTGTTGACTCTTGTTGTAAAATGATCTTGCCATACATGTTCACCATCACGGCCAACATTTTTGTTTGTAGGTTTGAGATTAAACTTCCATCTGTTACAACTCAGACTGACAAAATGAATTAATAGGGCCTACTGATAGAAACTTATTTTATATTTACTACTCATCTATGGGTTTCTGTTTCTGTACATAGAAAAGAAAAACACAAGGCCATTGAACAAGTTCTATTTCAAAGATACATGTTAATATATAAAAATTCATATGAGAGTTCATGTTGTTTACTCTTATCTGTATAGATATATAATCTATTGATTTTATAGTCTATTTCTAATATACTCATTTCTCTGTGTACATTTATAATTATAGTTTAAAACGTAGAATTTTAATATAGTAAATATATTTTTCTAAACTGTTTCAAGTGTTCAAACCTTGTCATAGCTTTAGTTACTATGAATATTTTGTCTGTAAAGAATAAATGTGTTTCAAATTTTGCCCTATATCATACTTATATATATATATATATATATATATATATATATATTTCAATCACTTTCTGCTACAGTCCGTTTCTTGATGTATATAATACATTTAATATTCATACATAAATTTACCTCAAGATGTTATTTTTCTATTTGGAACATGTTTCGGGTACTATCTTGTTCCCATCCTCAGCCTTCCGGTTTTTTTGTCTGGTGAAGTACATATGTGTTGTTGGTTGATAATTGTGGCTTCCTGTTGGCTTCTGGTATTTCAAGTTGGTTTTATTGTGTGTGATTGTGGTGTATGTGGTGGTTCTGGGACACACACAAAAAACTAACACATACACCACAATCACACACAATAAAACCAACTTGAAAATACCAGAAGCCAACAGGAAGCCACAATTATCAACCAACAACACATATGTACTTCACCAGACAAAAAAACCGGAACGCTGAGGATGGGAACAAGATAGTACCCGAAACATGTTCCAAATAGAAAAATAACATCTTGAGGTAAATTTATGTATAAATATTAAATGTAATATATATATATACACAGGGTGATTAACGAAGAAACGGAAATACTTCGGTAGGTGAATCTACATCAAAAAATAAGAAAAAAAGTTCATATAAACATAGGTCCAGAAATGCTTCGTTAGCGAGTTACAGCTAGCGAAATATTTCGCCTGGAATTCAATTCCCTAGGTGAAATGAGGTCGTCCTGAATTTTTTAGGACGTTAAGTAAAGGGCGAAAATGGTAGTTTCTTAAGGTATTTGACCTGAAAAATCGAATAAAACAGGTCCCAGAACCATATCTGTAATAGTTTTTGAGAAATCTGGTGTAGAACGGAAATAAATTGGGGTGAAAACCCCGTTTGTTATGTTTGACGTACAATAACATTGTTAAATGGGTAATAAACACCTAATTCTTTTGAACTAAATTTGTAGAAAATTTAATTCTGAGAAAATTGATGTAAATAAGTCAACTACAATACAAAAATAAGTTGCAAAAAATAAACTTTATTAACATCAAAATATCCGAAACTTGGCTGGAAAAATGCGTTAATTTTCATACTAAAAGAATAATACCTACTTGTAATGTCCAAGAATATCTTCAAATAAAACAATAAAATAAAGTAAATAAATACATAATTAAAAAGATCTTGTAAACGCAAGAAAAGTTGAATAAAAAACAGTTAATAATTTTACCAACAAATTTTGAAAAAAAAAATAAATAAAAATATTATTGGACAAATACAGTAAATGGTTTTTTTTAAGCATTTCCGGACCTATGTTTATATGAACTTTTTTTCTTATTTTTCGATGTAGATTCATCTCCCGAAGTATTTCCGTTTCTTCGTGAATCACCCTGTATATATAAAAAAAAACACCACTATCATAATTTGAGATTTCCTTTGCTTAGTGTGAAGTTAATTTTATTGATGAGTTGACAGGGGTTTAAACAGTTTCATTCATTTGCAATTTTGAAATTCTATATGAAGTCCTCAGGCCATCAAATAGCATACACAAAAAAATGGGTAAATATTTTTTGTTTAACGTATTCTGAAAGAAAATTATCTAATGTCAGTTTGTTTCGGCATTTCTAGTAAAGATGATATTCTCCTTATTAAAAAACATTTAATTAAACGTAAAAAATAATCTTGAAATAAACAAAATTAATTTGAAACAATCCACTCCAATTAAAACTGTATCTGCACTTTTTAAAATACTTGTTTTTCATTAAGATCTATCAGTCTTTATATTATAAAACTTAGGGAATTTTTTATAACCATTAAGTATCAGTTAAACAATTTCAAATGCCATGTATAAAGTTCCATCCCTCACTGTACATTAAACAATTTTTTACTTATTTGTATTCACAAAATAACTGCATACTATTTATAATGTGCTTTTTATTTTGCTCTTTGGTTTTTCCCTCTTAATTTATCTCTAAATTGAGTTTTTTCATTAATATTTTCACTGAAATTAATTTTTGCAGTGCTTAAAGCTATAACAAAAAGCAGACTGTTTATGGCAACAATGTTTGTATGATGTTCCTATCATTAAATCACAAATTTCAGCTAGGATAAGTTGTTCATTACTAACTATAGTACTAGCAGGTTACAAGCTACACTGAACAACCAGACACAAAATAAAAAATAAATGTATTTATCATTTGAAGAAAAGAAACTGTGTATAAAAAAGATATCATTATTACAACATTATTAATTTATAATGTGTAAATTATAAAGTTTATATTATTATGTTTCATTATTAGGATCTGATACTCCAGTTTCACAAACAAGTTCAGGTGGTTTACTATTTACACAATTAGAGCTCTTAGAGGCAACACATCGAGGACTTCATAAATTTATCCCACGGCACAGAGATGAATTGGAAGTTGAAATTGGTGATCCTATATATGTTCAGAAGGAAGCAGATGATTTGTGGTGTGAAGGTATATTTATTTTCTTGCCCTTTACTGTTTGCAATAAACATTCTTATGATTGTGTAAAATATTTGTGTGTGTGTGTGTGGGGGGGGGTAGATATTGTAACGTCCCGCTTAATTGAGGCGTCCACCACTTACGAGTGTATTGCAATTACAAGCTTCATTAATTCCGCCACACAGTTGTACGCCAATTCTGTAACGTCACTTTTTTGATGAGGTCTTATTTAGCGAAACGTCAGTCTGAGTCAAGCCCCAAATGTTGGGTTCGCCAATTCTGTAACGTTCTCGTGTGTGTGTGAGATATAGTAGAGTTTATATTATATGCCTCAAGTAAGATGCGTCACTTCTGAATTATAATAACTGACGTTGTTTTTCAAAAGGTAAAATAAGGGATTTTGTTTATTTTGTTTTACTCAATCTGAAGAGAAATCGAGAGTGTGTGATTTGTGGTCAAGGAGGGAAGTTGTTCAGTCTTATGCAGAAGAGAGAGTAAGTATCATTATTTCCACTCAGTTGAGACGATTTCTTCTGTTTGTTGTGCTGAAAATTTTTATAACTACCCACTACAATAAATTATAACACCTTATTATTCAATATTAATTTTCAATAATATTGCTTTATTTATTATTGACTTTTGTCTCCTGCCATCAAAATATAGGTATCACAATTAATCGTATTTGCAAAAAAACATCATCTCGACTTTACCGAGTAAACATAGAACTGTCTAAGGAGCAAAACATATATGTTGTTATTTACCCAATATTACGCTATAATGGAAAACATCAATTATTACATAATTCTTAGTAATTCCCCAGGGTTCAGGGTGAGTTCTTTGTGTTATGAGAGTGTCAGAAATGGATAATTACTACACTTTACAAATACCGAAAAATTAATAAATAATTTTGTTTATTTTTTCATGTAGTATGTAGTTCCCGGAATTGCCGTAAGAGAGCAGCGTATATTTGTTTACTTAAAAAAAAACATGATCAAATGATTATTTTTTTTGTTCTATTTCACCGTTCAAAACGAGTTTTCTTCTGGAATTATTACGAAAAAATGTTTATATTACCTCGCTCCGAATGGTTCTTACTGGATTGCAGCTTTTCTGTGATGAGGTCCGTCTTGCGTTCTTATTTCCTTTTCGTTTGGAGTATTTTTCAATTGTCAACGGGAACTAGGCCGAACTATGTTGGATCCACAGAAGGTTTTCATCCACTGTTTTTTAATGTATTTTACCATTTAATTTGGATTAATCAGGTATAATTAGATAGTGGTCACTCTGTTTATTAATCTTGCGTTAATTTCAACTCCTCCAACGTCCAAAAAAGGTTATTTTTTATAATTTTTGTCGCATCGTTTCTTCAACTCTCTGGTTTAGTTTTATATCTTATTAACAATACTTGTTATTTTCCATCACTCTTAGTAACACATAGTATTTTTATTATGCAGGCAGTTTGTAATTATTATAAATTTATATATTATTTATGGAAAAATAATTCCTTTCCATTCCGGTTTCTTTACTAATTTAATTTACATAATAAGCTTTGGTTAATTTTTTTATAACATTGTATATAAGTATTTTATCATTTTTTATTATCCTTAAATAAATTTATATATTATTTATTTAGTCTCGAATAGTATTCATACCCGGCACTACTTCCTGTTGCCATTTCCTTCATAGGATTATTTTAATTTTTATTATCTTTTGGTAATTAAATTTTTAAGTCTTTTAAAACTAACCCTGGGTTATTCTATATTACAACACAAATATTTTTAAAAAACATAACATTAACTTATGTATAACAAGTGGTGGTCCATACACTATAAATTACAATAAATAAATAAAATTACAAAAATCAATCAGTATTATTACATCCTACTTCCATAGTTTTATCCTTTCCAAAACATACAGCACAGTTTGGTAATACATTACTTTCACCTTTGTTTTTCACCTCAATGGGTACACTATCACTCACTTTACACTGTATACCACTCGAATTGTTTATCATGTTGAGTGATATAATTAAATTTTGAGCGAGCTTTAGTTTACCCATTTCTGACTTTTATTATCATGAGTTACTTTATTGGGACCGGGTTATGTAACGTTACAATATTGATCATTAGCTTAAGTAGTAAGTCTACAGGCTGATTCAGACTTATTACATTGTAAAAACTGTCATTGTTTTAAGTATTACCGGTACTTATTCTATAAAATTTAATAAGTGTGTCATGTGAGGAACTGCTTTGCACCTTTAAAATAACATTCAAAATAAATAAAAATTATTTAGTGTTCAAAAATAATTGCACTGGAATAGAAACTGATAATTTTCATTGACATATTAATACTGATGATTTATGTGTAGGTACATCTAAAATAAACATCACAGTTCCATCTGGTAACAAGATGGAAGATGATATTAAAATCTTAACTAGAATATGTTTGTTTCTGGTTTTGTAATACATACAATTATATAAAATGTACAATGTATAATGATATAATTTAATATGATTTTATATAATATAAAATATATAATTAATATCAATTATGCACATTTTATATGCAATGAATTGTTTCTGAAAGTTTTTATACAAAGATTTGATAAGACTTTTCAACTCCAAATCCTAAAAAATTTTCATTAGTTTTAATTCAGATTTCAGTGTTTGTGTTTTTATTTCATACCTTCATAAAATATCGGTATGGAGAACCATACATGACTTCCATGTTCTAAGATTTATATTTTAAATATGATTTTATTGAAATGAAATATTTCCATAGACACTACGTCTTTCTACTTATTGCTTCAGCATTAACCACAGTACTGTGGTCACTAACGTATACCACCTCACGTTTTCTCACTCGATTTTCACTGATGATGGCAGTCAATGGCACTGCCGAAAAGTCTGGTTTTACAGAAAACATTGGACTACGGCTAAACAGCCCGGGAAGGAATTTTAACAAAAAACTACTTCTTTGTTGCCGATAACGTAGTACATGTATAAAAAATTCTCCCCTCCACCTTCAACTATAATTTTTAATAATAGAAAATTACCCCCACCCCGTTAACCTAACCTCTTCATTTATAGATATTTCATCTACATTTCTACAGTGGATTATTATGAGCTTCTTATCAGGATACTTTATTTATAAAAATTAAGTACTTTACTCTTGTTAAATCATAAAAAGTTTCAGGTAAACTACCCCTTTCTCTTAACCGATCTTCTCCAAAATCAATAGACCTTCAGTCCTCTACAATTCAGGGATGCATGCAAAAAAGTATTTGATTCTGTTTGAATGTGCGGCAGTTATCGTTCGTCATGGAAACATTTCTCTTGTTACAACTTAAAATGTTGCAGGTAAACTACCCCTTTCCCTTAACCGATCTTCACCAAAATCAACAGACCTTGAATGCTCTACAATTCAGGCAAGTGTGCAAAAAATTATTTGATTCTCTTTCAATTTTCGGCAGTTATCGTTCGTCATAAAAAATTACCCTTTTTAAAAAATAAAACTTTGGTGATAAACTACCACTTTCCCTTAACCGATCTTCAACAAAATCAACAGGCCTTGAGTTCTCTTTAGTTCAAAAAGGTAT
This sequence comes from Magicicada septendecula, assembly GCA_034769895.1. NCBI lineage: Eukaryota > Metazoa > Arthropoda > Insecta > Hemiptera > Cicadidae > Magicicada > Magicicada septendecula. The sequence goes on from CM068367.1 coordinate 456,562,344, forward strand.
GCAAAAACCTAGTTGATTGTGTTTGAATTTACAGCAGTTATCATTCGTCATATAAAAAATAACCCTTGTTAAAACATAAAATGTTGCAGGTAAACTACCCCTTTCCCTTAACCGATCTTCACCAACACCAACAGGTATTGAGAACTCTACAATACAGGGCTGTATGCAAAACATCATTTGATTCTGTTTGAATTTGCGGCTGTTATCGTTTACCATAGAAAAAAATTACCCTTGATAAAAAACCGTTGCAGGTAAACTACCCCTTTCCCTTAACCGATCTTCACCAAAAACGATAGGTCTTGAGAACTCTGAAATTCAGGACAGTATGCAAAATATTATATGATTCTGTTTGAATTTGCGGCTGTTATCGTTTGCCATACAAAATACCCTTGATAAAACATGAAACGTTGCAGGTAAACTACCCCTTTCCCTTAACCGATCTTTACCAAAATCAACAGCTCTTGAGAACTCTACAATTCAGGGCTGTATGCGAAACATTATTTGATTCTGTTTGAATTTGCGGCTGTTATCGTTTGCCATAGAAAAAAATCTACAGACACACACACAGTTAGACACAGACACACACACAGACACTTTTTGAAAAAAGACTTTTTTCATGTTTTGAGTGTAGTACAATCAGAATCTGCAATAATCTCGAACACGATTTTTTTGTTGCCATCACCATACTTCCATTTAATTAAGGAACATGGAAGTAAAAAGAATAAACAGCTGCATACTATTTCAATATAGGGGTAGTCTCTGATTTTGACTTTACTTCCATGTTCCTCCTTAAGGAAATGGAATTATGGTGATGGCAAAAAAAATCGTGTTCGAGGTTATTGCAGATTCTGATTGTACTACACTCAAAACATGAAAAAAAGTTGTTTTTCGAAAAGTGTCTGTCTGTCTGTGTGTCTGTCTGTGTGTGTCTCAAATCAAAAATCAGAATCAAATAATTTTTTTTTTCTTTTATAAAATTGCTAAACTGCTACAATTGTTATTGTTTAGACAAAGCTTTTCGTCATTACTGACATCTTCAGGTCTTAAACAACGTCTGTCAACTGTACGTTGTAGGCTTTTATACTTTAGGCCCCTCCCCTTATGTCATCGCCCCTCCTATTGGTTCTAGCTGCTGCCGCTCTTCACGGGAACTTTGTCTACATTTTTCCGTTAGGCATTTTACTAACGTCCGTCAAATTGTTTTACGAATCTCCCGTTAATTTCTTCATGTAATATTTTACTTTCTGACTTATAACCTTTTACATTTCGTCATTTTTAGTGTGTTATTCTTATTATTTTATTTTATATTTGTTTATTGTTTAATATATAATAAAATATTTCTTCATTTGTAAAATCCACTTTTATATTCATTAATTTATTCGTATCTTCTTTTTTAACTGTAAGTATTCCTAGTTCTTCTATTAGTTTTCTTTTTGCGGATTGTTTTCTATTTTGATTATTTCCATATTTTCATTTGGATTTATAAAATTGGATTTATCATTTGGATTTTTCAATGAATCAGGCCATAAATTTATAAATCCAAATGAAGATATGGAAATAATCAAAATAGAAAAAAATCCGCAAAAAATTAAACTAATAGAAGAACTAGAAATACTTAAAGTTAAAAAAGAAGATACGAATAAATTAATGAATATAAAAGTGGATTTTACAAATGAAGAAATATTTTATTATATATTAAAAAATAAACAAATATAAAACAATAAGAATAACACACTAAAAATGATGAAATGTAAAAGGTTATAAGTCAGAAAGTAAAATATTACATGAAGAAATTAACGGGAGATTTGTAAAACAATTTGATGGACGTTAGTAAAATGCCTAACGGAAAAATGTAGACAAAGTTCCTGTGAAGAGCGGCACCAGCTAGAACCAATAAAAGGGACGATGACATAAGGGGAGGGGCCTAAAGTATAAAAGCCTACAACGTACAGTTGATAGACGTTGTTTAAGACCTGAAGATGTCAGTAATGACGAAAAGCTTTGTCTAAACAATAACAATTGTAGCAGTTTAGCAATTTTATAAAAGAAAAGTAAGGATGGCTGCTAATTTAAACAATACGAAAAATAATTTTTTGCATACTGCCCTGAATTGTAGAGTTCTCAAGACCTATTGTTTTTGGTGAAGATCGGTTAAGGGAAAGGGGTAGTTTACCAGCAACGTTTTGTTTTAAAAGGGTATTTTCTATGGCAAACGATAAGAGCCGCAAATTCAAACAGAATCAAATAAGTTTTTGCATACAGCCCTGATTTGTTGAGTACTAAAGACTTATTGTTTTTGGTGAAGATCGGTTAAGGTAAAGGGGTAGTTTACTGGCCACGTTTTTTGTTTTATTAAGGGTATTTTCTATGGCAAACGATAACAGCCGCAGATTCAAACAGAATCATATAATATTTTGCATACAGTCAGGGCTGTATGCAAAATATTATATGATTCTGTTTGAATCTGCGGCTGTTATCGTTTGCCATAGAAAATACCCTTAATAAAACAAAAAACGTGGCCAGTAAACTACCCCTTTACCTTAACCGATCTTCACCAAAAACAATAAGTCTTTAGTACTCAACAAATCAGGGCTGTATGCAAAAACTTATTTGATTCTGTTTGAATTTGCGGCTCTTATCGTTTGCCATAGAAAATACCCTTTTAAAACAAAACGTTGCTGGTAAACTACCCCTTTCCCTTAACCGATCTTCACCAAAAACAATAGGTCTTGAGAACTCTACAATTCAGGGCAGTATGCAAAAAATTATTTTTCGTATTGTTTAAATTAGCAGCCATCCTTACTTTTCTTTTATAAAATTGCTAAACTGCTACAATTGTTATTGTTTAGACAAAGCTTTTCGTCATTACTGACATCTTCAGGTCTTAAACAACGTCTATCAACTGTACGTTGTAGGCTTTTATACTTTAGGCCCCTCCCCTTATGTCATCGTCCCTTTTATTGGTTCTAGCTGGTGCCGCTCTTCACAGGAACTTTGTCTACATTTTTCCGTTAGGCATTTTACTAACGTCCATCAAATTGTTTTACAAATCTCCCGTTAATTTCTTCATGTAATATTTTACTTTCTGACTTATAACCTTTTACATTTCATCATTTTTAGTGTGTTATTCTTATTGTTTTATATTTGTTTATTTTTTAATATATAATAAAATATTTCTTCATTTGTAAAATCCACTTTTATATTCATTAATTTATTCGTATCTTCTTTTTTAACTTTAAGTATTTCTAGTTCTTCTATTAGTTTAATTTTTTGCGGATTTTTTTCTATTTTGATTATTTCCATATCTTCATTTGGATTTATAAATTTATGGCCTGATTCATTGAAAAATCCAAATGATAAATCCAATTTTATAAATCCAAATGAAAATATGGAAATAATCAAAATAGAAAACAATCCGCAAAAAGAAAACTAATAGAAGAACTAGGAATACTTACAGTTAAAAAAGAAGATACGAATAAATTAATGAATATAAAAGTGGATTTTACAAATGAAGAAATATTTTATTATATATTAAACAATAAACAAATATAAAATAAAATAATAAGAATAACACACTAAAAATGACGAAATGTAAAAGGTTATAAGTCAGAAAGTAAAATATTACATGAAGAAATTAACGGGAGATTCGTAAAACAATTTGACGGACGTTAGTAAAATGCCTAACGGAAAAATGTAGACAAAGTTCCCGTGAAGAGCGGCAGCAGCTAGAACCAATAGGAGGGGCGATGACATAAGGGGAGGGGCCTAAAGTATAAAAGCCTACAACGTACAGTTGACAGACGTTGTTTAAGACCTGAAGATGTCAGTAATGACGAAAAGCTTTGTCTAAACAATAACAATTGTAGCAGTTTAGCAATTTTATAAAAGAAAAAAAAAATTATTTGATTCTGATTTTTGATTTGAGACACACACAGACAGACACACAGACAGACAGACACTTTTCGAAAAACAACTTTTTTTCATGTTTTGAGTGTAGTACAATCAGAATCTGCAATAATCTCGAACACGATTTTTTTTGCCATCACCATACTTCCATTTCCTTAAGGAGGAACATGGAAGTAAAGTCAAAATCAGAGACTACCCCTATATTGAAATAGTATGCAGCTGTTTATTCTTTTTACTTCCATGTTCCTTAATTAAATGGAAGTATGGTGATGGCAACAAAAAAATCGTGTTCGAGATTATTGCAGATTCTGATTGTACTACACTCAAAACATGAAAAAAGTCTTTTTTCAAAAAGTGTCTGTGTGTGTGTCTGTGTCTAACTGTGTGTGTGTCTGTAGATTTTTTTCTATGGCAAACGATAACAGCCGCAAATTCAAACAGAATCAAATAATGTTTCGCATACAGCCCTGAATTGTAGAGTTCTCAAGAGCTGTTGATTTTGGTAAAGATCGGTTAAGGGAAAGGGGTAGTTTACCTGCAACGTTTCATGTTTTATCAAGGGTATTTTGTATGGCAAACGATAACAGCCGCAAATTCAAACAGAATCATATAATATTTTGCATACTGTCCTTAATTTCAGAGTTCTCAAGACCTATCGTTTTTGGTGAAGATCGGTTAAGGGAAAGGGGTAGTTTACCTGCAACGGTTTTTTATCAAGGGTAATTTTTTTCTATGGTAAACGATAACAGCCGCAAATTCAAACAGAATCAAATGATGTTTTGCATACAGCCCTGTATTGTAGAGTTCTCAATACCTGTTGGTGTTGGTGAAGATCGGTTAAGGGAAAGGGGTAGTTTACCTGCAACATTTTATGTTTTAACAAGGGTTATTTTTTATATGACGAATGATAACTGCTGTAAATTCAAACACAATCAACTAGGTTTTTGCATACCTTTTTGAACTAAAGAGAACTCAAGGCCTGTTGATTTTGTTGAAGATCGGTTAAGGGAAAGTGGTAGTTTATCACCAAAGTTTTATTTTTTAAAAAGGGTAATTTTTTATGACGAACGATAACTGCCGAAAATTGAAAGAGAATCAAATAATTTTTTGCACACTTGCCTGAATTGTAGAGCATTCAAGGTCTGTTGATTTTGTTGAAGATCGGATAAGGGGAAGGAGTAGTTTACCGGCAACGGTTTTTTATCAAGGGTAATTTTTACTTCCATATTCCTTAAGGAATGGAAGTATGGTGTTACTTCCATATTCCTTAAGGAATGGAAGTATGGTGATGGCAAAAAAAATCGTGTTCGAGATTATTGCAGATTCTGATTCTACTACACTCAAAACATGAAAAAAAGTCGTTTTCCGAAAAGTGTCTGTGTGTCTGTCTGTCTGTCTGTCTGTCTGTGTGTCTGTAGATTTTTTTTCTATGGCAAACGATAACTGCCGCAAATTCAAACAGAATCAAATAATGTTTCGCATACAGCCCTGAATTGTAGAGTTCTCAAGATCTGTTGATTTTGGTGAAGATCGGTTAAGGGAAAGGGGTAGTTTACCTGTAACGTTTTATGTTTTAACAAGGGTATTTCCTATGGCAAACGATAACAGCCGCAAATTCAAACAGAATCAAATTATTTGCATACAGCCCTAAATTGTAGAGTTCTCAAGACCTATTGTTTTTGGTGAAGTTCGGTTGAAGGAAAGGGGTAGTTTACCTGCAACGTTTTTTTAACAAGGGTATTTTATATGGCAAACAATAACAGCCGCAAATTCAAACAGAATCAAATAATGTTTTGCATACAGCCCTGATTTGTAGAGTACTCAAGACCTATTGTTTTTGGTGAAGATCGGTTAAGGGGAAGGGGTAGTTTACCTGCAACGTTTTTTTATCAAGCGTATTTTCTATGGCAAACGATAACAGCCGCATATTCAAACAGAATCAAATAATGTTTTGCATACAGCCCTGATTTGTAGAGTACTCAAGACCTATTGTTTTTGGTGAAGATCGGTTAAGGGGAAGGGGTAGTTTACCTGCAACCTTTTACGTTTTAACAAGAGTAAAGTACTTGAAAATTTATTTAAACTTTTTGAAACAATGGTAATTGTTAAAAATAAAATAATTTTGTTGCCAGGCAATAAAATTATAGTTTTTTCATTTATGTATTTTTTTCTCAGTTATGTACTGTTTACGTTTCCATTTTATTATTATGACTACCGCAATGAAAAGGCAGGGAAGACACACACACACACACACACACACACACACACACACACACACACACACACACACACACACACACACACACACACACACACACACACACACACACACAGTTCGCGTTATTTTTGGCCTCATTCATGTTTATTTTCTTACACTTGCACGGTTTTTAAATGGAAAGTGCCGAACCCATACCAACATAACACATGCAAGCCGAAAAAGTGTCCAGCGTGGATAGCGATTTCCTTCCTGTGGATCGCTGGGCAGTGTAACTGCACGTGTTTACAGAGGAACGATTCATAGACAGACTTTTCGTCTTTAGGGAATATTTAGGTAATATTTCATTTCGAAAATTATTTTAAATATAAATCTTAGAATATGGAAGTCATGTATGGTTCTCCATACCGATATTTACTTCCATATTCCTTAAGGAATGGAAGTTTGGTGATGGCAAAAAAAATCGTGTTCGAGATTATTGCAGATTCTGATTCTACTACACTCAAAACATGAAAAAAAGTCGTTTTCCAAAAAGTGTCTGTGTGTGTGTCTGTCTGTCTATCTGTCTGTGTGTCTATAGATTTTTTTCTATGGCAAACGATAACTGCCGCAAATTCAAACAGAATCAAATAATTTTTTGCATGCAGCCCTGATTTGCAGAGTACTCGCGACCTATTGTCTTTGGTGAAGATCGGTTGAGGGACAGGGGTAGTTTACCAGCAACGGTTTTTTTTTAGCAAGGTAATTTTGTTTGTTTGGCAAACGATAACAGCCGCAAATTCAAACAGAATCAAATAATGTTTTGCATACAGTCCTGATTTGTAGAGTACTCAAGACTTATTGTTTTTGGTGAAGATCGGTTAAGGGGAAGGGGTAGTTTACCTGCAACGTTTTTTTATCAAGCGTATTTTCTATGGCAAACGATAACAGCCGCAAATTCAAACAGAATCAAATAATGTTTTGCATACAGCCCTGATTTGTAGAGTACTCAAGACCTTTTGTTTTTGGTGAAGATCGGTTAAGGGGAAGGGGTAGTTTACCTGCAACGTTTTTTACTTCCATATTCCTTAAGGAATGGAAGTATGGTGATGGCAAAAAAATCGTGTTCGAGATTATTGCAGATTCTGATTCTACTACACTCAAAACATGAAAAAAAGTCGTTTTCCGAAAAGTGTCTGTGTGTGTGTCTGTCTGTCTGTCTGTCTGTGTGTCTGTAGATTTTTTTTCTATGGCAAACGATAACTGCCGCAAATTCAAACAGAATCAAATAATTGTTTGCATACAGCCCTGATTTGCAGAGTACTCGCGACCTATTGTTTTTGGTGAAGATCGGTTGAGGGAAAGGGGTAGTTTACCGGCAACAGTTTTTTTTTAGCAAGGGTAATTTTGTTTGTTTGGCAAACGATAACAGCCGCAAATTCAAACAGAATCAAATAATGTTTCGCATACAGCCCTGAATTGTAGAGTTCTCAAGATCTGCTGATTTTGGTGAAGATCGGTTAAGGGAAAGGGGTAGTTTACCTGTAACGTTTTATGTTTTAACAAGGGTATTTCCTATGGCAAACGATAACAGCCGGAAATTCAAACAGAATCAAAAGAGTATTTGCATACAGCCCTAAATTGTAGAGTTCTCAAGACCTGTTGTTTTTGGTGAAGATCGGTTGAGGGAAAGGGGTAGTTTACCTGCAACGTTTTTTAACAAGGGTATTTTCTATGGCAAACGATAACAGCCGCAAATTCAAACAGAATCAAATAATGTTTTGCATACAGCCCTGATTTGTAGAGTACTCAAGACCTATTGTTTTTGGTGAAGATCGGTTAAGGGGAAGGGGTAGTTTACCTGCAACGTTTTTTTATCAAGCGTATTTTCTATGGCAAACGATAACAGCCGCAAATTCAAACAGAATCAAATAATTTTTTGCATACGTCCCTGAATTGTAGAGGTCTCAATGACTTTCGATTTTGGTGAAGATCGGTTAAGGGGAAGGGGTAGTTTACCTGCAACCTTTTACGTTTTAACAAGAGTAAAGTACTTGAAAATTTATTTAAACTTTTTGAAACAATGGTAATTGTTAAAAATAAAATAATTTTGTTGCCAGGCAATAAAATTATAATTTTTTCATTTTAATGTAATATAATATTTTTCATTTAATACAGCAATAAAAAGGAAGGTAAGACACAGCCTGGCTGTTTGGCTGAAAATGATTTTAAATATAAATCTTAGAATATGGAAGTCATGTATGGTTCTCCATACCGATATTTAACAATTACCATTGTTTCAAAAAGTTTAAATAAATTTTCAAGTACTTTACTCTTGTTAAAACGTAAAAGGTTGCAGGTAAACTACCCCTTCCCCTTAACCGATCTTCACCAAAATCGAAAGTCATTGAGACCTCTACAATTCAGGGACGTATGCAAAAAATTATTTGATTCTGTTTGAATTTGCGGCTGTTATCGTTTGCCATAGAAAATACGCTTGATAAAAAAACGTTGCAGGTAAACTACCCCTTCCCCTTAACCGATCTTCACCAAAAACAATAGGTCTTGAGTACTCTACAAATCAGGGCTGTATGCAAAACATTATTTGATTCTGTTTGAATTTGCGGCTGTTATCGTTTGCCATAGAAAATACGCTTGATAAAAAAACGTTGCAGGTAAACTACCCCTTCCCCTTAACCGATCTTCACCAAAAACAATAAGTCTTGAGTACTCTACAAATCAGGACTGTATGCAAAACATTATTTGATTCTGTTTGAATTTGCGGCTGTTATCGTTTGCCATAGAAAATACCCTTGTTAAAAAAACGTTGCAGGTAAACTACCCCTTTCCCTCAACCGATCTTCACCAAAAACAATAGGTCTTGAGAACTCTACAATTAAGGGCTGTATGCAAATAATCTTTTGATTCTGTTTGAATTTGCGGCTGTTATCGTTTGCCATAGGAAATACCCTTGTTAAAACATAAAACGTTACAGGTAAACTACCCCTTTCCCTTAACCGATCTTCACCAAAAACAATAGGTCTTGAGTACTCTACAAATCAGGGCTGTATGCAAAACATTATTTGATTCTGTTTGAATTTGCGGCTGTTATCGTTTGCCATAGAAAATACCCTTGTTAAAAAAACGTTGCAGGTAAACTACCCCTTTCCCTCAACCGATCTTCACCAAAAACAATAGGTCTTGAGAACTCTACAATTTAGGGCTGTATGCAAATAATCTTTTGATTCTGTTTGAATTTGCGGCTGTTATCGTTTGCCATAGGAAATACCCTTGTTAAAACATAAAATGTTACAGGTAAACTACCCCTTTCCCTTAACCGATCTTCACCAAAAACAATAGGTCTTGAGTACTCTACAAATCAGGGCTGTATGCAAAACATTATTTGATTCTGTTTGAATTTGCGGCTGTTATCGTTTGCCATAAAAAATACCCTTGTTAAAAAAACGTTGCAGGTAAACTACCCCTTTCCCTCAACCGAACTTCACCAAAAACAATAGGTCTTGAGAACTCTACAATTTAGGGCTGTATGCAAATAATCTTTTGATTCTGTTTGAATTTGCGGCTGTTATCGTTTGCCATAGGAAATACCCTTGTTAAAACATAAAACGTTACAGGTAAACTACCCCTTTCCCTTAACCGATCTTCACCAAAATCAACAGATCTTGAGAACTCTACAATTCAGGGCTGTATGCGAAACATTATTTGATTCTGTTTGAATTTGCGGCTGTTATCGTTTGCCAAACAAACAAAATTACCCTTGCTAAAAAAAAACCGTTGGAGGTAAACTACCCCTTCCCCTCAACCGATCTTCACCAAAAACAATAGGTCGCGAGTACTCTGCAAATCAGGGCTGCATGCAAAAAATTATTTGATTCTGTTTGAATTTGCGGCAGTTATCGTTTGCCAAAAAAAAAATCTACAGACAGACAGACAGACAGACAGACAGACAGACACTTTTCGGAAAACGACTTTTTTTCATGTTTTGTGTGTAGTAGAATCAGAATCTGCAATAATCTCGAACACGATTTTTTTTGCCATCACCATACTTCCATTCCTTAAGGAATATGGAAGTAAAAATAAAATAATTTTGTTGCCAGGCAATAAAATTATAATTTTTTCATTTTAATGTAATATAATATTTTTCATTTAATACAGCAATAAAAAGCAGGTAAGACACAGCCTGGCTGTTTGGCTGAAAATGATTTTAAATATAAATCTTAGAATATGGAAGTCATGTATGGTTCTCCATACCGATATTTTCTATGGTAAACGATAATAGCCACAAATTCAAACAGAATCAAATAATGTTTCGCATACAGCCCTGAATTTTAGAGTTCTCAAAACCTATTGTTTTTGGTAACGATCGGTTAAGGGAATAGGGTACTTTACCTGCAACGTTTTATGTTTTAACAAGGGTAATTTTTTTCTATGACGAACGATAACTGCTGCATATTCAAATAGAATCAAATAATTTTTTGCATACGTCCCGGAATTGTAGAGATCTCAAGGTCTATTGATTTTGGTGAAGTTCGGTTAAGGGGAAGGGGTAATTTACCAGCAACCTTTTACGTTTTAACAACAGTAAAGTACTTGAAAATTCATTTAAACTTTTTCAAACAATGGTAATTGTTAAAAATAAAATAATTTTGTCGCCAGGCAATAAAATTATAATTTTTTCATTTTAATGTAAATCATGTATGAGAGAAAATATATCGTTCGTGGCAGGCAAGCATATCTCAATTATGTAATGTTTATTTTCTATGGCAAACGATAACAGCCGCAAATTAAACAGAATCAAATAATGTTTTGCACACTGCCCTGAATTGTAGAGTTCTAAAGACCTGCTGGTTTTGGTGCAGAGCGATTAAGGGAATAAGGTAGTTTACCTGCAACATTTTATGTTTTAACAAGGGTAATTTTTTTTATGACGAACGATAACTGGCATAAATTTAAACAGAATCAAATAATGTTTTGCATGCATCTCTGAATTGTAGACAAATCAAGGCTTGTTGATTTTGGTGAAGATCGGTTAAGGGAAAGAGGTAGTTTACCAGCAACGTTTTATGTGATAACAAGGTTAATTTTGTATATGATAAACGATAACTGCCGTAAATTCGATCATAATCAAATAATATTTTGCATACGTCCCTAAATTGTAGTGGTCGCAAGGCCTGTTGATTTTGGTAAAGATTGGTTACGGGGAAAGGGTAGTTTACCAGAAACATTTTTTGTTGTAACAAGAGTAAAGTACTTAATTTTGATAAATAAAGTACCCTGATAAGATCTTCATAATCCACTGTAGAAACGTAGATTAAATGTCTAAAAATGTAGAGGCTAGTTGAATGTGGTGGGGGTAATTTTCTATAAATGAAAATTATAGTTGAAGTGGGAGGTGTGTACTATGTTATCGGCAACAAAGTAGTAGTATGTTGTTAAAATTCCTTCCCGGGTTGTTTGGCCGTAGTCCAATGTTTTCTGCAAAACCAGACATTTCAGCAGTGCCGTCGACTGCCATCATCAGAGAAAATCGAGTGCGATAACGTGTGGTGGTATATGTTAGTGACCACAATACTGTGGTTAAGGCTGAAGCAGTAAGTGGAAAGTAGTAGTTTCTATGTAAACATTTCATTTCGTAAATGATTTTAAATATAACTCTTAGAACATGGAAGTCATGTATGGTTCTCCATACCGATATTTTTCTATGGTAAACGATAACAGCCGCACATTCAAACAGAATCAAATGATGTTTCGCATACAGCCCTGTATTGTAGAGTTCTCATTACCTATTAGTGTTGGTGAAGATCGATTAAGGGAAAAGGGTAGTTTACCTGCAACATTTTATGTTTTGAAAGGGTATTTTTTATGGCAAACGATAACAGCCGTAAATTCAAACAGAATCATATAATATATTGCATACAGCCCTGAATTGTAGAGTTCTCAAGACCTGTTGATTTTGTTGAAGATCGGTTAAGGAAAAGGGGTAGTTTACCAGCAACGTTTTATGTTTTAACAAGGGTAATTTTTTCTATGACGAACGATAACTGCCGTAAATTCAAAGAGAATCAAATAATGTTTTGCATACAGCCCTGAATTGTAGAGTTCTCATTACCTATTGTTTCTGGTGAAGATCGGTTAATGGAATAGGGTAGTTTACAAGCAACATTTTACGTTTTATCAAGGGTGTTTTCTATGGCAAACGATAAGAGCCGCAAAATGCAAACAGAATCAAATAATTGTTTGCATATCAGCCTGAATTGTAGAGTACTCAAGACCTGTCGTTTTTGGTGAAGATTGGTTATGGGAAAGGGGTAGTTTACCAGCAACAGTTTTTTATCAAGGGTAATTTTTTTCTATGGTAAATGATAACAGCCGCAAATTCAAACAGAATCAAATGATGTTTTGCATACAGCCCTGTATTGAAGAGTTCTCAATACCTATTGGTGTTGGTGAAGATCGGTTAAGGGAAAAGGGTAGTTTACCTGCAACATTTTATGTTTTGAAAGGGTATTTTTTATGGCAAACGATAACAGCCGTAAATTCAAACAGAATCATATAATATATTGCATACAGCCCTGAATTGTAGAGTTCTCAAGACCTGTTGATTTTGTTGAAGATCGGTTAAGGAAAAGGGGTAGTTTACCAGCAACGTTTTATGTTTTAACAAGGGTAATTTTTTCTATGACGAACGATAACTGCCGTAAATTCAAAGAGAATCAAATAATGTTTTGCATACAGCCCTGAATTGTAGAGTTCTCATTACCTATTGTTTTTGGTGAAGATCGGTTAATGGAATAGGGTAGTTTACAAGCAACATTTTACGTTTTATCAAGGGTGTTTTCTATGGCAAACGATAAGAGCCGCAAAATGCAAACAGAATCAAATAATTGTTTGCATATCAGCCTGAATTGTAGAGTACTCAAGACCTGTCGTTTTTGGTGAAGATTGGTTATGGGAAAGGGGTAGTTTACCAGCAACAGTTTTTTATCAAGGGTAATTTTTTTCTATGGTAAATGATAACAGCCGCAAATTCAAACAGAATCAAATGATGTTTTGCATACAGCCCTGTATTGAAGAGTTCTCAATACCTATTGGTGTTGGTGAAGATCGGTTAAGGGAAAGGGGTAGTTTACCGTCAGCATTTTATGTTTTAACAAGGGTAATTTTTTATATGACGAACGATAACTTCCGTAAATTCAAACAGAATCAACTAGGTTTTTGCATACCTTATTGAACTAAAGAGAACCCCAAGGTCTGTTGATTTTGTTGAAGATCGATTAAGGGAAAGGGGTAGTTTATCATCAAAGTTTTATGTTTTAAAAATGGTAATTTTTTTATGACGAACGATAACTGCCGAAAATTCATTGACAATCAAATAATTTTTTGCACACTTGCCTGATTTGTAGAGAACTCAAGGTCTGTTGATTTTGGTGAAGATCGGTTAAGAGAAAGGGGTAGTTTACCTGAAAGATTTTATGATTTAACAAGAGTAAAGTACTTAATTTTTGTAAATAAAGTATCCTGATAAGAAGCTCATAACAATCCACTGTAGAAACGTAGATGAAATATCTATAAATGAAGAGGTTAGGTGAACGGGGTGGGTGTAATTACCTATTATTAAAAATTATAGTTGAAGGTGGAGGGGAGAATTTTTTATACGTGTACTACGTTATCGGCAACAAAGAAGTAGTTTTTTGTTAAAATTGCTTCCCGGGCTGTTTAGCCGTAGTCCAATGTTTTCTGTAAAACCAGACTTTTCGGCAGTGCCATAGACGGCCATCATCAGTGAAAATCGAGTGCGAAAACGTGAGGTGGTATACGTTAGTGACCACAGTACTGTGGTTAATGCTGATGCAATAAGTAGAAAGACGTAGTTTCTATGGAAATATTTCATTTCAATAAAATCATATTTAAAATATGATTTTAAATATAATTCTTAGAACATGGAAGTCACGTATGGTTCTCCATACCGATATTTTTAATTGTTACAATTCAGAGTATTTGACTCATTAAATACAGGATACGTAGACAAGATTACTTTTTACTTTCATGTTCCTTAAGGAAATGGAAGTATGGTGATGGCAAAAAAAATCGTGATCGAGATTATTGCAGATTCTGATTGTACTACACTCAAAACATGAAAAAAAGAAATTTTTCGAAAAGTGCCTGTGTGTCTGTCTGTCTGTCTGTGTGCCTAGTGTGTGTCTGTAGATTTTTTTTTCTATGGCAAACGATAACAGCCGCAAATTCAAAGGTTTTTTTTTCAAGGGTAATTTTACTTCCATGTTCCTTAAGGTGATGGCAAAAAAAATCGTGTTCGAGATTATTGCAGTTTCTGATTGTACTACACTCAAAACATGAAAAAAAGTCGTTTTTCGAAAAGTGTCTGTGTGTGTCTATGTGCCTGTGTGTGTCTATGTGCCTGTGTGTGTCTATGTGCCTGTGTGTCTATAGATTTTTTTTCTATGGCAAACGATAACAGCCGCAAATTGAAACAGAATCAAATAATTTTTTCATACAGCCCTGATTAGTAGAGTACTCACGACCTATTGTTTTTGGTGAAGATCGGTTGATGGAAAGGGGTAGTTTACCTGCAACGGTTTTTTTTTATCAAGGGTAGTTTTGTTTGTTTGGCAAACGATAACAGCCGCAAATTTAAACAGAATCAAATAATGTTTCGCATACTGCCCTGAATTGTAGAGTTCTCAAGATCTGTTGATTTTGGTAACGATCGGTTAAGGGAAAGGGGTAGTTTACCTGCAACGTTTTATGTTTTAAAAGGGTATTTTCTATGGCAAACGATAACAGCCGTAAATTCAAACATAATCAAATAATGTTTTGCATACTGCGCTGATTTGTAGAGTTATCAAGACCGTTTGTTTTTGGTGAAGTTCGGTTAAGGGAAAGGGGTAGTTTACCAGCAACGTTTTATGTTTTAAAAGGGTATTTTCTATGGCAAATGATAAGAGCCGCAAATTCAAACAGAATCAAATAAGTTTTTGCATACAGCCCTGATTTCTTGAGAACTAAAGACCTATTATTTTTGGTGAAGATCGTTTACGGGAAAGGGGTAGTTTACCGGCCACGTTTTTTGTTTTATCAAGGGTATTTTGTGTGGCAAACGATAACAGCCGTAAATTCAAACAGAATCAAATAATGTTTCGCATACAGCCCTGAATTGTAGAGTTCTCAAGATCTGTTGATTTTGGTAAAGATCGGTTAAGGGAAAGGGGTAGTTTACCTGCAACGTTTCATGTTTTATCAAGGGTATTTTGTATGGCAAACGATAACAGCCGCAAATTCAAACAGAATCATATAATATTTTGCATACTGCCCTGAATTTCAGAGTTCTCAAGACCTATCGTTTTTGGTGAAGATCGGTTAAGGGAAAGGGGTAGTTTACCTGCAACGGTTTTTTATCAAGGGTAATTTTTTTCTATGGTAAACGATAACAGCCGCAAATTCAAACAGAATCAAATGAGGTTTTGCATACAGCCCTGAAATGTAGAGTTCTCAAGACCTGTTACTTTTGGTGAAGATCGGTTAAGGGAATAGGGTAGTTTACCAGCAACATTTTATGGTTTATCAAGGGTAATTTTTTTTATGACGAACGATAACTGCCGTACATTAAAACAGAATCAACTACTCTTCTGCATACCTTTTTGAATTATACAGAACTCGAGGTCTGTTGATTTTGTTGAAGATCGGTTAAGGGAAAGGGGTAGTTTACCAGCAACGTTTTATGTTTTCACAAGGGTATTTTTTCTATGACGAACGATAACTGCCGTAAATGCAAAGAGAATCAAATAATGTTTTGCATACAGCCCTGAATTGTAGAGTTCTCAAGACCTATTGTTTTTGGTGAAGATTGGTTAATGGAATAGGGTAGTTTGCCAGCAACGTTTAATGTTTTATCAAGGGTGTTTTCTATGGCAAACGATAAGAGTCGCAAATTCAAACAGAATCAAATGATTATTTGCATACAGCTCAAAATTGTGGAGTTCTCAAGACCTATTGATTTTGGTGAAGACCGATTAAGGAAAAGGGGTAGTTTACCTGCTACGTTTTATTTTTTAAAAGGGTATTTTCTATGGCAAACGATAAGAGCCGCAAATTCAAACAGAATCAAATGATTATTTGCATACAGTCGTAAATTGTAGAGTTCTCAAGACCTATTGATTTTGGTGAAGATCGGTTAAGGGAAAGGGGTAGTTTACCTGCTACGTTTTATGTTTAAAAAGGGTATTTTTATGGCAAACGATAAGAGTCGCAAATTCAATCAGAATCAAATACTTTTTTGGATGTAGCCCTGATTTGTAGAGTACTCAAGACCTATTGATTTTGGTGAAGAGGATCGGTTAAGGGAAAGGGGTAGTTTACCTGCAACGGTTTTTTTTTAAACAAGTGTAATTTTTTTCAATGGCAAACGATAACAGCCGAAAATTCAAACAGAATCAACTACCCTTTTGCATACAGCCCTAAATTATAGAGTTCTCAAGACCTGTTGGGTTTGGTGAAGATTGGTTAAGGGGAAGGGGTAGTTTACCTGCAACTTTTTTTTATGAGGGGTAATTTTTTTCTATGGCAAATGATAACAGCCACAAATTCAAAGAGAATCAACTACTCTTTTGCATACAGCCCTGAATTGTAGAGTTCTCAAGACCTATTGATTTTGGTGAAGATCGGTTAAGGGAAAGGGGTAGTTTACCAGCTACGTTTTATGTTTTAAAAGGGTATTTTATACGGCAAACGATAAGAGTCACAAATTCAAACAGAATCAAATACTTTTTTGCATGTAGACCTGATTTGTAGAGTACTCAAGACCTAGGGTTGCCAGATTTCAGAGATGAGAAATAGGAACACATGTATCGACAATGAATTTCTTGATTTTATTTACAGCACATTTTATGGATAATATACTATACTCAACACAATTAACACTAGTACTTTTCACTTGAGCATGCAATTGTCAACACTTTTTCATTAGAAAGTACATTCTTATAGAAATCACTGCAACTTTCATCATAATTGAAGTAAGTATACAACTCATTTTTTATTAGATCAACTGAACATCTGTTTCGCTCATCCCTCCATTTAATGTTCATAATGGAGAAAACTCTCTGTGTGAATGCATTTGATAGAATTATACTCAAAACAAATTTAACTAAAACATTGTACAGCTTTGATGCACCAATCAGTTCAATAATGTACAACCATCTCTGTGGTATTGTCATAGTAGTTAATTTTGCTTTCAACTGTTCATTTCCTTCCCCACAAAACAAATCAGAAATCCTAGTGATCTCTGAATACATACTATCTATACTAAAGTGATCAACAATGCAAAGTGACTCTGGTAAATTTAAAATATTTTGAAACTCGGGTTTTTTTTTCAAGTGATATGCAGTCCATTAAGGACAAAATGTTGCCATCACCAAAATCAAACCACTTATTTAAATATTTCAGACACACTTCATATATATATCTACATTCTCTCAATTCTCTTTGCTTTTCACCTGGGAAAAGGTCCTCCAATTTATCTAACAACTGTTGCACCTTACAATCAAAAAACAGATCACATTTATCCTATGCTCTAACTCTATTTTTATTTTCTCCATCACACGATATACTTCACAAATTGTCAGTTCATTTCTTTCTAAGTTGAGTACACCCGTGGAAAAAATTTCAGTTAAATGCAGAGAAAACTGGAGATATAATTCCACTAATATAATTTGTTTTTCTGAATTAGAGACACCCATCAAGTTTTTTTTAATGAAGTTGGGGCAAACATCTATACTAGCAAAGTACGATATAATTGCAGGAAGACTTTTCAACAATCTTTCTATGGCAGGCTTTAGGCTTAACCACCTTGTAGGCACATGTCTTAACAAACTACTGTATTCCATATCAACAAATTGAAAGAAATCTTTCAATTGAGATACTCTTTTAGCTGAATTTGAGAAATAATTGAAAGTCTTAATTACTAACATTTCAATATCTATGGACATAGCATCATACCAGATTTACAGCAATTATGGACTATATGTGCACAGCAGTTTGATTTTATTATACCAGGATTTTCCTTAGTAACATCGGTTACGCCACCGTGTGAAATGGAAAATCCCTCTCCAGCTTTTGCAACGCATAAAGTACACTTTGCTTTATATGCATTTCCTGGAACTGGCCGCAATTCTGGAAAATCTTTTTCCCAAACCGGGCGATACACTTGCAGTCTTCTCTTCTGGTTTGTGCTGGTTTCAATACCTAGTTTTCTTTTCGTGGGATTTGTCTCACTCCCATCCACTTTGAACACACTACTATTACAAAAAGAATCACTTTTAAAACGTAAAATACACCCTGAACCGTCAGGCTGAACGATGGCTTGCGATAAAGTGAAAGAGTTGAGTAATGAGTTGGTCACGCACGCGCTCCAAGCCTCCAACGAAATGAGCGAAGCCACGTGCCTAGCTCAGCAGCACACAACGCAGTTCTGACATCACATCCGTCTCACTTAACTGCCATCACATGGTCCGATGCTCGTCCTAGCGTGAACAACAGAAACTGCATCAACATAAAATTTGCCGCTAGATTCAAAAATACAAGTCATTATGCTTCATGTTCAAAAGCGGAACATTTGGCGTACGGTTAAAGATTCGCACCGTACGCGGAACAAAACGGGAAAATTCCGTAATGTTCCAGCTAAAACCGTACGTCTGGCAACCCTATCAAGACCTGTGGATTTTGGTGAAGATCGGCTAAGGGAAGGGGTAGTTTACCTGCAACGTTTTTTTTATCGGGGGTAATTTTTTTCTATGGCAAACGATAACAGCCGCAATTTCAAACAGAATCAACTACTCTTTTGCATACAGCCCTGAATTGTAGAGTTCTCAAGTCCTATTGGTGTTGGTGAAGATCGGTTAAGGGAAAGGGGTAGTTTACCTGCAACATTTTATGTTTTAACAAGGGTAATTTTTTATATGACGAACGATAACTGCCGCAAATTCAAACAGAATCAAATGATTATTTGCATACAGCCCTTAATTTTAGAGATCTCAAGACCTACGGTTTTTGGTGAAGATCGGTTAAGGGAAAGGGGTAGTTTACCTGCTACATTTTATGTTTTAATAAGGGTATTTTCTATGGCAAACGATATCATCCGCAAACTCGGGTAGTTTACCTGCAATGGTTTTTTATCAAGGGTAATTTTTTCTATGACCAACGATAACTGACGTAAATTCAAAGAGAATCAAATAATATTTTGCGTACAGCCCTGGATTGTAGAGTTCTCAAGACTTTTTGTTTTTGGTGAATATCGGTTGAGGGAATGGGGTAGTTTACCTGCAACGGTTTTTTATCAAGGGTAATTTTTTATATGGTAAACGATAATAGCCGCAAATTCAAACAGAACCAAATAATGTTTTGCATAGAGCCCTGTAGAGTTCTCAAGACATGTTTGTTTTGGTGAAGATTGGTTAAGGGAATAGGGTAGTTTACCTGCAACATTTTATGTTTTAACAAGGGAAATTTTTTTATGACGAACGATAACTGCCGTACATTAAAACAGAATCAACTACTCTTCTGCACACCTTTTTGAATTATACAGAACTCAGGGTCTGTTGATTTTGTTGAAGATCGGTTAAGGGAAAAGGGTAGTTTACCTGCAACGTTTTATGTTTTAATAAGGGTATTTTCTATGGCAAACGATATCATCTGCAAACTCAAACATAATCAAATAAATTTTTGCATGCAGCCCTGATTTGTAGAGTACTCAAGACCTATTGTTTTTGGTGAAGATCGGTTAAGGGAAAGGGGTAGTTTACCTGCAATTGTTTTTTATCAAGGGTAATTTTTTTCTATGGCAAACGATAACAGCCGCAAATTCAAACAGAATCAAATGATGTTTTGCATACAGGCCTGTATTGTAGAGTTCTCAATACTTATTGGTGTTGGTGAAGATCGGTTAAGGGAAAGGAGTATTTTACCTGCTACGTTTTATGTTTTAACAAGGGTAATTTTTTATATGACGAACGATAACTGCCGTAAATTCAATCAGAATCAACTACGTTTTTGCATACCTTTTTGAACTAAAGAGAGCTCAAGGTCTGTTGATTTTGTTGAAGATCGGTTAAGGGAAAGGGGTAGTTTACCTGCAACGTTTTATGTTTTAAAAAGGTTAATTTTTTTATGACGAATGATAACTGCCGAAAATTCAAAGAGAATCAAATAATTTTTAGCACACTTTCCTGAGTTTTAGAGATCAAAACGTCTGTTGATTTTGGATTGGTTAAGGGAAAGGGGTAGTTTACCTGCAACTTTTTTTTATGAGGGGTAATTTTTTTCTATGGCAAATGATAACAGCCACAAATTCAAAGAGAATCAACTACTCTTTTGCATACAGCCCTGAATTGTAGAGTTCTCAAGACCTATTGATTTTGGTGAAGATCGGTTAAGGGAAAGGGGTAGTTTACCAGCTACGTTTTATGTTTTAAAAGGGTATTTTATACGGCAAACGATAAGAGTCACAAATTCAAACAGAATCAAATACTTTTTTGCATGTAGACCTGATTTGTAGAGTACTCAAGACCTAGGGTTGCCAGATTTCAGAGATGAGAAATAGGAACACATGTATCGACAATGAATTTCTTGATTTTATTTACAGCACATTTTATGGATAATATACTATACTCAACACAATTAACACTAGTACTTTTCACTTGAGCATGCAATTGTCAACACTTTTTCATTAGAAAGTACATTCTTATAGAAATCACTGCAACTTTCATCATAATTGAAGTAAGTATACAACTCATTTTTTATTAGATCAACTGAACATCTGTTTCGCTCATCCCTCCATTTAATGTTCATAATGGAGAAAACTCTCTCTGTGAATGCATTTGATAGAATTATACTCAAAACAAATTTAACTAAAACATTGTACAGCTTTGATGCACCAATCAGTTCAATAATGTACAACCATCTCTGTGGTATTGTCATAGTAGTTAATTTTGCTTTCAACTGTTCATTTCCTTCCCCACAAAACAAATCAGAAATCCTAGTGATCTCTGAATACATACTATCTATACTAAAGTGATCAACAATGCAAAGTGACTCTGGTAAATTTAAAATATTTTGAAACTCGGGTTTTTTTTTCAAGTGATATGCAGTCCATTAAGGACAAAATGTTGCCATCACCAAAATCAAACCACTTATTTAAATATTTCAGACACACTTCATATATATATCTACATTCTCTCAATTCTCTTTGCTTTTCACCTGGGAAAAGGTCCTCCAATTTATCTAACAACTGTTGCACCTTACAATCAAAAAACAGATCACATTTATCCTATGCTCTAACTCTATTTTTATTTTCTCCATCACACGATATACTTCACAAATTGTCAGTTCATTTCTTTCTAAGTTGAGTACACCCGTGGAAAAAATTTCAGTTAAATGCAGAGAAAACTGGAGATATAATTCCACTAATATAATTTGTTTTTCTGAATTAGAGACACCCATCAAGTTTTTTTTAATGAAGTTGGGGCAAACATCTATACTAGCAAAGTACGATATAATTGCAGGAAGACTTTTCAACAATCTTTCTATGGCAGGCTTTAGGCTTAACCACCTTGTAGGCACATGTCTTAACAAACTACTGTATTCCATATCAACAAATTGAAAGAAATCTTTCAATTGAGATACTCTTTTAGCTGAATTTGAGAAATAATTGAAAGTCTTAATTACTAACATTTCAATATCTATGGACATAGCATCATACCAGATTTACAGCAATTATGGACTATATGTGCACAGCAGTTTGATTTTATTATACCAGGATTTTCCTTAGTAACATCGGTTACGCCACCGTGTGAAATGGAAAATCCCTCTCCAGCTTTTGCAACGCATAAAGTACACTTTGCTTTATATGCATTTCCTGGAACTGGCCGCAATTCTGGAAAATCTTTTTCCCAAACCGGGCGATACACTTGCAGTCTTCTCTTCTGGTTTGTGCTGGTTTCAATACCTAGTTTTCTTTTCGTGGGATTTGTCTCACTCCCATCCACTTTGAACACACTACTATTACAAAAAGAATCACTTTTAAAACGTAAAATACACCCTGAACCGTCAGGCTGAACGATGGCTTGCGATAAAGTGAAAGAGTTGAGTAATGAGTTGGTCACGCACGCGCTCCAAGCCTCCAACGAAATGAGCGAAGCCACGTGCCTAGCTCAGCAGCATACAACGCAGTTCTGACATCACATCCGTCTCACTTAACTGCCATCACATGGTCCGATGCTCGTCCTAGCGTGAACAACAGAAACTGCATCAACATAAAATTTGCCGCTAGATTCAAAAATACAAGTCATTATGCTTCATGTTCAAAAGCGGAACATTTGGCGTACGGTTAAAGATTCGCACCGTACGCGGAACAAAACGGGAAAATTCCGTAATGTTCCAGCTAAAACCGTACGTCTGGCAACCCTATCAAGACCTGTGGATTTTGGTGAAGATCGGCTAAGGGAAGGGGTAGTTTACCTGCAACGTTTTTTTTATCGGGGGTAATTTTTTTCTATGGCAAACGATAACAGCCGCAATTTCAAACAGAATCAACTACTCTTTTGCATACAGCCCTGAATTGTAGAGTTCTCAAGTCCTATTGGTGTTGGTGAAGATCGGTTAAGGGAAAGGGGTAGTTTACCTGCAACATTTTATGTTTTAACAAGGGTAATTTTTTATATGACGAACGATAACTGCCGCAAATTCAAACAGAATCAAATGATTATTTGCATACAGCCCTTAATTTTAGAGATCTCAAGACCTACGGTTTTTGGTGAAGATCGGTTAAGGGAAAGGGGTAGTTTACCTGCTACATTTTATGTGTTAATAAGGGTATTTTCTATGGCAAACGATATCATCCGCAAACTCGGGTAGTTTACCTGCAATGGTTTTTTATCAAGGGTAATTTTTTCTATGACCAACGATAACTGACGTAAATTCAAAGAGAATCAAATAATATTTTGCGTACAGCCCTGGATTGTAGAGTTCTCAAGACTTTTTGTTTTTGGTGAATATCGGTTGAGGGAATGGGGTAGTTTACCTGCAACGGTTTTTTATCAAGGGTAATTTTTTATATGGTAAACGATAATAGCCGCAAATTCAAACAGAACCAAATAATGTTTTGCATAGAGCCCTGTAGAGTTCTCAAGACATGTTTGTTTTGGTGAAGATTGGTTAAGGGAATAGGGTAGTTTACCTGCAACATTTTATGTTTTAAAAAGGTTAATTTTTTTATGACGAATGATAACTGCCGAAAATTCAAAGAGAATCAAATAATTTTTAGCACACTTTCCTGAGTTTTAGAGATCAAAACGTCTGTTGATTTTGGATTGGTTAAGGGAAAGGGGTAGTTTACCTGCAACTTTTTTTTATGAGGGGTAATTTTTTTCTATGGCAAATGATAACAGCCACAAATTCAAAGAGAATCAACTACTCTTTTGCATACAGCCCTGAATTGTAGAGTTCTCAAGACCTATTGATTTTGGTGAAGATCGGTTAAGGGAAAGGGGTAGTTTACCAGCTACGTTTTATGTTTTAAAAGGGTATTTTATACGGCAAATGATAAGAGTCACAAATTCAAACAGAATCAAATACTTTTTTGCATGTAGACCTGATTTGTAGAGTACTCAAGACCTAGGGTTGCCAGATTTCAGAGATGAGAAATAGGAACACATGTATCGACAATGAATTTCTTGATTTTATTTACAGCACATTTTATGGATAATATACTATACTCAACACAATTAACACTAGTACTTTTCACTTGAGCATGCAATTGTCAACACTTTTTCATTAGAAAGTACATTCTTATAGAAATCACTGCAACTTTCATCATAATTGAAGTAAGTATACAACTCATTTTTTATTAGATCAACTGAACATCTGTTTCGCTCATCCCTCCATTTAATGTTCATAATGGAGAAAACTCTCTCTGTGAATGCATTTGATAGAATTATACTCAAAACAAATTTAACTAAAACATTGTACAGCTTTGATGCACCAATCAGTTCAATAATGTACAACCATCTCTGTGGTATTGTCATAGTAGTTAATTTTGCTTTCAACTGTTCATTTCCTTCCCCACAAAACAAATCAGAAATCCTAGTGATCTCTGAATACATACTATCTATACTAAAGTGATCAACAATGCAAAGTGACTCTGGTAAATTTAAAATATTTTGAAACTCGGGTTTTTTTTTCAAGTGATATGCAGTCCATTAAGGACAAAATGTTGCCATCACCAAAATCAAACCACTTATTTAAATATTTCAGACACACTTCATATATATATCTACATTCTCTCAATTCTCTTTGCTTTTCACCTGGGAAAAGGTCCTCCAATTTATCTAACAACTGTTGCACCTTACAATCAAAAAACAGATCACATTTATCCTATGCTCTAACTCTATTTTTATTTTCTCCATCACACGATATACTTCACAAATTGTCAGTTCATTTCTTTCTAAGTTGAGTACACCCGTGGAAAAAATTTCAGTTAAATGCAGAGAAAACTGGAGATATAATTCCACTAATATAATTTGTTTTTCTGAATTAGAGACACCCATCAAGTTTTTTTTAATGAAGTTGGGGCAAACATCTATACTAGCAAAGTACGATATAATTGCAGGAAGACTTTTCAACAATCTTTCTATGGCAGGCTTTAGGCTTAACCACCTTGTAGGCACATGTCTTAACAAACTACTGTATTCCATATCAACAAATTGAAAGAAATCTTTCAATTGAGATACTCTTTTAGCTGAATTTGAGAAATAATTGAAAGTCTTAATTACTAACATTTCAATATCTATGGACATAGCATCATACCAGATTTACAGCAATTATGGACTATATGTGCACAGCAGTTTGATTTTATTATACCAGGATTTTCCTTAGTAACATCGGTTACGCCACCGTGTGAAATGGAAAATCCCTCTCCAGCTTTTGCAACGCATAAAGTACACTTTGCTTTATATGCATTTCCTGGAACTGGCCGCAATTCTGGAAAATCTTTTTCCCAAACCGGGCGATACACTTGCAGTCTTCTCTTCTGGTTTGTGCTGGTTTCAATACCTAGTTTTCTTTTCGTGGGATTTGTCTCACTCCCATCCACTTTGAACACACTACTATTACAAAAAGAATCACTTTTAAAACGTAAAATACACCCTGAACCGTCAGGCTGAACGATGGCTTGCGATAAAGTGAAAGAGTTGAGTAATGAGTTGGTCACGCACGCGCTCCAAGCCTCCAACGAAATGAGCGAAGCCACGTGCCTAGCTCAGCAGCATACAACGCAGTTCTGACATCACATCCGTCTCACTTAACTGCCATCACATGGTCCGATGCTCGTCCTAGCGTGAACAACAGAAACTGCATCAACATAAAATTTGCCGCTAGATTCAAAAATACAAGTCATTATGCTTCATGTTCAAAAGCGGAACATTTGGCGTACGGTTAAAGATTCGCACCGTACGCGGAACAAAACGGGAAAATTCCGTAATGTTCCAGCTAAAACCGTACGTCTGGCAACCCTATCAAGACCTGTGGATTTTGGTGAAGATCGGCTAAGGGAAGGGGTAGTTTACCTGCAACGTTTTTTTTATCGGGGGTAATTTTTTTCTATGGCAAACGATAACAGCTGCAATTTCAAACAGAATCAACTACTCTTTTGCATACAGCCCTGAATTGTAGAGTTCTCAAGTCCTATTGGTGTTGGTGAAGATCGGTTAAGGGAAAGGGGTAGTTTACCTGCAACATTTTATGTTTTAACAAGGGTAATTTTTTATATGACGAACGATAACTGCCGCAAATTCAAACAGAATCAAATGATTATTTGCATACAGCCCTTAATTTTAGAGATCTCAAGACCTACGGTTTTTGGTGAAGATCGGTTAAGGGAAAGGGGTAGTTTACCTGCTACATTTTATGTGTTAATAAGGGTATTTTCTATGGCAAACGATATCATCCGCAAACTCGGGTAGTTTACCTGCAATGGTTTTTTATCAAGGGTAATTTTTTCTATGACCAACGATAACTGACGTAAATTCAAAGAGAATCAAATAATATTTTGCGTACAGCCCTGGATTGTAGAGTTCTCAAGACTTTTTGTTTTTGGTGAATATCGGTTGAGGGAATGGGGTAGTTTACCTGCAACGGTTTTTTATCAAGGGTAATTTTTTATATGGTAAACGATAATAGCCGCAAATTCAAACAGAACCAAATAATGTTTTGCATAGAGCCCTGTAGAGTTCTCAAGACATGTTTGTTTTGGTGAAGATTGGTTAAGGGAATAGGGTAGTTTACCTGCAACATTTTATGTTTTAACAAGGGAAATTTTTTTATGACGAACGATAACTGCCGTACATTAAAACAGAATCAACTACTCTTCTGCACACCTTTTTGAATTATACAGAACTCAGGGTCTGTTGATTTTGTTGAAGATCGGTTAAGGGAAAGGGGTAGTTTACCTGCAATTGTTTTTTATCAAGGGTAATTTTTTTCTATGGCAAACGATAACAGCCGCAAATTCAAACAGAATCAAATGATGTTTTGCATACAGGCCTGTATTGTAGAGTTCTCAATACTTATTGGTGTTGGTGAAGATCGGTTAAGGGAAAGGAGTATTTTACCTGCTACGTTTTATGTTTTAACAAGGGTAATTTTTTATATGACGAACGATAACTGCCGTAAATTCAATCAGAATCAACTACGTTTTTGCATACCTTTTTGAACTAAAGAGAGCTCAAGGTCTGTTGATTTTGTTGAAGATCGGTTAAGGGAAAGGGGTAGTTTACCTGCAACGTTTTATGTTTTAAAAAGGTTAATTTTTTTATGACGAATGATAACTGCCGAAAATTCAAAGAGAATCAAATAATTTTTAGCACACTTTCCTGAGTTTTAGAGATCAAAACGTCTGTTGATTTTGGATTGGTTAAGGGAAAGGGGTAGTTTACCTGCAACTTTTTTTTATGAGGGGTAATTTTTTTCTATGGCAAATGATAACAGCCACAAATTCAAAGAGAATCAACTACTCTTTTGCATACAGCCCTGAATTGTAGAGTTCTCAAGACCTATTGATTTTGGTGAAGATCGGTTAAGGGAAAGGGGTAGTTTACCAGCTACGTTTTATGTTTTAAAAGGGTATTTTATACGGCAAACGATAAGAGTCACAAATTCAAACAGAATCAAATACTTTTTTGCATGTAGACCTGATTTGTAGAGTACTCAAGACCTAGGGTTGCCAGATTTCAGAGATGAGAAATAGGAACACATGTATCGACAATGAATTTCTTGATTTTATTTACAGCACATTTTATGGATAATATACTATACTCAACACAATTAACACTAGTACTTTTCACTTGAGCATGCAATTGTCAACACTTTTTCATTAGAAAGTACATTCTTATAGAAATCACTGCAACTTTCATCATAATTGAAGTAAGTATACAACTCATTTTTTATTAGATCAACTGAACATCTGTTTCGCTCATCCCTCCATTTAATGTTCATAATGGAGAAAACTCTCTCTGTGAATGCATTTGATAGAATTATACTCAAAACAAATTTAACTAAAACATTGTACAGCTTTGATGCACCAATCAGTTCAATAATGTACAACCATCTCTGTGGTATTGTCATAGTAGTTAATTTTGCTTTCAACTGTTCATTTCCTTCCCCACAAAACAAATCAGAAATCCTAGTGATCTCTGAATACATACTATCTATACTAAAGTGATCAACAATGCAAAGTGACTCTGGTAAATTTAAAATATTTTGAAACTCGGGTTTTTTTTTCAAGTGATATGCAGTCCATTAAGGACAAAATGTTGCCATCACCAAAATCAAACCACTTATTTAAATATTTCAGACACACTTCATATATATATCTACATTCTCTCAATTCTCTTTGCTTTTCACCTGGGAAAAGGTCCTCCAATTTATCTAACAACTGTTGCACCTTACAATCAAAAAACAGATCACATTTATCCTATGCTCTAACTCTATTTTTATTTTCTCCATCACACGATATACTTCACAAATTGTCAGTTCATTTCTTTCTAAGTTGAGTACACCCGTGGAAAAAATTTCAGTTAAATGCAGAGAAAACTGGAGATATAATTCCACTAATATAATTTGTTTTTCTGAATTAGAGACACCCATCAAGTTTTGTTTAATGAAGTTGGGGCAAACATCTATACTAGCAAAGTACGATATAATTGCAGGAAGACTTTTCAACAATCTTTCTATGGCAGGCTTTAGGCTTAACCACCTTGTAGGCACATGTCTTAACAAACTACTGTATTCCATATCAACAAATTGAAAGAAATCTTTCAATTGAGATACTCTTTTAGCTGAATTTGAGAAATAATTGAAAGTCTTAATTACTAACATTTCAATATCTATGGACATAGCATCATACCAGATTTACAGCAATTATGGACTATATGTGCACAGCAGTTTGATTTTATTATACCAGGATTTTCCTTAGTAACATCGGTTACGCCACCGTGTGAAATGGAAAATCCCTCTCCAGCTTTTGCAACGCATAAAGTACACTTTGCTTTATATGCATTTCCTGGAACTGGCCGCAATTCTGGAAAATCTTTTTCCCAAACCGGGCGATACACTTGCAGTCTTCTCTTCTGGTTTGTGCTGGTTTCAATACCTAGTTTTCTTTTCGTGGGATTTGTCTCACTCCCATCCACTTTGAACACACTACTATTACAAAAAGAATCACTTTGAAACGTAAAATACACCCTGAACCGTCAGGCTGAACGATGGCTTGCGATAAAGTGAAAGAGTTGAGTAATGAGTTGGTCACGCACGCGCTCCAAGCCTCCAACGAAATGAGCGAAGCCACGTGCCTAGCTCAGCAGCATACAACGCAGTTCTGACATCACATCCGTCTCACTTAACTGCCATCACATGGTCCGATGCTCGTCCTAGCGTGAACAACAGAAACTGCATCAACATAAAATTTGCCGCTAGATTCAAAAATACAAGTCATTATGCTTCATGTTCAAAAGCGGAACATTTGGCGTACGGTTAAAGATTCGCACCGTACGCGGAACAAAACGGGAAAATTCCGTAATGTTCCAGCTAAAACCGTACGTCTGGCAACCCTATCAAGACCTGTGGATTTTGGTGAAGATCGGCTAAGGGAAGGGGTAGTTTACCTGCAACGTTTTTTTTATCGGGGGTAATTTTTTTCTATGGCAAACGATAACAGCCGCAATTTCAAACAGAATCAACTACTCTTTTGCATACAGCCCTGAATTGTAGAGTTCTCAAGTCCTATTGGTGTTGGTGAAGATCGGTTAAGGGAAAGGGGCAGTTTACCTGCAACATTTTATGTTTTAACAAGGGTAATTTTTTATATGACGAACGATAACTGCCGCAAATTCAAACAGAATCAAATGATTATTTGCATACAGCCCTTAATTTTAGAGATCTCAAGACCTACGGTTTTTGGTGAAGATCGGTTAAGGGAAAGGGGTAGTTTACCTGCTACATTTTATGTTTTAATAAGGGTATTTTCTATGGCAAACGATATCATCCGCAAACTCGGGTAGTTTACCTGCAATGGTTTTTTATCAAGGGTAATTTTTTCTATGACCAACGATAACTGACGTAAATTCAAAGAGAATCAAATAATATTTTGCGTACAGCCCTGGATTGTAGAGTTCTCAAGACTTTTTGTTTTTGGTGAATATCGGTTGAGGGAATGGGGTAGTTTACCTGCAACGGTTTTTTATCAAGGGTAATTTTTTATATGGTAAACGATAATAGCCGTAAATTCAAACAGAACCAAATAATGTTTTGCATAGAGCCCTGTAGAGTTCTCAAGACATGTTTGTTTTGGTGAAGATTGGTTAAGGGAATAGGGTAGTTTACCTGCAACATTTTATGTTTTAACAAGGGAAATTTTTTTATGACGAACGATAACTGCCGTACATTAAAACAGAATCAACTACTCTTCTGCACACCTTTTTGAATTATACAGAACTCAGGGTCTGTTGATTTTGTTGAAGATCGGTTAAGGGAAAAGGGCAGTTTACCTGCAACGTTTTATGTTTTAATAAGGGTATTTTCTATGGCAAACGATATCATCCGCGCAAACTCAAACATAATCAAATAAATTTTTGCATGCAGCCCTGATTTGTAGAGTACTCAAGACCTATTGTTTTTGGTGAAGATCGGTTAAGGGAAAGGGGTAGTTTACCTGCAATTGTTTTTTATCAAGGGTAATTTTTTTCTATGGCAAACGATAACAGCCGCAAATTCAAACAGAATCAAATGATGTTTTGCATACAGGCCTGTATTGTAGAGTTCTCAATACTTATTGGTGTTGGTGAAGATCGGTTAAGGGAAAGGAGTATTTTACCTGCTACGTTTTATGTTTTAACAAGGGTAATTTTTTATATGACGAACGATAACTGCCGTAAATTCAATCAGAATCAACTACGTTTTTGCATACCTTTTTGAACTAAAGAGAGCTCAAGGTCTGTTGATTTTGTTGAAGATCGGTTAAGGGAAAGGGGTAGTTTACCTGCAACGTTTTATGTTTTAAAAAGGTTAATTTTTTTATGACGAATGATAACTGCCGAAAATTCAAAGAGAATCAAATAATTTTTAGCACACTTTCCTGAGTTTTAGAGATCAAAACGTCTGTTGATTTTGGATTGGTTAAGGGAAAGGGGTAGTTTACCTGCAACTTTTTTTTATGAGGGGTAATTTTTTTCTATGGCAAATGATAACAGCCACAAATTCAAAGAGAATCAACTACTCTTTTGCATACAGCCCTGAATTGTAGAGTTCTCAAGACCTATTGATTTTGGTGAAGATCGGTTAAGGGAAAGGGGTAGTTTACCAGCTACGTTTTATGTTTTAAAAGGGTATTTTATACGGCAAACGATAAGAGTCACAAATTCAAACAGAATCAAATACTTTTTTGCATGTAGACCTGATTTGTAGAGTACTCAAGACCTAGGGTTGCCAGATTTCAGAGATGAGAAATAGGAACACATGTATCGACAATGAATTTCTTGATTTTATTTACAGCACATTTTATGGATAATATACTATACTCAACACAATTAACACTAGTACTTTTCACTTGAGCATGCAATTGTCAACACTTTTTCATTAGAAAGTACATTCTTATAGAAATCACTGCAACTTTCATCATAATTGAAGTAAGTATACAACTCATTTTTTATTAGATCAACTGAACATCTGTTTCGCTCATCCCTCCATTTAATGTTCATAATGGAGAAAACTCTCTCTGTGAATGCATTTGATAGAATTATACTCAAAACAAATTTAACTAAAACATTGTACAGCTTTGATGCACCAATCAGTTCAATAATGTACAACCATCTCTGTGGTATTGTCATAGTAGTTAATTTTGCTTTCAACTGTTCATTTCCTTCCCCACAAAACAAATCAGAAATCCTAGTGATCTCTGAATACATACTATCTATACTAAAGTGATCAACAATGCAAAGTGACTCTGGTAAATTTAAAATATTTTGAAACTCGGGTTTTTTTTTCAAGTGATATGCAGTCCATTAAGGACAAAATGTTGCCATCACCAAAATCAAACCACTTATTTAAATATTTCAGACACACTTCATATATATATCTACATTCTCTCAATTCTCTTTGCTTTTCACCTGGGAAAAGGTCCTCCAATTTATCTAACAACTGTTGCACCTTACAATCAAAAAACAGATCACATTTATCCTATGCTCTAACTCTATTTTTATTTTCTCCATCACACGATATACTTCACAAATTGTCAGTTCATTTCTTTCTAAGTTGAGTACACCCGTGGAAAAAATTTCAGTTAAATGCAGAGAAAACTGGAGATATAATTCCACTAATATAATTTGTTTTTCTGAATTAGAGACACCCATCAAGTTTTTTTTAATGAAGTTGGGGCAAACATCTATACTAGCAAAGTACGATATAATTGCAGGAAGACTTTTCAACAATCTTTCTATGGCAGGCTTTAGGCTTAACCACCTTGTAGGCACATGTCTTAACAAACTACTGTATTCCATATCAACAAATTGAAAGAAATCTTTCAATTGAGATACTCTTTTAGCTGAATTTGAGAAATAATTGAAAGTCTTAATTACTAACATTTCAATATCTATGGACATAGCATCATACCAGATTTACAGCAATTATGGACTATATGTGCACAGCAGTTTGATTTTATTATACCAGGATTTTCCTTAGTAACATCGGTTACGCCACCGTGTGAAATGGAAAATCCCTCTCCAGCTTTTGCAACGCATAAAGTACACTTTGCTTTATATGCATTTCCTGGAACTGGCCGCAATTCTGGAAAATCTTTTTCCCAAACCGGGCGATACACTTGCAGTCTTCTCTTCTGGTTTGTGCTGGTTTCAATACCTAGTTTTCTTTTCGTGGGATTTGTCTCACTCCCATCCACTTTGAACACACTACTATTACAAAAACAATCACTTTTAAAACGTAAAATACACCCTGAACCGTCAGGCTGAACGATGGCTTGCGATAAAGTGAAAGAGTTGAGTAATGAGTTGGTCACGCACGCGCTCCAAGCCTCCAACGAAATGAGCGAAGCCACGTGCCTAGCTCAGCAGCATACAACGCAGTTCTGACATCACATCCGTCTCACTTAACTGCCATCACATGGTCCGATGCTCGTCCTAGCGTGAACAACAGAAACTGCATCAACATAAAATTTGCCGCTAGATTCAAAAATACAAGTCATTATGCTTCATGTTCAAAAGCGGAACATTTGGCGTACGGTTAAACATTCGCACCGTACGCGGAACAAAACGGGAAAATTCCGTAATGTTCCAGCTAAAACCGTACGTCTGGCAACCCTATCAAGACCTGTGGATTTTGGTGAAGATCGGCTAAGGGAAGGGGTAGTTTACCTGCAACGTTTTTTTTATCGGGGGTAATTTTTTTCTATGGCAAACGATAACAGCCGCAATTTCAAACAGAATCAACTACTCTTTTGCATACAGCCCTGAATTGTAGAGTTCTCAAGTCCTATTGGTGTTGGTGAAGATCGGTTAAGGGAAAGGGGTAGTTTACCTGCAACATTTTATGTTTTAACAAGGGTAATTTTTTATATGACGAACGATAACTGCCGCAAATTCAAACAGAATCAAATGATTATTTGCATACAGCCCTTAATTTTAGAGATCTCAAGACCTACGGTTTTTGGTGAAGATCGGTTAAGGGAAAGGGGTAGTTTACCTGCTACATTTTATGTGTTAATAAGGGTATTTTCTATGGCAAACGATATCATCCGCAAACTCGGGTAGTTTACCTGCAATGGTTTTTTATCAAGGGTAATTTTTTCTATGACCAACGATAACTGACGTAAATTCAAAGAGAATCAAATAATATTTTGCGTACAGCCCTGGATTGTAGAGTTCTCAAGACTTTTTGTTTTTGGTGAATATCGGTTGAGGGAATGGGGTAGTTTACCTGCAACGGTTTTTTATCAAGGGTAATTTTTTATATGGTAAACGATAATAGCCGCAAATTCAAACAGAACCAAATAATGTTTTGCATAGAGCCCTGTAGAGTTCTCAAGACATGTTTGTTTTGGTGAAGATTGGTTAAGGGAATAGGGTAGTTTACCTGCAACATTTTATGTTTTAACAAGGGAAATTTTTTTATGACGAACGATAACTGCCGTACATTAAAACAGAATCAACTACTCTTCTGCACACCTTTTTGAATTATACAGAACTCAGGGTCTGTTGATTTTGTTGAAGATCGGTTAAGGGAAAGGGGTAGTTTACCTGCAATTGTTTTTTATCAAGGGTAATTTTTTTCTATGGCAAACGATAACAGCCGCAAATTCAAACAGAATCAAATGATGTTTTGCATACAGGCCTGTATTGTAGAGTTCTCAATACTTATTGGTGTTGGTGAAGATCGGTTAAGGGAAAGGAGTATTTTACCTGCTACGTTTTATGTTTTAACAAGGGTAATTTTTTATATGACGAACGATAACTGCCGTAAATTCAATCAGAATCAACTACGTTTTTGCATACCTTTTTGAACTAAAGAGAGCTCAAGGTCTGTTGATTTTGTTGAAGATCGGTTAAGGGAAAGGGGTAGTTTACCTGCAACGTTTTATGTTTTAAAAAGGTTAATTTTTTTATGACGAATGATAACTGCCGAAAATTCAAAGAGAATCAAATAATTTTTAGCACACTTTCCTGAGTTTTAGAGATCAAAACGTCTGTTGATTTTGGATTGGTTAAGGGAAAGGGGTAGTTTACCTGCAACTTTTTTTTATGAGGGGTAATTTTTTTCTATGGCAAATGATAACAGCCACAAATTCAAAGAGAATCAACTACTCTTTTGCATACAGCCCTGAATTGTAGAGTTCTCAAGACCTATTGATTTTGGTGAAGATCGGTTAAGGGAAAGGGGTAGTTTACCAGCTACGTTTTATGTTTTAAAAGGGTATTTTATACGGCAAACGATAAGAGTCACAAATTCAAACAGAATCAAATACTTTTTTGCATGTAGACCTGATTTGTAGAGTACTCAAGACCTAGGGTTGCCAGATTTCAGAGATGAGAAATAGGAACACATGTATCGACAATGAATTTCTTGATTTTATTTACAGCACATTTTATGGATAATATACTATACTCAACACAATTAACACTAGTACTTTTCACTTGAGCATGCAATTGTCAACACTTTTTCATTAGAAAGTACATTCTTATAGAAATCACTGCAACTTTCATCATAATTGAAGTAAGTATACAACTCATTTTTTATTAGATCAACTGAACATCTGTTTCGCTCATCCCTCCATTTAATGTTCATAATGGAGAAAACTCTCTCTGTGAATGCATTTGATAGAATTATACTCAAAACAAATTTAACTAAAACATTGTACAGCTTTGATGCACCAATCAGTTCAATAATGTACAACCATCTCTGTGGTATTGTCATAGTAGTTAATTTTGCTTTCAACTGTTCATTTCCTTCCCCACAAAACAAATCAGAAATCCTAGTGATCTCTGAATACATACTATCTATACTAAAGTGATCAACAATGCAAAGTGACTCTGGTAAATTTAAAATATTTTGAAACTCGGGTTTTTTTTTCAAGTGATATGCAGTCCATTAAGGACAAAATGTTGCTATCACCAAAATCAAACCACTTATTTAAATATTTCAGACACACTTCATATATATATCTACATTCTCTCAATTCTCTTTGCTTTTCACCTGGGAAAAGGTCCTCCAATTTATCTAACAACTGTTGCACCTTACAATCAAAAAACAGATCACATTTATCCTATGCTCTAACTCTATTTTTATTTTCTCCATCACACGATATACTTCACAAATTGTCAGTTCATTTCTTTCTAAGTTGAGTACACCCGTGGAAAAAATTTCAGTTAAATGCAGAGAAAACTGGAGATATAATTCCACTAATATAATTTGTTTTTCTGAATTAGAGACACCCATCAAGTTTTGTTTAATGAAGTTGGGGCAAACATCTATACTAGCAAAGTACGATATAATTGCAGGAAGACTTTTCAACAATCTTTCTATGGCAGGCTTTAGGCTTAACCACCTTGTAGGCACATGTCTTAACAAACTACTGTATTCCATATCAACAAATTGAAAGAAATCTTTCAATTGAGATACTCTTTTAGCTGAATTTGAGAAATAATTGAAAGTCTTAATTACTAACATTTCAATATCTATGGACATAGCATCATACCAGATTTACAGCAATTATGGACTATATGTGCACAGCAGTTTGATTTTATTATACCAGGATTTTCCTTAGTAACATCGGTTACGCCACCGTGTGAAATGGAAAATCCCTCTCCAGCTTTTGCAACGCATAAAGTACACTTTGCTTTATATGCATTTCCTGGAACTGGCCGCAATTCTGGAAAATCTTTTTCCCAAACCGGGCGATACACTTGCAGTCTTCTCTTCTGGTTTGTGCTGGTTTCAATACCTAGTTTTCTTTTCGTGGGATTTGTCTCACTCCCATCCACTTTGAACACACTACTATTACAAAAAGAATCACTTTGAAACGTAAAATACACCCTGAACCGTCAGGCTGAACGATGGCTTGCGATAAAGTGAAAGAGTTGAGTAATGAGTTGGTCACGCACGCGCTCCAAGCCTCCAACGAAATGAGCGAAGCCACGTGCCTAGCTCAGCAGCATACAACGCAGTTCTGACATCACATCCGTCTCACTTAACTGCCATCACATGGTCCGATGCTCGTCCTAGCGTGAACAACAGAAACTGCATCAACATAAAATTTGCCGCTAGATTCAAAAATACAAGTCATTATGCTTCATGTTCAAAAGCGGAACATTTGGCGTACGGTTAAAGATTCGCACCGTACGCGGAACAAAACGGGAAAATTCCGTAATGTTCCAGCTAAAACCGTACGTCTGGCAACCCTATCAAGACCTGTGGATTTTGGTGAAGATCGGCTAAGGGAAGGGGTAGTTTACCTGCAACGTTTTTTTTATCGGGGGTAATTTTTTTCTATGGCAAACGATAACAGCCGCAATTTCAAACAGAATCAACTACTCTTTTGCATACAGCCCTGAATTGTAGAGTTCTCAAGTCCTATTGGTGTTGGTGAAGATCGGTTAAGGGAAAGGGGCAGTTTACCTGCAACATTTTATGTTTTAACAAGGGTAATTTTTTATATGACGAACGATAACTGCCGCAAATTCAAACAGAATCAAATGATTATTTGCATACAGCCCTTAATTTTAGAGATCTCAAGACCTACGGTTTTTGGTGAAGATCGGTTAAGGGAAAGGGGTAGTTTACCTGCTACATTTTATGTTTTAATAAGGGTATTTTCTATGGCAAACGATATCATCCGCAAACTCGGGTAGTTTACCTGCAATGGTTTTTTATCAAGGGTAATTTTTTCTATGACCAACGATAACTGACGTAAATTCAAAGAGAATCAAATAATATTTTGCGTACAGCCCTGGATTGTAGAGTTCTCAAGACTTTTTGTTTTTGGTGAATATCGGTTGAGGGAATGGGGTAGTTTACCTGCAACGGTTTTTTATCAAGGGTAATTTTTTATATGGTAAACGATAATAGCCGTAAATTCAAACAGAACCAAATAATGTTTTGCATAGAGCCCTGTAGAGTTCTCAAGACATGTTTGTTTTGGTGAAGATTGGTTAAGGGAATAGGGTAGTTTACCTGCAACATTTTATGTTTTAACAAGGGAAATTTTTTTATGACGAACGATAACTGCCGTACATTAAAACAGAATCAACTACTCTTCTGCACACCTTTTTGAATTATACAGAACTCAGGGTCTGTTGATTTTGTTGAAGATCGGTTAAGGGAAAAGGGCAGTTTACCTGCAACGTTTTATGTTTTAATAAGGGTATTTTCTATGGCAAACGATATCATCCGCGCAAACTCAAACATAATCAAATAAATTTTTGCATGCAGCCCTGATTTGTAGAGTACTCAAGACCTATTGTTTTTGGTGAAGATCGGTTAAGGGAAAGGGGTAGTTTACCTGCAATTGTTTTTTATCAAGGGTAATTTTTTTCTATGGCAAACGATAACAGCCGCAAATTCAAACAGAATCAAATGATGTTTTGCATACAGGCCTGTATTGTAGAGTTCTCAATACTTATTGGTGTTGGTGAAGATCGGTTAAGGGAAAGGAGTATTTTACCTGCTACGTTTTATGTTTTAACAAGGGTAATTTTTTATATGACGAACGATAACTGCCGTAAATTCAATCAGAATCAACTACGTTTTTGCATACCTTTTTGAACTAAAGAGAGCTCAAGGTCTGTTGATTTTGTTGAAGATCGGTTAAGGGAAAGGGGTAGTTTACCTGCAACGTTTTATGTTTTAAAAAGGTTAATTTTTTTATGACGAATGATAACTGCCGAAAATTCAAAGAGAATCAAATAATTTTTAGCACACTTTCCTGAGTTTTAGAGATCAAAACGTCTGTTGATTTTGGATTGGTTAAGGGAAAGGGGTAGTTTACCTGCAACTTTTTTTTATGAGGGGTAATTTTTTTCTATGGCAAATGATAACAGCCACAAATTCAAAGAGAATCAACTACTCTTTTGCATACAGCCCTGAATTGTAGAGTTCTCAAGACCTATTGATTTTGGTGAAGATCGGTTAAGGGAAAGGGGTAGTTTACCAGCTACGTTTTATGTTTTAAAAGGGTATTTTATACGGCAAACGATAAGAGTCACAAATTCAAACAGAATCAAATACTTTTTTGCATGTAGACCTGATTTGTAGAGTACTCAAGACCTAGGGTTGCCAGATTTCAGAGATGAGAAATAGGAACACATGTATCGACAATGAATTTCTTGATTTTATTTACAGCACATTTTATGGATAATATACTATACTCAACACAATTAACACTAGTACTTTTCACTTGAGCATGCAATTGTCAACACTTTTTCATTAGAAAGTACATTCTTATAGAAATCACTGCAACTTTCATCATAATTGAAGTAAGTATACAACTCATTTTTTATTAGATCAACTGAACATCTGTTTCGCTCATCCCTCCATTTAATGTTCATAATGGAGAAAACTCTCTCTGTGAATGCATTTGATAGAATTATACTCAAAACAAATTTAACTAAAACATTGTACAGCTTTGATGCACCAATCAGTTCAATAATGTACAACCATCTCTGTGGTATTGTCATAGTAGTTAATTTTGCTTTCAACTGTTCATTTCCTTCCCCACAAAACAAATCAGAAATCCTAGTGATCTCTGAATACATACTATCTATACTAAAGTGATCAACAATGCAAAGTGACTCTGGTAAATTTAAAATATTTTGAAACTCGGGTTTTTTTTTCAAGTGATATGCAGTCCATTAAGGACAAAATGTTGCCATCACCAAAATCAAACCACTTATTTAAATATTTCAGACACACTTCATATATATATCTACATTCTCTCAATTCTCTTTGCTTTTCACCTGGGAAAAGGTCCTCCAATTTATCTAACAACTGTTGCACCTTACAATCAAAAAACAGATCACATTTATCCTATGCTCTAACTCTATTTTTATTTTCTCCATCACACGATATACTTCACAAATTGTCAGTTCATTTCTTTCTAAGTTGAGTACACCCGTGGAAAAAATTTCAGTTAAATGCAGAGAAAACTGGAGATATAATTCCACTAATATAATTTGTTTTTCTGAATTAGAGACACCCATCAAGTTTTGTTTAATGAAGTTGGGGCAAACATCTATACTAGCAAAG
The DNA here is from genome assembly GCA_034769895.1 of Magicicada septendecula. NCBI lineage: Eukaryota > Metazoa > Arthropoda > Insecta > Hemiptera > Cicadidae > Magicicada > Magicicada septendecula. The sequence continues at coordinate 456,601,831 of CM068367.1, forward strand.
TACGATATAATTGCAGGAAGACTTTTCAACAATCTTTCTATGGCAGGCTTTAGGCTTAACCACCTTGTAGGCACATGTCTTAACAAACTACTGTATTCCATATCAACAAATTGAAAGAAATCTTTCAATTGAGATACTCTTTTAGCTGAATTTGAGAAATAATTGAAAGTCTTAATTACTAACATTTCAATATCTATGGACATAGCATCATACCAGATTTACAGCAATTATGGACTATATGTGCACAGCAGTTTGATTTTATTATACCAGGATTTTCCTTAGTAACATCGGTTACGCCACCGTGTGAAATGGAAAATCCCTCTCCAGCTTTTGCAACGCATAAAGTACACTTTGCTTTATATGCATTTCCTGGAACTGGCCGCAATTCTGGAAAATCTTTTTCCCAAACCGGGCGATACACTTGCAGTCTTCTCTTCTGGTTTGTGCTGGTTTCAATACCTAGTTTTCTTTTCGTGGGATTTGTCTCACTCCCATCCACTTTGAACACACTACTATTACAAAAACAATCACTTTTAAAACGTAAAATACACCCTGAACCGTCAGGCTGAACGATGGCTTGCGATAAAGTGAAAGAGTTGAGTAATGAGTTGGTCACGCACGCGCTCCAAGCCTCCAACGAAATGAGCGAAGCCACGTGCCTAGCTCAGCAGCATACAACGCAGTTCTGACATCACATCCGTCTCACTTAACTGCCATCACATGGTCCGATGCTCGTCCTAGCGTGAACAACAGAAACTGCATCAACATAAAATTTGCCGCTAGATTCAAAAATACAAGTCATTATGCTTCATGTTCAAAAGCGGAACATTTGGCGTACGGTTAAACATTCGCACCGTACGCGGAACAAAACGGGAAAATTCCGTAATGTTCCAGCTAAAACCGTACGTCTGGCAACCCTATCAAGACCTGTGGATTTTGGTGAAGATCGGCTAAGGGAAGGGGTAGTTTACCTGCAACGTTTTTTTTATCGGGGGTAATTTTTTTCTATGGCAAACGATAACAGCCGCAATTTCAAACAGAATCAACTACTCTTTTGCATACAGCCCTGAATTGTAGAGTTCTCAAGTCCTATTGGTGTTGGTGAAGATCGGTTAAGGGAAAGGGGTAGTTTACCTGCAACATTTTATGTTTTAACAAGGGTAATTTTTTATATGACGAACGATAACTGCCGCAAATTCAAACAGAATCAAATGATTATTTGCATACAGCCCTTAATTTTAGAGATCTCAAGACCTACGGTTTTTGGTGAAGATCGGTTAAGGGAAAGGGGTAGTTTACCTGCTACATTTTATGTGTTAATAAGGGTATTTTCTATGGCAAACAATATCATCCGCAAACTCGGGTAGTTTACCTGCAATGGTTTTTTATCAAGGGTAATTTTTTCTATGACCAACGATAACTGACGTAAATTCAAAGAGAATCAAATAATATTTTGCGTACAGCCCTGGATTGTAGAGTTCTCAAGACTTTTTGTTTTTGGTGAATATCGGTTGAGGGAATGGGGTAGTTTACCTGCAACGGTTTTTTATCAAGGGTAATTTTTTATATGGTAAACGATAATAGCCGCAAATTCAAACAGAACCAAATAATGTTTTGCATAGAGCCCTGTAGAGTTCTCAAGACATGTTTGTTTTGGTGAAGATTGGTTAAGGGAATAGGGTAGTTTACCTGCAACATTTTATGTTTTAACAAGGGAAATTTTTTTATGACGAACGATAACTGCCGTACATTAAAACAGAATCAACTACTCTTCAGCACACCTTTTTGAATTATACAGAACTCAGGGTCTGTTGATTTTGTTGAAGATCGGTTAAGGGAAAGGGGTAGTTTACCTGCAATTGTTTTTTATCAAGGGTAATTTTTTTCTATGGCAAACGATAACAGCCGCAAATTCAAACAGAATCAAATGATGTTTTGCATACAGGCCTGTATTGTAGAGTTCTCAATACTTATTGGTGTTGGTGAAGATCGGTTAAGGGAAAGGAGTATTTTACCTGCTACGTTTTATGTTTTAACAAGGGTAATTTTTTATATGACGAACGATAACTGCCGTAAATTCAATCAGAATCAACTACGTTTTTGCATACCTTTTTGAACTAAAGAGAGCTCAAGGTCTGTTGATTTTGTTGAAGATCGGTTAAGGGAAAGGGGTAGTTTACCTGCAACGTTTTATGTTTTAAAAAGGTTAATTTTTTTATGACGAATGATAACTGCCGAAAATTCAAAGAGAATCAAATAATTTTTAGCACACTTTCCTGAGTTTTAGAGATCAAAACGTCTGTTGATTTTGGATTGGTTAAGGGAAAGGGGTAGTTTACCTGCAACTTTTTTTTATGAGGGGTAATTTTTTTCTATGGCAAATGATAACAGCCACAAATTCAAAGAGAATCAACTACTCTTTTGCATACAGCCCTGAATTGTAGAGTTCTCAAGACCTATTGATTTTGGTGAAGATCGGTTAAGGGAAAGGGGTAGTTTACCAGCTACGTTTTATGTTTTAAAAGGGTATTTTATACGGCAAACGATAAGAGTCACAAATTCAAACAGAATCAAATACTTTTTTGCATGTAGACCTGATTTGTAGAGTACTCAAGACCTAGGGTTGCCAGATTTCAGAGATGAGAAATAGGAACACATGTATCGACAATGAATTTCTTGATTTTATTTACAGCACATTTTATGGATAATATACTATACTCAACACAATTAACACTAGTACTTTTCACTTGAGCATGCAACTGTCAACACTTTTTCATTAGAAAGTACATTCTTATAGAAATCACTGCAACTTTCATCATAATTGAAGTAAGTATACAACTCATTTTTTATTAGATCAACTGAACATCTGTTTCGCTCATCCCTCCATTTAATGTTCATAATGGAGAAAACTCTCTCTGTGAATGCATTTGATAGAATTATACTCAAAACAAATTTAACTAAAACATTGTACAGCTTTGATGCACCAATCAGTTCAATAATGTACAACCATCTCTGTGGTATTGTCATAGTAGTTAATTTTGCTTTCAACTGTTCATTTCCTTCCCCACAAAACAAATCAGAAATCCTAGTGATCTCTGAATACATACTATCTATACTAAAGTGATCAACAATGCAAAGTGACTCTGGTAAATTTAAAATATTTTGAAACTCGGGTTTTTTTTTCAAGTGATATGCAGTCCATTAAGGACAAAATGTTGCCATCACCAAAATCAAACCACTTATTTAAATATTTCAGACACACTTCATATATATATCTACATTCTCTCAATTCTCTTTGCTTTTCACCTGGGAAAAGGTCCTCCAATTTATCTAACAACTGTTGCACCTTACAATCAAAAAACAGATCACATTTATCCTATGCTCTAACTCTATTTTTATTTTCTCCATCACACGATATACTTCACAAATTGTCAGTTCATTTCTTTCTAAGTTGAGTACACCCGTGGAAAAAATTTCAGTTAAATGCAGAGAAAACTGGAGATATAATTCCACTAATATAATTTGTTTTTCTGAATTAGAGACACCCATCAAGTTTTTTTTAATGAAGTTGGGGCAAACATCTATACTAGCAAAGTACGATATAATTGCAGGAAGACTTTTCAACAATCTTTCTATGGCAGGCTTTAGGCTTAACCACCTTGTAGGCACATGTCTTAACAAACTACTGTATTCCATATCAACAAATTGAAAGAAATCTTTCAATTGAGATACTCTTTTAGCTGAATTTGAGAAATAATTGAAAGTCTTAATTACTAACATTTCAATATCTATGGACATAGCATCATACCAGATTTACAGCAATTATGGACTATATGTGCACAGCAGTTTGATTTTATTATACCAGGATTTTCCTTAGTAACATCGGTTACGCCACCGTGTGAAATGGAAAATCCCTCTCCAGCTTTTGCAACGCATAAAGTACACTTTGCTTTATATGCATTTCCTGGAACTGGCCGCAATTCTGGAAAATCTTTTTCCCAAACCGGGCGATACACTTGCAGTCTTCTCTTCTGGTTTGTGCTGGTTTCAATACCTAGTTTTCTTTTCGTGGGATTTGTCTCACTCCCATCCACTTTGAACACACTACTATTACAAAAAGAATCACTTTGAAACGTAAAATACACCCTGAACCGTCAGGCTGAACGATGGCTTGCGATAAAGTGAAAGAGTTGAGTAATGAGTTGGTCACGCACGCGCTCCAAGCCTCCAACGAAATGAGCGAAGCCACGTGCCTAGCTCAGCAGCATACAACGCAGTTCTGACATCACATCCGTCTCACTTAACTGCCATCACATGGTCCGATGCTCGTCCTAGCGTGAACAACAGAAACTGCATCAACATAAAATTTGCCGCTAGATTCAAAAATACAAGTCATTATGCTTCATGTTCAAAAGCGGAACATTTGGCGTACGGTTAAAGATTCGCACCGTACGCGGAACAAAACGGGAAAATTCCGTAATGTTCCAGCTAAAACCGTACGTCTGGCAACCCTATCAAGACCTGTGGATTTTGGTGAAGATCGGCTAAGGGAAGGGGTAGTTTACCTGCAACGTTTTTTTTATCGGGGGTAATTTTTTTCTATGGCAAACGATAACAGCCGCAATTTCAAACAGAATCAACTACTCTTTTGCATACAGCCCTGAATTGTAGAGTTCTCAAGTCCTATTGGTGTTGGTGAAGATCGGTTAAGGGAAAGGGGCAGTTTACCTGCAACATTTTATGTTTTAACAAGGGTAATTTTTTATATGACGAACGATAACTGCCGCAAATTCAAACAGAATCAAATGATTATTTGCATACAGCCCTTAATTTTAGAGATCTCAAGACCTACGGTTTTTGGTGAAGATCGGTTAAGGGAAAGGGGTAGTTTACCTGCTACATTTTATGTTTTAATAAGGGTATTTTCTATGGCAAACGATATCATCCGCAAACTCGGGTAGTTTACCTGCAATGGTTTTTTATCAAGGGTAATTTTTTCTATGACCAACGATAGCTGACGTAAATTCAAAGAGAATCAAATAATATTTTGCGTACAGCCCTGGATTGTAGAGTTCTCAAGACTTTTTGTTTTTGGTGAATATCGGTTGAGGGAATGGGGTAGTTTACCTGCAACGGTTTTTTATCAAGGGTAATTTTTTATATGGTAAACGATAATAGCCGTAAATTCAAACAGAACCAAATAATGTTTTGCATAGAGCCCTGTAGAGTTCTCAAGACATGTTTGTTTTGGTGAAGATTGGTTAAGGGAATAGGGTAGTTTACCTGCAACATTTTATGTTTTAACAAGGGAAATTTTTTTATGACGAACGATAACTGCCGTACATTAAAACAGAATCAACTACTCTTCTGCACACCTTTTTGAATTATACAGAACTCAGGGTCTGTTGATTTTGTTGAAGATCGGTTAAGGGAAAAGGGCAGTTTACCTGCAACGTTTTATGTTTTAATAAGGGTATTTTCTATGGCAAACGATATCATCCGCGCAAACTCAAACATAATCAAATAAATTTTTGCATGCAGCCCTGATTTGTAGAGTACTCAAGACCTATTGTTTTTGGTGAAGATCGGTTAAGGGAAAGGGGTAGTTTACCTGCAATTGTTTTTTATCAAGGGTAATTTTTTTCTATGGCAAACGATAACAGCCGCAAATTCAAACAGAATCAAATGATGTTTTGCATACAGGCCTGTATTGTAGAGTTCTCAATACTTATTGGTGTTGGTGAAGATCGGTTAAGGGAAAGGAGTATTTTACCTGCTACGTTTTATGTTTTAACAAGGGTAATTTTTTATATGACGAACGATAACTGCCGTAAATTCAATCAGAATCAACTACGTTTTTGCATACCTTTTTGAACTAAAGAGAGCTCAAGGTCTGTTGATTTTGTTGAAGATCGGTTAAGGGAAAGGGGTAGTTTACCTGCAACGTTTTATGTTTTAAAAAGGTTAATTTTTTTATGACGAATGATAACTGCCGAAAATTCAAAGAGAATCAAATAATTTTTAGCACACTTTCCTGAGTTTTAGAGATCAAAACGTCTGTTGATTTTGGATTGGTTAAGGGAAAGGGGTAGTTTACCTGCAACTTTTTTTTATGAGGGGTAATTTTTTTCTATGGCAAATGATAACAGCCACAAATTCAAAGAGAATCAACTACTCTTTTGCATACAGCCCTGAATTGTAGAGTTCTCAAGACCTATTGATTTTGGTGAAGATCGGTTAAGGGAAAGGGGTAGTTTACCAGCTACGTTTTATGTTTTAAAAGGGTATTTTATACGGCAAACGATAAGAGTCACAAATTCAAACAGAATCAAATACTTTTTTGCATGTAGACCTGATTTGTAGAGTACTCAAGACCTAGGGTTGCCAGATTTCAGAGATGAGAAATAGGAACACATGTATCGACAATGAATTTCTTGATTTTATTTACAGCACATTTTATGGATAATATACTATACTCAACACAATTAACACTAGTACTTTTCACTTGAGCATGCAATTGTCAACACTTTTTCATTAGAAAGTACATTCTTATAGAAATCACTGCAACTTTCATCATAATTGAAGTAAGTATACAACTCATTTTTTATTAGATCAACTGAACATCTGTTTCGCTCATCCCTCCATTTAATGTTCATAATGGAGAAAACTCTCTCTGTGAATGCATTTGATAGAATTATACTCAAAACAAATTTAACTAAAACATTGTACAGCTTTGATGCACCAATCAGTTCAATAATGTACAACCATCTCTGTGGTATTGTCATAGTAGTTAATTTTGCTTTCAACTGTTCATTTCCTTCCCCACAAAACAAATCAGAAATCCTAGTGATCTCTGAATACATACTATCTATACTAAAGTGATCAACAATGCAAAGTGACTCTGGTAAATTTAAAATATTTTGAAACTCGGGTTTTTTTTTCAAGTGATATGCAGTCCATTAAGGACAAAATGTTGCCATCACCAAAATCAAACCACTTATTTAAATATTTCAGACACACTTCATATATATATCTACATTCTCTCAATTCTCTTTGCTTTTCACCTGGGAAAAGGTCCTCCAATTTATCTAACAACTGTTGCACCTTACAATCAAAAAACAGATCACATTTATCCTATGCTCTAACTCTATTTTTATTTTCTCCATCACACGATATACTTCACAAATTGTCAGTTCATTTCTTTCTAAGTTGAGTACACCCGTGGAAAAAATTTCAGTTAAATGCAGAGAAAACTGGAGATATAATTCCACTAATATAATTTGTTTTTCTGAATTAGAGACACCCATCAAGTTTTTTTTAATGAAGTTGGGGCAAACATCTATACTAGCAAAGTACGATATAATTGCAGGAAGACTTTTCAACAATCTTTCTATGGCAGGCTTTAGGCTTAACCACCTTGTAGGCACATGTCTTAACAAACTACTGTATTCCATATCAACAAATTGAAAGAAATCTTTCAATTGAGATACTCTTTTAGCTGAATTTGAGAAATAATTGAAAGTCTTAATTACTAACATTTCAATATCTATGGACATAGCATCATACCAGATTTACAGCAATTATGGACTATATGTGCACAGCAGTTTGATTTTATTATACCAGGATTTTCCTTAGTAACATCGGTTACGCCACCGTGTGAAATGGAAAATCCCTCTCCAGCTTTTGCAACGCATAAAGTACACTTTGCTTTATATGCATTTCCTGGAACTGGCCGCAATTCTGGAAAATCTTTTTCCCAAACCGGGCGATACACTTGCAGTCTTCTCTTCTGGTTTGTGCTGGTTTCAATACCTAGTTTTCTTTTCGTGGGATTTGTCTCACTCCCATCCACTTTGAACACACTACTATTACAAAAAGAATCACTTTGAAACGTAAAATACACCCTGAACCGTCAGGCTGAACGATGGCTTGCGATAAAGTGAAAGAGTTGAGTAATGAGTTGGTCACGCACGCGCTCCAAGCCTCCAACGAAATGAGCGAAGCCACGTGCCTAGCTCAGCAGCATACAACGCAGTTCTGACATCACATCCGTCTCACTTAACTGCCATCACATGGTCCGATGCTCGTCCTAGCGTGAACAACAGAAACTGCATCAACATAAAATTTGCCGCTAGATTCAAAAATACAAGTCATTATGCTTCATGTTCAAAAGCGGAACATTTGGCGTACGGTTAAAGATTCGCACCGTACGCGGAACAAAACGGGAAAATTCCGTAATGTTCCAGCTAAAACCGTACGTCTGGCAACCCTATCAAGACCTGTGGATTTTGGTGAAGATCGGCTAAGGGAAGGGGTAGTTTACCTGCAACGTTTTTTTTATCGGGGGTAATTTTTTTCTATGGCAAACGATAACAGCCGCAATTTCAAACAGAATCAACTACTCTTTTGCATACAGCCCTGAATTGTAGAGTTCTCAAGTCCTATTGGTGTTGGTGAAGATCGGTTAAGGGAAAGGGGTAGTTTACCTGCAACATTTTATGTTTTAACAAGGGTAATTTTTTATATGACGAACGATAACTGCCGCAAATTCAAACAGAATCAAATGATTATTTGCATACAGCCCTTAATTTTAGAGATCTCAAGACCTACGGTTTTTGGTGAAGATCGGTTAAGGGAAAGGGGTAGTTTACCTGCTACATTTTATGTTTTAATAAGGGTATTTTCTATGGCAAACGATATCATCCGCAAACTCGGGTAGTTTACCTGCAATGGTTTTTTATCAAGGGTAATTTTTTCTATGACCAACGATAACTGACGTAAATTCAAAGAGAATCAAATAATATTTTGCGTACAGCCCTGGATTGTAGAGTTCTCAAGACTTTTTGTTTTTGGTGAATATCGGTTGAGGGAATGGGGTAGTTTACCTGCAACAGTTTTTTATCAAGGGTAATTTTTTATATGGTAAACGATAATAGCCGTAAATTCAAACAGAACCAAATAATGTTTTGCATAGAGCCCTGTAGAGTTCTCAAGACATGTTTGTTTTGGTGAAGATTGGTTAAGGGAATAGGGTAGTTTACCTGCAACATTTTATGTTTTAACAAGGGAAATTTTTTTATGACGAACGATAACTGCCGTACATTAAAACAGAATCAACTACTCTTCTGCACACCTTTTTGAATTATACAGAACTCAGGGTCTGTTGATTTTGTTGAAGATCGGTTAAGGGAAAAGGGCAGTTTACCTGCAACGTTTTATGTTTTAATAAGGGTATTTTCTATGGCAAACGATATCATCCGCGCAAACTCAAACATAATCAAATAAATTTTTGCATGCAGCCCTGATTTGTAGAGTACTCAAGACCTATTGTTTTTGGTGAAGATCGGTTAAGGGAAAGGGGTAGTTTACCTGCAATTGTTTTTTATCAAGGGTAATTTTTTTCTATGGCAAACGATAACAGCCGCAAATTCAAACAGAATCAAATGATGTTTTGCATACAGGCCTGTATTGTAGAGTTCTCAATACTTATTGGTGTTGGTGAAGATCGGTTAAGGGAAAGGAGTATTTTACCTGCTACGTTTTATGTTTTAACAAGGGTAATTTTTTATATGACGAACGATAACTGCCGTAAATTCAATCAGAATCAACTACGTTTTTGCATACCTTTTTGAACTAAAGAGAGCTCAAGGTCTGTTGATTTTGGTGAAGATCGGTTAAGGGAAAGGGGTAGTTTACCAGCTACGTTTTATGTTTTAAAAGGGTATTTTATACGGCAAACGATAAGAGTCACAAATTCAAACAGAATCAAATACTTTTTTGCATGTAGACCTGATTTGTAGAGTACTCAAGACCTAGGGTTGCCAGATTTCAGAGATGAGAAATAGGAACACATGTATCGACAATGAATTTCTTGATTTTATTTACAGCACATTTTATGGATAATATACTATACTCAACACAATTAACACTAGTACTTTTCACTTGAGCATGCAATTGTCAACACTTTTTCATTAGAAAGTACATTCTTATAGAAATCACTGCAACTTTCATCATAATTGAAGTAAGTATACAACTCATTTTTTATTAGATCAACTGAACATCTGTTTCGCTCATCCCTCCATTTAATGTTCATAATGGAGAAAACTCTCTCTGTGAATGCATTTGATAGAATTATACTCAAAACAAATTTAACTAAAACATTGTACAGCTTTGATGCACCAATCAGTTCAATAATGTACAACCATCTCTGTGGTATTGTCATAGTAGTTAATTTTGCTTTCAACTGTTCATTTCCTTCCCCACAAAACAAATCAGAAATCCTAGTGATCTCTGAATACATACTATCTATACTAAAGTGATCAACAATGCAAAGTGACTCTGGTAAATTTAAAATATTTTGAAACTCGGGTTTTTTTTTCAAGTGATATGCAGTCCATTAAGGACAAAATGTTGCCATCACCAAAATCAAACCACTTATTTAAATATTTCAGACACACTTCATATATATATCTACATTCTCTCAATTCTCTTTGCTTTTCACCTGGGAAAAGGTCCTCCAATTTATCTAACAACTGTTGCACCTTACAATCAAAAAACAGATCACATTTATCCTATGCTCTAACTCTATTTTTATTTTCTCCATCACACGATATACTTCACAAATTGTCAGTTCATTTCTTTCTAAGTTGAGTACACCCGTGGAAAAAATTTCAGTTAAATGCAGAGAAAACTGGAGATATAATTCCACTAATATAATTTGTTTTTCTGAATTAGAGACACCCATCAAGTTTTTTTTAATGAAGTTGGGGCAAACATCTATACTAGCAAAGTACGATATAATTGCAGGAAGACTTTTCAACAATCTTTCTATGGCAGGCTTTAGGCTTAACCACCTTGTAGGCACATGTCTTAACAAACTACTGTATTCCATATCAACAAATTGAAAGAAATCTTTCAATTGAGATACTCTTTTAGCTGAATTTGAGAAATAATTGAAAGTCTTAATTACTAACATTTCAATATCTATGGACATAGCATCATACCAGATTTACAGCAATTATGGACTATATGTGCACAGCAGTTTGATTTTATTATACCAGGATTTTCCTTAGTAACATCGGTTACGCCACCGTGTGAAATGGAAAATCCCTCTCCAGCTTTTGCAACGCATAAAGTACACTTTGCTTTATATGCATTTCCTGGAACTGGCCGCAATTCTGGAAAATCTTTTTCCCAAACCGGGCGATACACTTGCAGTCTTCTCTTCTGGTTTGTGCTGGTTTCAATACCTAGTTTTCTTTTCGTGGGATTTGTCTCACTCCCATCCACTTTGAACACACTACTATTACAAAAAGAATCACTTTGAAACGTAAAATACACCCTGAACCGTCAGGCTGAACGATGGCTTGCGATAAAGTGAAAGAGTTGAGTAATGAGTTGGTCACGCACGCGCTCCAAGCCTCCAACGAAATGAGCGAAGCCACGTGCCTAGCTCAGCAGCATACAACGCAGTTCTGACATCACATCCGTCTCACTTAACTGCCATCACATGGTCCGATGCTCGTCCTAGCGTGAACAACAGAAACTGCATCAACATAAAATTTGCCGCTAGATTCAAAAATACAAGTCATTATGCTTCATGTTCAAAAGCGGAACATTTGGCGTACGGTTAAAGATTCGCACCGTACGCGGAACAAAACGGGAAAATTCCGTAATGTTCCAGCTAAAACCGTACGTCTGGCAACCCTATCAAGACCTGTGGATTTTGGTGAAGATCGGCTAAGGGAAGGGGTAGTTTACCTGCAACGTTTTTTTTATCGGGGGTAATTTTTTTCTATGGCAAACGATAACAGCCGCAATTTCAAACAGAATCAACTACTCTTTTGCATACAGCCCTGAATTGTAGAGTTCTCAAGTCCTATTGGTGTTGGTGAAGATCGGTTAAGGGAAAGGGGTAGTTTACCTGCAACATTTTATGTTTTAACAAGGGTAATTTTTTATATGACGAACGATAACTGCCGCAAATTCAAACAGAATCAAATGATTATTTGCATACAGCCCTTAATTTTAGAGATCTCAAGACCTACGGTTTTTGGTGAAGATCGGTTAAGGGAAAGGGGTAGTTTACCTGCTACATTTTATGTTTTAATAAGGGTATTTTCTATGGCAAACGATATCATCCGCAAACTCGGGTAGTTTACCTGCAATGGTTTTTTATCAAGGGTAATTTTTTCTATGACCAACGATAACTGACGTAAATTCAAAGAGAATCAAATAATATTTTGCGTACAGCCCTGGATTGTAGAGTTCTCAAGACTTTTTGTTTTTGGTGAATATCGGTTGAGGGAATGGGGTAGTTTACCTGCAACGGTTTTTTATCAAGGGTAATTTTTTATATGGTAAACGATAATAGCCGTAAATTCAAACAGAACCAAATAATGTTTTGCATAGAGCCCTGTAGAGTTCTCAAGACATGTTTGTTTTGGTGAAGATTGGTTAAGGGAATAGGGTAGTTTACCTGCAACATTTTATGTTTTAACAAGGGAAATTTTTTTATGACGAACGATAACTGCCGTACATTAAAACAGAATCAACTACTCTTCTGCACACCTTTTTGAATTATACAGAACTCAGGGTCTGTTGATTTTGTTGAAGATCGGTTAAGGGAAAAGGGCAGTTTACCTGCAACGTTTTATGTTTTAATAAGGGTATTTTCTATGGCAAACGATATCATCCGCGCAAACTCAAACATAATCAAATAAATTTTTGCATGCAGCCCTGATTTGTAGAGTACTCAAGACCTATTGTTTTTGGTGAAGATCGGTTAAGGGAAAGGGGTAGTTTACCTGCAATTGTTTTTTATCAAGGGTAATTTTTTTCTATGGCAAACGATAACAGCCGCAAATTCAAACAGAATCAAATGATGTTTTGCATACAGGCCTGTATTGTAGAGTTCTCAATACTTATTGGTGTTGGTGAAGATCGGTTAAGGGAAAGGAGTATTTTACCTGCTACGTTTTATGTTTTAACAAGGGTAATTTTTTATATGACGAACGATAACTGCCGTAAATTCAATCAGAATCAACTACGTTTTTGCATACCTTTTTGAACTAAAGAGAGCTCAAGGTCTGTTGATTTTGGTGAAGATCGGTTAAGGGAAAGGGGTAGTTTACCAGCTACGTTTTATGTTTTAAAAGGGTATTTTATACGGCAAACGATAAGAGTCACAAATTCAAACAGAATCAAATACTTTTTTGCATGTAGACCTGATTTGTAGAGTACTCAAGACCTAGGGTTGCCAGATTTCAGAGATGAGAAATAGGAACACATGTATCGACAATGAATTTCTTGATTTTATTTACAGCACATTTTATGGATAATATACTATACTCAACACAATTAACACTAGTACTTTTCACTTGAGCATGCAATTGTCAACACTTTTTCATTAGAAAGTACATTCTTATAGAAATCACTGCAACTTTCATCATAATTGAAGTAAGTATACAACTCATTTTTTATTAGATCAACTGAACATCTGTTTCGCTCATCCCTCCATTTAATGTCCATAATGGAGAAAACTCTCTCTGTGAATGCATTTGATAGAATTATACTCAAAACAAATTTAACTAAAACATTGTACAGCTTTGATGCACCAATCAGTTCAATAATGTACAACCATCTCTGTGGTATTGTCATAGTAGTTAATTTTGCTTTCAACTGTTCATTTCCTTCCCCACAAAACAAATCAGAAATCCTAGTGATCTCTGAATACATACTATCTATACTAAAGTGATCAACAATGCAAAGTGACTCTGGTAAATTTAAAATATTTTGAAACTCGGGTTTTTTTTTCAAGTGATATGCAGTCCATTAAGGACAAAATGTTGCCATCACCAAAATCAAACCACTTATTTAAATATTTCAGACACACTTCATATATATATCTACATTCTCTCAATTCTCTTTGCTTTTCACCTGGGAAAAGGTCCTCCAATTTATCTAACAACTGTTGCACCTTACAATCAAAAAACAGATCACATTTATCCTATGCTCTAACTCTATTTTTATTTTCTCCATCACACGATATACTTCACAAATTGTCAGTTCATTTCTTTCTAAGTTGAGTACACCCGTGGAAAAAATTTCAGTTAAATGCAGAGAAAACTGGAGATATAATTCCACTAATATAATTTGTTTTTCTGAATTAGAGACACCCATCAAGTTTTTTTTAATGAAGTTGGGGCAAACATCTATACTAGCAAAGTACGATATAATTGCAGGAAGACTTTTCAACAATCTTTCTATGGCAGGCTTTAGGCTTAACCACCTTGTAGGCACATGTCTTAACAAACTACTGTATTCCATATCAACAAATTGAAAGAAATCTTTCAATTGAGATACTCTTTTAGCTGAATTTGAGAAATAATTGAAAGTCTTAATTACTAACATTTCAATATCTATGGACATAGCATCATACCAGATTTACAGCAATTATGGACTATATGTGCACAGCAGTTTGATTTTATTATACCAGGATTTTCCTTAGTAACATCGGTTACGCCACCGTGTGAAATGGAAAATCCCTCTCCAGCTTTTGCAACGCATAAAGTACACTTTGCTTTATATGCATTTCCTGGAACTGGCCGCAATTCTGGAAAATCTTTTTCCCAAACCGGGCGATACACTTGCAGTCTTCTCTTCTGGTTTGTGCTAGTTTCAATACCTAGTTTTCTTTTCGTGGGATTTGTCTCACTCCCATCCACTTTGAACACACTACTATTACAAAAAGAATCACTTTGAAACGTAAAATACACCCTGAACCGTCAGGCTGAACGATGGCTTGCGATAAAGTGAAAGAGTTGAGTAATGAGTTGGTCACGCACGCGCTCCAAGCCTCCAACGAAATGAGCGAAGCCACGTGCCTAGCTCAGCAGCATACAACGCAGTTCTGACATCACATCCGTCTCACTTAACTGCCATCACATGGTCCGATGCTCGTCCTAGCGTGAACAACAGAAACTGCATCAACATAAAATTTGCCGCTAGATTCAAAAATACAAGTCATTATGCTTCATGTTCAAAAGCGGAACATTTGGCGTACGGTTAAAGATTCGCACCGTACGCGGAACAAAACGGGAAAATTCCGTAATGTTCCAGCTAAAACCGTACGTCTGGCAACCCTATCAAGACCTGTGGATTTTGGTGAAGATCGGCTAAGGGAAGGGGTAGTTTACCTGCAACGTTTTTTTTATCGGGGGTAATTTTTTTCTATGGCAAACGATAACAGCCGCAATTTCAAACAGAATCAACTACTCTTTTGCATACAGCCCTGAATTGTAGAGTTCTCAAGTCCTATTGGTGTTGGTGAAGATCGGTTAAGGGAAAGGGGCAGTTTACCTGCAACATTTTATGTTTTAACAAGGGTAATTTTTTATATGACGAACGATAACTGCCGCAAATTCAAACAGAATCAAATGATTATTTGCATACAGCCCTTAATTTTAGAGATCTCAAGACCTACGGTTTTTGGTGAAGATCGGTTAAGGGAAAGGGGTAGTTTACCTGCTACATTTTATGTTTTAATAAGGGTATTTTCTATGGCAAACGATATCATCCGCAAACTCGGGTAGTTTACCTGCAATGGTTTTTTATCAAGGGTAATTTTTTCTATGACCAACGATAACTGACGTAAATTCAAAGAGAATCAAATAATATTTTGCGTACAGCCCTGGATTGTAGAGTTCTCAAGACTTTTTGTTTTTGGTGAATATCGGTTGAGGGAATGGGGTAGTTTACCTGCAACGGTTTTTTATCAAGGGTAATTTTTTATATGGTAAACGATAATAGCCGTAAATTCAAACAGAACCAAATAATGTTTTGCATAGAGCCCTGTAGAGTTCTCAAGACATGTTTGTTTTGGTGAAGATTGGTTAAGGGAATAGGGTAGTTTACCTGCAACATTTTATGTTTTAACAAGGGAAATTTTTTTATGACGAACGATAACTGCCGTACATTAAAACAGAATCAACTACTCTTCTGCACACCTTTTTGAATTATACAGAACTCAGGGTCTGTTGATTTTGTTGAAGATCGGTTAAGGGAAAAGGGTAGTTTACCTGCAACGTTTTATGTTTTAATAAGGGTATTTTCTATGGCAAACGATATCATCCGCGCAAACTCAAACATAATCAAATAAATTTTTGCATGCAGCCCCGATTTGTAGAGTACTCAAGACCTATTGTTTTTGGTGAAGATCGGTTAAGGGAAAGGGGTAGTTTACCTGCAATTGTTTTTTATCAAGGGTAATTTTTTTCTATGGCAAACGATAACAGCCGCAAATTCAAACAGAATCAAATGATGTTTTGCATACAGGCCTGTATTGTAGAGTTCTCAATACTTATTGGTGTTGGTGAAGATCGGTTAAGGGAAAGGAGTATTTTACCTGCTACGTTTTATGTTTTAACAAGGGTAATTTTTTATATGACGAACGATAACTGCCGTAAATTCAATCAGAATCAACTACGTTTTTGCATACCTTTTTGAACTAAAGAGAGCTCAAGGTCTGTTGATTTTGTTGAAGATCGGTTAAGGGAAAGGGGTAGTTTACCTGCAACGTTTTATGTTTTAAAAAGGTTAATTTTTTTATGACGAATGATAACTGCCGAAAATTCAAAGAGAATCAAATAATTTTTAGCACACTTTCCTGAGTTTTAGAGATCAAAACGTCTGTTGATTTTGGATTGGTTAAGGGAAAGGGGTAGTTTACCTGCAACTTTTTTTTATGAGGGGTAATTTTTTTCTATGGCAAATGATAACAGCCACAAATTCAAAGAGAATCAACTACTCTTTTGCATACAGCTCTGAATTGTAGAGTTCTCAAGACCTATTGATTTTGGTGAAGATCGGTTAAGGGAAAGGGGTAGTTTACCAGCTACGTTTTATGTTTTAAAAGGGTATTTTATATGGCAAACGATAAGAGTCGCAAATTCAAACAGAATCAAATACTTTTTTGCATGTAGACCTGATTTGTAGAATACTCAAGACCTAGGGTTGCCAGATTTCAGAGATGAGAAATAGGAACACATGTATCGACAATGAATTTCTTGATTTTATTTACAGCACATTTTATGGATAATATACTATACTCAACACAATTAACACGAGTACTTTTCACTTGAGCGTGCAATTGTCAACACTTTTTCATTAGAAAGTACATTCTTATAGAAATCACTGCAACTTTCATCATAATTGAAGTAAGTATACAACTCATTTTTTATTAGATCAACTGAACATCTGTTTCGCTCATCCCTCCATTTAATGTTCATAATGGAGAAAACTCTCTCTGTGAATGCATTTGATAGAATTATACTCAAAACAAATTTAACTAAAACATTGTACAGCTTTGATGCACCAATCAGTTCAATAATGTACAACCATCTCTGTGGTATTGTCATAGTAGTTAATTTTGCTTTCAACTGTTCATTTCCTTCCCCACAAAACAAATCAGAAATCCTAGTGATCTCTGAATACATACTATCTATACTAAAGTGATCAACAATGCAAAGTGACTCTGGTAAATTTAAAATATTTTGAAACTCGGGTTTTTTTTTCAAGTGATATGCAGTCCATTAAGGACAAAATGTTGCCATCACCAAAATCAAACCACTTATTTAAATATTTCAGACACACTTCATATATATATCTACATTCTCTCAATTCTCTTTGCTTTTCACCTGGGAAAAGGTCCTCCAATTTATCTAACAACTGTTGCACCTTACAATCAAAAAACAGATCACATTTATCCTATGCTCTAACTCTATTTTTATTTTCTCCATCACATGATATACTTCACAAATTGTCAGTTCATTTTTTTCTAAGTTGAGTACACCCGTGGAAAAAATTTCAGTTAAATGCAGAGAAAACTGGAGATATAATTCCACTAATATAATTTGTTTTTCTGAATTAGAGACACCCATCAAGTTTTTTTTAATGAAGTTGGGGCAAACATCTATACTAGCAAAGTACGATATAATTGCAGGAAGACTTTTCAACAATCTTTCTATGGCAGGCTTTAGGCTTAACCACCTTGTAGGCACATGTCTTAACAAACTACTGTATTCCATATCAACAAATTGAAAGAAATCTTTCAATTGAGATACTCTTTTAGC
Organism: Magicicada septendecula; assembly: GCA_034769895.1. Classification (NCBI taxonomy): domain Eukaryota; kingdom Metazoa; phylum Arthropoda; class Insecta; order Hemiptera; family Cicadidae; genus Magicicada; species Magicicada septendecula. Next base: position 456,619,962 of record CM068367.1, read on the forward strand.
TGAATTTGAGAAATAATTGAAAGTCTTAATTACTAACATTTCAATATCTATGGACATAGCATCATACCAGATTTACAGCAATTATGGACTATATGTGCACAGCAGTTTGATTTTATTATACCAGGATTTTCCTTAGTAACATCGGTTACGCCACCGTGTGAAATGGAAAATCCCTCTCCAGCTTTTGCAACGCATAAAGTACACTTTGCTTTATATGCATTTCCTGGAACTGGCCGCAATTCTGGAAAATCTTTTTCCCAAACCGGGCGATACACTTGCAGTCTTCTCTTCTGGTTTGTGCTGGTTTCAATACCTAGTTTTCTTTTCGTGGGATTTGTCTCACTCCCATCCACTTTGAACACACTACTATTACAAAAAGAATCACTTTGAAACGTAAAATACACCCTGAACCGTCAGGCTGAACGATGGCTTGCGATAAAGTGAAAGAGTTGAGTAATGAGTTGGTCACGCACGCGCTCCAAGCCTCCAACGAAATGAGCGAAGCCACGTGCCTAGCTCAGCAGCATACAACGCAGTTCTGACATCACATCCGTCTCACTTAACTGCCATCACATGGTCCGATGCTCGTCCTAGCGTGAACAACAGAAACTGCATCAACATAAAATTTGCCGCTAGATTCAAAAATACAAGTCATTATGCTTCATGTTCAAAAGCGGAACATTTGGCGTACGGTTAAAGATTCGCACCGTACGCGGAACAAAACGGGAAAATTCCGTAATGTTCCAGCTAAAACCGTACGTCTGGCAACCCTATCAAGACCTGTGGATTTTGGTGAAGATCGGCTAAGGGAAGGGGTAGTTTACCTGCAACGTTTTTTTTATCGGGGGTAATTTTTTTCTATGGCAAACGATAACAGCCGCAATTTCAAACAGAATCAACTACTCTTTTGCATACAGCCCTGAATTGTAGAGTTCTCAAGTCCTATTGGTGTTGGTGAAGATCGGTTAAGGGAAAGGGGCAGTTTACCTGCAACATTTTATGTTTTAACAAGGGTAATTTTTTATATGACGAACGATAACTGCCGCAAATTCAAACAGAATCAAATGATTATTTGCATACAACCCTTAATTTTAGAGATCTCAAGACCTACGGTTTTTGGTGAAGATCGGTTAAGGGAAAGGGGTAGTTTACCTGCTACATTTTATGTTTTAATAAGGGTATTTTCTATGGCAAACGATATCATCCGCAAACTCGGGTAGTTTACCTGCAATGGTTTTTTATCAAGGGTAATTTTTTCTATGACCAACGATAACTGACGTAAATTCAAAGAGAATCAAATAATATTTTGCGTACAGCCCTGGATTGTAGAGTTCTCAAGACTTTTTGTTTTTGGTGAATATCGGTTGAGGGAATGGGGTAGTTTACCTGCAACGGTTTTTTATCAAGGGTAATTTTTTATATGGTAAACGATAATAGCCGTAAATTCAAACAGAACCAAATAATGTTTTGCATAGAGCCCTGTAGAGTTCTCAAGACATGTTTGTTTTGGTGAAGATTGGTTAAGGGAATAGGGTAGTTTACCTGCAACATTTTATGTTTTAACAAGGGAAATTTTTTTATGACGAACGATAACTGCCGTACATTAAAACAGAATCAACTACTCTTCTGCACACCTTTTTGAATTATACAGAACTCAGGGTCTGTTGATTTTGTTGAAGATCGGTTAAGGGAAAAGGGTAGTTTACCTGCAACGTTTTATGTTTTAATAAGGGTATTTTCTATGGCAAACGATATCATCCGCGCAAACTCAAACATAATCAAATAAATTTTTGCATGCAGCCCTGATTTGTAGAGTACTCAAGACCTATTGTTTTTGGTGAAGATCGGTTAAGGGAAAGGGGTAGTTTACCTGCAATTGTTTTTTATCAAGGGTAATTTTTTTCTATGGCAAACGATAACAGCCGCAAATTCAAACAGAATCAAATGATGTTTTGCATACAGGCCTGTATTGTAGAGTTCTCAATACTTATTGGTGTTGGTGAAGATCGGTTAAGGGAAAGGAGTATTTTACCTGCTACGTTTTATGTTTTAACAAGGGTAATTTTTTATATGACGAACGATAACTGCCGTAAATTCAATCAGAATCAACTACGTTTTTGCATACCTTTTTGAACTAAAGAGAGCTCAAGGTCTGTTGATTTTGTTGAAGATCGGTTAAGGGAAAGGGGTAGTTTACCTGCAACGTTTTATGTTTTAAAAAGGTTAATTTTTTTATGACGAATGATAACTGCCGAAAATTCAAAGAGAATCAAATAATTTTTAGCACACTTTCCTGAGTTTTAGAGATCAAAACGTCTGTTGATTTTGGATTGGTTAAGGGAAAGGGGTAGTTTACCTGCAACTTTTTTTTATGAGGGGTAATTTTTTTCTATGGCAAATGATAACAGCCACAAATTCAAAGAGAATCAACTACTCTTTTGCATACAGCTCTGAATTGTAGAGTTCTCAAGACCTATTGATTTTGGTGAAGATCGGTTAAGGGAAAGGGGTAGTTTACCAGCTACGTTTTATGTTTTAAAAGGGTATTTTATATGGCAAACGATAAGAGTCGCAAATTCAAACAGAATCAAATACTTTTTTGCATGTAGACCTGATTTGTAGAATACTCAAGACCTAGGGTTGCCAGATTTCAGAGATGAGAAATAGGAACACATGTATCGACAATGAATTTCTTGATTTTATTTACAGCACATTTTATGGATAATATACTATACTCAACACAATTAACACGAGTACTTTTCACTTGAGCGTGCAATTGTCAACACTTTTTCATTAGAAAGTACATTCTTATAGAAATCACTGCAACTTTCATCATAATTGAAGTAAGTATACAACTCATTTTTTATTAGATCAACTGAACATCTGTTTCGCTCATCCCTCCATTTAATGTTCATAATGGAGAAAACTCTCTCTGTGAATGCATTTGATAGAATTATACTCAAAACAAATTTAACTAAAACATTGTACAGCTTTGATGCACCAATCAGTTCAATAATGTACAACCATCTCTGTTGTATTGTCATAGTAGTTAATTTTGCTTTCAACTGTTCATTTCCTTCCCCACAAAACAAATCAGAAATCCTAGTGATCTCTGAATACATACTATCTATACTAAAGTGATCAACAATGCAAAGTGACTCTGGTAAATTTAAAATATTTTGAAACTCGGGTTTTTTTTTCAAGTGATATGCAGTCCATTAAGGACAAAATGTTGCCATCACCAAAATCAAACCACTTATTTAAATATTTCAGACACACTTCATATATATATCTACATTCTCTCAATTCTCTTTGCTTTTCACCTGGGAAAAGGTCCTCCAATTTATCTAACAACTGTTGCACCTTACAATCAAAAAACAGATCACATTTATCCTATGCTCTAACTCTATTTTTATTTTCTCCATCACACGATATACTTCACAAATTGTCAGTTCATTTTTTTCTAAGTTGAGTACACCCGTGGAAAAAATTTCAGTTAAATGCAGAGAAAACTGGAGATATAATTCCACTAATATAATTTGTTTTTCTGAATTAGAGACACCCATCAAGTTTTTTTTAATGAAGTTGGGGCAAACATCTATACTAGCAAAGTACGATATAATTGCAGGAAGACTTTTCAACAATCTTTCTATGGCAGGCTTTAGGCTTAACCACCTTGTAGGCACATGTCTTAACAAACTACTGTATTCCATATCAACAAATTGAAAGAAATCTTTCAATTGAGATACTCTTTTAGCTGAATTTGAGAAATAATTGAAAGTCTTAATTACTAACATTTCAATATCTATGGACATAGCATCATACCAGATTTACAGCAATTATGGACTATATGTGCACAGCAGTTTGATTTTATTATACCAGGATTTTCCTTAGTAACATCGGTTACGCCACCGTGTGAAATGGAAAATCCCTCTCCAGCTTTTGCAACGCATAAAGTACACTTTGCTTTATATGCATTTCCTGGAACTGGCCGCAATTCTGGAAAATCTTTTTCCCAAACCGGGCGATACACTTGCAGTCTTCTCTTCTGGTTTGTGCTGGTTTCAATACCTAGTTTTCTTTTCGTGGGATTTGTCTCACTCCCATCCACTTTGAACACACTACTATTACAAAAAGAATCACTTTTAAAACGTAAAATACACCCTGAACCGTCAGGCTGAACGATGGCTTGCGATAAAGTGAAAGAGTTGAGTAATGAGTTGGTCACGCACGCGCTCCAAGCCTCCAACGAAATGAGCGAAGCCACGTGCCTAGCTCAGCAGCATACAACGCAGTTCTGACATCACATCCGTCTCACTTAACTGCCATCACATGGTCCGATGCTCGTCCTAGCGTGAACAACAGAAACTGCATCAACATAAAATTTGCCGCTAGATTCAAAAATACAAGTCATTATGCTTCATGTTCAAAAGCGGAACATTTGGCGTACGGTTAAAGATTCGCACCGTACGCGGAACAAAACGGGAAAATTCCGTAATGTTCCAGCTAAAACCGTACGTCTGGCAACCCTATCAAGACCTGTGGATTTTGGTGAAGATCGGCTAAGGGAAGGGGTAGTTTACCTGCAACGTTTTTTTTATCGGGGGTAATTTTTTTCTATGGCAAACGATAACAGCCGCAATTTCAAACAGAATCAACTACTCTTTTGCATACAGCCCTGAATTGTAGAGTTCTCAAGTCCTATTGGTGTTGGTGAAGATCGGTTAAGGGAAAGGGGTAGTTTACCTGCAACATTTTATGTTTTAACAAGGGTAATTTTTTATATGACGAACGATAACTGCCGCAAATTCAAACAGAATCAAATGATTATTTGCATACAGCCCTTAATTTTAGAGATCTCAAGACCTACGGTTTTTGGTGAAGATCGGTTAAGGGAAAGGGGTAGTTTACCTGCTACATTTTATGTGTTAATAAGGGTATTTTCTATGGCAAACGATATCATCCACAAACTCGGGTAGTTTACCTGCAATGGTTTTTTATCAAGGGTAATTTTTTCTATGACCAACGATAACTGACGTAAATTCAAAGAGAATCAAATAATATTTTGCGTACAGCCCTGGATTGTAGAGTTCTCAAGACATTTTGTTTTTTGTGAATATCGGTTGAGGGAATGGGGTAGTTTACCTGCAACGGTTTTTTATCAAGGGTAATTTTTTATATGGTAAACGATAATAGCCGCAAATTCAAACAGAACCAAATAATGTTTTGCATAGAGCCCTGTAGAGTTCTCAAGACATGTTTGTTTTGGTGAAGATTGGTTAAGGGAATAGGGTAGTTTACCTGCAACATTTTATGTTTTAACAAGGGAAATTTTTTTATGACGAACGATAACTGCCGTACATTAAAACAGAATCAACTACTCTTCTGCACACCTTTTTGAATTATACAGAACTCAGGGTCTGTTGATTTTGTTGAAGATCGGTTAAGGGAAAGGGGTAGTTTACCTGCAATTGTTTTTTATCAAGGGTAATTTTTTTCTATGGCAAACGATAACAGCCGCAAATTCAAACAGAATCAAATGATGTTTTGCATACAGGCCTGTATTGTAGAGTTCTCAATACTTATTGGTGTTGGTGAAGATCGGTTAAGGGAAAGGAGTATTTTACCTGCTACGTTTTATGTTTTAACAAGGGTAATTTTTTATATGACGAACGATAACTGCCGTAAATTCAATCAGAATCAACTACGTTTTTGCATACCTTTTTGAACTAAAGAGAGCTCAAGGTCTGTTGATTTTGTTGAAGATCGGTTAAGGGAAAGGGGTAGTTTACCTGCAACGTTTTATGTTTTAAAAAGGTTAATTTTTTTATGACGAATGATAACTGCCGAAAATTCAAAGAGAATCAAATAATTTTTAGCACACTTTCCTGAGTTTTAGAGATCAAAACATCTGTTGATTTTGGATTGGTTAAGGGAAAGGGGTAGTTTACCTGCAACTTTTTTTTATGAGGGGTAATTTTTTTCTATGGCAAATGATAACAGCCACAAATTCAAAGAGAATCAACTACTCTTTTGCATACAGCTCTGAATTGTAGAGTTCTCAAGACCTATTGATTTTGGTGAAGATCGGTTAAGGGAAAGGGGTAGTTTACCAGCTACGTTTTATGTTTAAAAAGGGTATTTTATATGGCAAACGATAAGAGTCGCAAATTCAAACAGAATCAAATACTTTTTTGCATGTAGACCTGATTTGTAGAATACTCAAGACCTAGGGTTGCCAGATTTCAGAGATGAGAAATAGGAACACATGTATCGACAATGAATTTCTTGATTTTATTTACAGCACATTTTATGGATAATATACTATACTCAACACAATTAACACGAGTACTTTTCACTTGAGCGTGCAATTGTCAACACTTTTTCATTAGAAAGTACATTCTTATAGAAATCACTGCAACTTTCATCATAATTGAAGTAAGTATACAACTCATTTTTTATTAGATCAACTGAACATCTGTTTCGCTCATCCCTCCATTTAATGTTCATAATGGAGAAAATTCTCTCTGTGAATGCATTTGATAGAAATATAGTCAAAACAAATTTAACTAAAACATTGTACAGATTTGATGCACCAATCAGTTCAATAATGTACAACCATCTCTGTGGTATTATCATAGTAGTTAATTTTGCTTTCAACTGTTCATTTCCTTCCCCACAAAACAAATCAGAAATCCTAGTGATCTCTGAATACATACTATCTATACTAAAGTGATCAACAATGCAAAGTGACTCTGGTAAATTTAAAATATTTTGAAACTCGGGTTTTTTTTCAAGTGATATGCAGTCCATTAAGGACAAAATGTTGCCATCACCAAAATCAAACCACTTATTTAAATATTTCAGACACACTTCATATATATATCTACATTCTCTCAATTCTCTTTGCTTTTCACCTGGGAAAAGGTCCTCCAATTTATCTAACAACTGTTGCACCTTACAATCAAAAAACAGATCACATTTATCCTATGCTCTAACTCTATTTTTATTTTCTCCATCACACGATATACTTCACAAATTGTCAGTTCATTTCTTTCTAAGTTGAGTACACCCGTGGAAAAAATTTCAGTTAAATGCAGAGAAAACTGGAGATATAATTCCACTAATATAATTTGTTTTTCTGAATTAGAGACACCCATCAAGTTTTTTTTAATGAAGTTGGGGCAAACATCTATACTAGCAAAGTACGATATAATTGCAGGAAGACTTTTCAACAATCTTTCTATGGCAGGCTTTAGGCTTAACCACCTTGTAGGCACATGTCTTAACAAACTACTGTATTCCATATCAACAAATTGAAAGAAATCTTTCAATTGAGATACTCTTTTAGCTGAATTTGAGAAATAATTGAAAGTCTTAATTACTAACATTTCAATATCTATGGACGTAGCATCATACCAGATTTACAGCAATTATGGACTATATGTGCACAGCAGTTTGATTTTATTATACCAGGATTTTCCTTAGTAACATCGGTTACGCCACCGTGTGAAATGGAAAATCCCTCTCCAGCTTTTGCAACGCATAAAGTACACTTTGCTTTATATGCATTTCCTGGAACTGGCCGCAATTCTGGAAAATCTTTTTCCCAAACCGGGCGATACACTTGCAGTCTTCTCTTCTGGTTTGTGCTGGTTTCAATACATAGTTTTCTTTTCATGGGATTTGTCTCACTCCCATCCACTTTGAACACACTACTATTACAAAAAGAATCACTTTTAAAACGTAAAATACACCCTGAACCGTCAGGCTGAACGATGGCTTGCGATAAAGTGAAAGAGTTGAGTAATGAGTTGGTCACGCACGCTCTCCAAGCCTCCAACGAAATGAGCGAAGCCACATGCCTAGCTCAGCGGCATACAACGCAGTTCTGACGTCACATCCGTCTCACTTAACTGCCATCACATGGTCCGATGCTCGTCCTAGCGTGAACAACAGAAACTGCATCAACATAAAATTTGCCGCTAGATTCAAAAATACAAGTCATTATGCTTCATGTTCAAAAGCGGAACATTTGGCGTACGGTTAAAGATTCGCACCGTACGCGGAAGAAAACGGGAAAATTCCGTAATGTTCCAGCTAAAACCGTACGTCTGGCAACCCTAAATTTTGTTGAACTGTTTTTATGTTGACCTGTGGATTTTGGTGAAGATCGGCTAAGGGAAGGGGTAGTTTACCTGCAACGTTTTTTTTTATCGGGGGTAATTTTTTTCTATGGCAAACGATAACAGCCGCAATTTCAAACAGAATCAACTACTCTTTTGCATACAGCCCTGAATTGTAGAGTTCTCAAGTCCTATTGGTGTTGGTGAAGATCGGTTAAGGGAAAGGGGTAGTTTACCTGCAACATTTTATGTTTTAACAAGGGTAATTTTTTATGTGACGAACGATAACTGCCGCAAATTCAAACAGAATCAAATGATTATTTGCATACAGCCCTCAATTTTAGAGATCTCAAGACCTACGGTTTTTGGTGAAGATCGGTTAAGGGAAAGGGGTAGTTTACCTGCTACGTTTTATGTTTTAATAAGGGTATTTTCTATGGCAAACGATATCATCCGCAAACTCGGGTAGTTTACCTGCAATGGTTTTTTATCAAGGGTAATTTTTTCTATGACCAACGATAACTGACGTAAATTCAAAGAGAATCAAATAATATTTTGCGTACAGCCCTGGATTGTAGAGTTCTCAAGACTTTTTGCTTTTGGTGAATATCGGTTGAGGGAATGGGGTAGTTTACCTGCAACGGTTTTTTATCAAGGGTAATTTTTTATATGGTAAACGATAATAGCCGCAAATTCAAACAGAACCAAATAATGTTTTGCATAGAGCCCTGTAGAGTTCTCAAGACATGTTTGTTTTGGTGAAGATTGGTTAAGGGAATAGGGTAGTTTACCTGCAACATTTTATGTTTTAACAAGGGAAATTTTTTTATGACGAACGATAACTGCCGTACATTAAAACAGAATCAACTACTCTTCTGCACACCTTTTTGAATTATACAGAACTCAGGGTCTGTTGATTTTGTTGAAGATCGGTTAAGGGAAAAGGGTAGTTTACCTGCAACGTTTTATGTTTTAATAAGGGTATTTTCTATGGCAAACGATATCATCCGCAAACTCAAACATAATCAAATAAATTTTTGCATGCAGCCCTGATTTGTAGAGTAGTCAAGACCTATTGTTTTTGGTGAAGATCGGTTAAGGGAAAGGGGTAGTTTACCTGCAATTGTTTTTTATCAAGGGTAATTTTTTTCTATGGCAAACGATAACAGCCGCAAATTCAAACAGAATCAAATGATGTTTTGCATACAGGCCTGTATTGTAGAGTTCTCAATACTTATTGGTGTTGGTGAAGATCGGTTAAGGGAAAGGAGTATTTTACCTGCTACGTTTTATGTTTTAACAAGGGTAATTTTTTATATGACGAACGATAACTGCCATAAATTCAATCAGAATCAACTACGTTTTTGCATACCTTTTTGAACTAAAGAGAGCTCAAGGTCTGTTGATTTTGTTGAAGATCGGTTAAGGGAAAGGGGTAGTTTACCTGCAACGTTTTATGTTTTAAAAAGGTTAATTTTTTTATGACGAATGATAACTGCTGAAAATTCAAAGAGAATCAAATAATTTTCAGCACACTTTCCTGAGTTTTAGATATCAAAACGTCTGTTGATTTTGGATTGGTTAAGGGAAAGGGGTAGTTTACCTGCAACATTTTAAGTTGTAACAAGAGAAATGTTTCCATGATGAACGATAACTGCCGCACATTCAAACAGAATTAAATATTTTTTTGCATGCATCCCTGAATTGTAGAGGACTGAAGGTCTATTGATTTTGGAGAAGATCGGTTAAGAGAAAGGGGTAGTTTACCTGAAACATTTTATGATTTAACGAGAGTAAAGTACTTGATTTTTATACATAAAGTATCCTGATAAGAAGCTCATAATAATCCACTGTAGAAACGTAGATGAAATATCTATAAATGAAGAGGTTAGGTGAACGGAATGGGGGTAATTTTCTATTATTAAAAATTATAGTTGAAAGTGGAGGGGGATAATTTTTTTGTGTACTACGTTATCGGCAACAAAGAAGTAGTTTTTTCTTAAAATTGCTTCCCGGGCTGTAGTCCAATGTTTTCTGTAAAACCAGACTTTTCTGCAGTGCCATCGACTGCCATCATCAGTGAAAATCGAGTGCGAAAACGTGATGTGGTATACGTTAGTGACCACAGTACTATGGTTAATGCTGAAGCAATAAGTAGAAAGGCGTAGTTTCTATGGAAATATTTCATTTCGAATATGATTTTAAATATAAATCTTAGAACATGGAAGTCATGTATAGTTCTCCATACCGATATTTTTTTATGGCAGACGTTAACAGCCGCAAATTCAAACAGAATCAAATAATGTTTTGGATACAGCCCTGAATTGTAGATTTCTTAAGATCTGTTGGTTTTGGTGAAGATCGGTTAAGGGAAAGGGGTAGTTTACTAGCAACGTTTTATGTTTTAACATGGGTATTTTCTATGGCAAACGATAACAGCCACAAATTCAAACATAATCAAATAATGTTCTGGATACAGCCCTGAATTGTAAAGTTGTCAAGACCTGTTGGTTTTGGTGAAGATCGGTTAAGGGAAAGGGGTAGTTTACCAGGAACATTTTACGTTTTAACAAGGGTAATTTTTTCTATGACGAACGATAACTGCCGCAAATTCAAACAGAATTAACTATGTTTTTGCATACCTTCTTGAATTATACAGAACTCAATGTTTGTTGATTTTGTTGAAGATCAGTTGAGGGAAAGGAGTAGTTTACCTGCAACATTTTATGTTTTAACAAGGGTAATTTTTTCTATGACCAACGATAACTGACGTAAATTCAAAGATAATCAAATAATATTTTGCATACAGCCCTGGATTGTAGAGTTCTCAAGACTTTTCGTTTTTGGTGAAGATCGGTTGAGGGAAAGGGGTAGTTTACCAGTAACGTTTTATGTTTTAACAAGTGCATTTTCTATGGCAAACGATAAGAGCCGGAAATCCAAACAGAATCAAACAATTTTTTGCATACAGCCCTGAGTTGTAGAGTACTCAAGACCTGTTATGTTTGATGAAGATCGGTTAAGGGAAAGGGATAGTTTACCTGCAACGTTTTTTTTATCAAGGGTAATTTTCTTCTATGGCAAACGATAACAGCTGCAAATTCAAACAGAATCAAATAGTGTTTTGCATACAGCCCTGAATGGTAGAGTTCTCAAGACCTTTTGGTGTTGGTGGAGATCGGTTTTTGATGGAAAGGGGTAGCTTACCTGCAACATTTTATGTTATAACAAGGGTAATTTTTTTTATTACGAACGATAACTGCCGCACATTCAAACAGAATCAATTATTTTTTTGCATGCATCCCTGCATTGTAGAGGACTGAAGGTCTATTGATTTTTGTGAAGATAGGTTAAGAGAAAGGGGTAGTTTACCTGGAACATTTTATGTTTTAACAAGAGTAAAGTACTTAATTTTGATAAACGAAGTATCCTGATAAGAAGCTCATAATAATCCACTGTAGAAACGTCGATGAAATATCTATAAATGAAGAGGCTAGTTGAACGGGGTGGTGGTAATTTTCTATTAATTAAAATTATAGTTGAAGAGGGAGGGGAGAATTTGTTATATGTGTACTACGTTATCGGCAACAAAGAAGTAGTTTTTTCTTAAAATTCCTTCCTGGGCTGTTTAGCCATAGTCCAATGTTTTCTGCAAAACCAGACGTTTCTGCAATGCCATCGATTGCCATCATCAGTAAAAATCGAGTGTAAAAATGTGAGGTGGTATACGTTAGTGACCACAGTACTGTGGTTAAGGCTGAAGCAATAGAAAGAAGTAGTTTCTATGGAAATATTTCATTTCGAATATGATTTTAAATATAAATCTTAGAACATGGAAGTCATGTATGGATCTCCATACTGATATTTTACCAAGTTTAGTTGGCAGAAATCAAGTTAAAACTAAAAATGTAGCTTATTAAAACTAAAAGTGTACCTTGGAAATTTAACCTACATACTTGTGAATATCTGTAAATAAGAGAATAGGTTTACAGTTTTTATATAAATATATGTATTACACATTCATTTTACTGCTTTGGAAACACTTTGCTGCCTTTACTTTTTTTTTGTTTTATCTGGGTGTTACAGCTGTTACACATTGTTGGATATTAAGGTATCTTGTGTCTAACATTTTGACTATATCTGATGTATTCTTTATTACATGGCAGTCATGGGCACATAAGTCTTCCCAGATTCACTGCCTGTTATAACAAAACGGGTTTTACCCTATTTATTCCTCACGTTGTAAGCATCAATTTGTAACACTTTTTAAAATGTGTTTTGTTTTTTAATTAAGCCCAAGTGGTTGGCACCCATTTGTAATATACTTATTAATTCTATTTCTATTATAAATAAAACACATGGAATGGTATCTGGTAATAATAATAATAATATTGTAATTTTTATTCAAAATTTATATAGTCCATTTACTGTAACTATTAATATGACTCAGGAAATCTCAGGGTCGATTCTCTTCTCTTTTATATTAATATTATTTTAAGGTCCTTTTGGCTGATATAAAAGGTTCAGTTATTATAAAGAAAAAACAAGTACAGAAAGTACTTTACATTACAAAACAAGATAATAATGGAATAATATAAAATTAATATTAATTATAAAAATATATATACACGTTACACAATGTTTATCAGTTCAGTTCAGTTTCACACAGCCTCCTGGTATCAGTGATGAAAATTTCCAATGACTTCAGTTTGTTTATATTATTCAAATGAAGAAATCCACTTCTTTTGTGATCAATAAATGTTACATCTTGTCATTTCATTTAGCTGAAGCCTTCTGGTGGAATATAATGATTGAAGTCCAGTGTTTCTGTTATTAAGATAATTTAAGTGTAGTTGTTCTTCAATTGTAAGTTGTTTTCATTTAAAGGTTAGTTTTTTCCATAACTTCATTCGTTTTTTTTTTTTTTATTTAATGTTCTTTTCTGGGTGTTGGCTCAGTAATGTTTAAAGGCTGATTTGTTTATGCTGTTTCTTTATTTACTCAAATTTTACATTCTGTTATAGGTTGACATAGTGTTTCTTGCTTTGTATTATATTATTTTTTAATAGGATGCATATTTTTTCTTGTATAAATATTTAGCTTTTTTCAAAATTCAACTCAACTTTCCTTTTTGTTTTTTTACAACAATAATAATAATTTCTTTTTTTTCCTGGATACATATAAATTACTCTGGTCATATTTGTTCAAATTGAGATTTAGTTGTCATAGGATATTATTTTTACCTTTTATGTACAAGCTGCTTTTTAGTTATTACATCATAATACTTAACCCTTAATTGCCCGGGCGGTTTGGCGATACAATTTTGCCCGGGCGGTGTACTGAGTACGCCAGTCCATTTGTTGGTCTGTCCCACCAAATTATCATCAACTGCTCGTAATTTTTTAACACGTTGACTGTGAATGACACACTGTGTGTCATTTTGATAACAATTCCAAGTAATTCAGCTCCAGAAAATAAAAGAATTTATTTTTCTCTGCTCTAGAACGTTTTTCGTTTCATAATATTATTTCTTTGTCCTTCAATGTAATTATCTTGGTTATAAACAAAATTGTAATTATCGTTTGTAAACAAACAGCTAAGCCGTTGAGATAAACCGCAACAAACAGAACACTACCAAGAGAACATGTTTTTTTTTTTTGCACAACGAAGTGAACGTGATAACATTGAAAAAGCGAAATAATAAAAAAAAATAAATGCGGGTAATTATATGCGTTTATTGAAACGAAATATGAAAGAGGAAATGGCTGTCCTACATATAAATATATATATATATTTTTTTTTCTTACAAAAAGTTTCAAACAACATTTCAAAAATAAAAACAAAAGCACAAACAACGTTTTCAGGAATTATTGTCAAACACTTAATCTTCGTTATCCCGTTCATTTTTATTGGCACATGTTCCGCAGAGATAAACTGTTTTCGCCAAATGAGTTTTGCATGTAAAAGCAGAACATTCTGAGCAACTAATCGTAGTGTAGTTGTTTTTTGCTCTTCCGCATGAAGTGCATCGTCCTTTTCCCTTTTTTGCGGGTGGTTGTATTTCCTGCTCCTCGTTTATTCTGTCCGAAGAAAGCACTCTACGAATTATTGCTTTTGAATGCACAGGTAGGCTTCGTAAGTTTGCACGATCTTGAAGGTGTGGCTTCATAAGAGACGTCGCTAAGTTTTTCAAAAATATTCTTCTAAACTTGGGAGAAGCACTGGGTTCAGAGAAATTCAAAAGGATTTGTGCATTTATGCCTGCCACGTTTTGAAGCGCAAAAAAAGTTGCCATCGTCCATCTCTTTGTTTTACGGGCTATGGTGTAGTTGCCACTGAGTTGGTCTACTACATCCACTCCACCTTTGAACTTATTATAGTCCATGATTATTTTTGGTTTTTGTGTCTCTGAATCAATTTTATCATCATCGTGCGCGGTGCTGAGAAGAATTACACATTTATTTTTTTTGGTCATGTAAGAAACCATCTTGAAGTTCCAACTTCTCTTGTTTTCGTTGGCTGTAATTGAAAAGGTATTTCTTCTTTGTTCTTTTTTAGTGTACCCACGAGGGTAATACCACTGGCGAGGAGAGATTTGGCTAAAGGATAACTAGTGTACCAGTTATCGGTAGTCAGGTTTCTGTTAGAACCTTTATAGTGGCTAATCAGCCTATTGACGATATCCAAGCTCGCATTCGAAGCTTCATACGGTCCAGGAGGTTGAGTGCCACAGTACATTTCCAATTTCAAGCAATAAAAAGTTCGCGAATCAACAACTGCAAATATTTTTAGGCCATACTTGGCCGGCTTATTAGGAATGTATTAAATGAAAGAGCACCTTCCACGAAATGGCTCTAACTTTTCATCAACCGTCAGTTGATCCCCAGGCGAATAAAATTTATCACAGTTGTCATTGAAAGAGTCGTAAAACTCCCGTATTGTGGCTAACTTATCGGCTGTTTTTCGAGTAAGTCTTGTGGATGTGTCATCGAATCTTATGGAAGCTAGAAGGTATCTGAATCGTTTCAGCCCCATCACCCCTTGCAATATTTCAATGCCAGTGCCATCCCGAGCCCATGCTTCGTCAAGATGTATTTTAGACATTTGTTTGTATCCTAATAAGAATAAAATCCCAAAGACAGCCATTATTTCTGATCTGCTTGTGTCCTTTGCACTATTTTTTGAGATTTTCTTAGGGTCCTCCATTGTTCTGTTACGCTGTATGTACATGTTAGTGTATTTCACTAGAGAATCAATCATGTCTAAGTTTATAATCTTCAAGAAAGCGGAAATTTCGTCTTTCACGTCGGCACAGTCTTTGGAAGCCGGAAGTACTTGTTTCACAATATTTTTACTAGGCGTACGCGAAAATTTACTTTTTATAGGGCCCTTGTTCCATTTATAAATTTCACTGATTTCCTTTACGACCCTTCCTCTTACTTTCTTCTTTTTGTAAATAGTTTTAGTAAAAAAATCGTTTTACACATTTTTCTTGCCTCCAGAAACGATTAAGACTATAAAATAGGTTAATTACCTTCTGTCAACGTTTCTTAAAATCCTTTTAGGATGACTTGAGTTTCGACACCATTTGGTGTCATCATCAGATCGGAATATGAATTAGGTCAAAACATTTAGATGCATATACATCGCGTCAGATATTAAAAAATTAAAAACAACACATAACATTATATAAATAATAAATAAACTATATCACAACAAAATAACATTACAACAATAAAATATAAAACAATAAAATATAAAAACAACGCGGCCGCAAACGAACCTGTACAGGAACGCCCCCACGGTAAGGGGGCACGCTTACCGTGAGGGCGTTCCTGTACAGGTTCGTTTGCGGCCGCGTTGTTTTTATATTTGATTGTTTTATATTTTATTGTTGTAATGTTATTTTGTTGTGATATAGTTTATTTATTATTTATATAATGTTGTGTTGTTTTTAATTTTTTAATATCTGACGCGATGTATATGCATCTAAATGTTTTGACCTAATTCATATTCCGATCTGATGATGACACCAAATGGTGTCGAAACTCGAGTCATCCTAAAAGGATTTTAAGAAACGTTGACAGAAGGTAATTAACCTATTTTATAGTAAAAAATCGTCATCGGTATCACTCACCTCGTCGTCAGAAGTCCTTGGAAGTGGTTGAGGAAGATCACCATCTATTTCGGAATCACTATTGTGGTCACTCTGTTCGATAATCTCACGTTCGTCAATATCAGATGATTGAATGTCAGTGTCAACGCCTGAATTTTGCTTCTCTTCATCCGACAGTTCACGTAAAACACGTTCGAAATCTTTGGGCCGCACAATTTCATTCCGCGACATAGTTGGAGTGGCGTCGTACGGAGTATGCCAAACCGACCGGCAAGAAAAAGACGTCACTACTTCAGCTTGCGATAACAGACTGGTGAAATTCAAACGGATCATTGTGCTCGGAGGGAGTTGGTAGGAGGGTACTGAGGGGGCCGTGCCTCGATGATTGGTAGGTTTTCATTTACAGCAAAACTTGCGTGGCTGGCGTACTCTATACGCCTACCCGGGCAATTAAGGGTTAATACAATTTACATATTATTTTATCTGACAAAACTATGAACAATTTTAATACCAATATTATAGTTATTTGTAATTTGACAAATATTTTGAAGAATTTACTATTTACTGAACATAATGATCTAGGTGTATGTTTGACTGATTATATTTTTATATTGGAAGACTCATAATCGATCCTGCTTACGCTTGTTTTCTATTAATTAGCTTCTTTAAATATAAACAAACTATTAATTAACAATTATATTCAAATTGCTATAATTCCCTTTAGGGCTTAACTGAATGCACACTTTTAAACCATTGTCTGTGTGATCAATACCTATTAAACTTATATAACACAAACACTAAGAAAGAAAAAAACTAAATGTTAATGTCTGTATCATCCGATACTATGGATTAGTAATTCATTTCTTTAAATAATTGTTTATAATTACTACCCACTCACAGTTATTCTTACTTGAATACCAACGTATCTCACATCCTCTTACCAAGTAATCACACTTGTCTTATATTACATTTGTATCACATCTTAATTACATTTTACATTTATCTCTAAATCTGTATTGTACGTTATGTGCCGTTCTATTTGATTTATTCATAATTTATTAAATTTATCATCATTAGTTATTTGTTTATGGACTACTCCAAATCTAACTGGGTACTGTCTATATAGTATAGTAAGTTGTCATAGTAATGTCTGTTGTAGGACTTTGGTTTTTAATTAGGTTCACACTTTTATTTATTACTGTTTCTTCTTTCAAATTACTTTGATTTTGATTTGTTTAGATAAATTGTTGTTATTGCTTGCTGATGTCTTCAATAGTTGAGGTGTATGATATTATGGTATCAATATTGCTTGGTGATAAGATTGATATTTATTAAACAAATTCTTCATTATTATAGGCAAATTGAAACCTACCTTTCTTATCAATACCAATTGTTTTCTTCTTTATCTCTGGAGTTTATTTATTTGTATTGGTGGCTTTAACGAATTGTAATTCTTGAGTTTTCTCTTGGTTCATTGTATATTTTATTTATATATTCCATTCTTTTATTAAAATTGATTCCATACTAATGTTAAATGATTCCCCCTATATTAATATGGTATTATGAATGAATGTCGGAGTTGAGTGGCTCTTTTACGTCCAATTGCTCATCCGAACATTCACATACCTGGTACAGTGTACTTTGGCTGCTGCCCATAAAATAATTCTAGAGTGATGCTTTAGCTTTCTACACTCTATAAATAAAATAATTATAAATCTTATATCATTATACACACCATTGGAATCTTTTATCTTCTGAATATTTTTTCTTATTCTACCTTGCCTTCCAATAACTCCATTTATTTATATTATATTCAATATTACTGTTGGTATATTTCTTAAGTACATTTCTTTCTCTTTTATATAACTTCACTTCACAGTTCAATGATTTATTAGCCTTAATGTCATTCACCTTTGTTATTCAATACCTCTTGTAATGTAGTAGTTTTAATTATCCTTCTATTATTCTATCTGTTTTTATACTGCAACTCTTCTTCAGCAAGTTCATTTTCTAATTAGTTTATTAAATTTCTCTTAGGCCTATTGTCATTAATGTTGCGCCCCATTATTGTTATTATACTACTAAATGTATTATTTATGCTTGATTTAAATAAGATGTGCTTATTTCTTTTAGAATTTTGGTATTATTTATTTAGTTTGAACATCATTATTCTTTTTTCTTTCTTTTCCAAAATCTCTTTCCATAATTATTTGATAAGATGTACTTATTACTTTTAGAAGTTTGGTGTGTTACACTGTGTAGACTGAACTGAGGTTATACTAGCAAATGCATTTGTTTGATTGACCTGTGCCTCAACCACTACTGGCAGGTGGCAATTGTATGTAATGTCACTAGATAAATGGTTTTTGCTGCTTTCTATGCAGATCTCATATAGTGTTTGTAGCATCAGACTAGGCATTTGTGCCAACTCATCTTCTCTCTCTTTCCTTCTCTTTTATTTGGCTACATGATAGATTGGAAGTGCACAGTAAGGCAGCTTCTGTGTACTCAAAGATCTCACACTTCAGGGAAGTTCACAAATAAGATTAGAGGATGATTGTGCATGTCACTTGTTGGTGACCAAATCAAGACTGGTATATTGACTGGTAAGTTTGGGAAGATTGTGATCATGTCACCAAGATATAGGTTTAGCTGGCTACTGAACAGTTTAGAATCAAAGAGGATGTTGTTGATGGTTTCAAATTTTGGCAGCAGTGTTTTTCAACTAGACTCTGCTGGTGCATACAACTGGTGATTATGTGGAAAAGTAGTACAGATGTGTATATAACTTTTGTGTAAAATAAAATATTTTTCTTTATTATTCACTTCCTTTAACAACCAATCGAAGGTTAATTTTTGAGTATCCCTTGTACACATAACAAATCTTTCTTCAGATTTTCATAAAGAAAGATTATCTATGTATTTAAGAATATATTAACTATTTATATTATTATTTAAAATTCTTTACACATAAAATTATATGTACATTTTACATAACATCTGTCTTGTGACCATAAAATAATTTTATTAGAAAATCACAAGTATTTATTGAAAATTGTGATTATTTGCTGTAAATATTGGATGATTGTCTTATTACTGGTATACCAACTAAATAATATTTGATTTTTGTAAGATCTTTCAAATAGGGAAGTGACTATTTAAGAAATTGAATTGATAAAGTTGTATACTAGAGAACCCCCAACCCACATTCAAAGTAATATTATGAATATTTCATGGTACCTATTTCATAATATATTAAGTGATAAAAATTGATATTTTTAAAACTATTTCACATTAGAATACACAGGTTATGTTACTCACATAGGTTAAGTATGTACTCACTTGTACTTATATTATCCACAATTTATGAATAATTTATGTTTATTGATGCACACTATTTATAGAATACACTAGAATGTTCTATATTGTTACGACGGTCTATTCGATCGTCGTAGGTACAGTGGAAACAAAATAAGTACAAGACACCAATCAAGTCACTAATCACACCTTTAATTGTTATAGTAAAACAGTTCGTAATTAACAACACAGTGTCTACAACAAATCAAATGAAAATTGTTCATACGCAATAAAATGTCCACTAAATTAAAACTCAACTGTATTACAATTATGCCGTCCGAATATAAAACGCAACACTTCACTAATAACTACTTGAACGTATACCGTAATAACTCGAACCGCTCTGTAAATATATCGCACTAATACTCTCGAACCGCACAGTCAAAAATCTCGCATTGAACTGAAAGTTAAGGCTGCTACGCGATGTATTTATAGTCACGCTCATACACCAGAAGCTTCCAAACTGCGTCTTATCTCTCGTGAATTACGTAATTACTACGGCCTTGACACAGTCCGAGCGACCGAGCAAAGCCCGGCACAGTCGAGACGATTCTCAAAAAATGCGTCTAGTAGCACGTACACCACACGCTTACGTCGAGATCTTTCTGGCGCATTCGATAAACGCGTAGATTGTTCTGTGCTGTCGTAGCACTTCCCCCTCCTTAAGCCTGTTCGTCCCGAACTGGCAAAGCGTCTCTAATTTGTACTTAGCCAGGCGATCTAAGTGGACGACCTTGAACTTTCGCTGTCCTTCCTGTTGAATCCGATAAACAACATTGTTAATTCTTTTTTTCACAGTGTAGGGTCCTTCCCAGTTAGACTGAAGCTTAGGTGAGCGACCACGACGGCACTTTGGATTGAACAACCAGACCTGATCTCCTTCTTGGAAACCCACACTATTGCTGCGAATGTCATACCGAGTTTTCATTTTATCACTGGCAATCTTCAGCCGTCCTCTTACCAAACGATTCATTTCTCGCAGTTGGTTTTCTAATTGCGAGGAATAGTTCTTTGGCTCTTGGGACTGAGTCTCAGGTGATCCAAACATCAAGTCCCCAGGAAGACGAATCTCCCGCCCAAACACCAATTTTGCTGGAGTCATGCCGGTTGTGTCATGTACTGATGACCTATACGCCATAAGGAATAGTGGTATACGTTGGTCCCAGTCTGTTTGGTTCTCGTCAACAACTTTCGAAAGATGCTGCTCAAGTGTCCTGTTGAATCTCTCAATCATCCCGTCCGACTGAGGATGCAGAGGCGTTGTCCTGGTCTTTCGAATTCCAAGTAGACGGCATATTCTTTAAACACTCCTGATTCGAAATTTCTCCCTTGATCCATATGGATTTCCATAGGGGCTCCATAATGGCAACAGAAGTTGTGAACTAACTGCTTTGCCACAGTGGTAACCTCCTGATCTGGAATTGCGTAGGCTTCCACCCACTTAGTAAAGTAGTCACCTACAACCATGATGTACCGGTTTCCATCGTCAGTAACTGGGAATGGTCCAATAATGTCTATGGCAATTCTCTCGAAAGGTTGTCCAACGTTATACTGTCTCATTTTTCCCCTGCTTCTGGTTTGTGGGCCCTTGCTTGCAGCACATATTTCACACGTCCGAACCCATTCCTCTACGTCGTGGCGAAGATGAAGCCAATAGAATCGCTTCCGTATTTTGTCAAGGGTTTTGTTAACACCAAGATGGCCTCCAGATGTTCCATCATGCATCTACTTCAAAACAGACTGCACCTTACTTCGGGGAACTATCAACTGCATGACCACGTCTCGTCCATCTGCACTTTCCCAAGCCCTTTTCAGCAATCCGTTTTCTAAGGTGAGAGATTCCCATTGTGCCCAGTAGCCCTTCAGCACTTCGGAACCATGGCAGATATCTTGCCAATCCGGGCGGCGACCTTCCTCTTTTGCTGTCAAGATCGGTCCAATGTCTTCATCAGTCATCTGTTCTTGTCGACAGTCTTGTGTTGTCCAGCCATCAGCCAGGAAATCTACAGTGATGGCTTGAACATGTTCGCTCGAGTTTTGTTCTTCCTTTCTGTGGCAATGTCGGCAGACTTCCGGGCATGGTCTTCGTGATAAGCCATCTGCATTACCGTGCAGGCGCCCCCGCCGATGTTGTACCTTGAAGTTGTACTCTTGCAGACGTTCGAGCCACCTTGCCAACTGTCCTTCCGGATTTTTAAATCTCAAGAGCCATGCAAGTGTAGCATGGTCGGTACGTAGTGAAAACTCTCTCCCATAGAGGTATTTATGGAAGTGCTCCAAAGCTCTGACAATTGCCAACAACTCTCTTCTTGTAACACAATAATTTCTCTCTGGTTTAGAAAGCGTCTTGCTGTAATACGCTATTACTCGTTCTTCACCGTTCTGCACTTGAGACAAACTGCTCCTAGACCAGTATTGCTTGCGTCTGTGTCTACGATGTACTTCCCTTCGGAAGCTGGAAAAGCAAGAATTGGCTGCGAACATAATGCAATCTTCAACGTTCTAAATGCTTGTTCACACTCTCTCGACCATTGGAAGTTTCGTTTATTTTCCGTTAGCTCATGTAGTGGTTTAGCAATAGTAGCGAAGCCTTTCACAAAATGTCGGTAATATGAGCATAAGCCCAGGAAACTCCGAACTTCGTGTTTATTCTTCGGAACTGGCCAGTCTCTTACGGTGTCTACTTTATTAGGATCCATGCTAACGCCCGCTGCCGAAACCAGATGGCCCAAATACTGTACTTCCTTCTGGAATAGAGAACACTTCTTCGGGCTCAGCTTCAGTTGTGCACCGTGAATTCTAGTTAGAACTTCCTTAAGGTTTTCCAAATGATCTTCGAAAGTCTTCCCGATCACTATGACATCGTCTAAGTAAACAAGGCAAGTTTTCCACGTCAGGCCTCGGAGTATCAGGTCCATCAATCTCTCAAATGTTGCCGGTGCATTACAGAGTCCAAATGGCATGACGTTAAATTGGAATAAGCCACTTGGGGTCGAGAAAGCGGTCTTTTCCTTGTCTTCTTGATGAAGACCCACTTGCCAATATCCACTCTTCAGGTCCAATGTGGAAAACCACTGTGCTCCGGACAACGTGTCGAGTGTATCATCAACGCGAGGTAATGGATAGCAGTCTTTCTTTGTAACGTCATTTAACCTTCGGTAGTCTACGCAGAAACGCAATCCACCATCCTTCTTCGCTACCAGCACTACAGGGGAAGACCAAGCACTTGACGAATGTTCAATTACTCCCTCTGTCAACATGTCCTGTACTAACCGAGACATCTCCTCTTGTTTAGATAATGGAGGCCTTCGAGGAGGTTGGCGTATCGGTGTTGTGTCCCCGGTATTGATGTGATGTTGCACAGGAGAGGTTCTTCCCAGTGACTGTCCCCGAACTTCAAAACAATCTTTGAATTCGTGTAAAAACTGTCCGAGTTCTTTTACCTCACCACTTGAGAGGTCGTTAGAAGATCTGTTCAATAATTCTTGCAGTTCCTCTGGTAATTTAGAAGTATCCGAAGAACTGGGTCTTCGTTGCGTTATTCCGGCTACCCAGGCCACAGGAGTCAATTTGCCTAGGAGCGTATTGCTTTGTAAAGTGATAGCTTGATCCAAAATATTCGCCACTCTAATAGGTACATTTCCGGTTTCGTCAGGTTTTACTAAACTTCTGGCAATTAGTATGCCCGGTGTGCTGACTACCTGGGGTTCGAATATAGAGCACTGATTGCCCCTAGTATCTACCGCAGTTCTAACCATGATGATCTTTTCGGAGTTTGGCGGAACAGTTACGGCCACTTGGTTTATGACGTCCATCGATTTTTCTGCTGTCGTCATTGTTGATACCATTACCTCTTCGCCTCCGATTCTCAAGACATTGTTTTTGAAGTCGACTATAAATCCGTATGCGTTCATAACGTCCACACCAAGAATTGCTTCATCCACAATGTCTGCAACAAGTACTTGATGATTAAACTCAAGTCTACCGAGGTGTAGGTGTATCTCCACTTTTCCATACACTTTTACAGGCCGTCCAGTAGCTGTTCGCAAGCTGCAAGAGCACCAGATTGGCTTGAGATCTTTCACCACGTCGGGGCGCACAATAGAAACTGTTGCGCCTGTGTCAACTGTAATCGAGGTTGGCCTTTCTTGAACAAATCCGGTAACTACCAAGCTCCCGGTGTTTTTCTGAAGCGTAGAAATTGCGTATTCTCTAGGGGCTTCGTTCCTCCAGTTAGTCAGCACACGCCCCGTTGCACCGACTATTGCTCGTTTCCCTGCTGCTGAATTCTAACCCGACAATCTCGTTGTAGATGTCCAGGTTTCCCACATCGATAACACTTCGGTCTTCCATCCTTTCTTATTTTATTCTGTGGCGCCGACCGTCGAGTCTCTGTTCCTTGTTCTTCTTCCTCATCGTCTGTGCCGTCGCGATTTTTTAGCTCGCGCACTTTATGACTTGTCCAACCAGACGCTGATTTGGCGGCCTCAAATTGCAAAGCATGTACCAGGGCGTCCGCACTGTTCTGGTGTCTTGCCATTCGTAACACTTGCTGTAGTTCGTTATCTCGGACACCGGCAGTAAATGTCTGCATCGCAAAACGCGTTCGAAAATCTTCTGGCGCTTCAGGATAGGCCAGTCTAATTAGTCTGTCGATACTTGCTTCAAACTCTTGAAGACTTTCCCCGGAATGCTGTCGCCTTGCTCTCAACTGGGTGCAGTACACATCTCGCAAATGTTTATCACCATACCGTAATTCCAGAGCTTTTATCAACTCGGCATAGGTGTTCTGGCTGTCAGGTGGCACTTTCTGTAGTGGTTCTGCCGCGGGTCCTTTTAATGCAAGAACAAGTGAAACAGCCTTGTCTTTTTCTGTCCAATTATTTGTGCATGCAGCAGCTTCAAATTGGCGGAGGTACGTTGCCCAGTGAGTGCTTCCGTCAAAGGTTGGAGCTTTGACATGAACTGTCCCTACTGCAGGCAAAGCGACTTTCTCTGTTAACTTATTTTCTGTGTATTTTTCTGTCTTGATCACTGGTACAGTCTGTTCAGAAATTTGTTTTGGTTGAATCTTCATGCACTGTTCAACTTCAATTTTAATTTGTTCTCTTATGTTTGCCATTGAGTTTTCTACTGCAGATATTTTTGTTGACATAACTTCTTCCACAGTCAAGACAGATTTTTCTACTTTAGCTATTTTATTTGACATGGATTCTTCTACGTCAGATATTCTGGTAATCTGATTGTTAAGCTCACCTCGTAATTCACCTACGTCACCACGTAGGAGACCCAATTCTGCGGTAGTATGTTCTTGCATCTGCTTTTGTTCATGAATTAATGCTTTGATGTCACCTACTTCACGTTTACGTTCCTCTGCCTCCTGCTTACGTTCCTCTGCCTCCTGCCTGCGTTTTTCATCCTGTCGTTTTTCTGCTTCTTCCGCCTCCTGTCTGCGTTTCTCATCCTGTCGTTTCTCTGCTTCTTCTCTTTCTTGTATTCGTTCTTCTTTTTGTCGTCTTTCTGCTTCTTCCTGTGTCTGCCGCAGCAGTGTTTGTAAAACTTCCATCATCTGACTGGGATCCATGTTTAATGATTAATTACGAATCTCACTCGTCTTGTACAAAGTGTCCACTGTTTCCACTGTTAACCGTTCTATCCCACTTCTGACACCACTGTTACGACGGTCTATTCGATCGTCGTAGGTACAGTGGAAACAAAATAAGTACAAGACACCAATCAAGTCACTAATCACACCTTTAATTGTTATAGTAAAACAGTTCGTAATTAACAACACAGTGTCTACAACAAATCAAATGAAAATTGTTCATATGCAATAAAATGTCCACTAATATTAAAACTCAACTGTATTACAATTATACCGTCCGAATATAAAACGCAACACTTCACTAATAACTACTTGAACGTACACCGTAATAACTCGAACCGCTCTGTAAATATATCGCACTAATACTCTCGAACCGCACAGTCAAAAATCTCGCATTGAACTGAAAGCTAAGGCCGCTACGCGATGTATTTATAGTCACGCTCATACACCAGAAGCTTCCAAACTGCGTCTTATCTCTCGTGAATTACGTAATTACTACGGCCTTGACACAGTCCGAGCGACCGAGCGAAGCCCGGCACAGTCGAGACGATTCTCGAAAAATGCGTCTAGTAGCACGTACACCACACGCTTACGTCGAGATCTTTCTGGCGCATTCGATAAACGCGTAGATTGTTCTGTGCTGTCGTAGCAATATAAATGGATAATGCATTTGTGGATGGACATAGTTTATTCTACCAGGTTCTTGAATATGCCTGGGTCAGTCTAGACTATTCTAGTAACTGACTGACACACATGGGTGAATGATGTGATTAGTGATTACCAACTATAAAAGAATGTGAAACAGAGAGAGTTGGTCAGTATCCATTGTGAGTATGGTTAATTGAATTATAGAGTCAGTGTGTGTGTTTGATACCACATTTGTGGATGAATATTATATTTGTGTTTTTATTTGTTTACATTATGACTGTGTTAATAATCAATATCACAGTTGTAAATTGAAATTTGTATTTTCTGTGCTATATTTTTATTTGCAAATAATTATAGGGAAGTGTGAAAATGAGTTACAAAGGTCTTGTAATACAATATACCTTGCATACAATCTACCAGAAATACAACTTTAAGATCTCAAATACTAAGACAAAAGTAATGTCCTACCTAGGGAAGAACCCTGTAAGAGCAAAAATTGTAATTGATAATAGTGTTTTGGAGCAGGTATCACATTTCAATTATTTGGGATGTGATATCTCATATAGGAAGGACAACGATATCGAGAGAAAGTTAAATAATTTTAGTTATACCTGTGGAACAATAAGACAACTACTGAAGAATAAAACACAGAGAGAGAGACAAAGCTAAAATTCTATAAGGTCATGGCTGTGCCAACTCTAATGTATGGATGTGAAACATGGACTCTCCTGCAAAAACATATTTCAAAAATACAGTCCTTGGAAATCAAATTTTTAAGAGCAGTTAAGGGATGTAGTTTGAGAGATCATTTACAAAACAACAACATAAGGAAAGACCTAAAGTTACAGTCAGTTCTACAGAGAATAAAGGAATGCAGGCAGAATTGGAAGACCCATGTGGAATGCATGGTAGACACACGTATTTCTAAACAAGCGTTTGAATATAGACTAATGGGGATGAGAGATCGTGGAAGATCCTGGAAAAATGTTCAGAGACTCTGTGAAGTCAGAACGGGCTATAGCCCAAGCCTTGTAGTGAATGTAGTGAAGAAGAAAATATTTTTATTTGTGAAAAATTATTTTCAATCGCTAATTGGAAGACAACAGAAATGGCAACCATGACAGGACTAATTCCGTTAACGTTATAAATTTGTGACCAAATTATGTTGTAATTTAGTTCAACTGAAAAGATGGGGAAGAGTATACTTGAAGAACATGACAACCACCCAGCTGAAGAAGAAATTAGAAGAAAAAGGGCTTCTTACAATGGGAACTCACACCGATCTGGAGATGCGTTTAGAATAGGCTATATGAGAGACAGGTGGGGTTTCCATGTGAATTCTTCATAACTGACGAAGAAACGCCTCCTGCATTACAGTATTTGTATTTTGTGCTAAAGTTTTACTTGTGAAATATTATTTGTGATAACGATAAATAAATAAGGTGTCAATAGTGATATAAGTGTTTTATTTCAATTGCTGCCTAGGAGATGATAATAGTAAAACAAATAATTTACTGCACCATTAATTGCTGTTGTTCTTGGTGTGTTGTCTGGAAACTGCACATTTCTTTCCTTGTCTGTCCTGCTTCTAGTTGAATGTTTTGATGATTACTGAAGTGATGAAACTGGGATGGACCACTGTTGTTGTCCTAATTTCAGTTTTCATATATGATTTACTCAAATTATTGAGACTCCTTAATTCACTCATGAAACTCACTGACATAGTGGAGATTACAATGTGATATAAACAAGATGTGATTTCAAGTAAAGAAGTAAGTAAATGACTTTGAAAGTGAGCTGAGATGTGACTTTCAGATAAGTTGGTTAAAATACGTGTTGACTTAAATAAGGGTTCAATTTAAAGTTTGACGAAAAGAGTTGACTATAAAGTTCGATTCAAAATGACTTAAAATGCTCCTTTTGTACCACTAAGCTAAGCAGTCTAGGAGTGACAATACATGAGAGTAGACTGCCTTATATGAACCACTCAAATAAATTTAGAATTATACTTCTTTTGGAAGCAGGTTATATTATTAGCTTGCTTTTAGGGCATTTTGCAGAAAAAAGCTGCATCATCAGAAGTTATTTTATTTCAGAAGACATTTATGAAATTGTGACATATACATATATTGGTTTTATCTATTTATCTATATCTGGTTTTGTAATTGTACTTATTTTAGTTTATTCTAACTTTTTAAATTGATTTCCTTCAACTTTCCACAATGATTCTTCTGATTTAGTTTTTTGTTAGCTCGCTTTCTCAAGGTGTGCATGAGGGAAATCTGTTGATAGTGTAAGAGTAAAGGTCATCTCAAGAAAACTCAACTGAAAATTAACTTCAAGATACATTTTTACAAATTACAATTTTTTACAAGATTATACAAGGTAAAAAATTCTTAAGTTGAAAATTAACGTAACAATTAGTTTTATTAGTAGATGTAACCCTTGTTTCATTCTATTCTTATTACTACTGAATATAGGAAACAAAACTTTGCTCAACAGAACTTTTGAACCAGCTTGTATTTTTGTTATGTCCACACTCTTCTTTAATAGAATGTGTATCCATACGTTCAACTTTAATTTTAACATATGCATTAATTAATTGTAATGCATATGGACTTCTACATTACTACAGGTTTAGCTATTCTCAACTATTTATTCTAAGCCTAACCTACATTTGTTTCTCCAACTTTGTCGTGTTTACTTGTTATAATACCAAACTGTGTGAACAACAACAGGATTAACTACATGTGTTTGTTTTTGTTTCTCTTATACGCAGTCTTTTCTTTTTAACTTAGATTGCCTGTTATAAAGAATATAAATATTCTTTATATAACATATGAGGTCATGTGTTATAATAACTTATAAGAATAAAGTGAAACATATAAAATCTGACTCACAAACTGTAATATAGAAAGTGTGTTATTGTATAACTGGTAATGTTTTGTGCATGTTTTAATGCTCACTAGTCTGTTCTACTGATGGGAGTGTTCTGTTGGCCTGCCTCTCTTATTGATCATGCAGTTTGCTGATGTTATTATTATGGAGTAAATTTACACTGTTTTTATATTATTACCCTGTCAAACTGTGTCACTTACTTATTTCATTATTAAACTTTCTTTCCAGCATTGTTTATTGATCACAATATTCAACTGTGATTGTCACAAAAATTAGTTCAAGGAGTACAACTATCACCAAGTGATTATTTATTGTCTCCTGTCCAGTCCTAAATAAAGTAACTTGTTTAGAAAAATTACATAAAAACAAAAATAATACTGATAAAATTATAAAATTGTTTATCTTAATACTGATGTAATTTTAATTTTCAGGTGTAAATCTAAGATCTGGGAGGCAAGGAGTATTTCCTTCAGCGTATGCTGTAGATATGGAATATAATGACTTTGATCCAAGTACCCCAAAAGTTAAGCGGGAACGTTTTTTATTAGGTTATCTTGGTTCTGTAGAAACTCTGTGGCATAAAGGAAATGCTGTTTTATGCCAAGCTGTAAAAAAGATTGTAGCAGAGCATCATAAACCACATTCCTGTATACTGGAAGTTTCTGACCAGGGCCTACGTATGGTTGATAAAGGAAAACCAAGGGTGAGATTAGTAATAACAAATTATATAATAATGAATCATATATATATATATATATATATATTGCAGTACAAACTGAATATGAACAGAACCTAATATCTAAACTACAACATGTAATTAATATTTTATTTACTTAAAAAAAAAAACAGTTACTGTGATGATTACTGGAATGATAAACAGTTTCCTCACACTGTTGTTAACAACAAATGTAATTTATTTGTAATAGATATTTTGAACTTTTATATATTTTGCAGTCATGTAGCAGTACTGATTTTAGTGTATTATCTTATTTGTTCAAATATACCTACTTTCAGAAAGGCTGACATTTTTAAGTAGATCACACGATGACAGAACACCATTTGCTTCTTTATTCCATGCTATACAACTTCTCTTCTCCTTTTGAAAACCATAATGAAAATATATTGAATCTGTTCAACTTGTCCTATAAAGTTATCACTGAAAACAAAACCTTCCAGATTTCTATATTTGTGCTCGATACTAATATTTCTTACTCAAAAAACTTATTCAGATCCTTTCTAAATGTCACAAAAGATTTACACAAGGTATCTGACATTGTATTTTACTTAATAAAAATTGTCAGTTTATTAATTATTTTTACAATGGTGCTTTATGAAGTCAAGTTGTTTTCCACGAGTGTTAACTACATCTTTAATTGCATTCTCTATAATCCTAGTGAGTTTACTCAAGAAAAAGTTAGTTCTTCAGTTATTATATTGTTACGACATCACAGAACAAGCTACGTGTTTATCGAACGTTCCAGAGGGATCCAGAATGTAATGCGGTGGGTACGTGACACTCAACGCATTCGCGAGACTTTTCTCGAAGCCGCCAGCTGCGCAGACTGTGTCAAGGCCGCAATTAATTACGTAGTACACACTGGCGCTAAGACGTAGTTTGGAACGTTCTGGTTTGTGAACGGAGGTATAAATACATGGCGGCAGTGGCCTTAGTTTTCAGTAGTGTTGCGATGTATTTACAGTGCGGTCCGAGTTTATTGTCGAGCGATTATAAGTGATTATCTGGCGATATTACTGTGTGCGTTCAAGTGGATATTAGTGAAGTGTGGTGTTTTATAATCGGGCGGTATAATTGTAATACAACTATGTTTTATATTAGTTGACATTTTTCTATTGCGTGTGAACAATTTTTATTTGATTTGTTGTAAGAAACTGTGTTGTTAATTACGAACTGCTTAACTGTGAAAATTAAAGCTGGTGATTAGTGACTTAATTGGTGTCTTGTATTTTGTTTTCCACTGTACCTACGGCGATCAAGTAGATCGTCATAACAGTATAATAAAATGTCACGCTTTCCTCAATCTTTGTGTAATGGCACGCTTTCCTGAATCTTTTGGAAGAATCTCTCCTTCTCATTCTAGTTTTAACAAATTGTAGCGTAAAGCACTCAGCTGACACACAACTGTTATAGTTAAACAGGTTCTGCTTGTAAAAGCACAACCACGTAACAATGACAATATTGCAAACAGTCATCAACTACTCAGCAGTGAGTTCAGATAAATCCCAAAAGTAGTGGCCTGATACCAGTTGTATGTATTTAGAATCCACTGGACTTTTTAAAATAGGAAAGCCCAAATACACTATAAACTTCTCCTTCACTATCTGAACCAAGTTTATACTTGAGTGTGTATTGTTGATACATAAATATGTATCTATATACATATATAGAGAATATCTATACATATAAACTAACATAATTTTTATTAAATATAACTAATTCACTACCGACTCGGATCACAAAGTTTTTTATGGGTAAAACTTTTGTTTTTACCCATAAAAAGCTTTGTGTTCTGAGTCGGTAGTGAATTAATTATATTTAGGTAAGTAACAGGCACGTCATGAACAACGAAATCCAAGAAAATAATTTTGATATAAATTGATAATACGTGAAAATATTTGACATTTTTCTATTTTATTTTGTAATAATAGCAGTTTACTCTCAGCTGTGTAAGGGAGAGATTATTGTCCACTGCATATAGTGTTATCTAAGATCATAAACATAATCTTTGCTTATGTGCATTATCTGTATTATGAGTAGTCTACACCTGTATAAGCAGCTAGTTAAACTTGAATTTTGCTTTGTATTATCTACATAGACTATTGATGAACCTCTACCAGCGGATGTGTAAGCTGTGTGTGAGTGTGCATTACTCCTGTGTTGTATGCCATACTTGCCCTAGGTTATTATCTACCCCAGTGGTTGTGAAGTTAAATACAGTTTAAATATATACATACAAAATACAATTTATTCCACCTACCTGCAAAAGTTCTTTCTGGGTCCAGAAATCCGATCGCACGAACAACAGACGCAAACATGTGTTTCATAGGTTAGTGAAATGACTTACTCTACACATTTTATGAAGAGAAATTATGATTTTTTAATTATCAAATATTGCAACTTAAAGGTTAAATTTTTCCAATAAATTTTCTCACATGGTTTTCCCAATTTTGTTATGGTTCATACATCTTACAATAGTGTACTTAAATTATGTTACTTACATCTATGTAGATAGCCCAGCCTGCATCACACTCTCTCACATTATTAACAAACCTTTAACACATTGAATCTAATAATATAAAAATACCCCTCCTCAGCCGCCACGCGGTTTTAGTTCGCACTGTTCGTTTTTCTCATTTTTGACTTTGTGATGAGTTCCGGATTCCACGGTTGTTGTTAACTGATAACTATTGGTTTCACTGCCGCATAATAATTCACAAAATAGAGTTTAAGACTGGAACTTAGAAAAAATCTGAAGAGCCCCTTTTAGGGCGGTGTCTGGGCAGACACGATCAGTGACGAACTGCACAAGCGTCTCTTGCAAGCGGGCGGAAATTGATGTCCACCGCCAACGAATTTCGTCGTCGCTCATAGTCGAGTTGTTGCAGTTGAGCGACCATGTGCCTGATACATAGTGGGTTTCTCTGTAGTATGCGCCGACGATATTTAGGCGCTTCCAGTTTGATGTCACTAAGGAGGCGGACCTTAATTTGCATATCCTCCAGCTCGGATTGTAGGTCTCACAAAAACTCCGTTTCTGCGCCATTTTCGATAGCGTCGGTTGATTTGCTTCGCGTCCCCGCCCGCGCGTATACCTGTGTCATGCGTACAGGCGCATGATCACATTCAACAAAGTTCTTGGAAATCTAGGGTGGCGGCATACCTGGACTGATTTCGCAACGTAATATTGCGTTGCTGCTTTGTTACAAACTGTTCTATTTGCCACGTGTTCTGGTTTGTTGGAATAAAAATTTACACAATACCTTTGTCAATCCCTGAAAATGAAATAAATTTAAAAATACAAATACCCACAAATTTGGACCATTACAATACCCCCTCAATGAGAAGTCTTCTGTCCAAAACAGAAGAAATCTCATTGATAAAACCCCTAAGAGGACCGGTGAGGAACTGATGCCAACAACCCCCTTTTGTTCTTACTCCTCATGGGTCCACGACCCCCCTGGCTCGGTGACTATGGACGCATCTGAACGAGATCACTGGACTTCTCTGTAAGAGATCCCAACACCGAAAAATCGAACAGACACGTGCCACAGCGCACCTCGCCTTCTATCATGCTACCCCAAAAGTCCTCAATCCCTGGCTCAGATTATGCCAGATCCTCAACCGATATGTTTCCCCTTATATGCAAGCTGGGCTGCCTTTAGCAGATACTGGGCTCACACACACTCACATTACATATTATAAATTGAAAAATTCTTTAAGAATTTGTTTAAATTATACAACTCACTGGTTGTTTCCATTTACAATCAAATCACAAATTTTGTATCTCTTTTGAATTATTCTCTTCATTGGTTTTTTTTCTGTTATTTAAAATAAATCAATTTAAACATTTCTTACCTTAAGAACATCCTTAACCTAACATGTGATTACACCTAGAGTCTAATGATACAATTCAATACAATAAGTCAACAACAATAAGCACGATTCGAACACAAACAATAAAATAATCAAAGTTTATAAATATCCATTATCTGGCAGGTGCAAAAATCAAGAAATTTTTTTTTTTCAAAGAAAAATTTTAAATTCAAAATTTCAAAAAAAAATCTGAAATTCCAAAAAATTTAACTTTCTTAAAATATTTTTCTTTTTATATTGAAATTATTTAAATCAGTTAGAAACAAAAGTTGGATTAACTTCCTTGCTATTTACTTATATGACCTCACTATCAGCTGATCAAAACTAGGTCAAGTCCACAACCTTGACCTACATACGTTATGCACCAATTACATCTATGAACACAATAAACATCGGTAAAATTCTGTCTTGAAACACAAAATATAATAAAATAAAACTTTTAAAAGAACAAAATATTATTATAAATAACAATCAAATTGACATTTAAATTATTCAAAATAAACACTTTCTAACTTTACATTTCTAAATTCTATCAAAAAATTTGTCACTGCTTGCAATTAAAAATTTTATATATTCTTATTACAAATCTCTTTCTTTATTAACCTCATTCTACATTACTTTGGGTGATTTAATTATTTGTACTCATTTAATTTACTACTTGGTAGGCTTACACTTATAATCTCTACCCCTCTGACTCTAATACTCATCAACTTTAACTAACATGACACCCATCTCTATCAAAACATCTACCGAACAATCTCTAACCCCAACTTACCATGAAACTCAATTCGCCACCTTCTCTCAATATATATAAAAAAAAATACTCTCTAACCCTTTGTACTCAGGATAAGTGTTTTCCCCACCACAAAAAGCTCATTTCCCATTATGTTGGTTCCTGGATTCTACCTAAGGCAACCCCTTCCCACTAAATCGGTCCCATCCCGTCCCAACCATTATGTTGCGGACTCCCACATTACACTACCCCCTATTACAAAATTGCCATCCCCAATAATCTCAATCTCATTACCTTACTTCACTACAACAAAATAACATCATCAATTATAAACATCAATATATCCCTCAATACTCTACCTATATTCTTCATAACTACTGTGTCAACATCAATACTTCTCAAAACTCTATAACATACATTAACTCAAAACAACATTACATTAACTCAAAACAATATTTTTCTCTCTACTACCCCTTTAACTTTGACTGGGACTGATCTATATGTCCCACAAAATACTCATCACCCCAAAAACTATCTTTTATTATTTCTGACAATTCATTTAAAATCTTACCACATTAAATTACTTTTCTCATTATTTAAATAGCATCTGTAATACATTGAAACATTATATTAAACCTTAATTACCCGGAACATTTACAACCAATATGACAGTGACATTTTATTGCTGATCAGCTGACATTCCCTAACACAATGAAAACACATCTCGAAATTGAGCAAATTACATGAAATATATATATTTATCAATCCTTACTTCTAACTTCCTTGTTTCCCCTTTTTCTGATTCTGATAATTTATGTTAACCGCCTGCCAGTCGGTTTAGTTATTTGCTTAGTTTAAAAAATACACAAATTATATAAAACATATACTTTCTATCAACTCTTATATCTAACCTACTACAATAAAATATTACATTTAAAACATAGAATGAACACCTTATACTGAATGTATGAGCATATAATTATTTGAGCGGAATACAAGCGGTTTTATTAGAGCAAAATCTAGAGTTGGCAATTTTTATTATATAAAATTTAAATTCGTGGCTCCTCTGAGCCACCTCCCATCCACACACGCTATTGCAAATTATGTAAGACTGTAGCGCCTTTTCGCTTCCACAAAGACTGCATATTTGGAGGGATTGGACATCTCCGTGTCTTTGCTTCGGCAGTTACATTTTAACATTTTTGAATATCACCATATCCTTGGTATTTATTTAAACGCCCTTAAAACGGGTCTACCACCTGGCTATGCTGTCCCCATGCGGACAGAGTGGCAGCCGCTGTTCCATAGTGCCTGGATTTCCCCTAATTTCACCCCCCATTTAATTTCTATTATAAACCAATTTCAAGTCAGCTATGGTCAAGGGACTTGGTATGACCATAGCTACCCGCTAGCCAAATCCACGATTAGTGCTGGTAAGGCAGTAATCGCCTGAAAAGTCGGGGAAATCTAACTTGCATTTCAATGCCTGTTCTACTTCGTTATTAATATGTGCGACACGAACGTCTATCAGTGTACAAATTAAATTTGTACAAAAAATGTGCCGCACATTGTCGCCATGTTGGCCTCCGTTGGAGGTAACACTCTCTGTTACCCCCAACCCATTTCACTATCGACGAGGGCACAGGCCACCCCCGCGATAGCACCTTAATACCTAAATAATTAAAAGTGTAATCTGTCGGATACGTACGGTCTAAATTCCCACTGTTGTATTTGTCAATTTGTGTTGTTTAATTTATTTGTATAAATTCTCGGAAATATTTGGAGTTGTGGAATATATGGATGTACTCAATTAATGTTAACTTAACTATTTAATAATTTAATGAAGAAATTTGTGTTAGTGGTTGAAATCACAATCAGATTGATCACAGTTGCACACCACTATGTAAAAATTATCCCAATTAGCGCTTTCAAGCTTCACAGCCCATCGTCAGATTGGAATAGACACAAAATAAGTGGAAACAACCCCTTCACCCCTCTACCCCACCATGCTCACACACAACAAGCTATAATATAAATGACCCTTCCCCACCCCCTAAACCCTGTCCCACCATCTGTGGAGTTACATATTTTTTCTAGCAAATTCCTTGTGTTTCAGTGTTGTGTGTGTGTGTGTGTGTGTGTGTGTGTGTGTGTGTGTGTGTGTGTGTGTGTGTGTGTGTGTGTGTGTGTGTGTGTGTGTGTGTGTGTGTGTGTGTGTGCATCCTTTTAAACTACCCACTTCCTCTCCACACACGTGGGTCAGTCAACACCCTTATTTTAAAACATCCAAATAGTACTATGCAAAATAATTCTTAATATTATCTATCTGTCCTCTATCATTTACTTCTTAATCATGTTATAAAATATTTCTTCATTATCAAATTTAATTTTAATATTAATTAAATTGTCTAACCCTTTTTCTCTCTCTTTCAATATTTCTAACTCCTCTCTAAGCTTCCTTTCAACTGTGTTATTCACTACTTTTACAATTTCGTATTCTTCCAAAGGATTAACAAACTTATGGTTGTCTTCTATGAAATGTCTTGCATATAACGAATTGGTTGTTCTATTACCTTCTCCACGTTTGTGGTCAGACAACCTGCATACGAATTTCCGTCCTGTCTCTCCTAGGTACACCTTGTTGCAGTCTTTACATTTTAATTTATAAATTCCGCTTTTCTGTAATACTGGAATTTTTTCTATATTCTTATTCCTTATCTTATCAAATACCGTTTCACATTTTTTAATAGCTATATCTACTCCATATTTATTAAAACATTTTATAATTTTTCTAGTATGTGAACCTATGTATGTCAATGACCCTGCATAATTCTTTTGTTCTGGTTCTATTTTATCTTTTTGTATGTTAACCCTTTTCATAACTTTATCCACTATGTTGGTGTTATAATTATTATTCCTTACAATTCCCTTTATCGTTCTTAACTCCCTATCTTTTGACTCGGTCTCTTTTAAACACTTCTGAGCTCTGTAACAAAATGAATTGATTGCCGCCATTTTATATCTATATGGGTGGTAAGACTCTCTTGGTATAATTATATCAGAATACGACTCTTTCCTAAATATCCCAAACTGTAGTTTCTCATTATCTTTAATTTCTATGTTTAAATCTAAGTAATTTATTTTCTTACCTCCTATCTCTTCTTTGAATTGTAAGTTTTTATCCTTACTATTTACCTCATTTATAAACTCATGCACTTCTTCTATGCTTCCTTCCCAAATTACTAATACATCATCAACGTATCTAGACCATAATTTTATATTGTTTTTATACTTAGTGGAAGTTATTAATTGCTTTTCAAAATCATTCATGTATATTTCAGCAAGAATAGGGGATAATGAAGACCCCATAGGTAAACCTTTTTTCTGTATATAAAACTTGTTATTAAACCTAAAATAGTTCTGATTTACACATTCTTTAATTACTTTCATCAACTGCTTTTTATACCTGTATTCTCCCATATTATTATCGTTTATTAACTTAATAACTTTATTTACTGTGATATTGGTAAACATGTCCTTAACATCCAGTGATATCAATTTTGTATTTACATTAATCCTAATATTTTCTAATTTTTCTATCAATTTTACATTATTCTCTATGTTGTATTTTGTCCCAAATTCATATTTCTCTTTCAGCACTCTGCTAACTTCCTTTGATAATTTATAAACAGGTGCATTAATAAAAGAAACAATCGGTCTAATTGGTTTTCCTTCTTTATGTATCTTAACCTGACTTTTAAAAGTTGGTGCTGTTGGATTGCTTTCCAATAAATACTTTTTCTTATTTTCTTCTATAAATGTTATCTGTTTCATCATTTGTTTTATCCTTGACTGGTACTTACTTGTATAATCATACTTTATTTCCTCGTATGGTCCTTCCCTTATAAATTCTTCCGTTTTCTTTATGTATTCGTCCTTTCTCAGTAGTACCATTGTATTTCCTTTGTCCGCCTTCGTTACTATAATATCATTCTTCTTTATTTTATTCTTTAGTTTAGTTACAGTTGATTTGATTTTTTGTTCATTTTTTGAATTATACAAACTTCTCTTAAATATTTTATCTACTACATTCCCTACTTCCCACCTTATTCTTTTTTTATCATTTTCATTTCCTAGTTTTTGTATTATGCTTTCGCATTCAATAATCGTTTTTTCTTGATTTAATTCTGGTGGCGGTGCGTATTTTAAGCCTTTTGCTAACATTTCTTTTTCTTCTGTATTGAAATTTACCTCTGTAAGGTTTATTACTCTTTTTTCATAGTTATTCTTAGAGAGGTGTTCCTTTTTTACTTCGTTCTTTTTTATTAACTTATTTAACTTATCTACCATTTTTTTATTTTTCTTTTCCAATTTCTTTTCTACGTACCCCAAACCAAAATTATATAATATTTCTTCTAACTCTACATACGAGTATATTCTTAACAATTCTATGTGTCTGTCATATAATTCCCTATTATATCTATTGATTAAGCCGTAGAGTGACCTTATTTCCAGTTTTATCCACAACTTCTCGCTTTGTTCTTTTACTTTTTTGGCTACACTGTTCTTATTTTTAATTTTAACTTGAGCGTACTTTGGGATGACATTATTATCCAGACATTGTTTATTAAACCATATTTTACTTAAAACCCTCTTCAATTTAACTTTTAACTTAAGATATTTAAATACTTTACTTACCTTATTGTTGTCGTTTATTACCTCATTGTTGTTGTCCATTACCTGTAGTCGATTGCACATCTTAACAGACGTTTAATGAAGAAATTTGTGTTAGTGGTTGAAATCACAATCAGATTGATCACAGTTGCACACCACTATGTAAAAATTATCCCAATTAGCGCTTTCAAGCTTCACAGCCCATCGTCAGATTGGAATAGACACAAAATAAGTGGAAACAACCCCTTCACCCCTCTACCCCACCATGCTCACACACAACAAGCTATAATATAAATGACCCTTCCCCACCCCCTAAACCCTGTCCCACCATCTGTGGAGTTACATATTTTTTCTAGCAAATTCCTTGTGTTTCAGTGTTGTGTGTGTGTGTGTGTGTGTGTGTGTGTGTGTGTGTGTGTGTGTGTGTGTGTGTGTGTGTGTGTGTGTGTGTGTGTGTGTGTGTGTGTGTGTGCATCCTTTTAAACTACCCACTTCCTCTCCACACACGTGGGTCAGTCAACACCCTTATTTTAAAACATCCAAATAGTACTATGCAAAATAATTCTTAATATTATCTATCTGTCCTCTATCATTTACTTCTTAATCATGTTATAAAATATTTCTTCATTATCAAATTTAATTTTAATATTAATTAAATTGTCTAACCCTTTTTCTCTCTCTTTCAATATTTCTAACTCCTCTCTAAGCTTCCTTTCAACTGTGTTATTCACTACTTTTACAATTTCGTATTCTTCCAAAGGATTAACAAACTTATGGTTGTCTTCTATGAAATGTCTTGCATATAACGAATTGGTTGTTCTATTACCTTCTCCACGTTTGTGGTCAGACAACCTGCATACGAATTTCCGTCCTGTCTCTCCTAGGTACACCTTGTTGCAGTCTTTACATTTTAATTTATAAATTCCGCTTTTCTGTAATACTGGAATTTTTTCTATATTCTTATTCCTTATCTTATCAAATACCGTTTCACATTTTTTAATAGCTATATCTACTCCATATTTATTAAAACATTTTATAATTTTTCTAGTATGTGAACCTATGTATGTCAATGACCCTGCATAATTCTTTTGTTCTGGTTCTATTTTATCTTTTTGTATGTTAACCCTTTTCATAACTTTATCCACTATGTTGGTGTTATAATTATTATTCCTTACAATTCCCTTTATCGTTCTTAACTCCCTATCTTTTGACTCGGTCTCTTTTAAACACTTCTGAGCTCTGTAACAAAATGAATTGATTGCCGCCATTTTATATCTATATGGGTGGTAAGACTCTCTTGGTATAATTATATCAGAATACGACTCTTTCCTAAATATCCCAAACTGTAGTTTCTCATTATCTTTAATTTCTATGTTTAAATCTAAGTAATTTATTTTCTTACCTCCTATCTCTTCTTCGAATTGTAAGTTTTTATCCTTACTATTTACCTCATTTATAAACTCATGCACTTCTTCTATGCTTCCTTCCCAAATTACTAATACATCATCAACGTATCTAGACCATAATTTTATATTGTTTTTATACTTAGTGGAAGTTATTAATTGCTTTTCAAAATCATTCATGTATATTTCAGCAAGAATAGGGGATAATGAAGACCCCATAGGTAAACCTTTTTTCTGTATATAAAACTTGTTATTAAACCTAAAATAGTTCTGATTTACACATTCTTTAATTACTTTCATCAACTGCTTTTTATACCTGTATTCTCCCATATTATTATCGTTTATTAACTTAATAACTTTATTTACTGTGATATTGGTAAACATGTCCTTAACATCCAGTGATATCAATTTTGTATTTACATTAATCCTAATATTTTCTAATTTTTCTATCAATTTTACATTATTCTCTATGTTGTATTTTGTCCCAAATTCATATTTCTCTTTCAGCACTCTGCTAACTTCCTTTGATAATTTATAAACAGGTGCATTAATAAAAGAAACAATCGGTCTAATTGGTTTTCCTTCTTTATGTATCTTAACCTGACTTTTAAAAGTTGGTGCTGTTGGATTGCTTTCCAATAAATACTTTTTCTTATTTTCTTCTATAAATGTTATCTGTTTCATCATTTGTTTTATCCTTGACTGGTACTTACTTGTATAATCATACTTTATTTCCTCGTATGGTCCTTCCCTTATAAATTCTTCCGTTTTCTTTATGTATTCGTCCTTTCTCAGTAGTACCATTGTATTTCCTTTGTCCGCCTTCGTTACTATAATATCATTCTTCTTTATTTTATTCTTTAGTTTAGTTACAGTTGATTTGATTTTTTGTTCATTTTTTGAATTATACAAACTTCTCTTAAATATTTTATCTACTACATTCCCTACTTCCCACCTTATTCTTTTTTTATCATTTTCATTTCCTAGTTTTTGTATTATGCTTTCGCATTCAATAATCGTTTTTTCTTGATTTAATTCTGGTGGCGGTGCGTATTTTAAGCCTTTTGCTAACATTTCTTTTTCTTCTGTATTGAAATTTACCTCTGTAAGGTTTATTACTCTTTTTTCATAGTTATTCTTAGAGAGGTGTTCCTTTTTTACTTCGTTCTTTTTTATTAACTTATTTAACTTATCTACCATTTTTTTATTTTTCTTTTCCAATTTCTTTTCTACGTACCCCAAACCAAAATTATATAATATTTCTTCTAACTCTACATACGAGTATATTCTTAACAATTCTATGTGTCTGTCATATAATTCCCTATTATATCTATTGATTAAGCCGTAGAGTGACCTTATTTCCAGTTTTATCCACAACTTCTCGCTTTGTTCTTTTACTTTTTTGGCTACACTGTTCTTATTTTTAATTTTAACTTGAGCGTACTTTGGGATGACATTATTATCCAGACATTGTTTATTAAACCATATTTTACTTAAAACCCTCTTCAATTTAACTTTTAACTTAAGATATTTAAATACTTTACTTACCTTATTGTTGTCGTTTATTACCTCATTGTTGTTGTCCATTACCTGTAGTCGATTGCACATCTTAACAGACGTTTAATGAAGAAATTTGTGTTAGTGGTTGAAATCATCAGTGTTAGTGTGCCTAGAACTTAAATAACTTAAGATTTATTCTACAATTTCATCCAACCCTATTATGCCTTGAAGAGAGTTCTGTCTGATTTTATATTTTTACGCTCCCTCTTTGGTGTCAGATAATTCCGCTATAAGCGCTGTAGTATCGGCTCAACGAAACTTGTAGGTTATTCGATGTTTATATTAACTATTTATTCTCTACTTATTCAGTTACTTTTGTTCCAGTTCACTAAACCATACTCCAAATAACAAGGTGTGACAAATATATAACGGTTCTTTATTTGTGTATTCAATTCACATTAACTAAGATATATCCTAATTAATATATGTTGGGACTATAGATTCAGGTATCGATTGTTGGTTATTTGATCCTTTGTTTATATTTGGTTATATATTATATTTCATTTGTATTTTATTTATTTCAGGGTGTGAAGGTTCTTGTAACTGTGGGGAAGACTAAAAATACATACTAAGAATGCAAGATTTACAAAAATTATGTGTTGTGTATTTAGTATGATTAATATAATATAATTTTACCAGTCTCTAACGAACCAAATCACGTTGGCAGTTGATCGCTAAATTCGTTGTTCTGGTCAATTATGAAGCACAGTTTTCTTTCTTCAGTTTAATAAAAGTAATTCTTATCCTGTCCACTTCGGAATACAGCTTCTGAATTGTTTTACGGCACGATTGATGTTTCTTCTGCACCGTCAGGATCCAAATATGTTCTTCCTTCGGTTGAAGCAGTTAGTGTTGTTCCGTGTATTTGCAAGGTTATAATTTCTGGTGTTGTGAATATTATAAGTTGCGTTACTACTAATTCTTTATATTTGATTAATTTTTCATCAATTCCCTTCGGACATGGGACAGTCCAAGTTTCTTCTTGTAGAATTTGGTTATTTGTTCTCGATTATTATTTCATAATATATCGTTATTTTATTAATCTGTGTTAGTGATAGATGTAAGTATTATCATTAGAATTTTATCTTCTTTATAATCGTATCTCTTGATTTCGAATATTACGATTCAATATATTCTTCTTGGGTTTTTTTTAAATCATCACGTTCAGTTTTTACCAAAAGCAATTCTTGTTATTTTTTAAATCAACAACAACCTTCTTAAATTTTTCCCTAGCAACCTATATTAATTTCCGCTTCCACATGTTTTGATTATATAGTGTTTCTTTCATATATTTTTTTTGTCTATTCTTTGTCAATTTGCTGTCCTATCGGAATGTAAATTTACCGATAGCTGGTTTATTATTTTATACACATCTTCTACTGGTTTTTTGATATAATTCCGTTTTTTTCCTTTTTTATTATATTTAATCCACCTTCGATATTATTTTTTACCAATCGATATTATGGCATTATGGTATTATTATAATTTGTATAAATTTTATTAAATATTATTATTAACTTAATGTTTTTTCTTCTTTCTAGCTCTTCATAGTGTATTTATTAATTATTATTAATTGATGTATCTAACCTTTA
Organism: Magicicada septendecula; assembly: GCA_034769895.1. Taxonomy (NCBI): domain Eukaryota; kingdom Metazoa; phylum Arthropoda; class Insecta; order Hemiptera; family Cicadidae; genus Magicicada; species Magicicada septendecula. Next base: position 456,663,286 of record CM068367.1, read on the forward strand.
AGTTATAAGTGTTTATTTAGTATTTTTGGCTGTTAGGCCTTTTATTGTAAATTGATCTACCTCTGGTTATGTCTGTTAGGCATCTATAGTCCCTTTTATATAAATTCGTACATACAATCAAAACTTAATTATTAACATTTGTATAAACAATTATTTTTCTACATCTAATAACAAATTTATCTTGATCTCTCGATCACATATAACAAAATTCGAACTTATGAACATTGGTTAACTGCCTCACACTTCATTCTATGACAGTCATTGAATAACACTATTTGTTTCATTATTTTTCATGAACTCAACACATATTTGATATAACATCACATAAACTTTATCATAACATTTTTGTCATAATATAATACTTTTTTAACACAAAATTCTTATCTGTTATTACCATAAATTAAGTCATTGTTTCATTTTTCTGTTTTGTTTTTTATTAAACATATATCATTAGCTATTATTTATTTTACAGGTTCGTTTATTCTATTCAACACTACCTTGCATTCTTATTCAATTTTGTCTATGACTATAATTGTCATAATTGGGTCTCTGTTCTATTATGGGATTAAGTATCAATTTATTTATCAATCTGTGAATCTTCTTTTATGTAGCATAAATGCTATCATTTTTGTTGCGCTACATATGCTTCCCCTCCTAAAAAAGTTTAGTTTACCTGAATGAAGTTTAGGTCAAATAAACTTGCCTTTTTCACATGCCTTTTCTTAATTTCATTGTTAATGGTTGACGATGGTCTTCTCAATGTAACTTCATTAGACTAGTACTAGTACCTTTTTTATTTAATAACATTTCATCATTTTATTTAACATTCTTGATTCTTGATATATTTTTTTTTTCTGTACACATTATTTGTTGGTAACTGGCTACACTATTCACTGATACATTAGTTTTACATCTCTCCTATTTATAATTACTATAATTACTGCATTTTTCATTATTCTTCTGTCAACTCGCTTCTTTCTGTTTGCTTCGTCCTATTCCTTTGGAAACTGAATTTATTTTTGCAACTATTCTAATATTCCTTAAATATTTAATTTCCCTAACAATCCCTAACACATGCGTTGGTACAGTTCAGAGAGGCACTGTTTGGCTTCATACTCTGCTGCCCACACTACATCTTAATATAGTACTGCTGGAATTCATCTACAGTCAGCTATAAAATATAATAATAATCTCCTAATAATCTCTTTAATCATTTAATAATAAATATTTGGGAAAAGATTTTTTCTTTGTTGCATTTATATTTTGTCATTACTATTCTTCATATTTCGCAGTTCCATTTTAATTCCTTAAACATTCGTTAATATTGACTTTGACAGTTATCAATTGTAATCATTTTCGTTTTCATTTTTGTTGAGATTGTAATGTTAAGTATCTTCTTCGTTTTTTTTTTTTTTTCTGATCTCAATATTTTTTAATCAGTTGTTGTGTGTTGATCATTATAATTGTATTTCTTACTAAATATATTCCTTATACTTAATTATTCTTCCTCTTATCGTATTTCACTATTTTGGCTGTTTATTTTTTAATGAATTATGTTCATAAATACTCTTTCCTTCTTGTCTTCTTTAACATTATATTAGTTACATTCAATCGTTTACTGAGATTGTTCCATCATGTGGCAATGTAGTATGTATTTTAGGTCATATGATTTTTTTTTTCTTCTTTATTTTGTATAAGTAGGTTTGAGGTAATAACTTTTATCTTGGGGTTCATTCTTCATTATTCACACTATTTCTTTATACACATAATAATAATAATTATCGTTTTCTTCTAAAATCTTGGGGTTTGTTATTCATTATACACATTATTTCTTTATACACATAATAATAATTATCGTTTTCTTCTGTAATCTTGGGGTTTGTTATTCATTATACACATTATTTCTTTATACATATAATAATAATAATTATCGTTTTCTTCTGTAATCTTGGGGTTTGTTATTCATTATACACATTATTTCTTTATACACATAATAATAATTATCGTTTTTTCTGTAATCTTGGGGTTTGTTATTCATTATACACATTATTTCTTTATAAACATTTAACAATAATTCTTGTTTTCTTCAAAATCGATAATACGTTGTTCTTATTGTATTTCAAAATTTAGTGGTAGTATTCAACTCAAATTATTTTTAAATTCCAAGTATTTTTCTTCAAGATTGATAATAAGTTGTCCTTACTTCATTTTAGAATTTATTCATTATATTTCCTTTCGGATTTAGTAATTTTTGTTTCTTACTAAATTCGTTTTATATATAATAGTTATTTCAAATAATTTGTGTAAGTTGGTCTTACTGTCTTTTAGAATTTTGCTGATATATATATGATTTCGTTATTACTATTACTGTTTACATGTTTCTGATCCTCTTCTAACAAATCTTCCCTGATATTCTTTAAATAGTGGTTATTAATTATGGTTATTTTATGATTACACTTAATTTTATTTATTAATTGTTGTTCCCCAAGATTACGGTTCAGTGACGGGTATTCATTAATTTTCACTGCCTCTATTAGTTTAAATGAGGGCTTACTCCCTCTTCTCTATTTTCATTCTGATTACTGTGTTGGTTTTGTACTGGTTCCGTGCGATCCTCCGTATTATGTTCTGCTATCCTATAATTTCCATCATGTGGGTAGTTGTCTTCATGCCGAGATTGGTCATAATGGTTGTCATATCGGTGACTCCTTGGGTAGTATCGTCGCTGATTACCTTGAGGTCTGGAGTAAATATAATTGACGTTATGTCTATAATTATTGGGTTGTCTGTCCCCATCTCCTCTATTATTGCGACTATCACGATAATTGTAATTGTTATTGCCGCGATAATTATAGTTTCTGGAATTATTATTTGTGTTTTCATTTTGTGTTCTATTAGTATTAACGTTATGCGCAGGTCGATTGCGATCGTTATTATGAGAATTGGCTGGTGGCGTGTTATTATCATACTTCTGATATTTATGATTTAGCATTCTATTTCTTTGGTATTGGTTCTCGTGTTCATAATTCTCCAAGAACTTGGCCATGGCTGGAATCGTTTTGATTTGACTACACATACGCGCATTGTTTATCCCTTCCTCGTAATGATAGGATAGTTGTATTACCAAACATTCTTCGGGAATTCGGGGCTCTAAGTTCCGCGCCATACATACTTTTCCTAAAAAGTATGAAGTAGGGGACTGGCCTACATTTGTTTCGTATCGACCGTTACTCAAATTATTCCTAATCATATTCTGGGTCGATTCCGACCAATACTTCTCCTTAAATTGTTTTTTGAACTCAGTCATGTCCAGTATATCCGGGCGTACCGCTGTCCACCAATTATCATAAGTATCTTTAAACGTTTCATCAATCATGCTTCGTATAATACTCCAGCGACTCTCTCTATTTCTTATGATCACTTCTTCCAATCTCTTTAAAAATTCCATAGGATTGCGCTTATAATTACGAAAATTAATCGATTCTCTGTTCTCATGGTTATTTGTATGACTAATTTGGCATGTCCTATCCCGCCATGAATCTACTTCCTCCTGTAATTGTAACTCACGCCTACTAATCTCTTCTATTTTATTTTTATTGGTATTGATTTGACCTTCCATATTATTTAAATTGCCATAGACCCTTTCGAGTCGTTCGCCCATGTCTGTCTGTATTTGCTTAATACCTTCCTTATTCTCTTCCCGTACCTGATGTACTTCGTTTTTAATTTGCTCACATTTTTCGACAGTTTCCTGTTGGATTTCTTCGACCAATGTTTTATTCTCAATTTTTGTGTCATTAATTTTATTCTGTAATTCCTCACGAACCTGTACTATTGTTTCGTTAGTTTTTTCTAACTCTTCATTTGTTTTGGCTATTTCTAATTTCCTTTCCTCATTATTTTGGTCCACCTTCTGGTTAACTGTCACATGAAGATTCTCAATTTTTTCATTAATCTGCCTTAAATTCTCTTCATGTAATTGTAGGATGTCTTCCTTCATTTGTTTTACACCCTCATCATTCCTATCTAACCTTTCGTTCATTTGTTTTGCGGTTTCTTTATTTTCCTCATTTGTTTTCCTAAACTGTTCTCTTAAAGTTTCCTTATTTTCCTCATTCGTTTTATCTAATTTTTCCTCCAGTCTCTTTGAGTTTTCATTAATTTCCTCTTTCATTTGTCTATTGCTTTCCTCCTACTTCTTTGATTTTTCCAATAGTAGTTTAAACATTTCCTGTATACTCAAGTCTTCCTTCTGGTTGGGCTTATTTGGTTGATCCCCTTGGGCATCTTCTTCAATCACTTCCTTTTCCTTGTCCGCAATTATTTCAGTTTCCGTTATTTCGTCTGTCTGATGCTCCATTTCACTATCTGTTATTAGTTCTATTTCCTGTTCTTGTTCATCTATTTCCTTCTCTGTTTCTCCTGCCCTAATCCTTGATCTACCTCTGGTATGCATGTTTACTCTCCCACAGTTGCCTGCTCTGGTTAAGTAATATTAATATGGTTACAGTTACTTAACTTAAGCCCTACACAAGTTGAGCGCCAATTTGTAATCTGTCGGATACGTACGGTCTAAATTCCCACTGTTGTATTTGTCAATTTGTGTTGTTTAATTTATTTGTATAAATTCTCGGAAATATTTGGAGTTGTGGAATATATGGATGTACTCAATTAATGTTAACTTAACTATTTAATAATTATCAGTGTTAGTGTGCCTAGAACTTAAATAACTTAAGATTTATTCTACAATTTCATCCAACCCTATTATGCCTTGAAGAGAGTTCTGTCTGATTTTATATTTTTACGCTCCCTCTTTGGTGTCAGATAATTCCGCTATAAGTGCTGTAGTATCGGCTCAACGAAACTTGTAGGTTATTCGATGTTTATATTAACTATTTATTCTCTACTTATTCAGTTACTTTTGTTCCAGTTCACTAAACCATACTCCAAATAACAAGGTGTGACAAATATATAACGGTTCTTTATTTGTGTATTCAATTCACATTAACTAAGATATATCCTAATTAATATATGTTGGGACTATAGATTCAGGTATCGATTGTTGGTTATTTGATCCTTTGTTTATATTTGGTTATATATTATATTTCATTTGTATTTTATTTATTTCAGGGTGTGAAGGTTCTTGTAACTGTGGGGAAGACTAAAAATACATACTAAGAATGCAAGATTTACAAAAATTATGTGTTGTGTATTTAGTATGATTAATATAATATAATTTTACCAGTCTCTAACGAACCAAATCACGTTGGCAGTTGATCGCTAAATTCGTTGTTCTGGTCAATTATGAAGCACAGTTTTCTTTCTTCAGTTTAATAAAAGTAATTCTTATCCTGTCCACTTCGGAATACAGCTTCTGAATTGTTTTACGGCATGATTGATGTTTCTTCTGCACCGTCAGGATCCAAATATGTTCTTCCTTCGGTTGAAGCAGTTAGTGTTGTTCCGTGTATTTGCAAGGTTATAATTTCTGGTGTTGTGAATATTATAAGTTGCGTTACTACTAATTCTTTATATTTGATTAATTTTTCATCAATTCCCTTCGGACATGGGACAGTCCAAGTTTCTTCTTGTAGAATTTGGTTATTTGTTCTCGATTATTATTTCATAATATATCGTTATTTTATTAATCTGTGTTAGTGATAGATGTAAGTATTATCATTAGAATTTTATCTTCTTTATAATCGTATCTCTTGATTTCGAATATTACGATTCAATATATTCTTCTTGGGTTTTTTTTAAATCATCACGTTCAGTTTTTACCAAAAGCAATTCTTGTTATTTTTTAAATCAACAACAACCTTCTTAAATTTTTCCCTAGCAACCTATATTAATTTCCGCTTCCACATGTTTTGATTATATAGTGTTTCTTTCATATATTTTTTTTGTCTATTCTTTGTCAATTTGCTGTCCTATCGGAATGTAAATTTACCGATAGCTGGTTTATTATTTTATACACATCTTCTACTGGTTTTTTGATATAATTCCGTTTTTTTCCTTTTTTATTATATTTAATCCACCTTCGATATTATTTTTTACCAATCGATATTATGGCATTATGGTATTATTATAATTTGTATAAATTTTATTAAATATTATTATTAACTTAATGTTTTTTCTTCTTTCTAGCTCTTCATAGTGTATTTATTAATTATTATTAATTGATGTATCTAACCTTTAAGTTATAAGTGTTTATTTAGTATTTTTGGCTGTTAGGCCTTTTATTGTAAATTGATCTACCTCTGGTTATGTCTGTTAGGCATCTATAGTCCCTTTTATATAAATTCGTACATACAATCAAAACTTAATTATTAACATTTGTATAAACAATTATTTTTCTACATCTAATAACAAATTTATCTTGATCTCTCGATCACATATAACAAAATTCGAACTTATGAACATTGGTTAACTGCCTCACACTTCATTCTATGACAGTCATTGAATAACACTATTTGTTTCATTATTTTTCATGAACTCAACACATATTTGATATAACATCACATAAACTTTATCATAACATTTTTGTCATAATATAATACTTTTTTAACACAAAATTCTTATCTGTTATTACCATAAATTAAGTCATTGTTTCATTTTTCTGTTTTGTTTTTTATTAAACATATATCATTAGCTATTATTTATTTTACAGGTTCGTTTATTCTATTCAACACTACCTTGCATTCTTATTCAATTTTGTCTATGACTATAATTGTCATAATTGGGTCTCTGTTCTATTATGGGATTAAGTATCAATTTATTTATCAATCTGTGAATCTTCTTTTATGTAGCATAAATGCTATCATTTTTGTTGCGCTACAAAAGTAATGAACTAAAACTTTCGACAATTGCAGTTCCACACTCCACTGTTCTATCACTTCTTTGAGCACCAATCTACCCCCCAAAATTATCCCCACATCTTGCATTGACAACAAGTTTTTTATTTTTTATTTCACACTCGGCAAAACGTTTCCATACTCACTGATACTAAAACTTGACAATTATATTTGGTCACTTAATTCTAAAATTTCTTTAAATTTAAAATTATAAGCACCCAAACTATTTTGGTTTTTTTTTTCAAAATTTTTATATTTACATTTGAGGCTGACTCTAATTATCCTTAACCTAGACTATTATGGTGGTCAGTATCCCCGCCTGAAATGGGGGTGTTCTTACTATGGGGCAAATTTGGCGACAAATTAGATCTACTTTGTGAAGTTACTTCCCCTTATACCCAACTCTACTCATCCCCTTACCGTCCTCATTTCTCCAGACCCGCCGTCTAATCTATCGCCAAGTCCGCCCCTCAGCAAAACTCTTCATTTCGGCTTAAACTAAAACTACTGTCAATGGCTCAAATTTAATTTTACCATTGACACTGAAAATTTTTTAAATTTGTACGCACTGCCTTTTATTTAGGTGCAGCCTCCATTATGTACAAACACTCTAAGGCAGTGCAGGCACGTGACAGGTACACCAAGACCGCTGCACCTGGAGTGTATTAATGATAATTGGTGTCACATACCTTTTGGGGTCCCCCTCCCCGTTCAAATGTGTAGTTAGTTTTCTACCCATCTCCGAGTTCCGAATACCACGGCCAGGACTGGTAAGATCGTGACCGGCCGAAAATGGGGGAGGATCCCTTCTGTAAACATACAACAATATTTTAAACATTATTCATAAACATACCATAATTAAAGTGACCGATATAATTTTAAATTCGTCGCATTTTGAGTACCTACTATTTCCTGTGTCGCTGGGTTCCTCAACACATACGCATTCTGCATTTTTATTTCTACAATTTCATATGGTCCTTCATACAACAAGAAAAACTTCTTTATTTCTCTATCTTGAGCACTGGACAAATCATGCCGCTTTACTAACACTAACTGACCTACCTCATATTTGGTCCACTTACCCTTGGCATCATGTTTCTGTTTCCTTCGCTCTCCTCTCGTAAGTAAGTTCTCGTTAGCCAATCTAATTTTCATGGTTCTGTCCAAAACTTGACCTTCTGGTGGGTATTCGAAAAGTTGTTCCAATATCCGGGGCGGCCTTGTCCCCCTGATCAACTCATACGGCGTAAATCCTGTGGACTCATGGGTGGTACAATTCAGCCACTCCTCTACTTTTTTCACGTAGGATGGCCATTCTGTGTGTTTGGCATGACAGTACGCCCGAAATATCCTGCCAATCTCTCTCATCACCCGTTCCGCTTGGTTCGACTGAGGATGATACACTGCCGTATGCTTGGGTATGATGCCTTCCCATCCAAGCATCTGTCGCCATTTGCCGCTTATAAACTGTGGTCCGTGGTCAGATAATATAATTTTCGGTTTTCCAACATTAATCATGTAGTCTTTTACTATTTTTTCACTGAGTACTTTACTCGTCGCTCTCTTAAGGCTATACAATTTCACAAATTTTGAAAAAGTGTCTAGAACTACAAATACATACAATACACCCCCTCTACCTCTGGGTAATGGACCATACAAATCAACCGCAACTAGATCAAACGGTCTCTCAACTTTTATGTAATTCATCTCTCCTTCTACTTTATAATTCACTACTTTCGATTTCTGACATAAATCACACACTCTTAACACTCTTCTAACTCTCCTCTCCATACTCTTAAATATACATGACTCTTTCAAAACATTCGCACACTTTCTCGCCCCAAAATGACCTTACATGACAATCCCAAACAATTTTATCAATTAACCCCTCGGGTATAACTAACCTCCAATCACGCTCCCCACTATCTACTTTTTTAAACAAAATACCTTGATATACTTGAAATCGCTCATTATATTCAGATCCCTCTACCTCCGTTTCTAAACTAACAATTACTTTACCCAGTTTATTATCAGATCTTTGCATATTTTTAATATCACTTAACTTTTCACCAAAAATTTTATCTTCTCTAGCTAATCTAAAAATTTCTATCTCTTTAAGATCCCTACCAGTTTTGTTTTCTATAAAGTCTACTCTAGAAAGTGTGTCTGGTACCTTATTATCTGACCCCTTTATGTACTCCCAGGAAAAATTATATTGAAATAAATAAATACCTTTTTCTTTATCCGTGCTGCGACTACGTCTTTGATGTCTTACGACATGTTTCGGGAACACGTTCCCATCATCAGGTAAAATTGTTTTTTCTTCTAGTTCATAACGAACGTGTCAAGAATATAATAATTAAAACACATCAACACATAAACACATAACACAATGAGTTATGTGTTGATGTGTTTTAATTATTATATTCTTGACACGTTCGTTATGAACTAGAAGAAAAAACAATTTTACCTGATGATGGGAACGTGTTCCCGAAACATGTCGTAAGACATCAAAGACGTAGTCGCAGCATGGATAAAGAAAAAGGTATTTATTTATTTCAATTTCACTGCGACTGGAGACCAAATATAATGAAAAATTATATTCTTGTAAAGCTAATACCCACCTGGTCAGATGACTGTGTGTTAGCTTACATGAATTGAGGAATGATAATGCCTTGTGGTCCGTCCGGATTATTGTTGTATTGCCTAGGATGTATGTCCAGAATTTACCCACAGCGAACACAATACTTAAAAGTTCTTTTTCTGTCGTCGTGTAATTTTTCTCGGCAGACAGCAATGATCTACTGGCGAAGGCGATCGTTAGATGTTCATTATCGTAGCCCTCCTGGTAGAGCTCCGCCCCTAGCGCTACATTGCTGGCGTCGGTCTGTAAATAAAAAGTTTTATTAAGATCGGGATGATTCATCATAATCATGTGGCTAAACTTTCTCTTAATTTCGTTGAATGCAGCATGTTCCGTTTCTCCCCATCTCCACTGTTTGTTCTTCTGAAGTACAGCACTCAGTTTGGATGTTGTGTGTGCATAATTCTCCTGGAATTTTCTGTAAAAATTGCATAAGCCTAAGAAACTTTGTAATTGTTTAATGTTCTTTGGTTCGGGTAATCGCATTATGGCTTCTACTTTGTCCGGGTTAGCTAATATCCCCTCCTGTGTAATAATAAATCCTAAGAAATGTATTTCTGTTTGCAAAAACTTAGACTTGTCCCAATTAACTGTTAAACCCCCTTTTTTTAGCTTATCTAATACATACTCTATGTGTTCTAAATGTTCAGTGAATGTTCTAGAAGCTATCAAGATATCATCGACATATACTGTTAAAAAATCTAGATCCTTAGGTTGTAATATATTATCCAAGCATTTAATAAAGCTAGCAACACTGGTGTTTAATCCAAAAGGTAAGCGTTTGAATTGGTAATTCTTACTGTTAAAAAGAAAAGCTCTGTATTTTCTGCTCTCCGCTGCTAATGACACCTGCCAGTATCCAGCTGTCAGGTCTAATGATGTCATGTATTTGACTCCGCTGAACTTCTGTAAAATCTCATTAATGGGTTCCGGAGATTCCCAGTCAGGTATAATAATTTGGTTAATCTTTCTGGCATCTAAACATAACCTTACCTTTCCATCCTTTTTAATCACTACTACCAAAGGGTTTGAGTAGGGTGATACTGAGCGTTCAATTATGTCTCCCTGCATCATCCGGTCTAGTTCCTCCTGTACAGCCCTCCTCTTCGAAAATGGCACCAGGTAGCTCCTCTGCATGTATGGTGCATGGTCCCGAACTTTCAGCTCACAGATGTAGTCCTTCGCTTTCCCTGGTGATTCATCAAACACCTCCCTGAAACGCTCCACAACTGTCCACAGCTCCTCTCGCTGAGTATTCCCTACAACTACATCTTCATTAAAAAATTTGTTGGCTCTATCTGCCCACACACTCTCATTACTCTCATGCATCTCTCCCTCCTCGTTTTCTATGCTACCACTCTCTCGACAAAAATTTATTTTAGTCTCTATTTCTCCATCGCCTATCTGCTTATGTAACATTTTTATTCCCGTCACTCTAACTTCATTTACTACTTTTTTAAACTCTATTCTGACTGGTCTATTCCCCTTTTCAAATTTTACTATTTGTTTATTGAAATCTATTACGGCTCCATTTCTCTCCAAAAAATCATTTCCCAATATTACATCTAGACTCAACTACTAGAAAAGTGTTTTCAAATTCAACTTCATTTATTAGAATATTTAATTGTACTTGTCTGGTTATTCTCTTACTCCTCACCCCAGTTACCCCCACTACTGTAACCCCAGCGACTGGTAATGATGGTATATTCTTATTTATCTCTTTTATTTCACCCATGACAGTTTCAGAAATTACTGAGATCTCGCTACCTGTATCAATTAAAGTTTTATAATTCTTACCTTCAATGTTAATTGTCACCTCAGTCAATCCTGTTTTGCGTTCCATCACCTTGTTCTCCTCTTCTAATAATTCTTTTGCCACGTCTACCTTGATAATGTTGCTCGCATATTCGTTGGTTACTTGGACCCGGTTCTCCGTTGACAATGGTTGGGCCCGCTTCTCCATTGTCCTCCTTAGTTTCCCGTGTATGGACCGGCCACGGCTGGATGGTTTCCTCCTCTCCCTCTGTTGTAATGGACTCCTCCTCTTGGCGCTCCTCTATAAAATTCTCCTCCTCTCGACTGCTGATTTGGTGGTGGATTCATTCTCTCGTTCCTGGCGCACTCCCTGTTTCGATGACATCTAAAACAATTGGTTCGGTTAGCATAATTATCTGTTTCACATTCTCTACACCTCCAACTCTCGCCCCTATTGTCAAAATTTCCTCCCCGCGCTCCTCTATGAAAATTCTGTCTACCCCTACTCTGATGGTAATTATTATTAAAGCTTGGTACTACTGGTGTGTTTGAACGCCGCCCTATGTCGCGCTCCCCTATATTCTGTAACACGTCTAACATGTTCTCTAGCTCGTTTATATTGGTAATTTCTTTAGTCATTAACGTGATCTGTAGGGCAGGTGTTTACTAATGTGTCTTACGAATGATCGGAATGGTAACGGCGGTTCTAGATACTTGGCCTCGTTATATATAGTCATCACGTATATGGTTAGGTGGTTATTCATTCTGCCAAAATTCCCATTACCCATTATTTTACTCCTTAGGATTTCTTGGTCCTCTTCTGACCAGTATTTGTTTCGAAAAGCTACTTCAAAATCCTCGTAACTACCCCATTCGACATTATGTACTTCCGCCCATATCTCGGCACTACCCTTAAAACATTTTAAAATTTTCAATAGTTTGACCTCCCAGCTACTACTATTGAATCGATTAAATTCCCGTGTTCGGTTCAGAAATTGCATTGGATGTACTCTACGATTCTCACTACTAAAGGTTTCTAATTCTATTTCATTGTTTGTGTCTCGTGTAATGAATATGCGTTCAGTAACATTGTTTAAATTTTGGTTTCTTACTAAACTTAATTCGTCTCTCATACTACTAATGTTCTGTTCAAGTGAATATAATTTTTTATCATGACTATATTCAAATTGTATGTTATTTTTTGATATTACATCAATAGATTCGTTCACTGCTTGTATTTCTGTCTTACAATTATTTTCAATTTCATTTATTTTAAAGTCTACCTTATTTTGGTGTTCATCAATATTCTGACTTATTTTTTCAACTGTCATTACTACGCTACTCAGCTTACATTCAGTTTCAGTATTACACTTATTTATCTTATATTCTATTTCATTATTATACTCATTCAGTGAATTTATTAACATTTCATTATTCTCATTTATTTGCTTCTCAACTCTATCTATCTGACTATCTATTTCATTAAATTTAACATCTATCTTCTGTATTGAATCATCTAACTTGGTATCTACTTGGTTAATTTTATTAGTAAATTCTACTTTGGTATTTTCACAATGTCTATTAATCTCATTAATATCATTTTTTAATTCATTATTCTGATTTTTTAATACATTGAATTTAGCGTCAGAGTCACTCTTCTGTTCTTTATTTTGTTCTAAAAGTAATTGTAACATACTCATTACATCACTATTGAATTGGACGTTACATTTTGTTGAAGTCGGGGTCAATTGCACACCCGAATCTTCAGTTACATTACTCTGGTCACTTAAATTTATCTCTGCTTTCTCTTGACTCGCACTTGGAGTCGAATGTATCTCAAAATTACTCATGTTTGACTCATCAAAACTTTCAACACTAGTCGTTTCATTTATGTTACTTTCGTTATCTGCCATTTTTTATAACTGATATTTAGAATATTTTAATTAATCTAATTTTTTGTAATGTATTTTCTATCTCATGTTAACTTTGCGTAAATGACGCATTTTTATTTCATTACGCTAACCCCAAAACACACGTTTGCCTCTTTGTAGGTGCGGATTTTACATTAACAAAATTTTTTAATTTATAAAATCGTCCCTTTCGGCAGCGCCACTTGTGAAGTTAAATACAGTTTAAATATATACATACAAAATACAATTTATTCCACCTACCTGCAAAAGTTCTTTCTGGGTCCAGAAATCCGATCGCACGAACATCAGACGCAAACATGTGTTTCATAGGTTAGTGAAATGACTTACTCTACACATTTTATGAAGAGAAATTATGATTTTTTAATTATCAAATATTGCAACGTTAAAGGTTAAATTTTTCCAATAAATTTTCTCACATGGTTTTCCCAATTTTGTTATGGTTCATACATCTTACAATAGTGTACTTAAATTATGTTACTTACATCTATGTAGATAGCCCAGCCTGCATCACACTCTCTCACATTATTAACAAACCTTTAACACATTGAATCTAATAATATAAAAATACCCCTCCCCAGCCGGCACGCGGTTTTAGTTCGCACTGTTCGTTTTTCTCATTTTTGACTTTGTGATGAGTTCCGGATTCCACGGTTGTTGTTAACTGATAACTATTGGTTTCACTGCCGCATAATAATTCACAAAATAGAGTTTAAGACTGGAACTTAGAAAAAATCTGAAGAGCCCCTTTTAGGGCGGTGTCTGGGCAGACACGATCAGTGACGAACTGCACAAGCGTCTCTTGCAAGCGGGCGGAAATTGATGTCCACCGCCAACGAATTTCGTCGTCGCTCATAGTCGAGTTGTTGCAGTTGAGCGACCATGTGCCTGATACATAGTGGGTTTCTCTGTAGTATGCGCCGACGATATTTAGGCGCTTCCGGTTTGATGTCACTAAGGAGGCGGACCTTAATTTGCATATCCTCCAGCTCGGATTGTAGGTCTCACAAAAACTTCGTTTCTGCGCCATTTTCGATAGCGTCGGTTGATCTGCTTCGCGTCCCCGCCCGCGCGTATACCTGTGTCATGCGTACAGGCGCATGATCACATTCAACAAAGTTCTTGGAAATCTAGGGTGGCGGCATACCTGGACTGATTTCGCAACGTAATATTGCGTTGCTGCTTTGTTACAAACTGTTCTATTTGTCACGTGTTCTGGTTTGTTGGAATAAAAATTTACACAATACCTTTGTCAATCCCCGAAAATGAAATAAATTTAAAAATACAAATACCCACAAATTTGGACCGTTACATGGTGTTATATACTATAAAAACCCCAACCCACATTCAAAGTAATATTATGTTCCTGGATTTTGTTGTCCATGACGTACCCGTTGATTAACTAATTACAAATATAAAACTACTGACTCGGATCAGTAATTATTTATTGGTAAAAATGTTAAATACCCTGAACCAGAGTAGTCTGAACCAGTTTTCACTTATTACAAGCTTCATCAGAGGCTGCTGCTAGGAGCGCTCTCTGCCTTGTTTTTGGTGATGTTGCTGTTATTCGAAAGATCAATGTGTGTGTGGTGTGATATCTTCAAATAGTATGTGTGATTAAAGTTGTGTCTGTTCATTTAGGATGTTGTTTTTATGTATGTTTTGGTGGTTGTTTTGGTTTTTCTGTATGTTTGTATATTTGTAGTTGTTAAAGAGTGTCTAGTTTTCGGCCTTTTGTATGTATGTGTAGCATTTCCATGTTGTTGTTTTAGTTTGTGTATGTGTGCTTTGCCCCAGTGAGGTGGTTTGGAAAGGTGAATTCGGTGGTGGAGTGTAGTGCCTTTTTGTGTTCAATGTATCTCTGTTTGAAGCTATGTCCTGTCTGGCCTTTGTAGAATTTGTTACATCCTGAGCAGTTTAGTTTGTATATACCAGATAAACCAAATTTGTTTTGTTCTTTGTGTATTTTTTGACAGTGTGTGTTCTGTTTTGTTTGTAGTTCTGTATCCTGCTTTTTTAGTTTAGTTTGCGGCTATTTTTTCAGTGCGGTTATTGATATATTATGTTAGTGTTATGAATTTGTTGTTTTCTGTCTTTGTCTGTGGTTGTTTTATGTTTTGTGCAGGAGTTTATTGATTATTGTTTTATTGTATCTGTTGTTTTCTGCTAGATATTTGATTGTCTTTAATTCACCTTGGTATTCTTTTTCATCTAGTCAGATATTTTTAGTCTGTGTAGTCTGTGTGGGGACGGTTCTGAAGGCAGATATTTTGTATTGTATTGGGCGATCGGAGGAGTTTTGTATTAGTATGTCAGTTGTAGTGGGTTTTCTGTATATACTGAATTTGTGTTTGTGTTCTGGTTTTGTGATGGTGAGGTCTAGGAAGTTTGTTGTTTTCATATTATCCTAAACGAACAGACACAATTTAAATCACCCATATTATTTGAACACACACACACACACACACACACACACACACACACAACATTGATCTTTCGAATGGCAGTGCTGTCACCAAAAACAAGACGGACAGCGCTCCTAGCAGCAGCCTCTGATGAAGCTTGTAATAAGCAAAAACTGTTTCAGACTATAAGGTAAATTTACCAATTTTATAAGGTAATTTTACCAATAAAAATTAGTGATCCGAGTCAGTAGTCATACATTTATAATTAATAATATTATTTATATTGTATATAGGCCCTACATACATACATTCATATTTACCGTATATATGTAAAAAGTATTATTGGGATTGGTATTATTAAAACTATTTGTCACAAGAATAATATGTGTAGGTTAAGTTCATAGGTTATGTTACATAGTTTAAGTATGTATTTACGTTATCCACTATTTATATAAACTCCTGTATATTGATGAACACTATTTATAGAATACACTAAACTGTCCTGTATCAATGTACTATTACATTTTATAGTTAATGTAGTTTATTAATATAGTTTATAGTTAATGTTATAGTTTGTGTCTGGAATATTCTGGGCAGTAATAGTAAATTGCTCATGTTGGTTAAATGTCATTACCATACTAAATATAAATATGGTTTACAGTTTAGTCAGTCAGTCTTTACTGAGAGTTCATTTAAAAGTTAAGTTACAGAATTAGTGTGTGTATCTGATACAACATTTGTGAATGAATATTTTTTGTTGTTGTATAAATTATGATTGTGTCAGTAACTGATACCATAGTGTGAATTGAATTTTGTGTTTTTTGTATTTTATATTTTTAAGTGTAAAAAATTATTTGTGATACCAGTAAATAAACAAGGCGTCAACAGTGATAAAAGTGTTTTATTTAAATCGCTACTTTGAAGACAACAAAATTTGGCTACTGTGACAAGACTAATTCAGTTAAAGTTACAAAGTAGTGACCAAATTACGTTATAATTTAGTAATTGTGCATTGCGGGTGAAAAGATGGGAAGAGTACATGTGAAGAACATAACAACCATCAAGCTGAAGAACCAGTAGAAGAAAAAGGGCTTCACACAACAGGAACTAAGGCCGACCTGGAGATGCGTTTGGAACAGGCTATATGAGAGATTGGTGGGAATCCGTACGAATTCTTCATTATTGTTGAAGAAATGCCTACTGCAAAGGAAATGCAGATAACCAATATGTTTAATAAATTAATGGCAATAATTCAGGCCCAGTCAAAACAAAGTTCAGATGCAACTTGAGGCCCAGTCAGAACAGTCCTCACAAATTCATACTGAGATACTAGCTCTATCTGACAAGGTTATTCATGCAGAAGAATTACTGAAGGGCCTAGATGCCATATCTGCAAATAGAATACAGAATGCAGGAACAAGTGAATTCCCTAAAATCAGAGTTCAGTACCACAGTAAAGAGGCTGGATACAGAACTAAGTGCTCCAACTGGAATGTCAATAGAATAGATGATGAAATTAAGAACAAAATTTACCTCTTCTCCATACAGCCCAGCTAATAGTAACTATAATTTTCCTCATCAGGTTCCAGCAGATCCGAAAGTGATTAGAGAGAGTTTACTAGAATTCCAAGGTAGGTTGGAGGAATGTCCATCATCATACATTAGGAGCTATGTATCACTACTAAATCAACACACATACCCTAGGAAATTTATACTCACATCTTATCACATCAGTGAAAAGGATCGGCAGCCACCTGGTAACAGAACATTAAAAGTTTGAACCCCAGTTGGGTTGACTTTCAGAAATAATTAATATTTCTGATGCAGATTTGACTCTGATGCAGTCAGAGAAGCAATACACAAGAAGCTCCTGAGTATCGGCCAACAGGAATGTGAGCAGGCACATTTGTTATCCACTAATTACAGTTATTCAAAAGGATACATCCGGAGAAGACTGGTGATGATTCTGTTTCTTTTATAATTGCACTGCTCCAGTTTAAGATCAGATTGTTGGTAAAAGTGTCTCATCCCAAAACATTTGAAGAACTGTGGGACATCATGAGACAATAGAAGGGGACAAAACAAGGAATGTTGCAGAGGAGGGTATCCACAGAAAATGTTTTAGATGTGGCAAGGTAGGACATTTTAAGGAAATATGTCATATGATGGAAAACTAGAGCCGGACCATTCTAGGCTGGAGCAGGATGGTTCTGGGGATGTGATTTGGCTTCAGAAATCAATTCGTGTATGTAGAGATAAGTGGTTACACAACAGTGGCATTTGGTAGATTACTTTGGACTCTTACCAGCCCCGGCCAACCATGAGCATTAACATCAAAGACAAGTCATTTACATATGTACTTGATAACCAAGCAAGTCACTCCTTTATTAATATGAATGTAGCCAGATTACTTCAACCAGGATAATGATGAGGAGGGAAGCACGAGGAGGTCCAGAGAGCCGTCAACTACATACATTATCAGGTGGTAGGCCAGACATCCACACAGCAAAGTGTTAAGGCATAACATAGAATTGCCTGTTCAAATAATCAAGTATTTGACACCAGATGTTATTTAGGGTCATAACTTTTTAGATATTTATGGAGTGATTATAGACTATACTGCTAGTAAAAAATTTTTAGGGAAGAATAAACGGTTGAAATTGGCATGGTGTGACAGCAGCATTAAAAAGGAAACAACTACAACTACCTCAGTTCTAGATGATCTCCAGATAGGGTCCTTGGACAATGAAGAGAAGATGAAGCTCAGAGAATTGCTTAGTTATCCAGAAGTTACTATAAATAAGATAGGTTATACAATGACAATTAAACATTGAATTAACTGTAAGATGATACACCTATAAGACAAACACCCTATCCTACAAACCTAGGTAAAAGAAATAGAATGCCAAGGATTAATAGAACATCAAGCTGGGCATCACCCATTGTGTTATCAAAGAAGAAATATGGAACGTATTGACTGTGTGTAGACTTCAGGAAGTTAAATAACCAAACCACATCAGATGGCTACATGATAGCCTACCACATTTGAAGGACCTGCGAAAGCAAGTTAGCGGTTCGAAGGTCTTCAGTCACTGGATCTCAGCTCTGGGTATTGGGAGGTTATAGTTGAAGAAAGCTCCAGGCCAATGAAAGCTTTCACTATACCACGAGGGCTGTATCTGTTCAAGGTTATGCCATTTGGTCTAAAGAATGCACCAGCCACCGTCATGCACATGATGGATGAAGTGTTATGTAGCTATACTAGAGAATTCTGCCAAATACGAGGGAGGACCCAAAAGTAACGAGAATTTTTCTCTGGCAGTTGGTAGAATGCTAGTTCCGACTTCTCCCGCTAGGTGCCTTCACTAGACACCATTTTATATCAGTTGCCCTAGCGGCATTGTTGTGGAAACATTAGCGCGGTCAGTGTGACTATGCTTTGTAAGCGCTGTTTCACGTTTTCGGCGATTTTTCAATGGCAGACATTGACCAACCAACGTGCTAACATCAGGTTCTGTTTCCTGTTAGGGAAATCAGCAGCAGAAACTGTCGCAATGCTTCGGACGGCTTATGGGGAGGAAGCTTTGAGCCAGGCAAGGATTTACGAGTGGTTTTCTCATTTTAAAAGTGGTCAAATGTCAATTGAAGACGCACCACGACCGGGACGTCCCTCGACTTCCAAAACGGACAAAAACATTGAAAAAATCCGTGTTGCGATCATGTTTGATCGTCGTAGAACAATCGATGAATTGGAGGAAATGACTTGAATATCCTGGAGTTCATGCCAACAAATTTTGACTGAAGATCTGAAGATGAAACGTGTTGCAGCAAAATTTGTTCCGCGTGTGCTTTCTTGTCGGCTCAAAATCCTTGCCTGGCTCAAAGCTTCCTCCCCATAAGCTGTCCGAAGCATTGCGACAGTTTCTGCTGTTGATTTCCCTAACAGGAAACAGAACCTGATGTTAGCACGTTGGTATTTAATGTCTGCCATTAAATTAATTTAAAAATCGCCAAAAACGTGAAACAGGGCTTACAAAAATAGTCACACTGACCGCGCTACTGTTTCCACAACAATGCCGCTAGGGCAACTGATACAAAATGGTGTCTAGTGAAGGCACCTAGCGGGCGAAGTCGGAACTAACGTTCTACCAACTGCCAGAGAAAAATTCTCGTTACTTTTGGGTCCCCCTACGTATATCTGAATGAGATTTTGACATATGAAATACAGTAAGAATTTACATGAACACTCTGAAACTCTGTCATTTTTGTCACCAAAAGTGGAATATTGAGGTTATATCTCATACTTGAGGCCTTATACCTGAGGGCATAAAAAAACAGTCAGAGAAGAACAAGGCAGTTGAAAAAATGGAGAGACACCATAGTAAATGCCAAATTTGTCAGTTCCAAGGACTTTGTGCACCTTTTTTCCACATCTCGAGACAAAGGCAGCTCCATTAACAGACCTGTTGAATAAGAAAAATCCTTTCAAATGGACTGACAAGGAAGAAGAAACCTTCCATAAAAGGAAGCAATCTGCGGTACTCCTTGACTTGCCTACCTGGATACCAAGCAAAAGATCTGCCTGAAAACTGATGCCAGTGACATGGGATTAGGGGCAGTATTATTCCAAGAAAATGAGGATGGAAGAAGAGACATAGTGGAATATGCCAGTAGGAAACTGTCCCCACACCATGTTATTGCACAGCAGAGAAAGAGGTTGGAAAGTACAATGAAAAGTACTAGACAGTGGAAGCTCAATAATACTTATGCAAAAACTTGGCAAATACTGTAATGATGTTAAATCCTACCAATCTATTAGTCATCTACCCATCATGCAAACAGAAAATATTTGAACGCATGAGTGAGATTTGGGAGAAATTAGAGTAGCTCCAGTGAATTTTTGGCCTGGATAAAAAGTAAGCAAATAAAAAAAAAATAAGTAAAATTATCAGTACTACCCAGAAAAAAACTAACTGGCTGGCTAACAATGAATAAAACATGAAAGATAAAAGCAACTGACTACATAATAAGCAGTTGAGTAATCATTTTGAAAAAAAAGTGTCACTTTGAATACAAGTATTTCAGCACACAGTGCGCTGATTGAATAGCGCATTGTTGAAACAAATTTTGTTTTTACATGTTAGATTTATTTTAATTAATTAACTAACATGTTTACTGGAGTTGATGGTAATGGTTCTGTTATTCTAAGAGTAGCTATAGCAGGCAGTATTTGCATCCACCATTTTGTATCCTTTTTGATGAAAGGCAGAGTGGCCGCCTACACAAAACACTGTGAATACCTTGATTCTAACAAAAGAAGTTTCAGTTGGCTTTTGCAGCTTTAAAATTTATTTGTGAATGGTTTCTAGAATACTGTTTAATAAGAATATGTATCACATTCATATCTCTAAATACCATGTAACAGCCTCAAAACAAACATTTATGTAAACTCATTAAACATTTTTTTTGTTTAATTACTAACTAGATGAAATATAAATGTTAATATGATTTGATGTTAGCTCTTAACCATCTACATACAATTTATTGACTGCATAAACTTATGTAAATATATGCTACAATTTTGAGGAAATTTTCTGACAAATATCGTGTTCTAAGGAAACAAAAAGTTGTGTTCATAACTTTTTCTGCATCCCTGCTACACCCGCATTGTCAAAGGTTTTAAAAGACCAATATTAGAAAAAAAATAACCTATTCCAACCAGCAGTTTGGTTTCCAAAATGAACATGCAATCATAGAACAGGTACATACATAGTTGCTGCGACTAAGATATGATCTAGAGTACAGGCCATACTCTTCTTTGTAGTCATTACCCAGCCATTTGATAAGGGCTGAAATAAGGATTACTTTACAAGATTAAGGCGAACTTACTTCATACCTTCCTTGAAGTATTGAAATCCTACCTCACTGATAGACACTTCCAAGTGAAATATCATGGTGCCCAAACTAATCTGCCTAAACTGAAACTAATCTTGACCTAATAAAATCTGCAGTTCCATAGGTTAGTGTACTTGGACCCATCTCATACCTGATATACACATCTGATGTACCAACAATAAGATGTTATACTAGCTACCTTTGCAGGTGATATGGCCATTCTAATATACATGAAAATGCCATCATTGCCTCCAGATGCCCACAGCACTGTCTAACTATACTTGGAAAATGAATGGCATATCAAAGCAAATGCTTCACAAAAGTCATACCTGTCCTCTAGTGTTGCTGAATGATTACCTTCTATCCCAAAAGGACATGGTACAGTATCTAGACATATACTTTTATAGACACCTAACCTGTAAAGGATTACGGCAAAAGAGACTTCAAGTTGGTCTAACGTGCAGAAAAATATATTGGTTCCTTGGTTGCTTGTCTCAGTTATCCCTCATAAATAAAGAACATGTATGTGAATACCTATATGGTCATGTGGAATATAACTCTGGGGATTTGCCAGTTACTCGAATATTATGAAAATTAAGCATTTCCAATCCAAGCTTCTCAGAGCAAGCCACTGATGCTCCCTGGTTTGTCTCTAATGTTGTTCTCCACAGGAGACCTCTAGACACCAGCAGTTAATGAAGAATGTGCCATACAATATGTACAAGACAATATCTGAATTGACTGAGCATTCATCCAAATGAACTGACTGTGAACCTTCTTATTTAGCAACCAAGGAAGAGGCTGAAGTGTTATAATCCTTTACACCTACCTAACAGAGATTAAATTTCTTTTGTTTAGAGTAAATAAAAAAAAATTAGGAACACAAACACAATGGTTTCAATGTTTCCATATTAACTGTATTAGGAGTAGTGTTATTGGCTTCTCAATGTCATATATTTTTATCACTGTCAGACCTAGTACTTATTGTCTTTGTAATATAAATTGTTCATTTCATGGCTGTTGAATAAAAAAGTTCCCAAAATTCACAATGGGTATTCAGTGCTGCATTCAGAACAAAAGTCTACCACATTATGTAAATGTAAATATTGTTTGACTGGTTCGTTATAACAATAATGAAAAATTACCTAATGAAATTAAAAAAACTTCAAAAGGAAATTAACCCTTGCTTATAGCTAAGTAGAGTTTAGTATATCACATTTCATAAAATCTGTTACATAAGGAGTAAATACTTTTCTTCAGATTCAAAACAGATGACTTTAATGTTAATATGGCAGGTGGAAGGAACCTTAGTAAAACAAGTATACCATTATTCATATATGATGTTATTAATCATATAACTCAATGTAAAATCTGATTAATAAAATTAACTAACTAGCCAAAGGGTGATTAAAAAAATAAGAAATTTATATAAAAATATTTCAAATACTTAGGATTATGCTGCATTATAGTACTGTAATTAGTAAAGAACTGTTGGTAGAGAGTTGATAAACATTTTGTTAAACTTCTATTATTTTTTTTATAGGGGAGCAATACACCATGTCATGATTATTTTTATTCATTAAAAAATGTGTCGTTTTGTGCATTTCATCCTCAAGATCATCGTTATTTGGGCTTCGTAACTAAACATCCTCATATGCAGAGGTTTGCTTGTCATGTGTTCCTTGGATGTGAATCTACTCGCCCTGTTGCTGAAGCGGTTGGGTAAGTTTTGAAGTTTCATTTTGTGAACCAAACGTTCATTATTTGTAACACATCTTTTCTGTGATATCAGAGACTAACAGTTAATTCTGCCTTCCAAATATATATATGTAGTATTTATCTGAATCAAGCATATTTTAATAGTATACATATCTTCACAATAACGTTAACAACAAAAGATAAAGAATGAAGCACTCATAAACTAACACCAGAACACCTAAGAAAGGAATGATAACCGAGTAACTGTGTACAAAGTATTATATAAGGTTCAAGAACTCAATAAAACAATTAATGTAATTAACTCAGTAAACCAAAGAACAATAAGTAGTGATAAAGAAGAAAGTATAGAAGACAACTTAGTAACGTGATAAACCCAATAGATATGGTAAGTGAGAGGTATAAACAAGTCTAACAATGAAACCACGAATTAAAATAAAGACATGCTAAGCAACAAGACAGTGTAGACCACATTAATTACCAAATAACTTAAATGCATGAAGAACTGAAAAGAAACAAAATTAACAAAAATAGTCATTTTTTAATAGAGGTCAGAATATTTCACCTCACAGGTCCACCAAGTAAATAAAAAGCCTTTTTCTATGTCAGACAATATATTACTTAAAGATAATTAATATTTTCAAGGAATAAAAAGAAATCGAAACAAAAAGGGAAATATTATCATAAATAAATCATTGGGAAATAGGGAAATAGAAAATGCAAATTTAGGATTTAAATAATACAAATAACCTGACAAAACAATAACTGATGATGACAAATACCCAGAAGATGTAAATAGTTGTTAGTAGACATAAATATAATGTACAAATGTTCAACTTAGTATATAAGAAATAAGACATTGAGTATAGCCTTAGATTAAAACTATGAGGAGGTCTGCGAACCTCAAACAGTTATTTTGTATAAGTGAACTACAGACTGTAAGTCATATAGAATTACAAATATAATAATATTGAACAATAATTATAAAAATCAGATAGTGCAACAGTGTAAAAAGGCGAGAACAACAGTGATAGGCTTTAAAAAGTAAAAACAGTGTATAGTGTAAGTGAATAAACATATTTACAATATGAACATTGTATGAAACATGTAATTTATATGAAACAACAAGGCAACTAATATAGTGAAATAAAACCAAGGGGAAATAATTAAAAAATAAAGAATCTTCCGTTACAAACTTATAATATAATAGTGGCGAAGATACAATAAGATTCTATGGAATCATATTAATTATAAATTGTGAAATCGAACCTGTGACCCATAAACGTATCATCGCCAAGACCTGAAATGAATGAATTAGTGTTTTACTAAAAAGGAAGGTATTGTTGAAAAAATACTGAAACCAGACAGAACATGTAAGTATTACTGCTGGATTTTATACAATTTAAAGGCAGATACGAGACGAAATAATACAGAAAAACTATGGAAATAACTAAAAGAAGGATGTTTTAATCAATGGCACAAAAAACTTGAAGTCCAGGAGCGAAGGATCAAGAAATAAGCTTGTAAAGAAAACTCCAAGATTGGTGAGATTACTCCAATGATCAACCACGATATTTGAAAACATTTTAACATTTAAAGATCGAGTTACAGCGATATACTATCATAAAAACAATAAAAACTTTATAATAGTGAATACTAATTGTACACAAATAATTATTAGTATTAGGAGTTTCTTTTTCAATTGTTCATTTGTTCTTTTGTATGATCCAAAGAACCCACAGATACACAACATACATCAACAACCACTAATTACCAAACATTATTTATAAATATTATGTTTTATGATATGTTTACTATTTGTACTATACTTTGACATGACTAATAGTTGAACCCTGAGATTGAGATTTTTCATGCTCTACAACAGAAATGAGTTTCGAAAATAGTAAATAAAAATAATTGAATGTAACACAAGAATGAATAAGGAGTTGATTTTTTTTTTTTTTTTTTAACATAAGAGGCTAAAAAATTTTTACAAATTCGCAACCAACTTCAGGGCTAGAAAAAGGGAATTAAACCAAGATAGAATAGAATTATAGTTGTCATTTCTAGCTGGCGATCATACAAAAATGAACAAGATAGCGTCCAACCAGTGAGGCTGAAATTAGGGAAAAATTATTATAGTAGGAAGTTATAATTGTATCACAGGTAACCTGATTTTAGCTGGCAGCTGTTAGAAGTTCAGAAATGCACACAAGAAGCAAGTCCAAGCAGCGCGCGACGAAGGCCAGAAAAGAGTCAGCATGGAAGAGAAGGAGTCAACATCAGTTGAAGAAGTGGAGACGGGCGATAAGGCAGAAAATAGAGTAGAACCAAATGTGCAAAAAATGTTGGAACAGATGCTAGAAAAGATGGACAGAAATGAGGAGAATTTTAAACAAATGAACGAAAATTTCGACAGGAATGAGGAGAATTTTAAACAAATGAATGAAAAATTCGACAGAAATGAAGAGAATTTGAAACAAATTAAAGGAGATAGTAAACTAACTAATGAAAATTTTAAACGAAAGGAGGAACAAAATAAACTAACAAATGAGAAGATAGACAGTATGGAGGAAAGGATCAATGAACACTCAAAGAAACAAAACAAAGCTTTGAAGGAAAATTTGATAAAACAGATGAATGAGAAGTTGGACAGTACCAATAAAAAGTTAGAAAGTAAAATAGACGGTATTAAGGAGAGTAATAATGAAACTTTAAGGGAAGCTATAAAGGAAAATAATGAACAAATGAAGAATGAGTACAGACAAATAAATGAAGAAAATTTAAAACAAATAAATGAAAGAATTGAAAATGTCAATGAGGCAATTACACAAAAAATAGATGAGTGTAATGAAGAAAGAAAACGAGAAATCGCCGAAACAAATGAAAAAGTAGAAGGCACCAAGGAAACCATTGGATAGGTCAGAATAGATTTGGATACCAAGATAGGTCAAGTAAAAGAGAGTAGTCACGCCCAAATGCAATCAATAAGAACGGACTTCGGAGATAAATGTCGGGACATCGATACGGCCATAAGCGAAGTACGTGGACAGGGACAACACAACCAAGAGAGGATCGAGGGACTCCAGCGAACAGTCGATAATCGACCCACTTCTATTTCATACATCCAACCCATGGACAACCGGGAGGCTATCAGTTTCAAAACTTATAGAAGAAACCCGATGGAGTTCTTAGAATGGGTCAACGAACAGCTGATTAGAAATGGAGAGGACAGGTGGCCAGTGATACGGAGTTATCTAGACGAGCACTTCAGAGAAATTAGTGATAACTGGTGGACGGCTTTGAGACACGACCTCCAGAATTATGATGAACTTAAAGCGGCGTTCAAAGCAAGGTACTGGTCAGAGGCCACACAGAACGTTGTAAGGGATAACATTTGCCATGGGAGGTATGATGCTAGCAGAGGGACCACGCTCACCGCGTACTTTCTTGGAAAAGTGTGTTTGGCGAGAAACCTGGAGCCAAAAATCCGGGAGGAAAGTCTTGTCACCAAGTTAGCCTACCACTATGAGGACGGAGTGTCCAGGGCACGAACAGGAGGGCAAATTAAAATGGTACAAGCCATGTCGGCGTTGTTAGAAGAATACGAACGAGAAGGGTATTATAGGAGAAGTCAGCAGAGGTACGAAATCAGGAATGTGCCAAGCAATGACCACCACAATAGCAACGGAAACAATTGGCCAAATTTCAACAACCGGACAAATCACAATAACGAGGCGTACAACCGGCCGAATTTCAACAACCGCGGAAATAACAACAACGAGGCGTATTACCGACCAAACAACAACAGCCCAGGAAATAACGGAGGCAACCGCGGCAATTGACCAAATATCCCAACTAATCAATACAACCAGCCATACAACCCGAACTACCGCCAACAGAACAACAACAGCCGAAACTACAATAACAACCACAGCCCGCATAATCAAAACCAGGACTACCGAAGGGTCAACTATGTGCGAGCAGAGGATAATGGCAACATGAGACGTTTATTACTATTTTAATTAATATATTAAAGATATTAATATCCTAACTTCCACCTACCTTTAAAGTTTCGTTTCTCTAGGGCCAGGATTCTTTCGTGCGAACGCTAGATACAAACATGTGTTTCATGGGTTATCGAAATAACTAACGCTACACATCTTTAAGAAGAGAAATAATTAACTTTAATGATCAGCTATTGAACATATGGTTTAACAAATACATTTTTATGTCGTCAAATGTTGTGCAACTTTGTTCCCTACATATTACTTTTACATATACAACTTATACTAATTACTCATGCAAGATAGCCCAGCCTGCCTTTCACTCACTACTCACATTCTATTATAAAGCCCCCATTACCCCAATTACCCGATTTACTGCATGATATGAAATCCCCGCCGGCAACGCGTTCTTCAGTGACCTCGTGGCCTTACCGCGGTAACCCGTAAACGCCCCGTAAAATAAAAACTGAAACACAAATTCAGATTGGAATGTTCTGTCACTATTCCTCCATTATTACTGTCACTTGTTTAAAGAGTTTACGTCACTTTTCTATCAAAAAACGGATGAACTTTACTAGAGCATATTTAGCGCTGGTGTCGGCCGACACGCACAGAGTAGGACTGGGCAATGTGCTTGATTGAGCTGGCGGAAATCCGCATTCACTGCCAACAGATTTTCGTCGTCGTATAATGTTGATTTGCTGTTACTTATGAGCTCTATGCATGGAATATAGTCATTATATGCGCCACATGTGTAGCTGATATTTGCATGTGCCACACTGATGTCACTAGTAGTGGGCGGGGTTTAACGGCGTTTCCTGTATTTAGCTGGTAGCTGCGACAAACTGTTTGCTCCAGCTCCATGTTCACAGCTTCGGTTGAGTTTTTCACGGCGTCACTCCAGCGCCCCGCCCGGCTATGCTAAGTGCGAGCGTGATCACACATATACAAAGTTCTTAGAATTTCGTGGAGGTGCGAATTCTTGGCTGCATTACTCAACAGCAAATTGCGTCTATGCTTTGTTACACCACTGTTTCTCAACACGTGTTCTGTTATAATGAGAATAACATTGCACAATAATTTTCTGAAATCCCGCACCAAAACGAAACAAATAAAAATGTAAATACCCCATCCTGAAAGAAAATAAAATGACCCAAAATTGACACGCTACAATACCCCCTCGATGAGAATTCTGCTGTTCACAACAGAAGAAATCTCATCGATAAACCCCGAAGAGGACCGGTGAGGAACTGGTGCCCACAACCCCCTTGTGTTCTTAATCTACATGGGTACACGAACCCCCTGGCTCAGTTACCATGGACTCATCTGAACGAGATCACTGGACTTCTCCGTAAGAGATCCCAACACCGAGAAATCGAGCAGACTCGTACCACAGCGCACCTCACCTTCTAGCATGCTACCCCCCAAAATCCTCACTCCGTGGCTTAAATTATGCCAGATCCTCCACCGATATGGATCCCCTTTTATGCAAGCTGGGCTGCCTTTAGCAGATACTGGGCTTACACACACACACATTACATATCATACCTTGATAAAATCTTTAAAATTTACGAAAAATTAAAAAAAAAATCAAAATAATATACTTTAGCAAAAAAATCTCTTCCTTGTTTTTCTGTTTTTTTTTTTTTTTCAAACTAAGTTAAATTAACCATTTCTTATGACTAAAACATCCTTAACCTAACATGTGAACACTTAGATCCTAACAATACAATGCAATACAAAATAAATCAATAAAAATAGACATGGTTAGTACACACATAATAAAATAATCATTACTCAAAAATATTCCTTAACTGGCAGGCGAAAAATCAAGATTTTTTTTGTTTCAAAAATTAAAATTCCAAAAAAAATTTACATTTATGAAAATGTTTCCTTCATATTTAGACATTATTTTAAAATTGGTTTAAATTGATTAAACAAACAAATTAAATTGACTTCCTACTATACAAGCTTAGTATGTGTATGACCTCATCAGCTGATCGAAACTAGGTCAAGTCCAAGACCCTTGACCTACATATGTTATGTATGATTTCTATCTGAAAATACATTCAGCATCTGTAACAACCTAATTTGAAACACAAAACATACTAAAATAAAATAATAAAAATAAACAAAATATTATTATAAATAATAATCAAATTGACATTTAAATTATTTAAAATAAACAATTCTTAATTTTACCTTATTTCCACATTCTATCAAATTCTCTCCAAGTTTTGTCACTGGTTTAAAAAATAAAAATTTTATATTCTTTATCATAAATCTCTCTCTTTTTAACCATCTGATTCTACATTACTGTGGGTGATGTAAATTATTTATTCTCATTGACTGTACTACTTGATCTGTATACATATATCAACTCTCTCCCTCTAACTCTAATATTCATCAACTTCAACTACCATGACACCCATCTCTATCCTAATATCTGTCCCAAAACACTCTACACACGACTTACCATTGAACTCAATTCGCCGCCTTCTCTCAATAAAAAAAAATACTCTCTACCCCTTTGTAACATAGGATACGTGTTTCCCCCACCCAAAACTCAATTCCCTTATTTGGCCCCTGGATCCTACCTAAGGCGGCCCCTCCTCACTAAAATCGATACCAATTCCCGTCCCAACATATCATTTTGTTGCGAACTCCTACATTACACTACCCTCTAATACAAAATTGCCATCCCCAAAAATCTCAATCTCATTTCCTTACGACAAGTACAACAAAATAACAACATTGATTATAAACAACAATATACCACTCAAAATCTACAGTTATTCTCCATTACTACTGTGTCAAACAATACTTCTCAAAATTCTATAACATATATTACTTCAAAACAACATTTCGATCTTTACTTCAACTCTAACTTCAACTTGGACAGATCTATATGTCCCACAAAATATTTATCACCCAAAAAACTATCTCTTATTATCTTGCATAAATTGTTACTTTATTTCTCATTTTATCAAATTATTTTTCCCATTACTCCAAAACATCTGTAATGTATTAAAAACATTACATTGGACATTAATTACTTGTAACATTTATAACTAATATACCAGTGACATGTTGCTGCTGATCAGCTGATCTCCCTAACACAATTAAAACACGTCTTATACTTGAACAAATTATATGAAATATATATATATTTATTTATCATTATCTCTCACCTCCTTGTTTCCCATTTCTCTGATTCTGGTCATTCATATTAACCGCCTGCCAGACAGTTTAATTATTGGTTTAGTTTAACATGTACACACATAATGAAAACACATATTCTTATCAATGCTTAAATCTAACCTACGACAATAAAATAATACATTTAAAAGCATGTAATGAACACCTTATATTGAGTGTCTGAGCACTAGTTATTTAACAGAGCACAAGCAGTTTTATTTGATCAAAATTTGAATAAAAAAATTTTTATGTTATAAAATTTACATTCGTGGCTCATCTGAGCCACCCCCGATCCACACACACTATTTCCAAATTTATTATTAATAATTATCCTATATCATCATTCAATTATTATTACAATTTTTAATTATCTTTTTTATTGAACACAATTATTTCAAATAAACATCTTATTACTGAATTAAAATCTTAGTTACCTGTAAACATTTTTGTTATACATGATTCATATTGTAAAAGTTCCATACTTACAATCCATTTAACATGATATATACACAACATAGTCACCATACCACAATACTTTCACCTCATCTCTGAAACGTTTTACACAAAATTTAGTTTAAATCCAACAATTCATTTAATTACCAAATTCCTCTCGTAAAACCATTTGACTTCAAACAAAAATTCACTTATATAACCTTTAAATAATCAATCAAAATATTTAACATGTATCAAATTGTTTTACTTAAATTAATTACCAAAAATATAAATTACTAGGGGAATACCCGTGCTTCGCTACGGAGTTTCACGTTGTACGTAATGAAAATGTTAGTTTAATTAATAAAGTTCAATTAAAGTAGGTTTCTTAAAAATAAATAGCTGTTGCCCACGACTTCGTTCGCGTGGTCTTCAGTTTAATGCGATAATATATTTATAACAGAATCTATTCTATTGGGTTGCCATAGTAACCAAATCTAATAGTTTGGGGGACCCCCCAGAGGATCGTATCGAAAAAACACCTGTCCTATGTTGGTTCTCCCGTTGCGTAAAATATTTGTGCCAAGTTTGGTTGAAATCAGTCTAATAGTTTAGGAAGAGATGTGCAAGACCCCAAAGGACCCCCCAAAGGATTGTATCGAAAAAAACACTTGTCCTATGTTGGTTCAGTGGTTTAGGAGGAGCTGTGGAAGACCCCAAAGGACCCCATCGAAAAAACACCTATCCTATGTTGGTTCTCCCGTTGCGTAAAATATTTGTGCCAAGTTTGGTTGAAATCGGTCCAGTGGTTTAGGAGAAGATGTGGAAGACCCCAAAGGACCCCATCGAAAAAACACCTATCCTATGTTGGTTCTCCCTTTGCGTAAAATATTTGTGCCAAGTTTGGTTGAAATCGGTCCAGTGGTTTAGGAGAAGATGTGGAAGACCCCAAAGAACCCCCAAAAGGACCCCATCAAAAAAACACCTATCCTATGTTGGTTCTCCCTTTGCGTAAAATATTTGTGCCAAGTTTGGTTGAAATCGGTACAGTGGTTTAGGAGAAGATGTGGAAGACCCCAAAGAACCCCCAAAAGGACCCCATCGAAAAAACCCCTATCCTATGTTGGTTCTCCCTTTGCGTAAAATATTTGTGCCAAGTTTGGTTGAAATCGGTACAGTGGTTTAGGAGGAGATGTGGAAGACCCCAAAGAACCCCCCAAAGGACCCCATCGAAAAAACACCACTAATTCAGAAACCTTCGCGGGCGTGCGCACAACAACTCACCGAAGTTTCATTGCAATCCGATGAATGGTATAGGAACGCATACGGGACAAACAAAGAAACATTCATTTTTATATATAATTTCCTGGAACCCGATCGCAGCGCCACCTACCGGGTCCAATTGTGAATCTAAACCATCCAGGGACCCACTCAAACACACACACAAAATTTCATCAAAATCGGTCCAGCCGTCTAGGAGGAGTTCAGTGACATACACACGCACACACGAAATATATATATAAAGATATAGTTATCGAAACAATTACCATTAATCAATTACTGTTTTCAAAATTAATTCTGGTATTTATTTAAATTGCAAAATATTGATATTATTATTATCACAACAATCATCTTATGTACACACATTATTTATTTAACATTCCACAAGGCACACAAATAAATTCACTATATTTTATTTACAGACTTTTGTTATTTACTGTTCAGTTTTTCCACACTTCATTGTACAAATTTGCCATGTCAAAAACCATTAAACACAATGTTTATACTGTCTTTTATTGTTTTAATAGTTTATCCTCCATCGTCCCAAATAAGTCTTGTTTTTATATAACATCGTTCAATTTTATCACCACACAAATGACTGTTTTGTGTGTTGTAACCATACAGACTAAACTCGTTCATCATACTCAAATACTCATGAAACCAGTCTACATTAGGTATTTTTGTTAAGTCTCCGTTGGTACATACATTCGTGATCGGGTCAATTACTTTAGTCAAATCCTTATAATCATTGTTACTCAAATATACTTTTAAACTTTCCTTCCATTCATCATACTTTCTATTTAAGTTATATAATTCTGTTACTTTTTCCACACACAATTCTCTGCTTAACTCTCTTTCATCGCCATACCAAATCACACTTTCAACATCATTATTACCGACAGAGGGTACAACATTACACAACAAAAACAAACACCTCAATTCATCTATTACTACGGGACTCTTGCCCTTCAACAACACTTGTGACCACATTAAATCATCATCATAAACATCATAAATAATAAAGGGAAAATTTGCCCTCTGTCCCCACTCTACTACAACATTATTTTTCCTCTCTCTCTCTAACTCACTAACACATCTTAACATCTCATACTCACATTCCACAAACTCATCAGTACTCTCTGATATGACATTTTCAATTATATTATTATTCTCATTGTTTTTAACAACATCATTATTATCTATTAATTCTCTATTTTCACACCTGTCATTACAATTTTCATTTGTTTTATTTTTCTCTGGATTCATCACGACTACTTCCATTCTCTCCACACTCTGTTCTAATTTATTTAAACTGGTTCTTATTGTTTGATTAGTACTTTCTAAGCATTTATTTAATTCTTGAATCTCAGTTTTCAACTCATTAATATCCCTATTTTGTCTATCAAATTTGTCGTTCAATTTATTGTATTTGACATTAGAATCAATTTGTTGCTCTTTATAATTGCTATTTATATTTTCAGACATGGTTTTTATTAGATTAAACAGATCGTCCATCGACAACCCTTTCGCTTTACTTGTTACGGGAGTTGATATCGCTCCCGGTGTATCAAGAACAGATGCTTCTACGTTATACTCATTTATTGGCGTTAATTCTGTCTGAATACCGGAGTCAGCATTTACTTGACTCTCGGTCTGACTGTCAGATAAGCCGACTTCACCGTTATCTGCCATTTCTTATTTTATACTTGATATTTGTGTATAAATAAAATATAATCAATATAATGTATTATCTAACCAATTTTGCGTTAATAACGCACTTTTGTTTTATTCCGCTAACCCCCAAAACATGTTTGTATCTTTTCTGTAGGTACGGTCTTTACTGTTTTAATTAATAAAAACTGTCCCTGTTAACGGGAGCCATTGAGACGTTTATTACTATTTTAATTAATATATTAAAGATATTAATATCCTAACTTCCACCTACCTTTAAAGTTTCGTTTCTCTAGGGCCAGGATTCTTTCGTGCGAACGCTAGATACAAACATGTGTTTCATGGGTTATCGAAATAACTAACGCTACACATCTTTAAGAAGAGAAATAATTAACTTTAATGATCAGCTATTGAACTTATGGTTTAACAAATACATTTTTATGTCATCAAATGTTGTGCAACTTTGTTCCCTACATATTACTTTTACATATACAACTTATACTAATTACTCACGCAAGATAGCCCAGCCTGCCTTTCACTCACTACTCACATTCTATTATAAAGCCCCCATTACCCCGATTACCCGATTTACTGCATGATATGAAATCCCCTCCGGCAACGCGTTCTTCAGTGACCTCGTGGCCTTACCGCGGTAAGCCGTAAACGCCCCATAAAATAAAAACTGAAACACAAATTCAGATTGGAATGTTCTGTCACTATTCCTCCATTATTACTGTCACTTGTTTAAAGAGTTTACGTCACTTTTCTATCAAAAAACGGATGAACTTTACTAGAGCATATTTAGCGCTGGTGTCGGCCGACACGCACAGAGTAGGACTGGGCAATGTGCTTGATTGAGCTGGCGGAAATCCGCATTCACTGCCAACAGATTTTCGTCGTCGTATAATGTTGATTTGCTGTTACTTATGAGCTCTATGCATGGAATATAGTCATTATATGCGCCACATGTGTAGCTGATATTTGCATGTGCCACACTGATGTCACTAGTAGTGGGCGGGGTTTAACGGCGTTTCCTGTATTTAGCTGGTAGCTGCGACAAACTGTTTACTCCAGCTCCATGTTCACAGCTTCGGTTGAGTTTTTCACGGCGTCACTCCAGCGCCCCGCCCGGCTATGCTAAGTGCGAGCGTGATCACACATATACAAAGTTCTTAGAATTTCGTGGAGGTGCGAATTCTTGGCTGCATTACTCAACAGCAAATTGCGTCTATGCTTTGTTACACCACTGTTTCTCAACACGTGTTCTGTTATAATGAGAATAACGTTGCACAATAATTTTCTGAAATCCCGCACCAAAACGAAACAAATAAAAATGTAAATACCCCATCCTGAAAGAAAATAAAATGACCCAAAATTGACACGCTACAAACAGGAGATCACATTATCAAGGACGCCAGAGTTCCAGCCGGGACACCTACTGGAACCAAGACGACCATACCAACAGAAGGGGTGCCAGGACCAACGGAGGTAGAAGTCGAAGCCACGAGGGTTACCGGCGAAACAACTACGAAGATGACCATCACCAGCCAGAACCTAGACCGACGGTGAATGATACACACGTAAACCAAAACGGCAGGCGAGACGAAGAGTCCGAGCCGGCTTTAAACGCCACGCGGCAGTGAAAACACCCAAGGGACCCTCACTGAACCAACCTATTGGGTTAATTAACGCCGGACAGCAAGTTCAAAATACGAAAAAAGTTATTACAATTATTCGAAACAATTATTTAAAAAGTTAAGGGAGGCACCAATATAAATATTTTGTAATATTGTTCGACCACTATACTAGATACACAAAACTGTACCCAATCAACTGGGCAACGACGCAAAAGATTTTAACCATTATTCTTCACCACTATATCAATAAGGTAGGAACACCTAAGTCCATTATTACTGACCATGGGATGCAGTTCAAGGGTAACAGATGGAAAGAGACACTACGGGAGAATGGAATCAAGACATACAAAACATCTGTATACCACCCGATTAGTAACCCGGCCGAACGAGTTTTAAGGGAAGTAGGAAGGATCCTAAGAACATATTGTTTCAACCAACAGAGAAGGTGGGTGGAGTATTTGCCAGCTGCTGAAGACTTCTTGAATTTATCATACCATCAGTTTATTGAAACAACCCCGTATACAGCAATGTCCCAGAGACCACCACCCAGAGAGATAATCCAATTTCCAAATGGAGAAGAATATAAGTTTGATGAGATAAAATTCTATTACAAAACACTAGAACAAACTCAGAAAATAAAAAGCAAATACCAGAGGCTACAACCGAAGCCGGTACGATACCAAGTTGGAGATCGAATCTTATTGAAAAACAGAGAGCTACCCAATACAATGGAGGGTATAGCGAAACAACTATTATTGTTATACACCGGACCTTACACAGTAATGAAGGATAATAATAATAATACATACGAGATCATGGATCCCAGTACGCAGAGGAAAAAGGGGACTTACAACCAGTCATCCATGAAAAAATACTATTAAACAAATAAAAGAATGATCATTGAACCAAATAATGAATTATAAATGTGTTAAAAGAAGAGTGATAAAGAAAAGTAAGTTTTAATATAAACAATAAGAAGTAAATACAAATAATGCCCATCAACAATATTGTGTCAATAAAGAGCTAGAGAGTATGAGAAAGGAAATCAATACTGAAGGAAGATATAATGTAATCCATACAATGATAATGTGAAGAATCCCAGAATGTTTATTATATTTTAGTCGCACTAAGACTACTGTAAAGTTTTTTGATGATTGACTGTAGAATGATCCAGCAATCATATACCTGAGCAGACGATACGTTCCTCTGAACTCAGAAGGTGTAAGATGGACAGTGGTGAATCGGAGCCAAAAGAGCCTGCCCGACTGGTGCCAATGCACATGATAGGGAAAATATTAGGGAAATTAAATGTTTAAGGGATAAAACACAAAGAAGGAAGATAACATACTAAATAAAGCAAGTAGATAGTGAATTACATGAAGAAGAAAAGGGAAAATTATAAGAAATCAAAGAAGGAAGTTCAAGTAAAGAAGTGATTAAACTAATAAAATAGTTGATAATTTCATCAACACCTGCACAATATTTGCTGAAATGATCAAATTTAGCGTTGGGGCAATATGTAATAGTACATATCTCACAATAAAGTTAACAACAAAAGATAAAGAATGAAGCACTCCTAAACTAACACCAGAACACCTAAGAAAGAAATGATAACCGAGTAACTGTGTACAAAGTATTATATAAGGTTCAAGAACTCGATAAAACAATTAATGTAATTAACTCAGTAAACCAAAGAACAATAAGTAGTGATAAAGAAGAAAGTATAGAAGACAACTTAGTAACGTGATAAACCCAATAGATATGGTAAGTGAGAGGTATAAACAAGTCTAACAACGAAACCACGAATTAAAATAAAGACATGCTAAGCACCAAGACAGTGAAGACCACATTAATTACCAAATAACTTAAATGCATGAAGAACTGAAAAGAAACAAAATTAACAAAAATAGTCATTTTTTAATAGAGGTCAGAATATTTCACCTCACAGAGTCCACCAATTAAATAAAAAGCCTTTTTCTATGTCAGACAATATATTACTTAAAGATAATTAATATTTTCAAGGAATAAAAAGAAATCGAAACAAAAAGGGAAATATTATCATAAATAAATCATTGGGAAATAGGGAAATAGAAATGCAAATTTAGGATTTAAATAATACAAATAACCTGACAAAACAATAACTGATGATGACAAATACCCAGAAGAGACGATCAAACGACAGAAGATGTAAATAGAGTATAGCCTTAGATTAAAACTATGAGAAGGTCTGCGAACCTCAAACAGTTATTTTGTATAAGTGAACTACAGACTGTAAGTCATATAGAATTACAAATATAATAATATTGAACAATAATTATAAAAATCAGATAGTGCAACAGTGTAAAAAGGCGAGAACAACAGTGATAGGCTTTAAAAAGTAAAAACAGTGTATAGTGTAAGTGAATAAACATATTTACAATATGAACATTGTATGAAACATGTAATTTATATGAAACAACAAGGCAACTAATATAGTGAAATAAAACCAAGGGGAAATAATTAAAAAATAAAGAATCTTCCGTTACAAACTTATAATATAATAGTGGCGAAGATACAATAAGATTCTATGGAATCATATTAATTATAAATTGTGAAATCGAACCTGTGACCCATAAACGTATCATCGCCAAGACCTGAAATGAATGAATTAGTGTTTTACTAAAAAGGAAGGTATTGTTGAAAAAATACTGAAACCAGACAGAACATGTAAGTATTACTGCTGGATTTTATACAATTTAAAGGCAGATACGAGACGAAATAATACAGAAAAACTATGGAAATAACTAAAAGAAGGATGTTTTAATCAATGGCACAAAAAACTTGAAGTCCAGGAGCGAAGGATCAAGAAATAAGCTTGTAAAGAAAACTCCAAGATTGGTGAGATTACTCCAATGATCAACCACGATATTTGAAAACATTTTAACATTTAAAGATCGAGTTACAGCGATATACTATCATAAAAACAATAAAAACTTTATAATAGTGAATACTAATTGTACACAAATAATTATTAGTATTAAGAGTTTCTTTTTCAATTGTTCATTTGTTCTTTTGTATGATCCAAAGAACCCACAGATACACAACATACATCAACAACCACTAATTACCAAACATTATTTATAAATATTATGTTTTATGATATGTTTACTATTTGTACTATACTTTGACATGACTAATAGTTGAACCCTGAGATTGAGATTTTTCATGCTCTACAACAGAAATGAGTTTCGAAAATAGTAAATAAAAATAATTGAATGTAACACAAGAATGAATAAGGAGTTGATTTTTTTTATAACATAAGAGTTTAAATTTTTACAATATTCAAGAAATTAAATAAATTTAGCAGAAGGAAAAGAAATCTAAACATTTTTGTAGACTAGAAGGTACAATACCTAAATATAATTAATTCACTACCAACTCGGAACACACAGTTTTTTACGGGTAAAAACATAAAAGTTTTACCTTATAGCCTGAACTGGTTTTCGCTTTTAAAAAGCTTCTTCAGAGGCTGCCATTGGGAGCACTGTCTGTGTTGTTCTTGGCAACAGTATCGACTTTTGAAAGATCGATGTTGTGTGTGTGTGTGGGGTGTGATATGTTCGAATAATGCATGTGATTTGAATTGTGCCTATTCGTTTAGGACATCGTTTCTCAACCTGGGGGTCGCGACCCTCGAGGGGGTCGCAAAATAGCCTAAACAATAATGAAATCATTTTATGAGAAGAAATCATTTATTATAAACATTTTGCTTACAATAAGTACACATGTAAAGAAAAGAAATTAATGTGATGGTTGCATTTGTTTTTCATTTAAAAGTTTCTCCATACATGGATCTACTTTAGAAACACACAAAAGCAAATTGTTTTCGAGTGATAAAAGACGATTCCTGTATTTAGTTTTTAGCGCAACCATAGACGAAAAACCCTTTTCACAGAGATAAGACGTGGTGAAAGGGATTAATATTTTCAATGCTTCTGTGACTAATTTTCCATATTCATTTCGATGAGCAAGCCAAAACGTATTTAAATCTTCAGATGTAAATTGCAGTTGTAGCATTTTGTCAGCAGACATTTCGATGAGCTGGTCGTGAATCTCAACTGGTAACTTAGCAGTGGCAACAACGTTTTCACTAAACGGATTCAGTACCCATCTCTTCGAGAAATCATTTTTATCTTCCGGGAAATATTCCGTCAACTGAGTTTTTAGCTCACGCAAATGCATCTTTATGCAATCCAAACTGTGGCGAATAATAGTGTCTTGTTCATTCAAATTTTTCTCAATATAATCCGAAGTGAGTGAGAACATATCCAAATTTTTGCTTTGAAGGCGAATAATCCAGATATCAAGCTTCTTAATGAAAGCATGAACTTTGTCTGTCATTAATAAAATGTTTTTATCATGTCCTTGTAAATTCACATTCAAGTCGTTTAAATGCGAAAATACATCAGCTAAGTAAGCCAACAACAACATGCACTCATTATTCTGTAAAAACAATGAGAATGGCGTTAATTTATCCTGGAAAAATATTATTAATTCATCTCGCAATTCCAATACCCGGGTTAACACTTTCCCTCGCGATAACCATCTAACTTCTGTATGGAAAAGAAGAGATTTTTTATTTTCGCCCATTTCATCGCATAGTTTAGCAAACAGCCTGTTCTGTAATGGTTGGCTTTTAATAAAATTAACCATTTTTACAGCTTAACAAAGAATTTGATTGAGATTTTCCAGCATGTTTTTTGCGACAAGAGCATGTCTGTGAAGGAAGCAGTGCGTCCATTCCGCCCTTGGTATAAGACGATCTTTTAATATTTTCATTAATCCACTGTTCTTTCCTGTTATCGCCTTTGCACCATCACTACATACTGCAATACATTTTGTCCAATCTATGTTAGTATAGTTTCTAGTAGCTTCATAAAAAACATCAAAAAGACATTGTCCTGTTGCATGACCCGGTACTGTTTTGCAAAACAATATATTTTCTTTGATTGATGTGTCCCTATCACATTCATACCTCACAAAACATAAGAACTGAGACATGTTTGCTACATCTGTTGATTCATCAAATTGAATACTAAAAAATTCACATGAACTCACTTGCAGAATTATCTGATCGCGAACATCGGCAGCCTTGTCATCGATTCGCCTTGATATTGTGTCATTAGATAGCGGAATTTTTTCAATTTTTTTGCTTCTTCTATGCCTATTAAAACACTGACCATATCAATTGCAGCAGGCAATATGAGGTTTTCGGCGATTGTATGGGGTTTGGACATCTTAGCTACTCTTAATGCTACGAGATGAGATGCTTCAAGTACACTTTTATCAGTATGGCTTGACTTACAAATAGAAGTTTGTTGATTTCTCAAGGTATGTAATTTTCTTTCGAAAAATTCCAACGGTTTGTTTTTATGAGCCAGATGTTTACTTTCCAAGTGTCGAACTAATTTTGATGGCTTCATGCTTTCATCGGAGAGAACTTGAAAGCAAACAACGCACTGTGGCTTTCCATCCAATGAGGTAAAACCATAATTTAAATAACTGTCATTGTACAACCTTGTCTTTTTACCAACCGATTCACTGGATGTAGATGGCTCACTTTGTTTTTTCACAAATTTATCCATTTCGCATAAGAAATTAAAAAATAACAATTCAGTTTCACGGTTGACCGCACACCAAAATAAAAGCACCAGACGCACGCTTCGCATTCGAAACTTAACTGAAGTTGTGTAATCGCAAGCGCCTCTTTTATACTGGTTCCAACTTGATGTGTACAAAGAGCACGTACACATCAAGTTGGAACTTGTAAATTGCTCATGTATGTACACGTCGGCATACATGCATGTTCATACCCGTCGCTATAAACGCAGTGACATAAAATAATAGGAATAGTCGTATTGTGCCGTACTTTGTTCGGCGCTTGGTTAAAACGTGAAGCTCGGTTGTATGGGCGTGTATCATTTCTTTAAAACTGGCGCGTTCTCGCCGTCATTCAATGCTTATGTATCGCGCGTCGTCGCTGTGTGTACGTAACCCGCTTGTTAGAAGCAGTGACGAATATTTGGTTGGCCTGCCCAGCTGTTGTACACAGTAACCTGTTTAGAAGCGAAGTTTTGTGGGTGAGGATTGTGATGTGATCTGTCTCATTCTGTTCCAACCCTCACCGAGGAAATTTCTCTGGTCTCGATTGACGGCATCCGATATGTTCTGCCTGGTTGAAACATCCACTATGACAAGATAGATTAAAGCAAGCTCCAGGTGCTCGACCAATGGCGAGATGGGTTTTGGGGTTGGCCGAAGATCTGCCAACCCCTTGTGCAGAGAAGCTACATGAGCCGTGAGATGCCGTCAGTTGGGACACAGACACACACTTGGAGAAATTCTGCCCCCAGAAGTTATCAGTTCAAGCTACATCCTAGTCACAGGGCCACCTAGTTACATTGGACTATCCAGGTGTGATCTTTCTATATTTAAATTTATCAATATCATCTACCACAATACTGTGTATCGGCAGACGCTCTCGGAAACAGACTTATAAAACCCACATTTAACTTGCACAAGATCTGCAAACACACATGTTAAGTTTTGTGCCTGCATGTTCTGACACTGTATACAACTAAGCACCTTATGTTATATTTCACAAAATTCTTATACTATGTAAGGGAATTGCACATACACATGTACCTAGATGAACAGCTCTAAGTTTTCCCATTTTTTATGTGTTCTATGTATCTGAGCGTTGGTTATGTCCTGCTTAATCACGTCCTGCCATGTGGGCATAATTCAGGACTTGGGGGTGTCTGACTTTCGTTCATGTATTGTGGCTTTAACAATGATTATGACTTAATTCTCTGAGTTTTTGATACAAAATTGTTGAATGAACTTATAAATTTCAAGTTATCTTGTTCTGTTGGGGGCAAATCAGTTTCTTATGATTATATGAATTCTCACCTCAGATGTGACACTAACTGTGTGAATTTCTAAGCAAATTTCTAAGCAAAACAAACTGTGCTGTATGTTTGGAAAGGATAAAACTATGGAAGTAGGATGTAATAATACTGATTGATTTTTGTAATTTTATTTATTTATTGTAATTTATAGTGTATGGACCACCACTTGTTATACATAAGTTAATGTTATATTTTTTTAAATATTTGTGTTGTAATATAGGATAACCCAGGGTTAGTTTTAAAGGACATAAAAATTTAATTACCAAAAGATCATAATAAATGAAAATAATACTATGAGGGAAATGGCAACAGGAAGTAGTGCCGGGTATGAATACTATTCGAGACTAAATAAATAATATATAAATTTATTTAAAGATAATAAAATGATAAAATACTTATATACAATGTCATAAAAAATTAACCAAAACTTATTATGTAAATTAAATGGGTGTAGAAACCGGAATGGAAAGGAATTATTTTTCCATACATAAAATATAAATTTATAATAATTGTGAAATGCCTACATAATAAAAATACTATGTGTTACTAATAGTGATGGAAAATAACAAGTATTGTTAAGATATAAAAATTTTGAACTAAACCGGAGAGTTGAAGAAACGATGCGACAAAAATTATAAAAAATAACCTTTTTTGGGACGTTGGAGGAGTTGAAATTAACGCAAGATTAACAAACAGAGTGACCACTATCTAATTATACCTGATTAATCCAAATTAAATGGTTATATACATTAATAAACAGTGGATGAAAACCTTCTGAGGATCCAACATGGTTCGGCCTAGTTCTCGTTGACAATTGGAAAATACTTCAGACGAAAAGGAAATTATAACGCAGGACGGACCTCATCACAGAAAAGCTGCAATCCAGTAAGAACCATACGGAGCGAGGTAATATAAACATTTTTTCGTAATAATTCCAGAAGAAAACTCGTTTTGAACGGTGAAATAGAACAAAAAATAATCATTTGATCATATGTTTTTCAAAGTAAACAAATATACGCTGCTCTCTTACGGCAATTCCTGGAACTACATACTACATGAAAAATAAACAAAATTATTTATTAATTTTTCGGTATTTGTAAAGCGTAGTAATTATCCATTTCTGACACTCTCGTAACACAAAGAACTTACCCTGAACCCTGGGGAATTATTAAGAATAATGTAATAATTGATGTTTTTTATTATAGCGTAAATTGGGTAAATAACAACATATATGTTTTGCTCCTTAGACAACTCTATGTTTACTCGGTAAAGTCGAGATGATGTTTTTTTCCAGATAAGATTAATTGTGATACCT
This sequence comes from Magicicada septendecula, assembly GCA_034769895.1. Lineage (NCBI taxonomy): Eukaryota > Metazoa > Arthropoda > Insecta > Hemiptera > Cicadidae > Magicicada > Magicicada septendecula. Next base: position 456,706,977 of record CM068367.1, read on the forward strand.
ATATCTTGGTGGCAGGAGACAAAAGTCAATAATAAATAAAGCAATATTATTGAAAATTAATCTTGAATAATAAAGTGTTATAATTTATTGTAGTGGGTAGTTATAATAAATTTCAGCACAACAAACAGAAGAAATCGTCTCAACTGAGTGGAAATAATGATACTTACTCTCTCTTCTGCATAAGGCTGAACAACTTCCCTCCTTGACCACAAATCACACACTCTCGATTTCTCTTCAGATTGAGTAAAACAAAATAAACAAAATCCTTTATTTTACCTTTTAAAAACAACGTCAGTTATTATAATTCATAAGTGGCGACTGCGGAGAGGCGGAAACATTAACACCTCTCAACAAAAAGCAGTACGTTACAAGTGTGACGCGTACAACGTGAGGCATATAATATAAACTCTACTATACCTCACAAGTGTGACGTTACAATATATAATGTGAATGGTTATTGCGAGAGGGTTGCTGCAGGAATTGAGTGTGTGTTATATGTATTAAGTATGTGTTTATGTGTAATTTTCTAAAGGGGGAATATGATAATATTAATGATGTTATAGCACATGTGCTGAAATAATTGTAGACAGAGCTAGCAAATTTAACATTAAACATCAAATATCAAATATTAAATACTGTAATGTTTATCTTTGACATAGTGTTGCATCAAATATCAGATATCACTATCATTCTTTGAGTTGCATCCATTCTTTTTTACAAGCCACTGAATTAAGCAGTCACTCAGTCACTCATAAAATTATGGTGTTGTATAATAAATGTATGTATGTAATGATGTATGCCAGTCAACTATTTTCTTTTGAATTAAGTGGATTATGGATAGCACTTAGTCTTTGATAATTGTCAATCATTTATCAGTCTGTAATGCAGTGATGTATAACATAGATATGTATATTGCAACAGATCGAATTTTATTATTCTAATAAGGATATTGTGAGTGTGTAAAAATCGATACAAGTCTATTATGGAGGAGATGAAATATTATTTATTATATACTTTATAAAGATGTACTGTATAATGTATTTTAAATTGTCATGTTTTGATAGTATATTAAATTGTTTGTATTGTTCAATTAATATAAATCGCTTTTACTTGTTTGCTGCAACGTCCTCCTCTCGTCTTGTCAGTCCCGTCTCGGCGTCCTCTTCTTCCTGTCCCTCCTTCTTGGTGTCCTCTTCGTCCTGGCGTCCTCTTCGTCTCGTCGTCCTCTTCTACAGCTTCACTCCTTCCTGGTGTCCTCTTCGTCTCGTAGTTAACTTGTACAGCAAGCGGCTCCAGCGGCGATATTTCACAGAGTCTCGTAGTTATGTTTGACTCCTAGAATTTGAATTTCATTCATTCAGTTTATTATTAATTTATATTTTATAATGTCTTAATCTCAGGCTTTATCTGGTATTTACTAATGCGGTGCGTTTAATGTACACCTTCCATGATATCTTGTAGTGTCTTTAAGTTCCCTACGCGGATATCTTAACTTACACGACACAGCACTGTATTTTATTTTAAATTTTATTTAATTATTTACCCTCTCGGTTCTTATCGCAAAACTTCATTAAGAATTTCAAGGTTTATAGTTTACTTTATATAAAATATTCCTACGTTTGTAAGAGAACAACTCTCTTACCCGGGCACAACTTCCCCTTGCAACGTCGACAGACGGACTGTGTCCAACCTAGCTCTGCAACGTATGAATCTCACTGAATTTGGTGTAATTTGATAGGCTAAGCCCAAGTCACATGATTGATAGAACGACCAGATACACTTATTTCATGAAAAACTTTGTATAATTTTGCATAGTCCTGCATGGAAATTATCTACAATTATTATTACCCTATCATTGATAAGAGTTACACTTGAGTTTTGCTTTACTTAAAAAACCATATTTCTAAAATAGTTACAAACCTCAGAGAATAAAAAAATCGAAGCTATTTACTTAAATAATTCCTTGTCAAATTTTCATGTAAATCGGTTAACTACCACTGCCGCTATAGCGATCGCAGATTATCACACCTGCACACGCGCACCAATTCATATAAAAAATACATGACAATATAGTACATTTTTTTATGAAGAGTTTGGTGTAACCTACAGTATATGCTTATCAATTTTTAAATACAAAACTTATGACTAAAAAACAAAATATTACACAAAACAAATTTAAACAAGAATATGCTCGTCATTCATGTACTCTGATATAAACAGCATATCTTATCATCCTGTGTTCTGTTGCAGGATTAACCCCTCCACGTGTAAAAAAAAATTTTTTTATATGGAATACAAATTTTTTTTTTAACCTAAATTGACATAATTTCTTCCCAATAATCATAATCATCTAAATAATAACATAATAACTTCAAAAATCAAAATAACTGAGTAGCTTCTATCAAACAATATTTCCCCAACTGTCACTTTGACAGCTCTAATTGTAAACAAACAAAAGCACATGGCTGCTTATCACCAAACATTCCTGAACACTGATAAGGATGTCAATTTCAGACGTCATTCGGCCATATCTACAGTTCAACCATACATTTTTCAACATGATTACAATTATTCTTAATTTACACATAATTTTATACAATTGCATAACACACATACTCCTATATCCTGGCATATTAGATTCAATTATCCTTAATTTAATTGTCTGCATATGCATTCATAAAAGACGAATACACAGTGCTGTACAGTGAATCTCTGACTGTATAAATAACACCTGTATTACATTTCATATGTGGTTGAAAACACTCAGACAGTTCTGATCTTCTGTCAGAATTAACCTTACCTGTGTGCTTTTCCTCAAATGCACCAGCTTTAGGAACAAAACTGTTTTGTTTACCCAAGTATTCAACAAATACCTTATTTAAATATTCATTTTTACAATTGTATGGACTTCTCAATTGTTTATAAATTTCATTACTGACTGATAAAACATTACCAGAATGGATCTGCATCTTACAGACACGGTACAGCAAATAACATTTATTGTTTTTAAATACTCCACCGTTTACCCCTTGATCATACCAATCTGGATAGATGTGAACCAACACTTTGATAAGGTTTTCCCTATTTCTCATTTCATATTTATTTAAAATATTATTTGATTGTTTTTGTTGATCAGCTGTTATCTCCTTATCAGGCGCTCCACCGTTACCCGCTATCTTATCAGCTGGTTTCTGTATGTCGACGGGACTACATCGGTCAACCGCATTGTTACATTCACTTTCCTGCCTAAGAGAATAATTCAACTTAATTTTGGCTTCACATTCCCTGCTGTGAGATTTATTCCTTTCTAAGGCGGTCTCACTACTACTACAAATTAATTCTAATTTATCAGCTATACGTTTTTCAGTTGACTCTAAAAGTTGTTTATTTTGTTTAGCCTGTTCATGAACGTCTGTATAAATTTTTTTATTCTCATCATGAAGTGATTGTAATGACTTATTTTGCTTTAATGCTACTTCTTATGAGAGTTTTTGCATATTTGCTTTATTTTCGTCCGATAGCTTTTGCATATTGGCCTTACTGTCTTCGGACATCTTTTGCATATTGGCCATTAAAGCCGCTAATGTATTTTGTAATTCTAGTGATTCGGCCATATTGATTATTTATTTTTAAATTTATAAAATATTATAGTTTTATTTATAGTAACGGCAATATTTTTTTATACATATTATTTCTAATAATGTCCGTTTATGTTATTTATTATTATAGTCCAGTCTCACAATCAAATGTAAACAAGCTTAATCTAACACAGATAACAATAATAATTCAACCTCCATACAGATAATTACTCCATTGTTCAAATATCTGATAAGAGAGAGTATTCAAACTTTTATCTACCCTCCCTGATAACATAGAACAGCATATATAAATAGTTCAATGAATGTAGTCTCTACACACTCAAATAAATATTTCTTTTTTAAAATTAATTCAAAAATCGAGCTCAACGTTGGCAAGCGCCAAATATCCTTATGCAACAGATCAAACTTTATTATTCTAATAAGGATATTGTGAGTGTGTAAAAATCGATACAAGTCTGTTATGGAGGAGATGAAATATTATTTATTATATACAAATATTGTTTATAAAGATGTATAATGTATTTTAAATTGTCATGTATTGATAGTATATTAAATTGTTTTTGTATTGTTCGATTAATATAAATCGCTTTTACTTGTTTGCTGCAACGTCCCCCTCTCGTCTCGTCAGTCCCGTCTCGGCGTCCTCTTCTTCCTGTCCCTCCTTCTTGGTGTCCTCTTCGTCTCGTCGTCCTCTTCTACAGCTTCACTCCTTCCTGGTGTCCTCTTCGTCTCGTCGTTAACTTGTACAGCAAGCGGCTCCAGCAGCGATATTTCACAGAGTCTCCTAGTTATGTTTGACTGCTAGAATTTGAATTTCATTCATTCAGTTTATTATTAATTTATATTTTATAATTTCTTAATCTCAGGCTTTATCTGGGTATTTACTAATGTGGTCCGTTTAATGTACACCTTCCACGATATCTTGTAGTATCTTTAAGTTCCCTACGCGGATATCTTAACTTACACGGCACAGCACTGTATTTTATTTTAAATTTTATTTAATTATTTACCCTCTCGGTTCTTATCGCAAAACTTCGTTAAGAATTTCAAGGTTTATAGTTTACTTTATATAATATATTCCTACGTTTGTAAGAGAACAACTCTCTTACCCGGGCACAACTTCCCCTAGCAACGTCGACAGACAGACTGTGTCCATCCTAGCTCTGCAACGTATGAATCTCACTGAATTTGGTGTAATTTGATAGGCTAAGCCCAAGTCACATGATTGATAGAACGACCAGATACACAAATTTCAAGAAAAACTTTGTATAATTTTGCATAGTCCTGCATGGAAATTATCTACAATTATTATTACCCTATCATTGATAAGAGTTACACTTGAGTTTTGCTTTACTTAAAAAACCATATTTCTAAAATAGTTACAAACCTCAGAGTATAAACAAATCGAAGCTATTTACTTAAATAATTCCTTGTCAAATTTTCATGTAAATCGGTTAACTACCACTGCCGCTATAGCGATCGCAGATTATCACACCCGCACACGCGCACCAATTCATACAAAAAATACATGACAATATAGTACATTTTTTTATGAAGAGTTTGGTGTAACCTATATGCTTATCAATGTTTAAATACAAACCTTATGACTAAAAAACAAAATATTACACAAAACAAATTTAAACAAGAATATGCTCGTCATTCGTGTACTCTGATATAAACAGCATATCTTATCATCCTGTGTTCTGTTGCAATATATATTTCAATTTTACTCAGTGGCAATTATTTAATTATACTTTGTTATATCATGTATGAGACTAGACACCAAATAAACTTTGCACTTGTTATTGTTAATAAATTTTTTCATTTGCAAATCCTGTCATCCACCCAGTGGACATGTCTGAAATTGTAGCTTGGGTCTTTGCACACTTTATGCTTCCTCTAGGTTCAATACCTAGTTTTAAATATTATGTCTCTCCCCTTTAAAAAAAACAATAAAATAAAATAACAAAAAAAATTCATAAAACACTCTTTAAAATAAAAGGGGGGGTTTCAGTATTACATTTTTTATACTGTCGGTATTTTCTTACTTAATGTATAAAATTAGTGCAATGTGATTATATAATATTAAATAATTTTTTACATTTATAATTACAGTCAAAATTCAATTAGTAATAGTAAGGCTTACTGTTATTATTCCTTTGGGTGGGGGGGGGTCGCGAAATATTAATTTTATTTATATTTACTATTTGGGGGGTCGCGGAGCTAAGAAGGTTGAGAATCGCTGGTTTAGGATGTCGTTTTTATGTGTTTTTTATGAGATCCTTTCAACAGTGATAATTCTGTTTGTGATTAACAGTTGAAAGGAAGCTTAGGGAGGAGTTAGAAATATTGAAAGAAAGAGAAAAAGGGTTAGACAATTTAATTAATACTAAAATTAAATTTGATAATGAAGAAATATTTTATAACATAATTAAAAAGTAAATGGTAGAGGACAGATAGATAAGATTAAGAATTAAGTTGCATAGGACTAATTGGATGTTTTTAAAATAAGGGTGTGTGACTGGCCCACAAGTGTGAATGAGAAAGGCGGTTAGGTTTAAAAGGAATGCACACACACACACACACACACACACACTTAAACACAAGGAATTTGCTAGAAAAATATGTAACTGTCCAGATGGGGGTGGCAGGGCTCAGAGGTTGGGAAGGGACATTGAATTATAGCTTCTTGTGAGTGAGCAGGGTGGGGTGGGTTGGGGTGAAGGGTTTGTTTTCACGTCTGTTTGTTCATTTCCGATGTGACGATGAGCTGTGAAGCTTGAAAGCGCTAATCGGAGTAATTTTTATATAGTGGTGTGCAACAGTGATAATTCTTTTGTGATTTTAACCACTAACACAATTTTCTTCATTACATTTCCTTATAAGGGTCAGTTTATTTATTTTGTGATGGTCATGTCTACGTCACACTGGCTGATTCATACCATTCCAATTTCGAAAGTCATATCTTATTCAGTTTTACATAGATCGTATTATTGCACAATATGAAAATAATTATACCCATTTTGTACTGTCCAAACATCTCCACTGGCTGTTTTAAGAACCATAAGAGAAGAACAAGGTAATGAAACCAAAATCACTAAAACACACACACATTGAACACAAAAAATATTATGATGCAAATATAATTAAGTTTGCATTCATTTGAATCTCCAAGTTACAGGCAGTCTATATAAGATAAACGAGTAGTGATCATATGTGTGGTGGTCACATTAATCATATTTGTATTTATACTTGTACTTGCCAGTACTTTGATATTGTGTGTTACATGAGTTCTTTCTTAATTTCAGGCGGGCGTTCCAACGATTTTACACAAAATTCATAGAGACTGCTTATCCCATAGAAGATATTTACATAGAATAGGTAATTATCAAATTATATATACCCAAAATGTGATAAAGCTATGAATATCTAAAGAGTTTCATAAGGGACACACAGACCAAAGAATATCTTCAAGACTAAGACTAGAAGAAAGTACACAAAATATATGGTAATAATTGGTTAATCAACGGACATGTCATGGCCAACAAAATCTAGGAATGGTATTAATTTTTTAAAAGGGCAATTGTGTACAATAAATTATAACATGAGAAATTTAAACATCTAACATTGTTGTCTTTTTGATTGTGATAAACATACACCTAAGTGATGTATATTCATAACACTCTATAACATATGCAAATACTATGCCAAAATAATATTTAAAGCCTGTAAATCCCTGTACTTCCTATTTTTTCTGGCATAAATTTATACAGTAAATGTAGACATGTATAAAGAACTGTAATAGAAAATGTGTATATACTGAATGTACTTGAGAATGAATCTAAGTGAAAAACTTTAGATTTTACAATATGCTATGCATTCTCATAATTATAGTATGTGTGAATTCATGAGAAATGTTGCTATCTTCAAAATGTTAAGGATTGTAAGGTTACTATTAAAGCAAATTAAAATATTTTCTATGACTTTAATACTATCAAACCCGATACATTTAAAAAATATACAAATATGAAGTATCAGTCCATATCTATAACATCTGTTCATATTTCCTGTTTTAAAAAACGTACAGTACACTCTCACTAATCCGGCAGATATCAGAGCACGGTAATGCCGGATCAGTGGAAATGCCAGATTAATGGATGGTTATTAGAAAATAATGCATTTAAATGACAAAAAAGTAATGTATATGTACACAATGGTAAAAGATGAAAAACTTACACGAGATTAAAACATTGAATTAAAAATATAGTAAATTATCTTCTATTTTTTTCTTGAAATTATTCAAATTATAGTTTTATGTTTATAATCTAGTCAAATGAAGGAAAATGAAACTTGCATAGTAATGTACAGTACTATTCCATCGGAATGAAAAAATGTCAGTTTTCTTCTGTTTCTTGGATTGAAACACCCCTTTAACACTTTTTCTTGCAGTTTTTTCAACATGAGAATTTCACAAGCAGACATGTCATTTTTTTCTGCCCACTTAATAGAAGTTGTGAAGGTGTCCACTTCCATATCATGGCCTACTGTATGAACAGCTTTCACTGCTTCTCCCTCTTCCTCCTCCACCTCTTTCCTGGTCATCACATCGACTATTTCATCATCTGTCATAACTAGTTTTTTCATCTTCGTCCCCCTCCCAGCTACTTATTTACATCATCCATTGTTAAATCATCTGTTTTGTCTAAATCATTGTCATCTCAGCAATTGTATCTCACAACTCGTGGAGTTCAGCATCTATGTTGTCGTTATCATCCACATTGAAAGATTCCTCTTTTTCCATGCTTTGCCCATTGTCCGTTTTGTTCTCCTTATTTTTTTTATATTGCTCTAACAATCCCATGTCGAGCCATAAATTATCCTACGAACAAACAACTGTTTTTTCAGATAGATTTTCTGAAGCATTTGCAAGAGAAAAAACCACATCTTTTAGACTGAATCACATTCACATTCATACTGTGGTCTTTAGATAAAAACCTTGTACAGTAGACTTTTTTGTACATTTTGACCATTTGATTGTTTTGGTCCATGGATTGTAAAAGAGGAGTAACATTTGGGGGTAAAAACATTACAAGCACAAAACCATCTTTTGATTTCATATCTTCATCAGGGTGACTTGGACAATTATCCAAAATAAGCAGGGCTTTTTGTGGCAATTTCTGCTTCTTGAGAAATCATTTCATTGACGGTACAAATTATTCATGAAATCACACTGTAAAGACTGACTTCTGACTTAGTCATCCATGCTCTCCTTTGGCTTTTGAAGACCGTAGGGGTTTTTGCCTTACCAAGCACTAGCACTAACAAGTCCAGTTTATGCGTACCACTCGCATTGGAACAAGGCATAAGAGTCCTTCACCACTTTTCGTCCACTAGCTTCAGCATGGTGAACAATGTCTTTTTAGGCAAAAACCACAAAAATAGACCACTGTCGTCAGCATTGTAGACATGGTCGGGAGTTGAACCCAGTTCCTAAATGATATTTAAACATTTTTCTTTGTACGATTCAACTGGGTCAACATTACATGACAGTTTTCTGCCCATAGTACTCAACAGCCGAATTTCCGAAATGCTTTTTGAATTTTTCCAACATACCTTCACTAGCCTGAAAATCATCTTTTCCATAATTTTTCTGTAGAAGAATTTTGCTTTTTCCTTAAGAATTTCTCCCAAAATAGGCATATGTCTATTAGTATGCTCTTGAAGGAACCAAGTGTATAGGGTATCTTAAACTTGAGGGAAACTCGCCCGTTTTTTAATGTTTTTCTTACACGTTTCTCATTTTAATTGTTTTTGAAAAAATGTTGTAGCTTTTCGCTATTCTTTCTTATGTTGTGTATCATAGCACGGTCAACACCATATTAATTAGCGAGGTTAACTAATTTATCACCTTTTCAAAGTCTTTTTAAAATCTCGTGTTTCTGAAGTAGTTTTAATGTTTTATGTTTTCTTTTGCACTGTGATGGCATTTTTCACTCACAATCTTAAATTACATAAACATGACAAACAATTACACTAAGAAAGAAAACAACTACAAATAAATGGCACTGTACACAGCGAGGGATTAATGATGCAACTGACATCTATGGTCAGCGACTTGTTCCCCCTCCATGCTCGCCAGCACCCACCTGAAAATGCCGGACTACTGGAGGGACGGACTACCACAGTGCCGGATTACAGAGGGTGTACTGTATGCACACAAGCAGGTTGAAATTATTTATGGCTAATGTACATTTGTGTGCACTATAAAATTTACATTTAATAATAAATTCAGTGATAAGATTGATATAAATTGGCACATTTTGAAAAATAAATTAAGTTAACAGTAGTGCATTAAAAATTCTACGAAGTCCAGCCTTACGGAAAATGAAAGATGTATCTGATTGAAGACCTGGTACAAAATTTATTTATATTTCTCTTAGGCAATTGGTTACTGTAAGTAAAACCATCCCCTTTTTATAAATTTAATTTTGAAGCATAAGGGACATGGTTTTTTTTTAATAAGTCACTATTACTACCATGCACTTTTGCACATATAAAATGACTTTTATGATAATAAAAAAATTTCCTGTGTTTCTGAATGGTCTTCTGAATAGTTTTCATGTTTGTCACTACAATTTCCAAACAATATTCTTCTATTCAGTGCATCTGAGTATTGGATATATTCTGTTAGCAGGAGTTGACAGTGTAGCACAGAAAAATCATTTACAGATAACTTTCCAAGTGTTTTTTGTTCAATTGTCAATTGACAAAGTGATTACCTGTCTTCATTAGCATAATTTAAGAATACAGTAGATGCCCTCTTGTCCAGCCACCTCGGGACCAGACCCTAGGCCGGATTACAAAATGGCTGGACGAACCGAAAATATGCTATAATGATGAAATAACGCTCTTTAATGAATGATCCATACAATAAATGACCCAATACAGTATATATAAATTACTAATAATTATAATTACTCATGATTTTCTGTTTCGGCGCCAGTCATTAACAGTACTCTTGCCTACATTAAACCCTTGGCAAATACTCTGGACCGATTCGCCCTTATCGAGACGCTGAAGAACTTGTAATTTTTGGTCCATAATCATGAACGTGTGTTTTTGTTTCGCATTCATGTCGGAAAACGTTTTTATTTATACAGATACATACAGTATTACTAAATACGCATATATATTTACACAGGCCATATACACAGAACTCACAACATACGACAGACATCCGCACATGAACAAAAGTGCGAGTGAACTGAGCTACATATATTTTCAGTTTAACAAGTTGAGGTCTGTCGCTAGAGGTTCGTCTAGACTGTGTGACTCACCGTATGGCTGGCCAAACCATCCGACGACCGATCCAACTGAGGCTGGACTAGAGGGCGTCAAATGTATATTTTTGAATACCGTACCCATTTTATTGCATAAATCACATGTTGTAATGCGGTGTCACCATTCTAACTCTTACTTATTTACCATCGTCTCTTCTTTTACTGTCCAGATACTTTGGAAATTGTTGGTTAACAATACTTCCCCTTTACCTGCATGACCAAAACTCAACTTACAATTTTAATGATTTTAGTTCAGACTCACGTCTTCCATTATAATAAGTTCAACAATCCGTTTTATATGTACCATCTGATATTTTGCACTCTCATGAAACAAATCACATCAGCATTGATAACATATTTAAAGACATCATTACCATCACACCTGCTAATTACAGATGCTTTGCTTTCAACTAAAAAAGATAAAAAATTATTTTTAATATCACATTTAGCAGAAAGAAATGGGAAGAGGTTCTTTTCTCTGAAGGAAATTTGTAATAATTTTAAAATGATTGTGAATAAATTGAATTGCATAGAAATAATGAAAATATGAAATAACATCTTGTAATTTATAAAATTAAATTTTATTATTGTATATGATACTAATAGAAATAAAAAATTAATAAGATAGAGGAGTTTCATTTTTTACACACACACACACACACACCAATACAGAAGTTTACTCTAAAACAGAGCTTAGATCAAAATTGTTTTATATACAAATGGTAGGCGTACCTCTGAAAATGACAAATATTAACAACAGATTACAAATTATAAAATTTTAATTCTTTCTATGATGAAAAATGAGTTAATAAAAAAAATCATATAAAGTAATGCTGTAAAAATTGCAGAACTTGAAAATTAAATTAATAAATATATAGGTGTATAAAATAAATCCTGGGAAAATATGAGTAGACAGTGTGTTTTAGCCAAGACAACATTGTATTTAATAATATTACACATTCTTATGGAATTAAATAATCACACTTAACACTCTAAATTTTTTAATATTGATAAGATTTTGTTATTTATGGGGTTACTTTTTGGTACATAAAATGAACCGTTCATCTTTAGAATTCATTTTACTTATAAACTACCTTGATATAACAATAATTTTCAGCAACCAGGTAAATAAATGTTCAAAATGTATAAAGACGGTGGTTCCAACATATTTCTTCCTTTAACATTGTTCTAAGTGTTTTGCTTGCATATTCTGAACTGTTGACTGATATCCAGTATATTACTAATATGAATAAAGATAACTTTTTTCTGCCCTTTTTTTAGTATCTTTACAATACTGCACTTGGTCAGTTCCTTTACCAAATGCAAAAAAATATAATTTTCTTAACTGCTTTTTAATAACACTAAAATTACTATTTCAGTTATTAATAAATCACTTTTTGCTAGAGTGGAAATTTTTTTTAAACTATGAAATCCTTGTATTGTGTGATTCCTATCTGCATTCCATAAAACAGTCTTAATCTTTTTTACTAGATGCAATTCATTACATTGCTTAATATAATTGTATATGTCATTTGGCTGCTTTCACACAATAATTCTAAAATATGTACATGTTATTAAATTATTTTTCCTCATATTATGAACCGAAAAAAGGATTACCCACAACTGTATCAGATTGTGGCAAAAGTGTATCCTGACAAATATTTTAAGCATTGAAGATTCTTCTAGTAATGAAGATACAATTTCAATTGTTCAGAATTAGTTATATATTTTTTTTTGGCAAACACAAAGATGTAGATTTTCCTTACATATTCATATATTTCAAGTTCTCCCTCAGCTACTCATGTAGTAATTTTATTTCAGAACTTGTCCAAAATCATACTAAAATACTTGGATTTTAAGTGTGGTTCCTTAATTTAAAATGAATCATACATTTTCTGACAATTTAAACAGAGAAATCTACATTGTCAAGATGAATAATATCGCACTCTTGAAATGATAATGTTTGATTATTCAATGGTGGAATTATTGGTTTGGAGTGGCTGTGTTTTTTCCATTTACAATTTTCTCATAAAGTGTTCAGCATTGAGAGCAGCGCAGTCATTTCAAGCTAACATTGTCAAAATCCACAAGAAAACTTCATTTATCTTTTCGTTTTTATTTTACATGTTATATACATTACTCTGAAGTTTTATCTTACTATAGTAAGGCACTGTACAAAATACAACATACAGAATATAGTATTATTAACAGTACAGTATAAAACATTAAGTTTGATTTGCTATTATGCAATATAATTAAGACTTTTAACCAAGAAATTATAGTGATTGTTTAAATTAAGAAAAGTTTAAATTGATAAATAATAAGTAAATAAACAGTATTTGGCTAGATGGTTGTTGAAGTCCTCTTAGCTGCATCAGAATTTGATATTTGTAAATTTGCTTTTTATGAAATAATTAACACAAAATGTTAAGAACACATATTCAGACATAACTAGTCAAAAAAAAAGGCAAGAAAAACAATAATAGTTTCAGAATAAATGCTGGTAATGCAAACATTCAAATGTGATTCAGTTGTCTTGGAATCAAATCAGAATTTAAATCGAAATTTGTCTTGGGATATCACATTTCTCTGTGGCCAGAAGTTCAGATCACTGAAACCTTAGTCAGTCAGGATGTCTATGAAATTATCTGCCATTATTTTCAATGGTATATCACATTGATCCTATGGACTATTCTATCTGCCCAGGTTTGTATCCTGCTCATTGACCACTTACAAACAATTAACACAAATAATTTATTAACAAGATGTATTCAAATATAACTAATCAAGAAAGATGACAAAAAATGGTGATAACTGATTAATAAATAACACAAACATATCATTCAGTTGTATTAGAATCAAGTCTTAAGCATAAGTGCGTTAGGATACCACAGTGTAAGCTTTTGCAGTTTTAATTACATTACAAGTACATTTACACATTTATTTATTATTCACTATCTTTTTCCCTCCTTTTTTTGATTTTTTTTTTACTGGAACAGGCAGAAGAACTTGCTGCTTCAAAATTCATTTACTGAAACCATACAAACCTAAAATGATTGAAGTTTTAATCATTTAAGCACAGAATATCTAATTCTATGTTAAAAAATTATTCAAGGACACATGTACAAGTGCATTTAAATACTGAATTCTCTATCCCTGAAAGCATAACAGTACATACTTATGTCCTTCCTTTACACAAGTGATAACAATAGAAAATGAATTAAAAAAGCCATTTCTCATAATTTTGCACTAATAACATGACCTTCCTATGTGTTTTTATGTATTAGGCAATTCTGTTTTTATGTTTTATGTTCTCCGTTCAATAATAACTGTTTAAAATCTATATAACAAAACTACAACATAACCAGTTAATTGTTTGAAAGAATTATTAATTTGTTAGTTTTCTGAATACTTATTCGGCAATATATACTAATCTTTCTCATCCCTTTTTTTTAGTTTGACAGAACCCCAGAAATAATTTTTAGTAATCATGGTAACAATTACAATTAATGTGATAGCAATCTGTAAATAATATTCAAATAAAACTTTTCAAAACTCTTAGGAATAGTTGATTGTTTAATATATAATATACTGTACTAATCTTGTTTTGAAATGTAAATGAAATCTAATGTGGATCAAGATCAGAAGCTGAGAAAAGCTTCAAATATTATTTTAATTTCCTAATTTGTTGAATGTAGGAAATACACCTACCTTCATGAAATATACATCATAGGCACAGAACAAATACTTCTCTTAATGATACTAGTAAGAAATGTTACAGTCAAGTGTAGTGAATTCTACATTTTATATTAAAGGTTACTCATTAGCATATATTTTTTCAATAAAATCAGAAAATATATTTCTTGAAATATTTGTAATTCTTTGTATTTCTTGAAATACATCACTCTTTTTATCTGTGTTACTGTATTTTTATAAACATTATGTTACATTATCAAGAAAACTGAACTGTAAATTATTACAAAGACAGACTGAAACAAAATACACACATGAAAAACTATGGTTAAATTTATACAAGGTCAGAAAAAACACATTTCATTGTTGAATCATGTCTTACAATTTACACATAATAGGTACCGGTATAGAATTATTAGGTTATTCATCTTGAAAAAATTTTCTTTTCAACATTGATTTCTTTCCCGTTTTAGCTAACACTACTAATATTGAAATAAAGGTTGCATCTTATTAACCACTAAACCAATGGAAATTGTGCAGTATACTAATTCAGAAAAAACTGTTTATTTTTTACCAAACAAGATTTATAGTGGAACCCTAGTGTCCGTCACAGAATTCTACTTGATAGCCCCTGTTGTGTGTGTAACTATTGTCAATAAATGTGTTTTAATGCCTTGTAGATGGATGCTGTCAAATATATACCATAGGCACACAGCAAATATTTCTCTTCATGATGCTAGCAAAAAATGTTATAGATCAGGAAGGGTGTTAGTAAGGGGAAAGAGAAAGTCAGTGTGTGGCTGCAGTCAATTTGTACAACTGTGTTTCTCATCACTCTTCAACATTTAAAACAAACCACTCCCATCCTTTTCATAAGTAAAGTAATCGGTGAAAGAAATAGATGTTTGCAGAAAGGATGTTAAGGGTACGAACTGCTGACGCAACATTACTGTACTGTACAACAGTGCTGACATAACAAATGTATAGGTTTAAATAGGAGCAAACATGTTGAAGATGCTTACTATACTACATTGCTGTGCAACTTACTGTTAGAGTGAGGCAAGAACAAATTATTTTGTTTTTTCCTCATGGAAGACAGCAATGTAGTAATGTGGTGTGCTACCTGATTGCTTCACTCGAATCACATAACTTCCCTCACTCCTCTAGCGCCTCTCTCAAAACATCTGTATATCAAAACAGTATTGAGTGTTTCAATTACAAAAACACTCGACATTGTCAACTAGGTGATCAAATACCTACTTTGGATGAAATACTTTCTTCAATATTGTCATATTACAGTTAGTCTAGTAGGTGGAAATGTTTGTAAGTGAAACATTTATTTAACACATATAATAGATATTTTTATTTTACTGTATTAAAGTTGATTGGAACAGAATTTGAGGCATACAATTTTGAAAAGTTTAGTACAAATTTTTAAAAATAAATTACTGTACAGTATTTGTAAAATTATATACATATATATATTTTAAATTTTTACGTTTTTGTATCTTATGGTCAAGACCAGTCTTTCTACTGCCAAAACTCGATTCGATGATAATTGTTCTTGCAATTTCCAATTTTTATTTTGAAACTTTTATAAATATATTCAAATGTATCAGACCTCACTCTCATATACGCATGAAATCTCTCGATCTTTCTTTATTTGTTAAAATAGGTGATGATATTTGCCTAAATCTTGTTTTCTCTAATTTATGGAGTTAGATAAGACCATCATTGGTGGTTTGAGAAGTTAGATATTAGCCACCATTTTGAACTTAAAGAGATATACGTGTCGTCACTGTCACTATCACTTGATAACATAATGAGTTATAATTTAATGAGTATATTTCAATCAATCAATAAAAACTATGTATAGGCCTACACATATACATAAGTAAAATATATAAATTTTTAGAATTTATAAGAGACAAAACGGTCACTTCTCTCATCTGCAACAATGAAAGTAAGCTGACTTGTCATGATGTCTCACAGTAAGAAAACGGTCACTTCTCTTACCTGCAACAACAAAAGTAAGCTGACTTGTCGTGATGTCTCACAGTAAGGATAAACTCCTCAGTATGTTTGTCACCTGCCTTGTCGCGATGTAGTACAGTACAGTAATGTCTCACAGTAAGCTGCAGTCTACAAGTAAGGCTGCATCGACATGTTTGTACCTTAAGAGCAGATGGCTGCAAGTACTGTAAAAGTATTCTGTTCCATGAGGTTCTTATACATCTGTACAAGACGTGAAAAACATTTCTACATATACGTATGGAATCTTCAATGAGCAATGAGCACAGTAATATGTGTTTAACTGAAACTTTGAGATTTGCTTCGAAGACCTAAAGAGAATGTTTTGAACCATAATTCAAGACCTTAGTTGTTTTTCATCAGACTTAATTTGTTACAGTAACTTTACTTTTAAATGTTTGTTAGTGAAGACCGTGAGATTTGTGTTAGGTTACTAAGCATTTCTGCTTACCATAATTGAAATACAATTTATTCAAAAGGAATGAAATGCATGAATAATAAATTTGTACATACACTATAAATATTCGGCGATACAACAGGTGGTCCTGCATCTCTATAATACTTACTGTAAAGGCACCACTGGTACAGCTTCTCCAAATAACTGGTTAGTATTTTTTTTTCTAATTGTAGAACAGAGAACCAGTTAAATCTCAAACATTTTCTTTGGTTTTCCTCTTGTTTCAACAATAGTAACAAGTTCCATTAATATTCTCTTAATTACTTCTCTATCAAATATACCTGTATTAAATAGGAAAATGAGATAATTCCTCCTGTCATTGATAGCAGAAACACAAATTACATTAGAAAATGTTTTTAGAATAACTAGAAAATATTTTAAACACTGAAAATTAAGTCTCCACATGTTTTGTTTTTTCTTTCATTGTTATGTTGTCAGATGTTTGAAAACAATCAATAATAAATAACTAAAATGTATTTAAAATCAGTTTACACATCACATGTTAAATTTTTTTTTATTGATCGATCAAAAGGAAACTGGCCTTGACTTTTCCAAACTCCTTGGAAAATCAGATAAGAAATATCCTACTTCAGAACTAACAGAATGATTAAATGAAACATAGGAATGTGTAATGCTAATGGAAAATTTTGTCACACTCATAATATTTAAGATTCCCATTCCCCCTCATTTAGAAAAAAAAGATACTCATGATAATTATGGATTAAGAGCCTTTCAAGTATTATGTAAGCATTCTATGGGGGAGGCGTGTTCATAGATCAGAAGAATGCTTAACATAATACATTAAAAAATGATCATTAAACGGAACAATGCTAGATGACAGTAAGAATCAAGTTGAAGTATAAAAAGTCTGAATGAACTAACACTTGAAGAAAATTGGATTCAACATCACCCAAAGTGGAACATACCTTCATTTACTTCCAAGAAATTTTACTATTGTGGGGGGATTTAAACTGTCCATGTTAATCTTTCCCAGACACAGTTGGATCAGTAACATTATATTGGCAGTCATTTTTCTACAACATCTTTAGGTTATCTGAGAAGTCTAGCATCCATCCTTGGTTCTGGAAAAGTACTTTTTCTTGCTCAAGGTGACAAAACTCGAGTTTCTATGGGTCTCAGAGGTGCAAAAACAGAAGCACCTTTGCTAATGCATATAGAATATCTCATTTCATTACCTGACCATGTCTAAGTAACAGCAGAGGTTACTTACAGTTTCAAAACTAACAGTTTCAAAAACTAATACTGTGCAAAGTTTTGGTATCCTGGTACTAAAGTAGATCTGATGACAACTGGATATCCGCAAATCAATTAATTCTCTGGGCAAATGCTCATTACAATCAGAAGTGAAATGCACACTTTATTTCCTACCAGACCAGGTCAGAAGGTGATATTTTTGCTGTGTATTTCTCCAAGAAGTACTGATTATTTATCCCTTCATACACTCCAGGATTCACTAAATGCATTTAACACAGTTGTGAATAGAATGGCACTGTAAGCTGTGAGTTGTTTGGATTTAAGCTTATTCTGTATCACTTTGTCACCAATCGGTGTCGCAGATGAACAGTGGTGGCGCTAACAAAACGGGGCACTCCCGCGAAACTAATTAGGGGGCCCTATAAAAATGGTTAAATTTTGTATACGTAATAGGGGAAAACACTCAAATGAGTTTCTATTTACGTGTGTTTCACAACAATGGTTTGTGAATACTTTCTCGTCTATCACAAAGCGTTTGCAATTTGCAAAGGACGTTTTACACGTGTACAAACTCTTAAAATTCATTGTTGCTAAACCAGGGTTCACACTGAAATTTTGAATTTGATTTCCCTGACTTTCAATGACCAAATCTGCAAATTTTCCCTGATATGTGTTATTTTTTGCGTACAATACCAATTTTTTAATATATAAATTACCTATTAAACATTATTGTAGCTTATTTACTCAGTTTAAAATATTAGTTATTAGTGAAATTTATTTTTATATGTAAGCATGAAACATTCATACATTATCTTATTGAAAATTTACTTTAGTATGCTTAACATTATAATCGTCCATCATCATGGATGAATTTAAATAAATATTAATTTTTTTAGTAATCGGCCTCCACCTTCCCCATAGCCGTCCAACGCACTCCTTTTTATTTTTTCCAAAAAGTAAACTGTTGTATTTATACAAAAAACAATAACAAAATTAATTGGCTTATATTAAAAAATTACAATAAATGTACATTATTAGGTTAAAATATCACAAAAAACTGCATAAAAATCTAAAGGAAACATACAAAGCAACAAAGAGATTGTAATGATTTACCTTATTGAAACCGTCCAGTGACTTCAAGTTGTATATTTATGACGCGTTTCGAGTCATATGACCCTTCATCAGATAGTTATTACTCACAAGGAGATCATCAAATATTAAATTTCGCAAAAACGTTAAAAAAACACATATGTACAATTGTAAAACCTATACAAGCATTTGACACAGTGCACTGCGTGAGGCCCACTGGACTCTGAGCAAACGCGTGTCACGCCGTGTGTTATCTCATAATCGATTGTAGTGCGGTGTCATATAGCGGGTTTGATTTGAAATTTAATTTATCGTTAAATATGCCATCATGAGTAACTGGGTTATTATGTCCACTATAGATTTTAAATTCTTCCCATGCATCCATATAACGACCCTTACTGCAATAATGTAAGGGTATTAAATTCGTATTAAAATTTGTGTACGAATGGTTGCATGTAATTAAATGTCGTGTGAAATTAGATTTTATATTATCTATAGAAATACCTTTATTGATGAAATTATGTGGAGTGTGTTCCCGAAACCTTTTAATAAAAGGTCTCCCCGTTTGACCAATATAGAAACATTCACAATCATTACATATCAATTTATATACACCCGTCCTTGACTCTAATTGTGTGTGAACAGCTTGGCGAACCGAATTCCAAAGGCTATTATTGGTTTTAAAAATGGTGGTGAAACCAAGCCTATTAAAAACAGACATTAGAATTTTGGGCATTATCTCCGTGTATGTGGTTGAGATGTACTTATTTTTGGTTTTTATATTATTTAATTGTTTGGATTTCTTAGCCTTGTGTTTCCTAAGAATGTTATCCACCATCCAGCAATCATAACCATTAGCAGCAGCAATATGTTTAATTGTAGTTAATGCATCATTAAAATCGTTAGCGTCAAGGGGGACACTCAAAAGCCTGTGTACAAAACTATTATACGCTGCTAGTTTTTGCGAATATGGGTGGTGGGAATCCACATGTATAGTAACATCGGTGGTGGTAGGCTTTCTATATATTCCAAATTTCAGGTTGTTGTGCTGTTTAGTTATGGTTAAATCCAAAAAATTTAGTTCATTATTAGCTTCGGTTTCCATGGTGAACTGGATATTGTCATTTACAACATTCAAGCTGTTTTTCAAAGTGCTTAGCTGGCGTGCGGTACCATTGAAAACCAAAAAAGTGTCATCAACATAACGACAATAAAAAATAATGTTATTGGTGAACTTGTGGTTATTAAGAAAGTAATTGTTCTCATAAGAGTACAAATAAATGTCGGCCAACAAGCCGGACAATGGTGAGCCCATAGCAAGTCCGTCTCTTTGAATATAATAACGTCCATTAAAAGTAAAATAATTTTGTTGCAAGATAACTCTCAGTACGCAGATTAATTCGTTTATGGATTGTGCATCTAATTTATTGGATTTGATTAAGTTATTATATAAGATGTCCAAGGTCTGATTTACGGGAATATTAGTATAAAGGTTGACAATGTCGAAAGATGCTAATTTGTATGTGGGTAGCAATTGTATATTTCTAACTTTGTTTATAAAATCCATGCTATTAATTATGCTACGATTATTTTGTAGTTGAATATTATCATTTATTAAATGATAAATGATAAGTGAATTTTACCATGGCACCGGGTTTTAAGGCGGCTAAGAAATTGGTTGCTTTAATAAATGATAATACAATGCTATGATTATTTTGTAGTTGAATACAGTATAATTCAATGGTTATGATTGCTGGATGGTGGATAACATTCTTAGGAAACACAAGGCTAAGAAATCCAAACAATTAAATAATATAAAAACCAAAAATAAGTACATCTCGACCACGTACATGGAGATAGTGCCCAAAATTCTAACGTATGTTTTTAATAGGCTTGGTTTCACCACCATTTTTAAAACCAATAATAGCCTTTGGAATTCGGTTCGCCAAGCTGTTCACACACAATTAGAGTCAAGGATGGGTGTATATAAATTGATATGTAATGATTGTGAATGTTTCTATATTGGTCAAACGGGGAGACCTTTTATTAAAAGGTTTCGGGAATACACTCCACATAATTTCATCAATAAAGGTGTTTCTATAGATAATATAAAATCTAATTTCACACGACATTTAACTACATGCAACTATTCGTACACGAGTTTTAATACGAATTTAATACCCTTACATTATTGCAGTAAGGGTCGTTATATGGATGCATGGGAAGAATTTGAAATCTATAGTGGACATAATAACCCAGTTACTCATGATGGTATACTTAACGATAAATTAAATTTCAAATCAAACCCGCTGTATGACACCGCACTACAATCGATTATGAGATAACACACGGCGTGACACGCATTCGCTCAGAGTCCAGTGGGCCTCACGCAGTGCACTGTGTCGGACGTTTGTATAGGTTTTACAATTGTACATATGTGTTTTTTTAACGTTTTTGCGAAATTTAATATTTGATGATCTCCTTGTGAGTGATAACTATCTGATGAAGGGTCATATTACTCGAAACGCGTCATAAATATACAACTTGAAGACACTGGACGGTTTCAATAAGGTAAATCATTACTATATAAAGTGACTTGGACCGCATAAAATAATGTTTAAAAAAAAGAGATTGTATTATTCTTTAAAACTAAAACACTCTTTGATACAAGTAACCTAAAATTCCATACCTAATTTTAATAGATACATGAATACAAATTTAATTATCATAGCCTAGGTAAATAAAGTCGACCGTGATCATAAAAATTCTAAATGGGGAGATTTAGCCTAACTTTTTCTTCTCAAGAATCTGAATTTTTGATTTTATACTGTCTTCTTCTTTCAAATCTTGCAGTTTTAACATCTTTCTCTGCTCTTCAAGTTTCTTGATCTCTATGGATAATTTTCTTTTTTCAACCTTTTTCTTCTCTTCTTCTTTTTGGTTCTGTTTTGACTCTTTAAGATGTTATTCATATCTCCTATGGGCAGCTCTTACATTTGTCAACATTGTTTGAGTGATAGGAACTTTAAGAATACTTTCATGATATCTTATAGCACTTTCCACTGTTCTTTGACCAAAAAGACTATGTTCTTGCAAATTCTCCACTGTTTTATTTACAGAAAACCCTCCTTCTACTGTTTCATTTCCATGCGAAAATATCAATCCTAATTTAATAATTTGCCACAATTCTGAATAACATTGATTCCCAAGTAATGAAGAAAAAACAATCATCAAGCCTCTTGGAAGGACAATCACCATCCAAAAATATTTGAATTGTAATTGAAGGGTAGAATGAGCTTCACTGCAAAGTTGAGTATTGAAACGTTCAGTGTTTAAATATTAAATTCATCCCTAGTTCGGACGCCAACTGAAACTGTATTGTATTTAAAATTACATAATAATTGACTTTACGTGTTAAAGGTTAACCAAGGATGTCGTTTAGTGTACTTGGCAGAGAATAATAGGCAAATACAATTAAACACAATACATATTTATAAAGTTACAATTTAATATTATTTTATTTTTCGTTATACTGACATTCTCTCAAAATGAACACATCTATTCTGCCCTGAGGTGCAATTGATAAAACAAATTACAAGTAATTATTACCATCAAAAATAGATTATACTGAATCATCAGCATAATCATCAGTTGATGATTATATTATATATATATATAATCGCAAACCCAGCACTTCACACACACACACACACACACACACACACACACACACACACACACACACACACACACACACACACACACACACACACACACACACACACATATTCTTCGTTCACACAACCACACACTTTCATACTTTTACATATCGATATACATATATCTTTTATTTATTGAGATCTCATTTATGATTTATTCATTGAAATTGATTTTGGTTTTTTGGCCAAGTTACTTATCTGAAATGTACTCTCGCCGTCAGTTCATTACTTGTTGTACAACACTTTTCCTGGATGAAACTATTACGCTTACTGTCTGAAACTTTGAAATATTGATCTTCGATGTTGTCCCATCACTTTAAAAAGAACTTTGAGAGTTAATTTATGGTTTAAACACAATTTAGTGGGTGTAGATCTACGTAATGGCCTGCGGGCACTCAGCACAGGCGTGCTGTGCAGCGTTTGTGTCGAGACTGCCGTTCAGCATTTGCAACCTCGCCCAAGTATTTTGTTTGGTGATGTCTTAAAACCAGTTCGTTCCGTTCCCCGCCATACGTCTCGTCCTTGGTATTGAAAAGTTCTGTTGTGCTTTGTATCACCTCTTCAACTCGTCACAAACAGATTTCCGTCAACAAAATTCTTTCGGTGTTAGTCACTGGCCGCAAATAAACTCTCGATTTGCTTCAAAACCGTATATGGTTATGAAGCTCTCACTGGCTGTCGCATCACCTTATGTGGGCCTCATCTTCCAATGTTAAGTTATTTCCATGAAGTTATTTATAAAATTATTATATAAATTTTGCCCTGTTACAGAGTATTGTGCTTTTGCTTTCTCAGCAACAGAATCTGTGATTTGGTTATTGGTGTACAATGCCTCTAGCAATAAACCAAATCTTTATTTCCCTAGTTCTGGCTGATGAAAAATTATACTAGGATCCAATGATGAGAGCCCTTGGACAGGCTTGTACTTCTGAGAACATCTTTTCTGTCATTTTGACTAGCACAGTCTGGCATTCAAGTTTTAATTTTAGGATATCACTTTCTTTTGAAGTGGCTTCTTTGAGAAGTTTTTTTGTATGAAATCCGAGATCAATACTTTTTCCATCACGCAAATTTTCTCTGTCATGTAAATCTAATGAAAAAAGCTTAGGCATTTTACTGGATTTAAGAAATCTCTCCATGAAATTTTGTATGAGACTTTGCAAATCTGTGAACATGAATGGACCAAGTGGGTCTGAGGTTTGGAACTTTCGTAAAAATCGTTCACATTCCAAGGAAAGCATTTTATAAAAAGCCAGTTTTCATTTCAGAAATATATTTTTCGTTTGAACAGAAACATTTTTTAATAGTTTTGTATTGAGATATTTTCGGCTGTCAACAAATTTCTTTATATCATCAAAAATACATAAAACTCTGTCAATAGAAGGCACATTTTCAAGCCATCTGGTTGTACAGTGTTTTAAAGGAAAAACAGATCATCTTCATACGTTTTGTGTGACTGGTCGTAGTAAAAAGTTTCCCTGACTTTCTAAAAAATATACTTAATTTCCCTGAATTTCGGCATATCTTAAAATGTTTCCCTGACTTATTTTGATTTCCCTGACTTTCCAGGCCAATATGAACCTTGTAAATAGACAAAGTTCTATACAAACTATAAAAAAACCAAAATAAAAAGAATGATTTATTTTTACGTCAAAGATCTAAATTCAGACTATGAAACAGTACCACACACAGAGTTGGTTCAAACTGATTTTCTGGTCCAGGTATGTCTTCGGACTGGCGAACACATTCAATGCCTAGCAGTTGTTCTTCTTGTTCATGTTACAGTTGCTTATTTGTTTCCGTAGTTGTATCACTTGTATCCGATGGACTAATGTTTAAATCAGGTTTATTGTCACTGTCACAATCAACTTCAAGTCCAATTGTTTCTTTTTCATTACTTGCACTTGGCCCGGGTTTGGGTTGTTCAACTTCATGTTTTGATGATTTTTTAAAAACTGGTCGAGTTTTGAAAGTTTACTTTTAGATTCTTCTCGTTGTTTTTGCAGTTTCCTTTTCTTAGCACCACTTAAATATTCACACTTACTTTCCATTTTATAAACTCTGTCTCTAACACTCTAACTCTACACAAAATACAAAAACTAAAATCAAATGTCATTAAACTTAAATGGCACTAAATTACGAAATGAATGCAATACAGTACTATTGCGCAGGAGATGCGACACACTACTGAGTACTGAACTACATTGTGTTGTGTTTGTTTACATCTCCTCAGTGCCGAGTGACTCATCGCACCGGACGTACGGGCACCACAAGAGATAAGATAAGCTTCGCTTACAAACTACAAACAGTAATGTCATTTCGGAAAACGTAGTTTTTTTGCATGTCTATACACTTAAATAAAACGTATATTTCGTATTTTAAATACAAATTTGCCGGAAGTCGGATCCCATTAAAACTTTTTTTCCTATTATAGCTCGTTTCATATTTTTTCTAGGGGCCAGGGGGGCGGGGACCCCCCGCACCGCGGGGTCTGCGGGGGCCTTATTGCCACCACTGCAGATGAACCATAAATAATCATTTGAAAAAAATCTAAGTTTGAAAGTGCTGGGAAGGCATTTTCAGAAATATCGAACATTGTGACCATCAATGAACATCTTGCCTACACAGACTATATTAAACCTGGCAAGCCTACATTTCTAGGTGATCCAGAAATAAAATTTTGTTCCGAACATAACCAGGAAAGTTATCAAATGCTGTACACCACCAAAAATTGGTAGGTCTATATTCTGGGCCATCTCTATTCATAGGTCATCTTCCGATACCGATGAAAATAACACATGATCTTAATATAAGTGATGAGTGAGAATTTCTGATCAATATGAGCCTCTGCTGGCACTAAAAATAGATGCTGTAATTAAGGAATTTTGCAAGTTCCATATTGATTACTTTTTCTTTTCAGCAAAACCTCAGCTCTCAAAAAGATCCTGCAGGGAATATGTTCTTTGTCACTCTTTTAAAAAGTCAGCAGATGAGGATGACCACAAGAAAGTATTCATGGAGACAAAAACAAAAATACAAGGAAGCCCAGTTCGTACAGCTGCTTGACATGCGAATTACCCAATGTTATTCTTCAAGCACACAATGGCAATGAAGATACTCAGTGGCTTGGCATAGAAGAGTTAGATAAAGTGGGAGAAGCCAGGCACAAAAATGAAGCTAACCCATTAGCAATACAATAAGTGATGGTTTTGGTCAGCAGATTAAAAAGGAGACTTTTTCTTCCCTATTTCATTTGCACTTTCAAATTAACTTGTTTCCTTTTAATTCATGAGTGAATGTCATGCATTCCTAATACACTGTTTATATTTTTAAGCTAATTTACGATTATTAAATTATTATTGCTATTTATGTTAATGGTTTAATATCTATACATTTATACTCAAAGTCTACAATGAATTAAAAAAAATCATTTGACCTTAAAAATACACTATACAAGTGGAAGAAATAGGAACTGATATAATTATACCTATAACAGAGGCATTTAAGGAGGGGGACAAACAGGCAGACCCCCCCCCCAGAAGGTCAACAAAAAGTTAAACATATTTTGTTAATCTCTTAATTTTTTGGCTATTTTGTTTTTTTCTTTAGCTGCGATTCGTTTTTCAACCACTTTAAAGATGGTAATGTTGATTAGTCTTTTTTTTTATTTTGTTGACTACACTGGACCCCCCCCACACCAGTTACAATTACACCTCTGGCCTGTAGCATAAGTGTTGTTTATTACTCTATTTTAAGGGTATGATCTCTATACCAATGCATTTAAAAAAGATCATGTTAAGGGCCATGCTTTGCTTCATAAAAAACTGTACCGTCTTCATTGCATAAAAAATTAGTTCTATTATTTGCAAATTATACACAAAATTTTTTTAATGAGTATGGTGTTAAGTGATTTGACCAATGGTCCTTGACCATATCTGGTGTCAGCATTGTATCACAGATGGATTAAAACAGTATAATATTGAAAACAAAATTCATGGTAGAGGGGTCAATTTTGAATTCTGTGCATTTGTGTACAAGTTGAGTATATCACTCTATACTATTGTAATTTAGCATTTCAGAAAAACTGAGTATGTAAGGATGGAAGATATAGTGACAAAGATTTGACATCTAGCATTTCCATTGAATAATCTTAATACACTGAAGTCTCTAAAATCTAAATTCACTTTATTGAACTGTTTTAACACTTTGGACCCTCGCCATTTTAGGATAAAATATTCCTTACAGCCTTTCTTTTTTCTATAATTCTGAAAACTAGATTATGAATTAAATTTGAAATGATTCCTAGGTAAACTGTCTACTGTGGTTTCTTTACCAATTTCTGAGAAATGTGCTATGGTTAGCTGATCTGTGATTAATGCTCTCGTGCAGTTGTCCAACATAGGTCACCAAGCCATTTTTGTGTGACCCTTGTTGATAAGAAGAGTATCAAAAATTATGAGAAAAGACGTAGCATTTCTGTATGGATTTTGTGTAAGGTTAAGCATTTATGAATTTACATACAAGTGTTTATGGAAGCTAGTGTACATATATATACAAAAAGTAAATATATACGAGTTGATTCTCAGTGATGTGTTTAATGAAAACATGATAAAAAAACATAAACAAAGTTGGAAAAGTGTGGTTCTCACATCGTGTGCTTACAATGTACGGATCCCTACAATGTAGGGATCTGTAAAGCCCTGCCTTCCCTCTCTTAAAAAAAAGCTATACAAATACCCAGTTTTCTCAGAAACTGTTAGGAACAGAAATGTTATTTTTTACACAGCATTGAAAATTTATAACATTTTATAGACCCTTGATTTATAAAAAGAAAATTTACGGCATTTTATTCTTTTTTTAATAAACTATTAACTATACAGTTGACGGTTGTAGGTCCACACTGTTACAGAATTATGTAAAAAAGTGTAATAAAAATTTCACAGATACATGTGTTACAGTTTCTGAGAAAATGGGGCCTCATGTTGAAAAGAGTAGTTTAGAGTTAATCGAGGTTTAAAGTAAAAATTTATATTAAAACTCATCTACATTAGAAGAAATACTTTAAACCATACTCTCACCTACCCTAGCCTAATCTAACCTAACGCTACCACCAAAGAAGCCCTTTCCTATGCATCAAAGGTCATATATTACCTCAAATTTATGTCAATACGATAATTTTTTTCACTCTTTTCTGAAGTCCAGAAAGTCTTTGTACTGTTGCAGTTCATAAATTGTATACATACCAGACCATTACAATGAGGCGTATATTCATAAATAGTAATTTCCCTCCTAACATATTACAAAACATTGGCTTATACAAAACTGAATTTTATTCAGATTAATAGTTATATTGATATTTGTTTCACTTTCACGTTTCAGAATATTTTTTTTGAAGCGCTTGGAGGAACTGTTACAATTTCACTGATACAACTGACCTATTCTTTCCATACAAACCTCACTTTACACTGTTGCTGTATTTATTTGTAAAATCTGTTCCCTTTATTTATTCTTTTTTTTAAAGTGCCTTTAGTTTAGTAATTGTAAAAATCAGGATCAAAACAAATCAACACATGGGTAAAAACCCAAGAGGTTTGAAAAGTAACTTCTGTTTACAAATCAAAAGATATCTCAGTATGAATTGGTAGTACAGCTAACATATGAATTAGACATTTCTTTACAAAACAAGCAAACCACAGCCTTCTAGTCAACCATTTCCCGAGATATTCAACCATCCCCCTTTAAATTCAGAATGCACCAAGATTCTTTAAAATTCATTTGAAATCTTAAATGTTTAAATGTTTTAATACAACAAAAATTAAATAAAACAGACATATCCTCAGATTCAAAGAATGTAAAACACCAGAAATGTCATTTTGTTTTGTTTTTACCCTTTATGACTTCTGGCAGCAAGACGTAAAGCTCTGCTTTACTAAGGGTTGACCACCACAGATACAAAACAGCTGGAGAGGGGATTGCTGCCAAAACAAATAGCTGGAAGGGGCACGTCACAACAAAAGGGAAACATTACTCCCTCCATTGCCATGAGTCACACTCATTAACTTTGAAACTCTACGGAACTGCTGTTCATATTGGTTTGATAACCAAGCACCAGGAACTTTGATAACCCAGCTCAAGCATACACATAGATTCCAATCTGTGTTATCATAATGCAACAGAAGCCTGTAAAATCTAGACAATTTGTTACACAAATTACAAGTCATTTATATAAAACATAGACGTTGTGATCATTGGGATTTATAGCAAAGATGCTTGTAATTTATCTGAGGAGGTTGAAAATGTTAAATAGTCAAAAAATGTATAATATTTGTACAATGTACAAACAAATCTTAAACCATATAAACCACCTCATTTCCTTCATATATATTTATTGTTTTTCATGAGCTAAATTTTTTCCTGAAGATCATAAAATATATAATTTTGAAGCGCCTCTTTTTATCTTGAGCTAACTCACTTTTGTATTGTTAATATAGATTACAATTTTTTTTGTATTTGAAATAAATAAAATAGGATCTTAAATATCTGGATAAAATGGTAACTGGACATCCATTGTTGTTGTTTATTAAATAAATTTAATTAATAATGATATACATACAATGTTTAGTGGCAGGTTACCGCTCACATATTACAAAACATTGACTTATACAAAACTGAATTTAAAATATTCAGATTAATGGTTATATTGATATTTGTTTCACTTTCACATGTTTCAGAATATTTTTTTTGAAGCGCTTGGAGGAACTGTTACAATTTCACTGATACAACTGACCTAGTCTTTCCATACAAACCTCACTTTACACTGTTGCTGTATTTGTTTGTAAAATCTGTTCCCTTTACTTATTCTTTTTTTAAAAGTGCTTTAGTTTAGTAATTGTACAAACTGTAAGAACAGGACTGTTTACAACTGTGTCCAAATATATCACATTTTTATAACAAATAACCATGTAGAGCTTTTATTAATTAAAACACTGAATAATATAAAGAAAACATCAAGACTATAGAACTGTTTGCATATCCATCTTCTATTTATTTGATACAAACAGGCATCACGGTACGTAGTGGTAGGTATAATAGTATATGGTAGTATACCAAGTTTCTGTATAATGGAGATGTTAAATTTATCACATGCATAGATACACACAAGATATATGGGGTCTGGCAGAAATAATTCTCAGCTATCCCACCTCTTATGTTCAAGCGCTAGTAAAGCAAGGTGTGACAGAGTTATGCCATGTTGTTGAGATACCCTACTAATTGCAATCATGGCGTGAAGTGGTGAGTAACACGAGACTTATTTTAAAACAGCGATTCTGTTACAACACAGTGATAATTTTTCACTCACTTTAGGCTAGGTCAAAATTGTGTGGTTCCTATTAGGAAGACCACATTATGGGTATGAAATTTTAGAGCTACAGGTTCGGCTTTGAAGAGTAAAGTACCTGTAGGCTGTGCAGTGTCTGAACACCTGAAAACATAGAATGAGCGAGACAGGCCTTTATGCAATCTCCACAATGTTTAGTCTATAAACATGTTACTGGTTTTGGATTGTCAGATCAGATTGTGAGAAGAATTTTACATGTGGACCTAAAGTTTTATTCATACAAAATAATGGTCGTACAGCACCTAAGCCAGGCTATTCCTCAAAATCGTCCAAATAACCTCCGTTATGCTGTCAAGTGCCAAAGCACATTTTCATTTAACGGGTTGTGTTGACAGAGTTTTTTGTACCTGGCAGAAAATAATCCTTGATAGCTCCATGTGTATCCTCTCCACTGTGAACGTATCACTACTTGATGTGCTTCGTGGATTTTGGAGTGACAGGCACATACACTTTGAGGAGGGACTGCAAGCTGTTACTGTGATTTCTCAACATTATGTTGAGATGAACAAGCCCGTATTTAGGCACGTGCTATTCTGTGCTCGCGCACAGGGCGGCAAAATTTTGGATTTTTATTTTTTAGATTCACAATGAAAGGATATTTCCAATGCATTAAAATCGTTATTGGTGATGAATAATTGGCAATTAATCATCTCGTCACCAATAATTATAACATTTGGTCAACTATTGAAGGAATCAATTATTAAAATAATTTCCAATGTAATTGCAACGATTTATGAAATCAAATAATCAATGCCATTCATGTAGATTGTTGCGAGCAGTGTATACTGTTGAGGAAGCAAACGTTGCATTCCTGTCTGTCACTTCGTTATTTCCGCTTACTCATATGTCATATTGCCATTCCAAATCCAGTATTCCGCTGCTGTTCTACTAGTGCTACTAGTCTATATAAATGAGGTAGGGAAGGTTTTTGTTGGCAACACTGCACTGTCGGCTGCCGCTCTGGTCTGGCTCGCGCGCTGCTCTGTGCTACTGTTTGCCTATTCTATTCAACTAGGTTATGTTAGTTTTTATTAAACTGTGATGTGAAATGAAAAAAAGTAAGAGTTTATTTTTTACTTCTTTATTGGATTGCAAATCGATATTTAAGTATAAAATTGAAATGGACGGAAGAAAAAGACTAAGTGGGGCGGCATATAGACGGAAGGCAGAAGAAAAGAAACAAAAAGATGACGCCCTTAAAAAAGTAAGAAAATTAGAATCATTTTTTAGTTATGAAAAAACTGAAAACAAAATTTCTGAAGAACCAAAAATTCATGTAAGTAATAGTAATATTGATGGTACTGGTAATGGATGCAAAACAACCAACCAAGGTTCTAGCACTTCTGATGAAAATAATGAGATTCATCCAGAACCCTCAACATCGGCATCTCCTGGTCTAGACAAAAATAATGACAGTATAATATGTTTGCCAGACAATGATCCACATCAGTGGGTCACTACTGACGAAAACCATTGATTTCTTAATCAAACAGGGTATAAAACAAAATGACGATTCTGATTTTTCAAAGTCAGTTCGTCTATATAATGATGGTAGAAAGAGGTACTGTACTGATAATTATTTTATAGAAAGCTTTTGAATGGGAATGTTGTAAAACAAGAATATTTAGTTTATTCAGCAAGTCAGGGGTCTCTATATTGTGCTCCTTGTATGCTTTTTGGAAGCCTATCTGGGTTTGCTTCAAAATCAGGGTTTAATGATTGGATTCATGCTGTACAACGTATCTCCGAACATGAAAACTCATCCTCTCAGAGATTGTGCAATTAAATTTAAAACCCAAGTAAATGAATTATCTAGAAGAAGATGCAAAGTCATTTTCCAAAGATGCCACCCAAAAATATTTGGACAGAAACAAAGCTAAAGCTTTACTTAAGCAGTTAACTCATATTGACACAGCATTTATTTCTAGCCTTTGGGGTGCCATATTCCAACAGTTTGGGAAGACAATGGAAAAGCTACAAGCAGAAGATTTGGATGTCTCTGCTGCCAAGGAACTTTATGAATCGTTGATTGGTTATCTTGAAGAAATTAGGGAACTGTATCATGAATACAAATCCCAAGCTGTAAAAAAGATAAATGAGACAATGAAACTAACACTAAATAAAACATCATCAGAACTTACAACGACCTCACCTAAGAGGAAGAGGAAAAAGAAACGATTTTTTGATCAGTCTGACTCTGACACGAGTGAAGAGGAAGGTGATAATTTATCTACACATGAAGATAAAGGATCAAAAGAAATACACTTAAATGAAAAAAAGTTCAAGTCAAGTTTTTTTGCTGTAATTGACACATTGAAGGAGATTTGGAAAAAAGAATATCTGTGTACACATATTTTGCATCTAATTTTATTTTATTTCCAAACTTACAAATCTTGAACCTACTAGTATAATGAATTCAGCAAAAGAACTGTGTGAACTGTACAATATGGATTTGGAGGATAGTCTAATAAACGAGTGTATCCATCTTAAAGGTTTCATCAAAAATATTAAACGTGAAGTGCTAAACAAGAAACGTGAAAACGTAGAAAAACCCTGGAATTTGCCAAGTTTGAAAGAAACTTACAAGAAGTTTATCCTAATATTTGTGTTGCGCTGAAAATTTATAACTGCACAGCTGCAACCAACTGTTCAGCTGAAAGATCGTTTTCTGTTCTAACAAGAGTGAACAAGTACATGCGGTCAAGCCAAAGACAAGAGCGACTTGTAAGTGCAGCAGTTCTGTGTATTGAGTCATATATAACTAACAGGCTAAGTTTTGATAAAATAATCAATGATTTTACTCACAGTCAAGCCAGATGAAAACCGTTCATTATGTAAGCTAAGATAATTTTTACATATCAGGTTTGGTTAAATGCTTTTCACTGAACTTACTGTAATTCTGTATGTATTAAAAATAAACAATGTCAAAAACACTGCCTACTTTTTAATTCCGTCTAATTATTACAATGTTAAGAGTAAATATTTAAGAAATACCATCATAATTTAAGTGAAATATAAAAAAATATGACATAACTGTGATTAAGTGTAAAAAGAATAAATTTTCTGTAGACTATGTCCTACATGAATTATATGTCAATGTCCAGAGAATTACGCCATTTAAAATTATGTTGTAACTTGTAATACCTACAACGCTACAACAGGCTGCCATCATATGTTTATGTTTACCTATTATAATGTACTCAACTTGAGCTGGTATGTCTGTAAAATCATGGCTTGTTTCCTTGGTTGAGTCATAAGTTTGTGTGGGTGGGGGCGTGGTGGTGGGGGGCGGCATATTACTTAGAGCACAGGGGCACACAATACCTAAATACAGGCCTGGACATGATATGCAACTGGCACATTCTTGAACTTGGAGATCAAGCTGCAGACTTGTATAGATAATGGAGGTCATCAAATGGATGATACAATTTTTAAAACAAAATAACAAGTTAGACAAAATGTTAAACACAGTTCTTTTAGATTATAAAATAACATTTTTAAGGTATCAGTATATCTTTTATAATGTCTATATTGTTCGTTTTTTAAAACTGGTAGATATTTCTGCCAGACTCTGTATTACATATATCACTTGTGTATATGTGTGTGTGCACACACTCGCACACCACATATAAATATATATGGTGTACTCTTCTGAAAGAATATTTTCACTTTGAGTGTTTACGGTCATATAAATGTTCCACAATTTAAGCTCACTCATTACCTTTTATGTGATTAATGACTGTGAGGTCTGGGATAAGAAACGAGTTTAAAAAAACTGATAGATACTTTATATTTTAATAGAAAATTTGTACGTGAACTAGATAACTTGGGCAAAAGGGTAAATGTAACATTTCATGAGGAATCATTGATTTACAATACCTGATTTTTTTCAGTACATTCCATCCATATTCACACTTATGTGGGAATGAGCCAACATTTTTGCAGGACTCTGAAAACGAATATTTACTGCGACCAGTCTTCATCCTCAAAAGGCAACATGTTTGGATGTTCATACTTAACAGTTACAAAATAAGTTATTTTCTGAAACTAAAAAGATTGTGGTTTAAGGGATATTTAAAAATATGAGGTAAAAATAAATTCTGATGCTTACACTTTTAAAGTCTAGAGCTTAAAGAAAAAGAAAAAACTGAGACATGCTATTAGAATTCAAAGAAGTGCCATGTTGTTTTGTGAAATGGTTGGGATTTTACATCCAAGGTACTTATCATCATACACCATATTTCTTTTTATACATTTAAACTCAGCCTATTTGCGTTCCAGCTTAGTAAAGCGTTTTGATAAGACGTGATCAACTATTCACCCCACATTCGCAATGTTGCTAACAGATGGCTCTAACAATGGCTTGATTTTGAGTGACTAAGTTCTGAACTCATACACAGTGTAGACATATCCAAGCAGATATTCTGATGTGTACTTACAGAGGCTGTCACAACAATGTACCAAATGTATTGTTAATGAAGAGTAAACAGCTAATGAAGTATACTCTGACCATGATATAATATTTTTGATATAAATACATTACCAGCAATGGCCTTACTTGTTCAGTACACTCTTGTAACGTTCATTGTACACATTCTTAACAGATGATTATTATTTCAGTCAATTTTCTGCATAGAGACTACATGTAATGAAGAAAACACCAGATGATTGGAAGCTGAATATATATAATAGAAATTCACAATTTATTACCGCTACAGTTCAAAAATTCTTCAAGTGTCTGAACAGTTTTTGTATAATGAAAGAGCAAAACCATGACAGTAAATAGCACTGTAGATGCATTGTGATACACGAAACATTACATTTGTTTTAAAATAAATTGCTTATTTTCTGTAAATATATTACCACCATTGAGCAACGACAATTCAGATACAAAATCTGTTTAAGCTAACTGGAGATGTTTTTTATGTGACTGATACGGAGAACTTATCAGCATCACAGTTCTTAAAATGGTAATTAGGCATTTTACAAAATCTACTCAATACAAATATTTTTAATATATTCACAAATCTATGGTACAACAAAACACTTAATAATATATACTGATATACACAATGATTATTTTTCAGTCTTACATAATAATGTACTTAAAAAGTATTACACATTTCACACAGTTTTCACATGCTTTATCATTACAATCGGCATGCTACATGGTTAACAAGGTATACAATATAGCCCATGGTCACTGGTACATACAGTATTTACAAAAGTTCACTGTGCTCCAGCTAACACTTAATGCACTTCATGTTATTTTCCACAGTCCAGTTGTGTTTACACTGAAAACGAACATAACAAAATATACAACAGATGACAATGAACTTAAATTAACATAAGTAATGAGTGTAAATATGCGTACATTTGTAGTGGTAGAGCCCAAACTTTGTATAATGACTACAAAAATTAAGTGATCAAACATCTACTTTTAAAAACATTTTAGTCTTTTAAAAAATTGAATTTTTCTTGATGGAGGCTGTAGGATTTTAGCCGTCTTCAGTGGATCTACCACTCCACATTTATGATTGTTAATTGGCAAATTCAGTTGTGTCAAAATCATAAACTGAAAGGAAACAGGAATGTTGCCAGTACATTAACATTTATATCCAATAATTTCTTTTATAATAAAGGTTGTTATTAACTCAATGAACTGTTACTTTAACTTTAAAATACTATATACAAGTCTGCACCTTTCAGCAAGATGAGCAATAAAACCTAACAAAACAGCAAACAATTATTTGTGTCACTTTTCAACTAATTTATGGAAAACAGGAGGTAAATGACCCTTCTATCGAATGCATATTTACACTTATGCATTATTTTATATAACTACGTTATTAAGTTACTTATTGTATTCCTACAAAATTAAAATCAAGAAAATTCTCATTAAACTGACTGCAGTATCACCTACATACTCTTTGAGCAATTCAACAGTTACTACTCTTGAAAGGAGTTATGTTTCCTATTACTTCACACTAGTTGATATTTGCTTCAGTAGTTTAAAAAAAAAATGGTGCAGTTTTAAACAGAAAATTCAATTAAATTTAGGAACAATTTTAACTGTTTACATTTTGGTTTTAACTATTTGTTCAGTTTTAAAGCATTTATGCTAAAACGCTGAATATTTAAGCTACATATTTGACAAAAATTAAGAGACTGTATTTGAGAATGAAATTATTTATAACCTAATTCTGAGGAAGCCACATTACACCACAGGTTAAATCTAAGTTAACAAATTACTATTAAGTATGTATCACTCTGAATGAATTAAAATTGGTATACCAATAAAAATCTTGACATCTACTAATGAAAAAAGTTCACTTTTCTAAAATTGTAAACAACAGTTAAATAAAATATTATAGTTCCATGACTGCTAGCATGTGCCACTATTCAGTTACCAACAGTTGGCCATGGGTTTTAATACTGAATTTTAGCTACAGTAAGAAAGCAAGTAATCATTCTAAATCCTCCACTGTCTTATACAAGATGTTAACGACTTGGCAATATATAACAACTAACAAATTTTTTTTCTTAGGTTAGTTACTTAAATCTGAGTTTACTTGCTATTATGAATATTATACATTCAACATTTTAGACTGGTTCACATGTACATCTTACCTATACAAATTAAACCTTTCCTAATAAATTGTTAAAATCTTTTTAAAAAAGGTTATGCCCAAATTCATATGCCAAACAATTCTTGTAATAAAACAAAAAATTAAGTATTTTCATTTCACACATTTTGCATTAATAATATTTTAGGCAAAAATAAAAATATCTTTTAATGATTTTGTTGTAAAATATAACAATGTTGTGTGAATAAGTTCATATTTTACTTTACATAAAAAAAAAATTGAAACATGTTATAACTGAAATAAAATTTGAACACAAAATTTCAATTGAATGCTTCAAACCACTCCAACATTTACTAACGTACCAGTCATATAGTGCACAGTATTATACTACATAGACAAAAATGAATATTATCATAATATTTATAATAAATTATTGTGTATTAATCACATACTGACAACAGTTTTTAGTAATTTTGATGGGTGACTAGTTACAAAAGCTTTTAATACTAGAAACATTTCTCTGATCTAAATTTAGTTCTTCAAATTACTAACATTAAACAAAATGACAGAGGTTGTATTTGATACAACAACATTAACTATTTTGTTCACCTTTTTATTGAAACAGAAGCCTGTAAGAGTACAAGTTTATAATCTTTTTAAAAATTTTACTATAACTTAAATAGAAGTCTTGTTCCAATTCTTGAATTACATATATTGTGCTCATATACAAAAACAACAGAAAATGTGTGTGTGTGTAGCATAACTGTAGACCATCATTTGTGTTTCTGAATATTTTCATTTTCTACATTGTGTTAATCATGATTCACTTTAATTTTTAGAACCATTACTAAGCTGAAGATCAGCTTTTATATATACTATTTGCATGGTGTACATCATATCAGTACCTAAATTCCTATACAAACCTTACTATTTGTTACATATACAAATTAAAATTTTCTTATTATTATGAAGTATGTTGCATTCAATAAAATTTAGTATTGCAATTCAAAATTACAAAGTGTTTATTGAATATATTTTTTCAATTTAAATATTTTTATATATTTCTGAAAATAAATAATGAAGCCGAACACAGGTGTTTACACTTGAGCTAGTGGTTTTATTATATTCTGGTAATTTAAGCATGGCTGGGCATGAGAAATGTATGCAATGACATTTTTAGATATAAGCCTAGATTTTGATACACTGGCAAGACGATGTATAAGCATTTCTAAAGCCCTTACGGTCAGAAGGGCACCCCTCCCCATCTTCAGATGCTTCTCTATATCAGACTTCATACTTTTTGTTTCCTAAGGTATTTTATCTTAGAGAAACTTTAATAACAATCCAATTGTTGGTATGTTGAAGACTGTTATAATTTTATGTTTTCATAACAGTACAGTTCCATGGATGTAACAACACACGATAAATTCTGATGCTACCAAATTACTGGCTGCCACAATTTACTTCATATACTATAAAATATAAAAAATACTAATTGAAGAAATATCTCTTCTGTAGTTTTGTAGCTAACATTATCACATCCTGTACAAAAGGTTGTGGGTTTGACTTTTATGGAAGGTACTTACAGTTCCCTTTAGCTCTATTAAGTCAACTGAGTACTGAGCAGGAACAATATGGAATGCCTCTGGTGGTAAAAACGTTAAAACTATACTTGGGACCAAGCAGTAGATTTGACTCTCTCAGTTTTAAAATATTCCAAGAATTTTCTGCATACATATTTTCCTCTAAATAATGTCGTCGCTATACAACGTATTCAGTTATGAGGAGGTATGTAATGGAAGTTATAGTTTGCCTTTCTAGAAATCAATTTATGTTACCTTGAACTTCTGCAACTTTTACATTTCAAATACTGTTCAAATTACACACACATTTGCTTTAAAAGTTGGAGGAATTCTGTTAATTTGCAATGCTTTAAAGAATTTACACAGTCTTTGTTTTGAGCATATCTAAATGGAGCTGTGGAGTTTTAATATTACATTACAGCAATGGAGCTGTATCATTACAACCTATGGTATTATAGCTCACCCAAAACTTTTTGAATTATAGGGAACAGACAGCTGTGGCAAAAAATTACGTCTACATCAGATACCATCCTTATTCTATAAGTCATATCATTACCAAAAGCTCTCAAATAACAAGAGATCCAATTATGAAAGAAGAAATACTGCATTTTATAAAAGTATAGTATTATTGTGGACTCACTGTACTTTTTTTGTATATGTATCTAATTTTAGATGAACGTAGCTATTTGCAAAAAATGTTTTTCTGATAGAACATTGGTAGATAATTGTTTTTAGTTATAAAAAAATGCCTATCAGTAACTCTGAGGAAGTACAACAATGAGTTGATGGCATTTGTATTACCTGAGACAATAGCAGAAGAATTACAAATATCATGGCTAACAAAATAAAGGTCAGAAGTAGGTGCCATTTTAATTTGGAATTAGTGTTTTAATTACAAGAAATGAATAACTTCAGTGAGGTATGTTTATTTTTTTTTCATATTTACAAACACTGAATGATAAGCAGGTAGAAAGAACAAAATTGTACCTAATTGACAATATTTCTTTCTGTAATACATGCCTACTTCAAAATGTTATGTACTGAATTTTGTATTTTACTCTCCCCTCAATACTATAAACAAACAATTTCCTTTTATTAGTATAAAAAGTTTGTAACATCACAAATTTATGTACACAAACATAAATTAAGATAAGCCTGATATACAGGGTGATTCACGAAGAAACGGAAATACTCGGGAGATGAATCTACATCGAAAAATAAGAAAAAAAGTTTATATAAACGTAGGTCTGGAAATGCTTCGTTAGCGAGTTACGGCTAGCGAAAGATTTCGCCCGGGTTTCGGTTCCCCCGGGTAAATGAAGACTTTCTGAAATTCTGGGAAGGGGCGAATTCTGTTGTTTCTTATGGCTTTTGACCTGAAAATCGAATAAAACAGGTCGCAGAACTGTATCTCCCATAAGTTTCATGATATCCGACGTAAAACAGAAAAATCTTTGCCTAAAAACAAATTTTGGAAAATTGGAATTTTTTGTTGATTTTTATTGACTTTATTTACACCATTTTTCTCAGAATTAAATTCTTTACAAGTTTTGTTTTTAACTTTGATGCATTTATTAGTCATTTAACAAAGTTATTGTACTTCTAACCTAAAATGTTTTTAGTGATTTCTTACATTTATGTAAGATGTCTAAATTCTCACCAATACTCATTATGTTATGGTCATGTAAGCTTAAATGTTCAACAAATGTAGATTACATTTATGTAAGAAATCACTAAAGCTAGACACTCTCAAACGGTTTGAGATATATAAGGCTATAAAGGAGGATTACAATCGCGTCCTAAACGAAAAATCAGTACATACAAATAATATTTTGTTTAATAGAATCAATCATTTAGATCGAGAAATCGGCTATATCAGATCGATAAAATTGAACGAAGGTCAAGCCGGAATCGATTAGTTTTACCGTGGAGGCGTTCCTGTACAGGTTCGTGACGGCCGCATGTTTTGTGTGTTATTACGTTTTGTTTTATATTTATATTTATTGTGTGTTATTTTATTTAATGTTTTATACCGTATACGTGTTGTTTTTATTATCTGACGTGATGTACAAACATCGAAAAATGGAGTTTTAACCATATTTGTATATAAGATCTGATGATGACACAGTTGTGATCGAAACTCGAGTAATCCCGCAATTGGATTCAAAGAAACGTGACAGAAGGTAATTAACCTGTTTTATAGTCTCAACCGTTTCTGGAGGCAAATAAAATGTTTAATTACATTAATCTGTTATATCATTGATGTTATAAATGCAAAGATCTGCTCTTTTGGTATTCTATCCTGTGTTCTTTATTGTAGTCACTATTCACTACCATACATCAGCACTGGCACAGCCATTACTTTACAGAACCTCAATTTTACACCTCTTTTTACTCTAATCCCTAAGGTTCTGTCTATTGTGTCATAAATTGCCTAAAATCAGTCACAGATTTCATCTTCTTATCAATATCTCCATTCTTGGTAAAAGACACGCTGGCGCCTAAATAATTAGACCACGACATTGTTCACGTATTCTATCATCTCCGACCATCTTTGATCATCCAATGTCATCATTTTTATCTTACAGTGTGATATATTTAGGTCACAAGATCTGGTAATTGGTTCAATTTATGCAATGATAACTAAATATATCTATAACTAAATATTTATACACCTCTCAATTCCTACATGACTGTTACACAGTTTTTATACAACGTTAAAAAAACTGTTGTTTCTTACTTTAATTCCATGATTTACCACCTCCTTCCACAGCTTAATAACACTGACAATATAGATATTAAATAATGTGGGCCAGTGTTTATTAATACATTCATGTCAGGTTACACATGCTTTTATAACAGCAAGTGTTCAGGATATCCCTTTTTTATACAAACAACATATTCCTATTCAGATGCAATCACTTTCTTAGAGTTGACACATGCTATAATGTGTAAGGTAAACTCTTTTACTCAATAATCTGGCACACTATAGAGAAATTATAAATACAGAACCAACCTTTCCTAAAACCAGACTGTTCTTCATCCAACAGTCCTTTTACTATTATTTTTAATTTCTTCTTACTTATTATTATATAGACTTATGTGATGTGTACAAAAAAGTTGTCCCATTACAATTTTCACATTCTGGTCTATTACCTTTCTTGAACAAGGACATCACTTCTTCCTTCTCTGACATTAGTATATATACCTCATCATACACATATTATATATCCTACAATTCAGACATATCCAGCATATTTACACAATTATAATTTTTTTTTCTGGTTTACAAGCTTTTTTGTTATGGTTTTTGGATAAAGCTTCTTTTATCTCTTCAGATATTATTAAATCCACATTACTGTTAGTGTACTATTTTGGATGTGTATTACTTATTTCATGGATTCCATCACTACCATAACTATCTTTAATGTGTACATACTTGTTGTTCATTTTATTATGATAAATTTAGTATTATTTCTTTCTACATTATTCATCTGTTTTATAAACTTGTATGGGAGAAGTAATAATTTCAGTATTCTAAGTTCCTGAAAGTTTTATTATTATATAGAAGTGAAAGTTCTACACTAAGCAATTTTTCTATGGACCAATGTTCTACATGATTGCAGACATTTGCAGATTATCCATGGATTTGGATTTGTGAATCTCGTCCTCTACATTAGCTTGGATAATTGGGAGTTGACTGTATATTTTTCCTTCTTTATAACTTGTATAGTTATACATGAGATACAGATGAATTTAAATATATCCTGTAAGATGAAAACATTTATGTATACCATTGAAGGTAGTAATGTACAGCATTTATGCAAAGATAACAGTTCAATCT
Organism: Magicicada septendecula; assembly: GCA_034769895.1. Lineage (NCBI taxonomy): Eukaryota > Metazoa > Arthropoda > Insecta > Hemiptera > Cicadidae > Magicicada > Magicicada septendecula. The sequence continues at coordinate 456,749,533 of CM068367.1, forward strand.
AGAATTTTCACACCTAACTGATGCTGTGACACATGAAAATGTATTATTTACATTATTACCGCATTTGTTATATTCTTCAACTATTTTGTACACTAGTAAAAATCATGCTGACAACAAACCTTGCAGCATCTAGTGGCAATGCCGGTTATGCACGATATCCCTAAGTGAGTTTAAACACACTCTGGTCTCCACATCTTCTTATTCTAACTTGGCAAGCATTGTGCTAGTAATCTATCTTAAATATTGCAGTAGAGAGTCAAGATTCTGAACTAACTGGGATAAGTTATCATCCCAGTTAAGTTTAAGTTATCATTTTGTTCAGATTTTGAATACTATGTATTATAATAGTAGAATGCGAAAAACCAAAAATGAATTTGCACGTGACAAAGTAATAAAATAAATATAACTGTTGTAATGAAACATTTTCTTTGGTAGGTTCCAAATACAATATGGGCACTTTTCTTATTGTGCCCCAATTGGTGTTTTGTGTGTGTGTGTGTGTGTGTGTGAATTATAAGAATAGAATAGATCTCTTCTGTAAGTATAATATTTGAATTTTATTAGTATATATATATATATATATATATATATATATATAAAAACCTGATGCACGTTTCACAGAATATTCTGTATCTTCAGAGGTTTCAATATGAATTATAATAATCTAGTCTTATAATTTACATAGAAATCTGCAAGAAACTAAAATAACAAGAGTTACTGGAAAAGTGTGTGTGTATGTGTATATCTGCATGTACAAAAAAAATCAAACTAACATATTGTTCTTTCATAAGTTACTGCACATACTCACAAAAGTGTTTTTTGTAGACACAGTTATGTTTAGACTGCTGAGTACAACACAAAACCAATAATGTTACACACTTTTTTCCATTTACTATATAGTACAGAACAGTTGATGGAGTACAGCAGGTTAACATATTTCAAAATATAATAAAATAAACTGTTCAACATATTACAAAAATCATATGTACAAAAATAAATCAAACAAAAATTTTTGGTGTGAGTACATATTTCTAAAAATTCTACTTGTGGTGCTGTCTGAATTACTAAGAAAATTCACATTATAGACTTGGACTGTAGTGTTCAGATCAGGTGCAACTTAATCATTGTTGTTTTGATAAACGTAATGAAAACAGATTTTGAATATAAGGCATCAAAGACCCATCTGCCAAGTTCATCTGTTCTAATATGAAACTTAAAATTTTATAGTATGGAATAATATAATTGTTGCTATAAAATGTGGCAACAAGTACATGACTTAACTTCACTCATAACAGTTCTTGGTGCATTACAATTAATGGACTAATGGTATTTGATTGTGTTATAAACATGAAATAGATACATGAAAAGTAGAAGACTTTGGTAATCGAATCTACAATCAAATGATACAACTGGATATCTGAAACTACGTCAGAAACTATATTTAGTTTTAACAATGCTGTGAGATACAAATTATACTAATTATTTACTGAATATCAATTTGTTATAAGCAGGAATAAGGATAAGAGCACTCAATTCTCTTTCACTCTGACTTAATGCATACAATCATTTATATGCTTCAGTTCATAAATAACTGTAAAATAACTTTTAATGATCATGTTTAAATCAATACTTAATCTGTAATTGTCTGCAATACAATTAGTATAAACATCTGAACTGAATATTCAGTGATATTTTGTGCATTTTTATTAAAATCATTAATTTTATTATAATGCACAGCAAAGGTTGAAATTAAGTAATGTTAATTTTAAATTGCACTGGAAATGGTCAGTGTTTAAAACTGGAAATTATTTATATTTGTGAACTAGTTTTACATATGCAATTAAAAAAAATACAAATGGCGTAACAAATGTTCTTTTAACAATGAATTTACAATAAAATAATTTTCAGTTAACTCATATATGGTAAATATGTATATGATAAAATTCTTGTTACTGTATTTATTTGTAATTTGTAGTTTCTACTAATTATAACTTCTGAAACTTAATACATAAAACTACAAAATTAAAAAACAATCAGGTACTTGTGAACCAGTCACGTATTCTATAATATTACACTCACTGAACAGTATTTACAAACTGCTACTTATAATATTAAAAACAATATTATACATACTACAGAGACAGAATATAACACAGAACCACTACTATAAGGATATGCCATAGTACAAATATTATAAAATGTTTTAAACTAACATAAAACTGATAACAATAACAAAACAAAACAGCCTAGCAGTTTCAGTTTATGGACTGGCAGGAGTGGTTAATTGTGAAAAAGTACAAATTAACTTGAAACCATAATTAACAAGTCTCCATAATTATATATAATCACCTAAAATGAAAGCATATTTTACTTACATTCAACTGTATTCCCACTAGTGACCTAATATTATTTTCAAATCAGTTTTCAAGTAGGCCTTGCTTTTAATTATGTTTAATCAACTGAACTTAGAACTGGATGATATAATTAATCAACAGTGTTAAAATAAACAAAATATTTACATAATAATTTTAAATATGTACAAAATAATCTAAAATTATATACAACTCACAAATTATTTGTAATTTACTTAACACTTTGGTCACAAAATAACAAAGATGTTATTAACAATTTATATATAAATTATTACAGACCAATTTTTATATAACAATTGATTACAGGCTTTGGCAGCCCTTACAGGAAATTACAAATAAATAATCTACACATTTTAAAAATGTACATTATTAAAAATAATCCATTATTTAGAAATTTAATATACAGTGTATGCGACTACAATATATACGACTCTAGACGACTGAAATGGATAGTTACCATTTAACTGTGATTATGCATTTTATGTGATTTTTACCATTAAGTGCTTCTGTTTTAATACATACAACTTTTATTTTTCATGCAGTTTATAAAAAAAGGATTAATTAGTATAATTTACAAATAGACATCATGTAAAAACTGATATTTTGTGTTTAAATAAAAAAGTGAAATTTATCAAAATGTCTTTCCAAAAGTACAAAAATTTTGAAGTTATTCCTGACTACATGAATTAATCAAGTTGGAAGATAATATTATCTACCTAACTCGGACTATCTGCTATTGGACACCACTCAATTAATGTACATATTGAGCATTAGTGATGTAACTTTCACATACTAACGAAACCAATTTTCACGATATTAATCGATGACTCGTTGGGCACTTGGTGAAACATATTAATACAAAGGTTTTGTAAAATATATAAAAACACTTGGTACGTTTCACAGATTTTATTTAACTCTAACAGCTGTTTCGACCTCTTAAGTCGCTTTGACATCTTCATTTCTTTGACAATGACGTCAAAGAAATGAAGATGTCAAAGAGACTTAAGAGGTCGAAACAGCTGTCAAGAGTTAAATAAAATCTGTGAAACATACCAAGTGTTTTTATATATTTTACAAAACCTTTGAAACCAATTTTTTCTTATCCATGTTGGATAATTTAATACTCACAGTTAAAACATGACTTTCCACTAACAACATAGCAAAAAAATCTATTTCAATAAAATTGTGTTCGTGCACATGGCATGTATAAAAAGTTTATTTAATTCACATCCCCTTATACCAAAATGGTGCTGGAGTAATCAAAATATTACCAAAATTTTAAAATTTGTTCAACATCAACATTAGACACAGATATGTGACAAATAAATTACATTCAGTGACCAAGTAATAGCTAACTGAGCAGTAGACCAAAAGAGAAACAAGACAAAGCTGCCAATTAAATTCAACAAGTTAGTACCATCCATGTATATACAATAAAAAACAATTTAATTTATGTACAAAAAATTATACATAATCCTTGAACAAAGGAACAATAAAGACATAAATAAGTTTTTGTTTAAAATGCAATTTAAATCTATATCAATTATGATCATGAACTTATCATTATGAACTTTTTAGTACTATTAATCTGTACAAAACGTAATAAAAAGTTTAATTGTAAATTCAGTTTTTATGTGTCTTACACAAAAATGTCTGCCTTTTTAAGGCAGATTAAATTTTCAATTACTGCTCATTAAATGAATCATTCTGTACATTCTAATATTTACAACAATCATTTTAACTATCATACATACTGGTTGTCAATAATTGACAGTACAGGACACAAGTCTATAGACCAATTTATACTTGTCCATTAAACTGGGTATAATAATGATATATTACACTCCAACATCTTGATGACTTGTACAAACTCTCAGGTGTTCCTGGCATTGCTGGATGTTCTGGTGATCTTGTTGTAATGTCATAAGTAACTGTTGCTGTTTTTTATGCTGAGCCTGTAATAATAATTACAAATGTAATAAATAAATAGATGTGACGTACTGTGTAAGCAATTTTATTAAGACAACTCTATTCAATATGGTCTAATCATTTAGCGTATTCCCACACAAACTGGTGTACTAATTATACAGAGTGACACACGGTAACAGGAAGTTTTTGAACTGCATAGTACTGAATGCACAGTGGTGGGAGAAGGTTGTAGTGAGGCAGGAGAGAAGGTTCTCCTCTCAATGAGACGCTATTTTAGTAGCAATGGAGCAGTGGACCTTGCAACATCAGCTGTTCGCATATGACAGTTTTGTTTTAAGTGGTGAGTCTATCATAGCTATGCAGCGACTCTTTTGCTGTCAATTCAATGTTGATCGACGAGGGGCCGTTCTGAGTCAGAACACAATCCTTAGATGGGTGGAAAATTTTAGATCAACTGGGAACATTATGAAGAAACCATCAGGCCCTAAACGCAGTTTAATGACACTGGAGAATGTAGGAAGGGTTAGAGAAGCACTGATTAGGAGCCTAAGACGATCGGCTAGACGACATGCAAGTGAGTTAGCAATCAACCGTGAAATGGTCAGGTGAATTTTACACAACAATTTGAAATTCTATCCATACAAAATTAAAACTGTGGATCAGCTAAAGCCAGACAACGTAAGGACTTTGCTGTGAAAATGCAAGTGATATTGAATGAAAATGTCCAATTGTTAATAAGTGATGAAACTCATTTTCATCTGGATGGGACCGTAAATACGCATAACTTGGGTTATTGGGCACCTGAACAACCACGTCTTATTCACCAGCATCCTCTACACTTTCAACAAGTCACAGTGTAGTGTGCTGTTGGCTCTTTTGGAATTATTGAACTGTATTTTTTTGAGGAAACTGGCGTCACAGTCACTGTCAATTTGGCTTGTTACTTTCACATGCTTCAAACGTTCTTCAGGCCAGAACTGCAAAGACGACAAATTGCCTTGAAAAATGTCAGGTTTCAGGCACACACCGGGAATGATTCAATGAATGTTCTTCGATGCATGTTTCGTGGACGCCTTTTTTCATGTTTTGGCGATGTTCTGAGAGTTCCAAGATCTCCTGACTTATCAATGTGTGACTTTTCCTGGGGGGTACCTCAAAAGCCGTGTATACACTAACAACCCCCGCAAGCTGAAGAACGCCATCATTCAAGAAATTGCTGCCATTCCTCAAGAGATGTCGGCCTGTCTGATGTAGGATTTCTAGCGGAGACTTGAAAACTGCATTCAAGTTGGGCATCAGCATGCCGACATTATTTTTCACAATTAAAGTAGGCCTTAACATAACTCAAATGGCATGTATTAAGCTGTAATTTTGTGTAAATAAACTCACTTGTAGTTTAAAGTTTACTGAGTATTGGTTATTTAAAAACTGTCTGATTCCCGTGTGTCGCCCTGTGTGTATTTTAAATATAACCTGGCTCTAATATATTTTTGTAATTACAAAATATCATAGGATCACATACATTCACATGCACAGAGCTTAATGTGTCAATTACACAAAATAAAAACATTTTCATTTTGGCTCTTGTTCATTATTTTTACCTATCATTAATTTCATTATTATTATGATATTTAATATGTCATATCATTATTTTCATGGTTTCCCAATGTCTCACAATCCTACAGTTAACATGTGTCCCACATGAAATTGTAAATACAGTTTGAACTGACCAATCTTATCTCATTGAGACAGAAAAGTATATGTAGTATGTATGTCTTCATTTCTTATATACTTCACAATGATCACTTTACAAGTCTGATTTCAACTGCCTTTAAATTACAGTAGACTCCCAATTGTTGGCGACATTGTTCAATACAGCTGACTTTTTTTTAACCTAATGAATAATGATTTATAATAGCAATAACAAGGATGAAAGTGATTTAAGTAAAGACGATCAGGAAGTAATAGCAGAGGTAACAACATAATTTCAGGATCTTGTTTACACTGTTGGTCTTCTAGAGTAGTACCTAGAATGTCACACTGATCGTCAACTTGCCGATAAAATAATGTTACAGATACTTCGTTCTCAAAGAAACACAGTTTTTCAAAAGCCAAAAGCAAATAAAATTCACTGATTATTAAAAAACTATATACAGTAGAGTTTCGTTTATCCGACCTTCACTTATCCGACATTCCGTATTATCCGACGTCCCACCACAAAATAACAACAACAAAAAAACGCATTAATCAGCAACAAGAACTGCAAGTTACGAGCGTGAGCGTAGTCTATTTTTTGTTACTCCCGACTACCGCAGCTAATTAGTTACCCCGACTGTACAGTCTACACTATGACTCTGTGTCTGTCATTCGCCTCACCCTCACTCACTCACTGTCACAACTCACTACTCAGTGCAGTGCAGTTTATCATTGTATGCGGATCGGTTTATCGTCTGTTATATGCGTATGTGTCTTTGTGTGTTAATTTGACAACCATTGTGTTGCTTAAAAGTTGAAATTTACACAAGTATGGCAACGAAAAGAAAGAAAGTTGTTGTATTGGTGGAACAAAAACTTGAGGCAATCAAGAGACTGGACAAGGTAGAGACAATGCAGAAGTTAGCTGATGACTTTGGCGTTGGACGGGTAACAGTAGGAGACTGGAAAAAAAAGAATAGAAATAGAAACATGGTGTGCATCAAGAGTTACGGAGGGTGCATTAAAAGAAAGAAAAACTATGAAAAAATGTGACTATGTAAAAGTTAGTGAAGTTTTGTATGTTTGGTTTACACAGTTCAGGGACAAAGGTGTGCCCATTTCAGGGCCTATTTTACAGCAAAAGGCGTTGCATTTTCGTAATGAATTCAATGAAGGGGACCCAGATTTCACAGCAAGTGTCGGTTGGCTCGACCAATGGAAGAAACGCTACGGTATCCGTCAGTTAAGTGTTTGTGGTGAAAAACTATCATCGAATTTTGAAGAAATGGAAGCATTCAAGAAAAGATTTCAGGAATTTATTGAAACTGAAAGCCTAACGGGCGATCAGATATTTAACTGCGATGAGTCAGGCCTTAGTTACAAAATGTTACCTAGTAAGAGTCTTGCAGCCAGAATTGAAGCGGCAGCCCCTGGCTACAAGCGTAGTAAGGAAAGGCTGACAATTTTAGCATGCAGCAAACCTCAAAATGGACCTTGCAATGATTGGAAAGTCCAAAAATCCTAGAGCCTTTAAAAGTTTCAAAAAACACTCTTCCTGTAAAGTACTAGTCAGAAAAGCGCATGGATAAGCAGTGAAATTTTCAAAGACTGGTTTTTTAAGGAATTCATTCCTTCAACAGAGAAGTTTTTGAAAGAAAATAATTTACCCAGAAAAGCAGTTTTGTTGGCAGATAATGCTCCAATGCACCCTGATGCAGAGGAGCTTCAAGATGGTGACATTAAGGCAATGTTTCTGCCCCCCCCCCCCCAATGTAACTGCCATATGCCAACCTATGGATCAGGGCGTTTTGGAAACAATAAAAAGGAACTATCGCAGGAAGCTATTGTCCACAGTGATAGAAGAAATTGAAGAAGGACAAGACATGATTGAAAAATTGAAATGCATCAATGTAAAGGATGTTGCTTATTGGGTTGCAAGGGCCTGGGCTGACGTAAGGGCTCCAACAATTGCCAAATCATGGAAGAAGCTGCTAGGCGATGATGAAAGTATGGAAACGGAAAGCACAGATGAAACCAAAGAAACCATTCTACCTTTAGTGCAACGTATCCCTGGATGTGAGGATGCATCTTTGCAAGAAATCGAAAGTTGGATGAAGGATGATGATCAGTATGTAACTGATGGAGAAATTGTCGCTCTTGTCAATTGCGATGACAACGAAATTGAAGATCAAGATCAAGCACAACTGTTGAGCCTCTCACAATTTCACATAACGACGGAGTTAAAGGTCTAGAAACTGCAATTAAATACATTGAGCAACAACAAGAAGCTACAGGAATCGACACACCGTAATGATGCTGCAAAGATGGCGAGACTTGGCAGCGAAGAAACGGCACTCGTCAGGAAAGCAGACTACGATCAAAAATTTCTTTAAATCATCACAGGACTGAACTTTTTAAGTGTATTTAACTTCAGACAATTCTGTAACTGTAAGTTCATTTTTTCTGTTGTTTTGTTGTCAAACATGATTATTAGGTTCGTAATGTGTAAAATTATAACATAGTTTGACGTTTTATAGGCTTTTTCTTAACACCTCCCTATTATCCAACATTTTCGCTTATCCGACGTTCTGCCGGCCCGTTTATGTCGGATAAGCGAGGCTCTACTGTAAATAAATAATTTAAAGTTGTGTTAAAATAGCAAAAATAAATCAATAAAAAAATAGTTATTGACTTTGCTATTGAATATGTGTGGCAACCCAATTTTTTTCTTTCTGGAATGATAAGGTATGTAAATATGGGGGCCTTCTTACTTCTAACCTTATACAAGAAGTCTGGCTAAAACCAATGCCTTTTCTTCAATTAATGAGCCATTTGTTGAGCATTATGTTATGTTGTCTCTGTGAACCATAAATGCATGGATTGTCTACGTTATAAAGAGTACACACTTTTCTTTGCTCAGTGGCTATACTTTGGTAATTTTTTCTTGAAAGTTTTTGTAGTATTTTAAGATGGCTGAAAGTGTAGAATTGATGATATTGATATCTTTACCATTTCACTTTTTCCCTGAGTCTATGCTTTGTAAAATTTGTATCTTTTCATCCAAAGAAAACTGGTGCCATTTTTCAGACATTTTGTTAATTTTATACACTAGCGTGTAATAAAATATACTGAATCAGAAAATACACAACAAGAATAGGAGTAAATACAAGGAACTTTTTTTTCAACCTCCGACAAGCCATGGGATGAGACCCATCTGTGATACCGTAATGGAGAGAGGGCTTGGACAGTGGACATTCTGTCATCACATGCCACTAAGTAAACTTCTTCCAGTCAGTCATTGTTAAGTAGTCAATGTGTTAACATTTTGAATACAATCGAAGTGCCTGCCAAGTGTGAAGTGAGTGCTGTGATGCACTTTCGCCTTGGTGAAGGGTATAATACAGCTGAAACTGATATTAGATGAGTAATGTTTATAGCAAACAACTCTATAAGTGACAGCTCGTGTTAGAGTAGTGCACAAAGTTTAAAGAGGGATGAACTGATGTTCATGATGAGGGAGGTCAAGGGAGGAAGTCTGTAGCAATGGAAGACACTGTTGAAAAAGCTGACCAAGTGTTTTGTGAAAGGCACAGATTCACGATTTCTGAGCTGTCTACTGACTTCCCACAAATTTCAAGTAACCGTGAATCGTGCCTGTAGCAAAATGTTTGCATGGTACGTATTGAAAGTGCTCAATGACAACTGTAAGTCTCATAGAATGGTACCACAAGACAAGACTGTAATGGCAGACGAGACAAGTATGCAATACCAAAATGTTGAAACAAAAGAGCAGTTCAAACAGTGGATGTAAGGTAAGCTTCCAGGAAAAGGTTTTAAGACCGATAAATTCAAGCAAATATTTTTGAACAAAAATGTACAGCTATTGTGTTTTGGGATTGTAGAGGTGTTGACCAAATTCTGTAAATGAGGGATGTCACTAAAGAATCATACTGCAGCACTCTTCAACATCCACAAATGGCAATACAAAACAAGATAAGAGTAATTTTGTCATCATGCATTGCCCTTATTCACAACAATGCTCACCTTCACACTATGGCATGGGACACAGGATCTCCTCCAGAAGATATTCAAACATCCACTGTACAGTTTGGATTTATTGCCAAGCAATTCATATCTCCACCCAAACGACACAGTGTTTAGGAGGGCAGTGGTTTATGAGTGACAAGGAACTGAAGGTCAACATGAAAACTAGGCTTAATGATCAGGTGGCAGCCTTATTTGATGAGGATACAGTACTACTTGTGCCGTGGATGATAAGCGCCTGCAGGGATATGGCAAGGGATGTATAAAGTTAAGAAATGTACTAATGTTATCTATGTAACAAATATTTCAAAAGAATTGTTGCTTTTTTTAATCTTGCCTTAATGGAGGTTGAATAATAGCCCTGGTATTTTTGGTATACAGTTTACAAATTTATTTCAAAAAAATTGTGAAAATTGCTACTTGTCTATTGTTCATGTTGACAATAATAATCAGTAGTAATCATTTGGGTTTATGCCTCAAAGTGTGTTATAATTACTACAAGATAAAGTCATAGGATGTATAAAACTGGTATATTAAACATTTTATTTTACCTACACAGGTGAATTGCATACTGATTAACATGAATCTAAAATGAATTTTAAAATTAAGTTTCTTTCAGATTTCCCAGTCCTTACTCTTTTTTCATCCTCTGTACTATAGAAAATTATGTTTATAATAAGTTTACATTTTAGCTTTAAATAAATAAAAATAATTGTCTATTTTTTTGCATTAACAAAGTATTTGTAGGATTAGAAGCTTACTACTTCAAGAGAGTAAATACTTATGATATTGCATGTAAAACAGACAAACTCTCCTCATCTTCTTCACATAACCAGCATATTATGCCAAAGCTTCTGGCGTGCAAAATTGTCTGTCACCATTAAAGCTGAAATAATTGATACAAAGTCATGTTTGATGACAAGTATGGTACGGAGGATTAAGTCTATCCTAAACACACTATGCGGAAACAAGTTTTAACTCATTTTAAAGTTGACAAACATCATTATGTCTCAGCTGTGGACGTGGGTGTGGTTAGTAAAAGGTTCCACTAGTTTGATTTCCTTGAAGCTTTTGTTTAAATAGTTTCAAGGCACTCTCATCCAGTATAAAATCCTTATTTTTTTTTTACATATTCCTGGACAATAATATTTCATTCTTGCAAAAAAGATTCTTCAATATATTTTTCAAAATTGTGAGGCGTAAACACGGTGGTTCCTATTAAGTGACCAGTCAATTCAAAATAGGTCAAATATATGCAATAAGGTTGACGATGATGTGCCACTTGTTCCCTTCCTTTCATAAATTTGCAGTTACAATTCAGGAGGGAAAGGGAGGTAGTTACAGGCTGCACACACTGCAGCCCCAATACAGCGAATGAATAATCTGGCTTCCTGTTATCAAACAACTGTGTAGCAGAGGTGAGCAAGGCTCTTTCACAGATCTGGATGGCCACTAAAGTACTCGTTTTGGTTTGTACAAGTCTATGCAAGTCTTGTTCAGTAAATAAACGTTTAGTCTGCTACAATTAAAATACAATTGTTTACAGCAATAACATGTGTAACAATACCTACATACAACCATGAATATTTTACAATATAACTCATGATCCTGCTTCTCTGCAGTACTTATTGTAAAGCTGTCCCTGACATGCATACGTCTAAAGATTTGATAACTTTCACTTATGAGGTAATCACAAAGATGCCATTAGAGATTAACAACACATTTACAAGCACAAAACACTGTTATAACTGAAAACTACACATACATGTGTATGTGCACCTACACATACATGTGTATGTGCACCTACACATACATTATAGATAATTAAAACATTTCATATTACACTTTACTTTAAGCTGTGTGAGGTTTTCCTTGTAAACTTGTGTGTCCATATTGGTGCTTGGAGCTGCATGCAAGACATGTTCGATTTGATGAAGCTGCGTTTCCTGCATCTGCATTCTTGACCCCAATCGATTATGTGTTTTTACCAACTCATCTAGTACTGGTACAGGTGGAAGTTCTAGTTGGTATGTAACATCCTGTTAAGAGAAAACAATACTTGAGAAAAAATAATTTTCTAACACCCCCTCACTCTCTCTCTCTCTCTCTCCCCCCCTCCCCATATTCCCATTATCTCTATTTTATACAGTTAACTCACGTATAAATGTAGTATATTCATTACACAAATAAAAGTACACTACATTTTCCTGCAAAGATAAAGTATACTTACTTCTGTTATTTGCAGCTGATCTTCAAATGGGTCTGAAACAGAAATTTAAGTGAGCTATCACCAAATTGTTGGTAATTTATAAAATAATATCATACAATATGCTATTGTGTAAACGTTTGTCTTGTCACTCGACCTAGTGTTACCAGTGTTAGTAACACCATTATATTAAAACCTCTAAGTGATGGGTGATTTCTTATGGGTAAATCCTCTATTCAGACTACTTCCATCATAATTTTTGGTTTCCATTGACATTCCTCAGATTTGTTGTAATATTTTGAGGAATGCGATGAAAGGCTGTGTCAGTGAGGACAGGTGTTAGTACGTCCGAAATTTTCATGTGGGTTGATGTTTTTCGTTTCATGATGGAGTGACAAGTAGGGGAGGGGCCATAATATTTAGCAGGTAGGCAGGGGTATAAATACAGAAGACAGCTGTCCAGCCGTTCTTAGGTTTTTCAACCACCACTCACAGATAAGTAAGATTCATTTTATTTTACATTATTTTGTACGTTAGTCATACATTTCTATTCTTATATGTTGGATCTAATGTTGTGTGAGTTATATTGTTATGAAAAGTTTTTTAACCACACATTTTTATATAATATACTGCAACAGTACATCTGCGTACGTTACTGTGCATTGTCGTAATTAGTTAAAAAAAACTGCTAAATTATAATAAATAATTATTGTTGTCAACATCTGTATTGAAAGCTGTGAGTAACCTGGGAACGCAAACGCAGGTCATGCCACACACACAGCTAAGATTGTGTACAGTGTATTTTGTGTGTGTGTGTGTGTTATCTAGTTGAATCTGGCGTGGCATCGCCCCTGAATAAAAATGAATTAAATACCTAATTTATTTAAATTTTGTTAAGTGCACGGAAGTTATGATGAAACAAATTACGCCACGTTATTAATAATATAAAGACGCACACATGTGCAAAAGTTAGTGCGAAACAAACAATGCATTTAAATGCAGTATAAATAAAAGTGAATAATAATTAGAATAATTAAAATATGAAAAAACTATTAATATACAATTATACATAAGAAAATTACCAATCGTTTGAACATCGTGTAATAACTAAAAGACTTCGCATGTTGGGAATAAAGTTAAAATAAGTACAAAAAATAAACGAATCTGTAAAGGGATGCTTAACAAACTGTGACAATCCAAATTGTGTACAGAATTGTCGAAACATGATTTTTGCGCCCGAAAGTATAAATAAGCGAGGATCGCCAGTCTCACTCTCAGTCTACTAAAACCCATCTGCAGCTGAAGGCTATGTCCGACAGTGTATCATCCAAGGTCAATACCCCAGCGGTATAGAGGAGCCATCAGAACTGGACCACGAGGATCAGATGACGGATTCCAGGAGGACTAGAGAGGACAACGGAGGATCGACGCTGGACAAGGACACAAGACTCAGGATCATAATGAGGAGTACCAGAGTATCACCTCATCAATAATAAGGTGACACAAAACCATATTACTCATCAACATGGTTCATGAACAACATTAAAAAGAAATAATATAAAAAAAAAATAAAAAGAGACTATGAGAGACTCTATGGGTCAAAATCAGAGAGGTGAAGAATTCCCTTCGGAATAAAATTTTCATACTAAAATTACATATTAATATTACAATGTGTTACGATTAACTTCTAAAACTTCCGGGCTGAAAGGCCGTGGTCGATTGCTTAAAATACTGCTAAACGTTTCGGCCGCACCACCGGTGGCCATCTTCAGTAGCAAAAAATTGTGTTCGATAGATGACACGCCGAACACGTCTCCCAATGAACTGGGAACAAGCAACAGTGAGTTACTGCTACGAAGCCTCTATTTATAGCTTTTTGGCCGCTTCAGGTGTATCGCGCGGACCAATGAGAAGCCAGCTCGTCATACTTGATTCTGATTGGCCATGGAAAATAAACCATGCCAGACACTATTTAAGGAGATGCTTTCTCCTCGGCGGTTCATAGCGACGGACGCATTCTTATGAATATGGATGGACTCCAGATGCAGGCGAGTGAAGTAACCCCGGACAGAAGACAACACGCGGGCTTCATCAAACATCACCCGGTGATCGTCGTGGGACCAAGCGTGTTCAGCAACTGCGGACTTTTCCGGCTGGCCCAGGCAGCAGTATCTCCGATGTTCAGAGAGGCGCGTCCGGACACTTCGCTTCGTGGTGCCTATGTAGACCTGGCCACACGTACAAGGAATACTGTACACCCCGCACGACGAGAGTGGATCCCTGGCGTCTTTCACCGGTCGCAGGAACTGTTGGATCTTTTTGGTTGGCTTAAAGATCGTCCTGACGTAATATACTATAACAGACTGATCGTCCTAAGGTTTTATACGTAATCTTCGTACGTAGATTAAGAACCTCTACGGGGAGGAGGTTTTAAAGAAAATTAAAAAACTGGAGACGCTGCGTAAGAAGAAAGCCAGTCTGCTGTGTTCCTTGGCCTTTTTACTTCGATGTAGAGACTCGGGAACCGTTCCTAGGTTCCTACGACATAGACACTTATTTAATACACCACAGGCCAACAGGATATACAGAAGAACAGAAAATGCCATTCTGCGTGAACGCATACACTACACGAGAAAACAGTTGGCACTAAATGACCAAGACTTGTTTAAACTGCATTTACATCTCAGCAGTACCCTCCAACGACATGATTGGGAGATGTTGGATGGGCTCACTTATAGTGCTTTTGAGTCGTGTTATGCCAGCACTAGTCAGAGACAGCGTGACAAATTTGAGCGGTTCGCTTCCCAGAACATCAGGGGAAGAACACTGGATAGTGACGGGATGGACAGGATGGTTGTGAACTTTTCGAACCGTCAACTAACACCACATGAGACCTCGGTGTTAGCCAAAGGTGAGAAGTTTGCGGTTACCCCGAAGACAGTACCGGTGGAGGAAATAGTGGCGAGCGTGGAGGCAGGCATCCGAGGACTACCCCGAGACCAGGCAGATGAAATACGTATGGAAGCTTCTAGGGCCCTTAGAAGGGCCGCTCCGCCAAAATGCAACCTTCTGTCGGCGGAGTTGCGAGCCTTGAAGGAATTGAAAAGGGATGAATCCATTGTCATTGTGCCGGCGGATAAGGGGAGCGCCACTGTGGTCTTGAACACCGAAGACTACCAGCGGAAGATTGAAGGTTTATTAGATCCAGCCACTTATCGGAGGCTGAACAAAGATCCGACTACTACTGTTCTAAGAAAAACGGATTCTTTGGTCAAGCAATCTTCTCTGGCGCCTGATGTGAAGACGGCCGTCCGGTGTTCGGAGGCCCTTCCCCCTCGTCTCTATGGTTTACCGAAGATCCACAAGGAAGACGTTCCGCTGAGGCCCATCGTCAGTGCTATTGGCTCGCCTACTTACACCTTGGCAAAGCACCTCACTGGATTGCTCAAGCCGCACATCGGGCAGACGGATTCTTTCGTCCGTGACTCTTCTGATTTCCTTCGGAGGATCCGGGAGTTGGTGCTGGAGCCTGGCGATGTTCTCGTGAGTTTTGATGTGGTCTCTCTTTTCACCATGGTTCCTGTTCAGGAGGTCTTGGGGTATTTGGGTGACCTGTTCTCGGCGGACATCACTGCTTTGTTCCGGCAGGTCCTAACAACGACCTACTTCCAGTGGAATGGCGGCTTCTATGAACAGTTGGATGGCGTCGCCATGGGAAGTCCTCTCAGCCCTGTGGTTGCAAACTTCTATATGGAGAAATTTGAGGAGTTGGCAATTTCATCTGCGCCTCTGAAGCCGAAGTGTTGGTTGCGGTATGTGGACGACACTTTCGTGGTCTGGAGCCATGGGGATGAAGAGTTGGAACGCTTCCTTGGACATCTGAACGCTGTGCACCCTCGCATACAGTTTACGATGGAGCGGGAGAGTGGTGATCAATTGGCTTTTCTGGATGTGTTGGTCCTGAAAAGGACCGATGGCAGCTTGGGACATAAAGTTTATAGGAAGCCAACGCACACCGACAGATATCTGCACAAGACCTCCAATCATCATCCTAGGCAGAAGAGGGCGGTGCTGAAGACTCTGGTAGACCGGGCAAGAAGAATCTGTGAGCCCCAGTATCTCGAAGATGAGTTACGACATCTCGAGAAAGCACTGCAGTCCAACGGCTATTCTGCTGCGGAGGTTAGGAGAGCTGCCCGACCGAGAAGATCTGGTAGGCCGGACGAGTCGGTGTTGCCTGAGGTTGTTGGCTCTGCTGTCTTGCCCTACATCCGTGGCGTGACTGATCGCATCGGCAGGTTGCTGAGTAAGCGGGGCGTCAGGACGATCTTTAAGCCAACCAAAAAGATCCAACAGTTCCTGCGACCGGTGAAAGACGCCAGGGATCCACTCTCGTCGTGCGGGGTGTACAGTATTCCTTGTACGTGTGGCCAGGTCTACATAGGCACCACGAAGCGTAGTGTCCGGACGCGCCTCTCTGAACATCGGAGATACTGCTGCCTGGGCCAGCCGGAAAAGTCCGCAGTTGCTGAACATGCTTGGTCCCACGACGATCACCGGGTGATGTTTGATGAAGCCCGCGTGTTGTCTTCTGTCCGGGGTTACTTCACTCGCCTGCATCTGGAGTCCATCCATATTCATAAGAATGCGTCCGTCGCTATGAACCGCCGAGGAGAAAGCATCTCCTTAAATAGTGTCTGGCATGGTTTATTTTCCATGGCCAATCAGAATCAAGTATGACGAGCTGGCTTCTCATTGGTCCGTGCGATACACCTGAAGCGGCCAAAAAGCTATAAATAGAGGCTTCGTAGCAGTAACTCAACTGTTGCTTGTTCCCAGTTCATTGGGAGACGTGTTCGGCGTGTCATCTATCGAACACAATTTTTTGCTACTGAAGATGGCCACTGGTGGTGCGGCGGAAACGTTTAGCAGTATTTTAAGCAATCGACCACGGCCTTTCAGCCCGGAAGTTTTAGAAGTTAATCGTATTGACACTGGCCGTGAAAGCCTACGTATGAAGATTACAATGTGTTCTTTAAAACATATGTATTATCCGTAATTATCAGCACCCAACGTATCTTTAAGTAATATTTCCATTTTTCTGGTTTTTTACTTTAAAACATACTCCAAAAGTCATTTCGGGAACGCGTCCATATACGATTTTTCATAATTCAACTAAGGTCAAAATAATATAAACTACAATATATGAATTTAAGCATTTGGTATGTAGCTGTATATATCACTCACTTAAGCAACTAATGGGTAATTGTATTCGTATTACTTAAATTTTTCATTAATTGGGTTTTCAAATGTTGTCTGACAGTTAATAAGTCATTTCGTGAACGCAGCAAATAGTTTGACGAAATATTTCGAACTAAATGCGCTAGATGGTGTTAGTGAGCAGTCATGTGAAGCTTTTTTGACAAGGAAGTGCCCATGTTTGTGTGTTTTCCGCATTCAATAATATTTTTTTCTGGCAAGTACCTTTTAATTTTATATTTGTGTAGCATACTTTAATTCCTTATCATTACGGGAACGCCACTTGGTATTTATTTTGCCGAAAAAGTACGTATTTTTAGCGTTATTCTTATAAATATGACTCACTAAAGCCGGCAACCAAGATTGTGTGTTGTTGCTGTATAAACAAAAACATATGTCAAATCGTCATTTCAGGAACGTTCTCGAACTATGACGGGCGTTCCCGAAATGACGAATCCGTTCTCGAAATGACGTTTACCTTTTCTAAGAAGCTGAAAGTGCTAAATTTTGCTGTTTTAGGCCAATTCTCTTTTTGTTTTCAGAAAATTAATAACAGAAACATGGAGGAAGATAAAAATAAAAATGAAAAACCGTCTAAAAAGAAAATAAATAGAAATAGTGCAGCTTATCTATGACAGCGCGAAAAGGCTATTGCAAGGAAGCGCAAGTTTCTAAATAAAAAAACTCCTGAGCAAAGAGAGATGAAAAGAGCTAAGGACAAAGAATATTACCAAAGAAAGAAGGCTGAAAACAAAACTTAGTCTATACGTGAAATGTCTGAAAGAAAAAAAAGACAGCAGAGAAAGTTATGGAAAAAAATTCACAGAAATATAGGGAGAAAAGAAGGATGCTGGCAAACATAATAAACAACATTCCTCCAGATTCAGCAAACGAAAGCGATAATGATCTTGGTTCCTGCACATCGCGGAGGAAATTAGGGAGAAAAGCTGTAAGAAAAGATAGATCCAAGGCATATAGAGATATACAAAAGCAGAAAAGTCAAATCAGCAGTATGCAATGAAAGATAGTCTACGAAAAAAAAATTGCGAGTAATAAATGGCATACGGAGAGAGAAGCAAAGAAAAACATTGATTCACCTAATAGAAAGGTCAACGAGTTAATAAAAGACTGTTCTGTTACTCCTGAAGTATGAAAAAAACTATTGTTTGGCGAGGTCTTAGCATATCAACTAAAAGAAAACTCTGACATGTTAGCGAAAAATTCCAAAGAAAGGGAGGTGTTTCAAAAGTGCGTGAGTGGCAACCGTATTAAAAAATATCATTTATCTAAAGTAACTAAAACATTTTTGCCAAAGAACAAAGACAATAGAAATACTCTAGTTTCTAACAGAAAGCCTCCAACATTCGTGATTACTAAAAGTAGTCATGAGAAAATTCAGCCTTTTTTTGAAAAAGATGATGTTAGTAGAATGTGTCCTGGTAAAAAAGACTGTCTCAAAGGGGGAAAGCAGAAGCATTTGCTCTTAGATATTGTTAAGAATTTACACCCTAAATTTGTCGCTGAAACGGGAATCAAATTATCATATGCCACTCTTCTAAGAGAAAAACCGTTTTGGGTTATGCATCCCAAAGTAAAAGAACGAGAGACTTGTTTGTGTGTAAAGCATGAAAATTTTGAATTTAAACTAAACAAACTGAACAGATTGGGTGAGCTGGAATATAATTCTACATCAGAATTGATTACAGCATATAGTTGTGATGATACCTCCCACGATTGTATGTTTGGTACATGTATTACTTGAGCGGAAAAATTGAACTGGACCCTGGTAGCAATGAAGATACAGTTGAATATTTTCAGTGCCAAGTGACAAAGGAAGACAAGAGTTATAAAAGGAGAGAAGAAAGTTATTAAGATTACTAAAAAAGTTACTGTTACAAGCTCAGTGAAAGATTTAAAAAAATCCATAGCTAGAGATATTTTTGATATGAAAAGACATGTTTATGGAATGAACGTAAACTTGAAGGCAAAACGAGAACTTAAAGATAATTTAGACGAGACGGAGATTATGATACAAATAGATTTTGCTGAAAATTATATGGCTAAATATGGGAAAGAAATACAATCTACACATTTTGGAGCATGTAAAGGCCAGTTGACCATCCGCACAGGTGTCTTTTACTCGAAAAATATTGATTTGGTACATACTGCTACGTTTGCAACTGTGAGCAATAATCTGGACCATCAGGCGCATGCTGTATGGGGTTACATGAAGCCTATACTACAGACAATTTTAAGTACAAGAGAACATGTCTAAACCCTCCATATATTTTCAGACGGTCCTACCTTGCAATATCGAAACCGCACTAACATTTACTTATAGATAAAAACTCTAATGGAACACTTTCCAGAAATAACTTCTGCAAATTGGACTTAAGCGAACCTGGACATGGTAAAGGGCCTATGGATGGTGTAGGCGGTGTATTAAAGAAAACAGCTGATGATTATGTTTTAAAGGGAAAATTCGAAAAGTCAACTGTTTTACTTCAAGAAATTACCGACGACGAAATAGTGGCTGTGAAGAAGTTAGTCCCTGGAAAATTAGATGCCACACCCAGTATCATGAATGTAACCAAAATAACATGGCAGAAAGCATAGGATGTATCAATATCATTATATCAGCATGTGAAATTGCTGAAAAAAAAATAAAACTAGAGGCATTTTCCATCGAGGAGCAAGAACCAGAAGCTCCTACGCCAGAACTGATGGATATAGACATGGAAGTATCTGCAGAACTGCTGCCTGTCTTTTAATAGGGAAAGTATTTATCAAGCTGTGTATGGTTCCAGTAGTTCAGATGATGAAGATTTGCAGACACCTTCGGACCGACTCCATAGACATGAAAACGACATTCATGCTGGTACATCCTACAGCCAGAATAAGGAAAATTTACATCCAAATTTGATTTGCCCTAGGACATTTTTGCTTATAAATGTACCAACCGAAAAAAAAACACATTACCTAGATACGCTGCCATGGCAGACACCACAGTTGATGAAGGTGGTGATGTAAAAGTTACTTTTTTACGTTGTCAGCACAACTCTGCTAAAATATTTAAAATAGAACAAAAGGACGTTTCCTATGTTGCTTATGAGCAAATCCTGAAAATTCTTCCAACACCTCAATTGCAGAAAAAAGGTAGCCGTGAGTTTTATTGTTTTCAAGAAGACATTGATATATTTGAGAAATAAACAAAGGTTGTGATTACGATTATTAATCGTAGTTAGTGCCTACGCACTAAGATTAAAGGTTGTGATTCTTTATATTTTATAATTAGCTTACTTAAGAATGTTGATTGTTTATGGTTAATGTTTAAAAAATACTAGTACCTACCTATTAAAGAAAACTGTCATAGTTTATTAGATTGTAGTTTTATGTTTGATACTCTATTTTTTTTGTAAGACTGAACATCAGCCATTGATCTCTGTTGGTATATAAGATTATGGTGCATTTAACCAAAGTTCCTATTGCCTTAAGTACAATAGATTTAATTTTGCTAGAAATGTTTTATTTATATCATTTGTAAGGTATTTAATAGTGCAACCTTCATTCTTGATTGCAATTGTCATTCAGAGAATGCTGCCGTCATTCAGGGAACGTCACCGTCCTTTCCAGGAACGTCGGAAAAAGACAAATAATTCAATATTCGTTTACTTATCTAAAATTGTTTGCACATAGATAAATAAATATTATATCAACTCATTGCATCTTCATGTGATTAGATATATAGGCTCAAATTGTTAAAAATAAATCATAATTTAGTTTGTGAATTTATAGTTAATACGATATCACGAAAAATACTTTATAAAAATCCATATTTGATCAATTTAATGTATTGATCCAAATATTTTATAATTAATAATTGCGTCATTTATTTTTATTAATAAGAATGCTAATGCTAAGTTCACTACATCATATTTTATATAATTTTAAAATACGTTCCCAAAATGACTAATATCTACCCTACTTTTATTATTTAATGCCGTAACTAAAAAATAAACCACTTTTGTGCGTGGCGATTTTTAGAATTACTTTAGGACATATATGGTGCTATAATTGTAAATTATAATTAATATTCTAATGTAAACATGTTTTTTTTCAAAAACTGAAAACTGAAAATGCTCATGTTGTGATGCATCATGGTACATTTTATAATTACCTAAAATATGGTAACGAGATCATAAATATTGTATTTTTCTATTTTTTTACATACCCAACCCGACCTCAAACACCCGATATCGAATTTACAGTGAGTGGACTATATCACAATATTTGCCAGGATTTGAACTAATTCGTAGCAGAATCTGTAAAATGTCATAAAAACAGTGTGCAGTTATTGCGATAAGCAAGCCAAGCCTTAATTACGTCAGAGGCTGAGAATGTGTTGACCACGACAAAACGGCGATGTCAACAAGTTAAACAAAGAAAATGTGACGTCAGTACACCCCACTTCCGCAGAATTCAACAAGGAATTGTCGTCATTTCGCTGCAGCAACTGATCAGTGCCGGCCGGCCAAACCAATTCACTCCCGGGTGAATTTTAACTTTTTAGACCACTGTAGGTGGTTAATAAACAGTATAATATCTACAATCAAAATGTATTAAGGAGAGTTATAGTTCGACTTTGTGTAGGCGTCCTCGACCGATTAAATCGTCCGTAAAAGATCGACGTATAGAATCGGTCCCACGACGGTGGGTTACGTGGGTTGACACGAAAGTGCCCCGTCAAGCGCCGTAAAAATACACCGATTGTGTCGATGACAGGACGATACGAGTAGTACGAGGAGGCCAACACGAAATTGGTGAGAACGTTCCTGATACAATCCTGATTTCATAATTTCCCAATATCATTTTATTGTAGAAATTCATTTTATTTTAAAATTTCAATCTAATAAAAGGAGCTCCAAAATTTATAAAAGTTATAAAAGTTTGTACCATGAGGATGGAAGAGAGCGTGTTTGAGTGTGTGGGTTAAAATTTATAAGTGTTGGGTTGTGCTGAAATTTACATTGAAATAATAAATGTATGTCTTATTCTATAACATGTATTATAATGCAGCGTATATTTTTTGTATAGTGTAATTTCATGTGGACAACGCCCATGGCGCAATCTATCGTCCAGATATCTATATCTATGTAATACTTATCAATGTTTAATATTAATAAATACTTTTTATATGTTATTTGATGTGTCTTTATTTCAGGTAATTGGTTCCACTAAACTGGTACGTGTTACACGAATTCTGGCCCTAAAAGTAAATGTCGATCATAACACTTGTACAACATGGCGCCCTAGAGTATTTACGAATACAGACAAAATACATTGTACATTATCAGAGATTACATTTTGCTCCCGAATTGCAGGGACTAAAAGATTACAATGTTGAAAAGCAGATTTTGACCCCTATATACTAATTTTTGTAAATATTAATAATTGTAAATTTTATATTGTTAAATTAGAGTACGAGAATGTACAATTTTTATAATGATTAAAATGATACAAATAACAGTACTTGCAATAACACATAGAGTCATTTATAAAGAAATAATGATGTCATAACATAACTTGCAAAATTTTAATTATTTTTGAATATTATACTATTTTATTGATATTTTATTACTTTGATTAATAATTCTTTGATATTTGATTGATATTTACGTACACAAAGTAAAGTGCTGATTAAAAGAAATTATTTAAAATAAATGCATTTTTTTAAAAGAATATCTGAGCAAGTCGAGAGCACATTTTACATCATATAAACTTATATTTATTCATGTTTATGTTTACATGTAAATTTATATTTGTGTTTGAAATTTATGAATATTTAGGTTAAGGATATTTGTATAGTTACAATAATTATGTGTGTGCTAAGCACACATAAAAGAGGAAAACACATTATGCTAATAATACTGATGAATTTTAATTTGTAATTTGAAATTTTTATTTCATAAAAATTTAAATCATTTTCTGTATTCAATATGATAAGAAGTATTATAAAAAAAAAAAAAACACCTTTACACCTTTTCTCATTATAATATATACTGTACATACATTTTTTATAATATTTTATTGTAAGTTGTTTTATGTTGTTTAGCTTTTGAGGACAATCTGATTCTTAGGATCGAAATGTCAAGTAACAAAAAATTACTATGGAAGCAGTCCGAATAGAGGATTTACCATTATTAATGTGTCTCTATTAAAATTTATGTAACTTTAACACTATTATAACCCTCATAACTATTTTACTGTTTTACTATACATTTTGGTTTATTTATTGCCTTTGTACATTCACAAAAATTTTGTGAATATGATGCTGAAATTTCATTTACAGGGCTCCTGTGTAAGGCACACGCGCGCGCGCACACACACACACACACACTTGTTTCTACAGTTCTTTTCTTGTCAAGTAAATTAGTTAATGTTATATATATATATGTATATAATTTTACAACAACTTGAGTAATATGAGCAGTCTTAAAAGTTTTTGGCTGGACCATAGGCGGCAGCACTATTGCAATTCTTTTTCTTTTGTTGGTACTACATCTATTGTTAGTATGTGTGTGCAATATCTGGTAATTCTACCAAGTAATTTGTATTATACAGCTGTCTGAAACAGAAGTGTTGTCTGTATTCCTTAACAGAGAAAATTGAGTACCGTGTACCATGCAGTCACAAAAGAAGGTTTAACTCTAAGCACAATTTATTCAACGTTTGTTAAAGTGTATGGGGACTCTTCTCCTTCATTTTCAACAGTTAAAAAATGGGCTGCCAAGTTTAAACGTGGTTGTACCAGCCTGAAAGACGATCCACGTGAACGATGTCCATAATGGCAACAACACCAGAAACTCTCGAAAAAGTGGATATGGTTTTGGACAATCGCCAAATTAAAGTGCACAAAGTTGCTGAGACTATAGGCACTTCAAAAGAATGCATTGGACATATTTTACATGAGGGACTGCAAATGAAAAAGCTTTGTGGTAGGTGGGTGCCGGGTTTGTTTAAAGCGTATCAAAAACGTATGCACAAGAAAATATGTGAACAGTGCATGGAGTAATTTAATAAGAACAAAGCAGATTTTGTGGTTGGTTTATTACGATGTATGAAAGTTGGATCCACCACTACACACCAGAGTCCAAATAACAGTCAAAGCAGTGGACAGAAGCTGGTTGTTCGGCACCAAAGAAGGCAAAGTCATGGCATCAATGTTTTGGGATGCTAAAAGTGTTTTGTACATCGATTACCTTGAAAAGGGGGCAACAATAACCAGGGAATATTATTCCAACCTTTTAATGAAACAGATGAAAAAACGCCTGGTTTACAGAACAAAAAATGTTTTCATCTAGACAATGCACCTGCCCACAAAAGTGTTTTGGCAATGGGGAAGATCTCCGCTATGAATTGTTTGAATTGAAGATCTCTCTATTCCTCAGATTTGGCTCCATCACTTTCATCTTTTCTCAAATTTATCAGATCAAGAGGTGATTTCAACTGTAAGGGGATATTTTGCAGACATTACAGAGAACTACTTCAGGGACGGGATAGTGGCATTAGAACATCGCTGGAAAAAATGTATTATGCTAAAAAGAGATTACGTTGAAAAATAAAAAGTTTTGAAATTATAAATTCGTTTTTTCATTGTTAGGACAAGCTCTTTTCAGACCACCCTAAAAGTGCTAGCAATGAAATAAACAGAAGTATGTGAAATTCATATCAGCCATTTATTGAGTTTCTATCTTTAGTAATGTTGTAATGCTGCACTAGCAAAAGTGTCAATAGAATAAACTATGATCAATTTGTATTAGACATTAAATTGCTAGATTGAATTTCAATGGCATTATCAGTAAATTAGTACAAATATACTGCTAGTGGTTAGTGTGTGAACGTTCATTATTAAGTTCTGTTGTGCAGTTATGAATGAGGATAGAATCTGTATAGTTACAATACTGAAAGTAGTGAGTATATAAGAACGCCAAAAGGAGTATAAAAATAAAGGGCTATATGCATTTGATGCCAACAAAAAATAATGATGAGTGAATACTGTTAACATACACATTGCTTGGACAGGACAATGTAGGCTGACCATACAAACCATTTTGAATGGGACAAAACCATTTATTTGTCACATATTCTCACAGTACCATCGGTTCAATAAAATGTCAGTTTTGTAATAAAAAATGCATACGTATTTTAAAGGATTGTTATATTCAGGGAACGTTGTTCGTCTCTACTTGATAAAGCAGGTTCAAGGCAGTATTGTATAGCAGATTAGATTTAAAATTCAGCTGGTCATTTACAGTAGAAATTGGCTAATTCGAATTCGTGGATAATTCGAACTTTTACCGTGGTCCCTTGAATATCCTATGTAAAACCATGCAAAAACATCGTCTGCAATTCGAACTTTTTTTGGTTAATTCGAAATAAAAATTTTGCTCTAACTACAAAAAATCGCCTGCTGTATGGGCTAGACCACGTAACAATAGAGATACGACTGGAAACAGACAAGCAGGCTTCGCCCTTTGTGAACAGACGCTTGTCCTTTGTGTCAAATTCGTGGAATTGCCGTCAGTATCTGGCGATGACACATGACTGGCTCGTGTAACGGTACCGTCCGCCATTGTCCCTGGTTCCACGCCTCGTCAGTCAGCCACCCTCACTGTTGCTTTCAGTTCAGTCTGCCTGCATTCATGGAAGTGTTACGTCTTTTTGAGTTTCTACTGTGCGAGCTGTGTCCTGTAGTGAGAGACCGTTCCTTTCTTTATACAGTACTGTATATACAGACTGGTGTGTTTTAGTGACGCTTATTGTGCAGTTTTATTGTGTTGTGTGTTCATCATGGCCCTTTCAAAACCAACACGGACCCAATACAAATCATTGACATTTGCTGAAAAAGTTGCCGTTATACGGAAAGTGGAAAAGGGACAAAAAAAGAAATCTGAAATTGCCAAGGAATTCGCGATACCGCCAAATACGCTGTCAACGTATCTAAAAAATAAAGAAAAGATTTTGAATAGTGTGTGTAAAGCCAGCGACAAAGATAGGAAAAGAGCGTGAGGACCAGAAAATCCTGACGTGGATGAATGTGTAGTGAAGTGGTTTAAGCAAGCAAGGGACAAAAAAATTCCAGTCAGTGGGTCCCTCGTCAGAGCCAAAGCTGAGGAATTCGCATCTAGCTTAGGGAAAAATGATTTTAAGGCCAGCACTTAAAGGCTCGATGGTTTTAAAGAAAGGAATTTCTTTCAAAGTGGATCTGTTGACGTTGTAGCTGCAAATTCATGGAAAGACGATTTGTTGCAAATGATTTCTGATAGAGACGCTAAAGACATTTTTAACGTAGACGAGACGGGCTTATTCTTCAAATGCACCCCCGACAAAACACTTGCTTTTAAAGGAAAAAGTTGTAGTGGCGGCAAACACAGCAAGGAGTGCATAACACTTTTATTCGGAGCAAACATGGATGGCTCGGAAAAACTGCCTTTGCTAATGATAGGGAAGTCAGCCAACCCACGTTGTTTCAAAAATGTAAAAACGAAACCAGTTGAATACAAATCAAACAATAAAGCTTGGATGACAGGTGAAATTTTCGAAAGATGGCTTTTGAAAATCAACAGGAAATTTTGAAATCAAAACAGAAGAATCCTCTTGTTTATTGACAACTGTACAGCGCACAACACTATTCCTCTGATGGAAAATGTAAAGGATGTGTTTTTCCCTCCAAACATGACTTCAGTAGTTCAACCTATGGACCAAGGTGTAATAAAAAATTTTAAGCATTTTTACAGACGGCTTGTGGTCCAAAACATTCTGTCAGGTGCTTATTTAGATGAGCACGAAAATATCGAGATTAACATCCTTCAAGCTGCCCGCATGTGCAACAGTGCTTGGGACTAAGTTACGCAAAAAACAATTGCTAATTGTTTTCGTAAAGGTGGTTTCTGCCACATTGAAGGTGAAGAGGAGAATAAAGCTGCTAGAGAAGTCGTACCCACTACGGATAACTGGGAAGATGTTGGACATGATGCAGGCATTCGTTACGAAGAATTTGTAAACATGGATGAAGACTTGGCGGTGTGCGGTGAACAGACAGATGCGGAGATCATGGCTGATGTTATGAACATAAGAAATGATGGTACATCTTCAGATGAAGAAGGGGACCAGCTATAACTTCCAGAGATACCGATTCCAACAGCTTCACAGGCATCAAATTACATTCAAGACTTGAGACGGTTTGTTGAAGGACAGCAGAACGTAAGTGACGCTATTTTCCAAGCACTTAATAAACTTGAAGAGTTTACTACAACTCAGTGTATTAACTGCAAAATGCAATCAAAATTTCTAGCTTTTTTAAAAAACTGTGAATGCTATATTTTGTACTGAAACGTGTTTATACGTTTGTAATACATATGTATAAGGAAATTGTTTAATAAAATAACATATTGCTTTACTGAATTTTGGTTTTTGATTTGATTTTTCTACCCTTATTAAAAGTTTTCCTAATTCGAATTTTTGGATAATTCGAATTTTTTACTGGTCCCTTCAGCTTCGAATTAGCCAAGTTCTACTGTAATATGAAACCGCAACTGCTATATTTGCACATGCTCTATAAATTTCAAACTCCTCCAAGATGTTCATGATTCGGCCTTTTTCACAAATGTGTAGTGGTTCCAAGTTAGACTTGAAATCCGTATAATTGTGGTCGTGTGAGACCATGCAATTGGTTTGGATGAACAACCACTCAGTGGTCAACCAAACTTGAATAGGTGTGTACCTACTGACAAGTACACAGTACAAATGCTATTGGAATTTTAATCGATGATGACCTCCTACAAGGGATATTTTAAGATCTCACGATGAAGCATATGCTTCAAAATGTATCATCAATATAAAAAAGAAGTCACAAGGTGGATTGAAAAAGGTTAGTTTGTCTACTTACATCATGGAGTACGAGAAGTTTAACAATGAAGTTTGAAAGACTAAAATTTGCTGCATAAGATTACTTCATCAGAGGAATATTTGTGGATATGATCATCATGAAATATAATCCTCACTTAATATGTTTATATAACAGTTTTTACCTCCTTATTTATTCATGAATATCATGACCTACATCCTATTTTTGCCATCTTTAATATCCCATTTTTGTCTGAAGGAAATATGGCCAGCATAAGATAGTGCAAGTATAAATATAATAAATTCAGCAAGAAGGAAACTGAATAATAAACAGCAATTGTCCATATCAGATTTTGATAACAAAAAAAATCAGGTAAAAGCAGACTTAATATATGATATACAATATGCACCCTGATGAAAGTAATATACTGCCAGAGAGACATTAAATGACTCAAATTCTGAAGTGTGAATACATTTTGTTTAGTCATTCATCTAGATATAACTACACAAGAGACTCAACATTCTTCCATCAGTTTTTGGCTTTCAGAAAAGTCAACTAGCCTGTTTTCCCTCTTCTATAATTTTTCCCAATTCTACTTTTTAAATAGATAACCCCTGAAGAAATTCTTAAGGCACTTTACTTTCTGAGTAGTTGTGGGAGATATTCCTACCTGCAGAGCTTATATATGCAGAGCAACTTACACTCCACAGGCTCTCAAGCTGTTAAGCAGAGGAAAGAGAGACAGGAAGGGCTGTGTATGTTTATAGTTCTGTTGTTTCATGAATTTTGTTTGGAGCCCCTCAAAAGTTTTGATGTCTTCCTTGGTGAATAATTTGATGTAGATGCATTGTGAAGTGGATGCATGTGCTTCTTCCTCACTCATTGTGCTGCTGATGAGAAGTAAAGCTTGCACCACAGTCTGGAAGAGGGGCTGGAGTCAGACATCCTCATCATTATCCAATCAAGGTTACTCTGTGGTCTCAGCCCGCTTCCTCTGCCTGTATTTTGTCTTGTTTCTTGCCATAATTCACACACATAGGGCAGTACACGGACTTCCATAACTTTAATTTTGTATCTTGACATACCTTGTTTCTAAAAATACAGTTGATTGTCCCACAGATCATCTGGAACTCTCCTGTACAACTGAACAGAAAATCTTTGCTAGTGAGGTCAAGATGCTAGACTAGGAAAAATGCCTACGAAGAGTGTTAATGGCAGTCATTGGTGATCTGAAACTTTGTATGATAATGCTGTGGAAATTTTAACCACACTAGATACATGACTATATGTTCAAATGTGTAATGTGCTGCACCCTGCAAAAATAAATATTCACTGCTGGGCTCACAAACTGAACACTGTTGCTATATGTGATGACCTAAACTCCAAGTACTTAACACTTCTGTTTTGAATACAAAAATGCTCAACACTAGTATCTTTCATTTCTAAAATATAACTATAAAATGGCAACCAAGGATCTTAGCTTTCATATCATCAGCATTGACAAGATGAAATTCCTGGTATAAGTCTGCTGTACGTGTTGGCGAACATATGCAAGATTTAGCAGAAACAGCCAGCAGCTCACGGATTCACTCACCACTTTAGATGTGTCATCATATCCCTTGTTCGACACACTACAGAGTAAAGCTATTGACCTACTTTACAATTTCACATTGAACTTCAAAGTAACATTTCCAGTTTTGTTAGTTTTATTAGCAGCCATCTTAACACCAACTTTGTCACTACTTATTAATGTAGTTTGTCACTACTCAGACATGCCGTTTAAGACCTGAATATGGTGGAGACACTGAAAGGCCTCGTCAAGAAAGAAGTATTTAGCAGTGTGGCTGTAAGTAGTGACAAAGTTGGTGTTCAAAGTAACAATTGTCACTCAGTGAACGTCTGTCATAATAAGCACAAAATGGAATCAAAGAAGGATGAAATCAAACAGCTGTTTGGAAATCTTGGAGCTTTTTATGAAACCAAATTGACTATTTGATGATGTCAGACAATACTCGAGTATTCACCACAAACATGGGTAAAATATCTGATGTACAAAAATTGTTATAAATGATAAAACATCTGTGATACAGTTAGCAGGCAAAGCTCACCTTCTGCAGTCTCTTGATACTCAGGTGTCACATTCTGGCTATTACTCATGCAATCAATTGTAAGAGAAAGCTTCATGAAGGACACACCACATTGACAGCATAACTAAGACGGTAAACAAACGAACAAACCTTATAAAACGTCTCAGCGGAAGATCATGGGGATGTTCACAAGAAGTTATAAACATGACCTATAGAACATATATCAAGCCAGTAATAACTTCTAGCAGCGAAGGAACCATCACAAGCAATCCTGCAAATGAGGGCAGACTGGAACGGTTGCAGACCAACATCCTAAGACTCATCGCAGGTGGCATCAAATCAACTCTAGTTACAGCATACAACTATATATAGGCAACAAACCAATAACAGAGGAAATTAAGCAACAGGCAGCACTGGTAAACCTCAGAATTAAGTCACTACCTGAGAAGCCATGGGTTCATGAGAGGATGGAACCACAGAGACTCAAAACGCAAAAGATCTGGCTAAACCAAAGTAGCAACTAACTTCAATGTCACAGCATACCAACAGCAGTTAATAAAGTGATCCCCCTGGAAAATCCACTAGACTTTCATAGTTATGAAGTACATCTCAATCTGATAGATGTTAAGAAGAAGACAAGATCTCCAGACGAACTAAAACAGATAATGCTAACAACCATCAATGAGCGATTTCCAGAGGAAAACTGGCTACGTGTATACACTGATGGCTCCTTGCTGGATGAAGTGGGTTGTGCTGGAGCAGGAGTGTTCTCCTCATTGTTTTCCCACTATATTGCAGTGGAACAAAATAAATCAAGTTACGACGCTGAAGTAGAGGCTATCAAAGTGGCACTGCAAAACCTCATTTGGAGGCCAAATTCCTTTTCAAAAGCTGTCCTTTTAGTGGACTCTAAGTCTGCCATCCAGGCAACATTCTTTAATACAGGAGCAACATCCAGGAGCACACTGGAAGCAAGGCGACTCACCAGGCAGCTTACAGCACATAACAAGGAGATAGTTATCCAGGGGATCCCATCTCACACTGGCATCTCGGGAAATGAGACAGCAGACATCCTGGCAAAGTGAGGGACAAAGATCTACCACCGGGAAAGTACCCATGACTTCAGCACCCTAAGAAGACTGATGACAAGGAAAACGAACTATCGCTTCCTGGTACAGAGGCAAGAAACATATCAAAAGGAAAAACATGGTCTTGCCATGTACAGTTATTCCATGAACAGTTATGGAATAAAAACTGTAGAAAACCCAGGAAGGAAGCAGTCACCAACTTTAGATTGGAAACTGGCCGTGACTACCAGCGCATCTCTACAAATTAAAAATTTCCATCACAGAAGAATGTGTATTGTGCAGGAGAGAAGACAAAAAATGAACAAAAATCATCTATTGGAGTGTGTGAAGCTGAACCAGGAAATGCAAGAACTCAGAAATTACAGTGGTCTTTATTGGGAAGCTCGCTACCAAATGGGTTAAATGTACCAAGGAGGAGCCATTGGAAAACAAACAACAAACAAACAAACAGCTTCATGAAGGTGAGTATCAGTGTGATTGATATATTGACAAGAATCAAGGGAGAACATAGTGAATTCATTGTGGGCACCCTGTCCAAATGTGGATGAACAGTGAGCAAACATAGTGAATTCATTGTGGGCACCCTGTCCAAATGTGGATGAACAGTGAGCATATAAATTCTTCTAAGAAAATATACTTACAGACTCAAGGACCAATGCTTCTCCAGAAACTTGGAAATCCAGTAAAACGTGTATTTAATTAGCTTTTCTAATCTGTGTTATATGTATTAGATTAGATTATGCAAACTGTGTTGTGCATTTTATGGTTAATTTTTGCATTAATTTAGATTACAGAACTCCGTGAATTTACCACTACGGTAAAAAAAAAGTATGATTATATGATAACACACTATGATTATGATTTTTATTCAGCTTTCCAGGGTCTCTTACTCTTTATGGACCATGTCACTCATGGAAATCATACTGTGGGCAAACAATATGAGTATGAATCTGATATGGCTTTCAGATACAGCTGCGTTTTATATAAGCTGCTCAACTGTATCAAAATAACACTGACAAAATAACTAACATAAAAAATTTCTCAAAATCAAATAAAGGATTTATTTCATAATGTGCAAATTATTTTTGAAAAAACACATATTTACTGTTTTGTATGAAAATATAAAAATTACTTGTGTGAGGAAGATTTCAGAATAATGACAAATATGAACTATACTTCATACATCATCAATTTCAGAGGTTAATCATTTTGTGGCCTTACACTGTGTAATCATTCCTGTTGTGTCTTTATTTGTACCACAATCTCTTTTTGTTAAATCAGTGGAATAAGTGACTCGCCCCCTCCCCAGATAAATTATAAAGCAAAATTTATTTGAATGAAAATTATAAATAGTAATTATCTTCTTATTATGATGATATGGTGTAATTCAGTTTCATGTTTATTATATAATATAGATCTAGAGTATATTTTAATATATAACAATTTATTTTTTGTCATAATTTATAGACCACAGATTATATTTTAAAAAGTCTATAAAAACTGAATACTAGACTTAAGTGTAATACATAATTTGATAAAAAATATAACTTGTAATATTACATTCTTAAGTTATAACCATATAATATGACTTGCAATAATACTGGATTTCTGAATTACATATTATTGAATTTTAGATGTTTGTGTAATTTTTCTGACTTACCTGTAATAGGAATGTATGGGCTATCATCTTGGCTGAAGAGTGAGAGTGAGTTCACATCTATGTCCCACTCATATAATGGTTTAAATGGTTGTGAACCGATGTCAATTAATTGATGATTGGTGGAGGTGGGGGCATGAGGAGGGGGAGGAAGAGAAGAAGCTTGTACACACTGTATCACATCAGTCCTTGATTGTTGCATACACTGTATATCATCCATGTGTTTTCGTTTTCCTGTAAGCTGATAGTCTACAACATCAGTTTCAGTTCGATGCACAACACTATTACTTTCCACTGCAATGTCTCTACCTTCTTCATCGGCTCTCAATTTTTTCACTACTTTCACAACAGAAACTCCTCTTTCTGAATTGACTGGAGGTTTATCAGGCGGCTTATTAGCAAATCCCTCTTGATCTTGTTGCAAGAGACTTGGTGCAACACTGCCTCTGAAGTGTAGAACTGTTGGCCTCTGTGCTCTATGATCACTCTGGGATGGCAATTGAGACATAGGTCTTGATGGCGTACATGGTGACATTGGCGGTGGTGGTGATGGCTCAGAACACAATGTTGGAGACATTCTTGACATTTGATGTGTAGGCGTTTTTCCTCCAAATTTTGATGTTTGCTGATTCATTGGTACTGGACTCTTACCAGAAAATGTTGCCTGGAACAGATTACAATTCCAATCACTGTACACTAATAACTGAATACAACAACTTAAATAACAAGTACATTTGCGAATAAAAATGTCCATAAGCCAAGATATACAGGATGTTTATTTTAAAACAACTAAGATTAAGATTCTCTGCTAGCAATTTTTTGCCGATTCTGTGCCCTTGCACCAAACCAGCTTCTCCTGTTTCTAGTGTGTATTGGTCTACAAAATTGAAATTCCAAGTACTACTGTAAGTGCAATGCAAAAATGCTATTAAGAACTTAAAAAATGTGACTACTTTTATCAGTTGTGTGGTTACTTTTATCATTCTATCTCATGTTTAGTCATGCTTTCTTCTGTCACCAATTTCCTAAATGTGATTCAACTAGAATAGAATGCTATATTGTGCTCAAGACTGCAGTGCTTTCCTTTTAATCTCGCTGATTGGGAAAACAAGCCGTTGAGGCTGCATATTATCATAATTCACCAAATGCACTCTGTAGGCAGGCAGTCTTGTTCTTTGTTGTCTGCAATCTGAGTTAACAACTTATCTTCTATGTAAGCTCCCTGCGTATTTCATACAGTGTATTATTTCCCTTCACATTTCTTATTTTTCTTTCAGCCATTCGTTGTTTTCACTGACCTTTTCCTGCACTGCCTTTCTCTTCAGTTTGCACTATTCACTTTCAAAGACTTGTAGCAACTTTCCACTTGCTTTCTTACTTAATTTCTTCTTCCCTATACCCTATGCTTTGTCTTTAGTTCAAGTCTGCAAATATCCTGCAGAAATATCAGAACAAAAATATTCTTTCATGCAGCATGAAAATAACCTTACACAATTACATAAGTATATGTTGCTAGATAGGTCTGATGAAGACACTGACAACACAGATCAGGACGAGAATTTTGTACCTGGCTCTATAAGTGAATCACCTAATTCAACAGACATGGCCAGTGGGTTTTTGCATGGCCATGGTGGAGAATTCCAGTTTCAAAATTATCACTGATGAAACAAACCTCTAAGCAACAAAGCAGATTGATCCAGTTCTAATGCTCAATGCCATCAAAATTGTATTAGTCACAGAATACAAGCTCAGAGGAAACAAAACATTTCTTTGCCCTCATGGATTAATTACATGGGACTGGTGAAGTTACCAGCATTACTGAAACAAGATACCATATTCAAAAATAAATTTTCACCTAGTATTTGTCCTTGAATAGATTGAGCTCTGTTGTAAATGGTCCAATTGTAAATAATAACAATTGTCCATAAGGTGATAGAGTGTATAAAAGACAAGGTCTTGTTGACAGGCTGATAGTAGAAAATGTTGACTATTCTACAGAAACTATGCACATTGATGAGTCATTTGCCTCATAATGTGTCAACATAGAAAATAAAAATGGTATAAATATGGCATTAAAGCATTCAAATTATGTGTAGGGCATGATTATATAGTCCAACTGAAAATTTACACTAGTAAAGACCTTGGCATAATTGAATTGTACAAACTAGTTTTTTGAAAGCATTACAACTGATATGCACCGACAACGAATACACAAATTTCAATCTGGGTAACAAATTGTTAGAACAACAAATTTATTTGGTGAGTACAATAAGGAAAAAGAAGAATCATTTGCAAAAAGATATAACCCAGAAAGAAAAAATGAAAAAAGGTGACACCATGACAAAAAAAGTAGGGGAAACTGGTAGAAGAAAATGAATATCATTATGCTATGAACAAAGAAACTGGCCATGGAGTCAATTACATCAACATCCATGGTTAATGCTCTCACTTTATACAAGGAATGTTCTGGACAAAACATGGGCATAATTCACTTTCATATAGAAGTGATCTGATATTTGAATTCAGTTACTGAAGAAAATAAAGAAGACCCAGTGGATGTGAGAAAGCACTGTAAAGTATACTAAGAGAAAGAATCGTGAGAAATAAGAAAAGTAAAAAGATACCATGGTCTGCTCAGAGTGTCTCCAATAGCCATTATTGTATTTACCACGTTTTAATACTTTACATAATTTTTGCACATTTTTTAAATATTATATATCATCATAATTATAACTATGTAAACAGTATGTTTTATTACTGTGAATTTAATTTTAAGTTGTTTTTACTAATTTTTAAATAAAGCTTTTCACTCCCAATAAATATTAAAAAACAGAAAATATTAAATCTATATAATATTTACCTTATTTCTTCCGTCGTGTGACTTCGTGTTGCGTTTTGATTTGACTTTTACGCGTTTCTTTATAAAATAATAATAAAAATAAATATAAAATAAAAATAAAGAATAAAAATATAGAATAAAATAAAAATTGATAAAATAAAAATAAATAATAAAAATATTTTTATTTTATTTATTTCTGATGACGAGACATATGTCTCGAAACGCGTAAAGTCAAATCAAAACACAACATGAAGTCACACGACGGAAGAAATAAGGTAAATATTATATAGATTTTGTCAATAAGTGACTTGGATACCAATTCAAACATGTCTTTCAAGAAAATATTATATAATGTTAAAAATACCAATAAATAAAAATAATGTAATGTAAATAATATATAAATATGCAAATAATGTAACCATGTACAAAGCTTTACATGCATTAAATTCTGTAGTGTTGATCATGCTTGTGACCAACAACATGCAAGACAGAAGACACCATAATACTGATTATTCAGTTGTAATGCCTATGTAGTGTGATTGCATTGACCCATTTCTGGTTACTATAAACATGGCAGAGAATGTGATAAACAAGAAGTATACATACTTTTTTTTATACGTATTTTTTTAGTATTACTGCAGAAGAAACATATTTAAAGAAGTAAAAACATTTATATACTGGTACAAATATTTTTATTAGAGTAAATAATGAAAATGTCCACCATTTCACCAATACAAACTTGTACTCTGCTTTTCATATTCCTACCATCTTTCTACGAATCGCTCTTCTAATTCCTGCTACCAGTTTAGTCAAGTTTCCTTCGAGTTCCTGAATAGTTTGAGATTATTTGGAATGCACAACCTTGAAAGAAACCTAGGGAAAATAATCCACTGGAGACAGACCAGGAAATCTAGCAGGTCATAAACCTTTTCCAATTAGAATCCACAAAAAAAGTCTCTCAGGGGGTCCATTTTTGAGTTATGTATGACATGTGGCCCATCTGATTAAAAACCATAAACCTTTCACCTTTCCTAAAAATTGCAATAAGCTGCATAACAGTCTGTTAATGGAGTCTACACTCGGTATGTTTTATAAAAATGTAAGACCAATAACCTGCTGACATGAATCAGTTCACCATCTGTAACGGGGTGAAAAGGGGTATTTTATTTTATTCTATTTTATTAAATATATATGTGACCAATGCAGCAAGTCCCATACCTAAAACGGTTTTATTCAAACAAAGAACAGTGGAGTGAGATTTTGAACGGAGGTGTTGTAAAGGAATGCGATGTATGTTTTGCAACTCAAGTGGTTCCAAGAATTTGTTACGCACAATGTACGTGCAAACACCAGCATGCGTGCAAATGATGCCAAGCAGAATGAAGCGACGCCAAACAAGATGGCTAAGATGTAAAATTTGGTTCGCCACGTGGTTTGATGCTGACGGAAGTACCGTGATGACTCCGCCCAGTTGGGTCTCGTGACTAGTGGCAGTGAAATATCGTCAATGCCTAACACACATGGACCACACTGTACTCTGTGTAAGTTGTCGAACATTTGTCACAAGTAGGCTGTGCATTTTCCGTTTTGAGTAACCGTGGAGTGGGGCACTTTGGTAACGCTCTGGGCAGTCACCTACCAACCTTGAGCCCGGCCGGGACGACAACGAGACGCGTGGATCCAAAATAAGTTCTTGTAAAATTTTATAAAAAACAACAATCGCATCAAACTAGTGACAGCATCAAAAAATGAAATAAGTGCACTCAAGAAATCTATAATGTGGTGAACGGACCAATATCCGAAGGGTGACATGTGACGGAAGTCGACGCCAAGGGACACGTAAAGTTGTACAATTTTTTATTATAAAATCACAGAGCGCTCTAAATAAATTATGGGGTTTTAAATATGAATGAATGTCATGTGTGAGCAAACTGGGTCGTCTTAAAAAATAGAATTAAGTTAGTTAAAGTTTTTTTGTTTTTTTCAATTTATGTTTTGGTACTAGAAGGAGGTAATACACCTTATTATTATCTTGCATTTTTCATGATTAAGAAAGAATAGAAAAAGAAATGTAATCAATGTAGTTTTCACAGAATGTTTTAAAGTACAACATGAAGTAAAGAATTTGATGAAACTTATAAACAGAGAAGGTAATTTTACAAAATGAATTTTAATAAAATGAATTAGTAGCGTAACCATGTGTTAAGTTAATTATTACGCCACATTAACATCACCTATCCCTAATTAAAAATTTCGCCTAACGAACCTGGCAATTTATGTAAAAGTGTTTCAAGGTTTCGATACTAAACCACAAAATATCGTGGTGACCTATAAATAATTTGGAATCTTCTGTGTTGGGTAAGTCAGGGTGGCGTGTAAGTGTGAGGTAAGTAGAAGTAACGTGGTGAAAATTGGTAAGTAAGAGAATAGAACGTAACAAATGGCGATCCCTGCCAGTATAACTCAAATGAATTTATTCATATGGGTTTAGGCCTGATTTGAAGTACGAAATAGGTGGTGATAGTAGGCGGGTTTTGTAATAGAAAAAATTTTAAAATTACGAGATGT
This sequence comes from Magicicada septendecula, assembly GCA_034769895.1. Taxonomy (NCBI): domain Eukaryota; kingdom Metazoa; phylum Arthropoda; class Insecta; order Hemiptera; family Cicadidae; genus Magicicada; species Magicicada septendecula. Next base: position 456,788,183 of record CM068367.1, read on the forward strand.
GTGAGTAGAGGTTAAGACGTAAAATACGGTTAAAGAGTTAAGTTATGAGATTTTGTTTAGATAATAACTAAGTTATATATATAATACAGAATAATTAAATTTATAAAAAATGGAAAATACAGAGAACGAACTCAGTTTGTCTGACTCAACTGTTATAAGTGAATCAGAGATTCAGTCAGAAACTCATATAGCAAATCAAGAAAGCTGGACAGAATCAGCTGTTATGGACGAGGCGAGAGTTCATTCAACTCCCGTCTCGGCTAGAGAAAGTAACAAAACTGAGAATTGGTTGCGTGAGATAATGGGGGAAATTAAACTGATGTCTAGTGATAACAATAAGAAATTTGATGCATTAAATGATTGTTTTAACACTAAATTTAATGAACAGAATAACAAATTTGATAAATTGAGTAATGAAATACATGAACAGAAAGTAAAATGTGAAAGTAATTTCAATGAATTAAAAAAGCAAAATAATGAATTAAAAAATGATATCAATGAAATTAATAGACGTTGTGAAAATACCAATGAAGAATTTACCAATAAGTTTAACAAATTAGATACCAAGCTAGATAGTTCAATCAAGAATATAGATATTAAAATTAATGAGATAGATAGTCATATGTCAGAAAGAATTGATAAACAAATACACGAGAAATTAGTAAGTACAATAAATGAGTACAACAATGAAATAGCATCTAAAATAAATAAATGTAATACTGACACTGAATATAAATATAGCAGTGTAATGGTTAAGATTGAAAAAATGAACCAAAATATTGATGAGCATAAAAGTAATACAGATATGAAAATCAATGAAATTAAGAATACCTGTAAAACAGAAATACAGGCATTAAATGAATCAGTTAATGTAATAACCAAAAATAGCATTCAGTCCAAATATATTAATGATAAAAAATTGTATTCAATTGAACAGAGTATTAGTAATGTTAAAGATAAGTTGAGTTTAGCAATTAACCAAAAGTTAAATAATATGACCGAACGAGTAGTAATTACACGAGATGTAAATAACGAAATTGAACTTGAAACTTTTTAATGAGAATCGTAGTGCATCCTATGCAGTTTTTAAATAGAGTACGGGAGTTTAACAAGTTTAACGGTAGTAGTTGGGAGGTGAAACTTATAAAAATTTTTAAATGTTTTAAGCGTAATTATGAGATATGGGTGGAAATACATAGAAATGAATGGGAGAGGTATGAAAATTCTGAAACAGCATTTCGTAATAAATACTGGTCAGAAGAGGAGCAGGAGATATTGCGCAGCCAGATAATAGGAACTGGGAAATTTGGGAGAAATAATAATAATATTACAGTATATACAATGAGACTTTTTAACGAAGCAAAATACTTAGAACCATCGTTGCCATTCCAGTCGTCTGTACGCCATGTCAGCAAACACTTACCGAGGGAGGTACAGATCACGTTGATGATGAGAGAGGTAAGTGATATCAATGAATTAGAAAAAGTATTGGATGTTTTTCAGAATATTAGAGACCAGGAAGACAGCAGACGTCCACAACAACCCAATGTGAGCAGTGGAGGGAGTTACGCACCAAGAGGAGGACAAAATGTGGGAACTACATACAATGGTCGAAAACCAGGCAGACGATATCCGATGTGGAAATGTGATGGGTGTCCCGGGGAAAATTATGCTGACCGTAATTTTTGTTATAGATGTAGGAAGGTGAGGCCCGGTCATCAGCCACGGACGCAGCAGAGATATAACAACACACTTCCGAGAAACAGCGAAGAGCGAGCAGAAAATCCCAGAAATGAAGGAGGAAATTATCAAGCAGGAAGGGTATACACACCCAGAGGTACGGCCGAGCGGACGGAAAACTAAACAGGACAATGGATGAGGAGGCCCGGCCATTGTCGATAGATAACTGCGGGCTCCATAGAGATAGATACAGGAGTCACACAATTCACACCGATCTGGTGACCGAATTAATGGAAGAAGAGGAGACGGGAACGATGCGACCGGAAGCCTGGTTGACGGAGGTAAAGCTGGAAATTGAAGGTAAGACGGTTACGACACTAATAGACACAGGCAGCGAAGTATCAGTAATAGCAGAACACGTATTAAATAAGTTAAGAGAAACTAATAAAAATATTCCATCTTTGCCAGTTGCGGGGGTAACCATTGTACGTGTTAGAAGTAAACGGGTTACAACACAAGTCCAGTTGAATATATTAATAAATGGGGAAAGTTATGAAAATACATTCTTAGTTGTAAGGGGCTTAAACTTAGAAGTAATATTGGGTAATGATTTTCTGATCAGGAATAACGTGGTAATCAATTTTAGAATTGAACAATGAAGGTAAACAAATAACAGTTAATTTTGAGCGGGTGTTAGATACAGTAAAGATTTCGGGTATAAGGGTTACAGCAAATAGGATCATAGATAGGGACACGGAGTTTAGTATGAATATATGTAGGGAGAGAGTGAGTGATGAGAGTTAGGAGAGAATATGGGCGGATAGAGCGGTTAAATTTTGTGGTGAGGGTGGCGCAATGGGGAGTTCTCAACGTGAAGCGTTGTGGCGGGTAGTCGAGGGTTTTAGGGGAGTGTTTGCCGGGGAACCAGGAAGGGTAAAAGGTTATGAGTGTGAATTAAAGGTGAGGGAGCATGCGCCATATGTACAACGAAGTTATCTGGTACCATATTCAAACAGGGGGGCAGTGCAGTTAGAATTGGATAAAATGTTAGAGGTTGGTATTATAGAGAGGTCGGTGTCAACCTATTCCAACCCTTTAGTGGTAGTTATAAAGAAAGATGGGAGATTTAGATTATGTCTAGACACGAGAAAGATTAATCAAATAATTATTCCAGACCGGGAATCACCCGAAGCTATTGAGGAAATTTTTCAGAAATTTAGTGGTGTAAAATATATGACCTCATTAGACCTAACCGCAGGATATTGGGAAGTGCCGTTAGCAGCAGATACCAGAAAATATACAGCTTTCTTGTTCAACGGAAAAAATTATCAATTCAAACGGTTACCGTTCAGACTTAACACCAGCGTTGCCAGCTTCATTAAATGCTTAAACGAGATACTGCAACCCAAAACTTTAGATTTTTTAACTATTTACGAAGACGATATTTTAATAGCATCAAGAACTTTTGAAGAACATATAGAGCACATAGAATATGTCTTAAATAAATTGTATCTAGGTGGGTTGACGGTGAATTGGGAGAAGTCAAATTTTTTGCAGAACGAAATACATTTTTTGGGGTTTATTATTACACCTGAGGGTATTCAAGCCAATCCAGATAAGGTAGAGTCTATTTTGAAGTTCCCAGAACCAAGAAATATTAAACAATTACAGGGTTTTTTAGGTTTATGTAATTTTTATCGAAAATTTCAGCGTAATTACGCACACATAACTGCAAAGTTGAGTAGAGTATTACAGAAAAATAAACAATGGAATTGGAGTGAAACTGAGAGGGATGCTTTTAACGAGATAAAGGAGAAGTTTGTAAGTATGGTGATGATGAATCATCCTAATTGTGAACGTAAATTTCACTTGCAGACCGACGCTAGTAACATCGCATTAGGTGCAGAGGAGGACGACGAAAAGGAACATCACACCATCGCTTTCGCCAGTCGTACCTTATTAGCCGCCGAAAGGAATTATACTACAACAGAAAAGGAGCTGCTCAGTATAGTCTTCGCGGTCAAGAAATTCAGAACATACCTGCTAGGAAACAGCACAATCATCAGGACTGACCACAAGGCATTGTCTTTCCTAAACACCTGTAAACTCACGCACAGCAGACTAACAAGGTGGGTACTAGGTCTACAAGAATATAATTTCTCTTGGGAGTATATAAAAGGGGTAGAGAACAGGGTACCTGACACATTATCACGAGTAGACACCGACAGAAATAGAACGGGTAGAGACATTAAGGAAATAGAGATTTATAGGCTATCCAGGGAAGATAAACTTTTTGGGGAAGAATTAAAAGATATAAACATAATGCAGAGAGCTGATAGTAAACTAAATAAAATCATAACCAGTGTAGAATCAGAATTAGATGAATTTGGGTATAGACAATATTTTCAGGTGTTTAATGGGAGTTTATTTAAAAAAGTAGAGGGTAGAGAGAGGGATTGGAGGTTAGTAATACCGGAGGAATTGATAGAAAAAATAGTGTGGGACTGTCACTATAGGTATGGACATTTTGGGGCAAAAAAATGTGTGAGTGTACTAAGGGAATCTTGTATATTTAGAAATATGGAAAGGCGCGTGCGAAAAATACTGAGAATTTGTGAACTATGTCAGAAGTCCAAAGTGGTGAATTATAGGGTAGAAGGTGAGTTAAATTATATTAAGGTAGAGAAACCGTTTGATTTAGTAGCAGTGGATTTGTATGGCCCATTGCCAAAGGGTAGGGGTGGTGTTATGTATATTTTCTTTGTGCTTGATACTTTTTCCAAATATGTCCGATTGTATAGTGTGAAGAGAGCGGCGAGTAAGGTGCTGAGTGAGAAGATCACACGCGACTACATGGTCAACATTGGAAAGCCAAAAGTAATCCTGTCAGACCACGGACCACAGTTCATCAGTGGAAAATGGTGCCAGTCTCTCGGATGGGAAGGTATCCCAAAACACACCGCAGTATATCATCCGCGATCCAACCAGGCCGAGAGGGTCAAGAGGGAATTAGGAAGAATTTTCTGAGCATACTGTCACGCCAAACATAGCGAGTGGCCCTTGTACGTTCAGAGAATGGAGAACTGGCTAAACAGTGTAACACATGAGTCAACAGGGTTCACGCCTTACGAGCTGGTAAGAGGAAAGTGTCCACCTCGGATTTTAGAGCAGTTATTCGATTTTCCACCAGAGACGAGTACAATAAACCAGGACGTAAAATTGAGACTGGCAAACGAAAGGTTATTAATGAAAGGAGAATGGAGGAAATGGAGTCACGATATGAAAGATAAGTGCGTGAGATATGACATCGGACAGCTAGTGTTGGTAAAACGCCATGATTTATCAAATGCTCAAGAGACAAGGAGATAAAAAAGTTCCTTTTGTTGTACGAAGGCCCCTACGAGGTAATAGAAATTAAAATGAATAATTCGTGTTTTGCAGAATCGGGAGACACAAGAAATAGTGGGTACACAGAATGCTACAAATTTGAAATTATATTGGTCAAGATGAGAAATTGAATTTTAATATGTGTTAATTTGTTTCCAGAAGGGACTCTCCCCCATTTTTGGGCGGTCACGACCTTACCAGTCCTGGCCGTGGGTTTCGGCACTTGGAGGCGGACCATGGTTGGCGGAACTTCCTTCGGGTGGCAAAACGACGATGGTCCGGCTCCACCAAAATTGGTATACAGTAGAAATTTCACTATACTATTGAACGGGGAGGGGGACCCATACGGTACGTGATACAAAATATTTTTACACTCAAGGTGCATAGATAAGGTGCACCATACCACGTACCAGCATTGCCTTAGAGTGAATGTATATAGTAATGGAGGCTATATTTTAACAAGGCAGTGTATTCAATTATAATATAATAGTGTCATTTGCAAAATGCAAAATCAGCAGATGGCGGCAGTTACAGTGTAGTGTAACGTGTATTTTGAAAATATTTATAAAATTGTACAAGTAGTAAATAATAGCTAAAAATAATGTGTACTAGCAGTTATATTTGACAAAGAAGTATGTGAGGGTGTGTGAAGGGAAAGTTTGTAAGACTGTCCTTTTGCCATTGTAACCTACAGACAGATTGATGTGCCACGGCTGTAAAGTTAATTGTTTGACAAAAAGAGTGACACTTACTAGATGTATGTGAGACGTTGTATTTCGCATCAGGCAGCTGCTCTGAGTGAAGAAAGGCATAACCCCCAATAAACCAATCTACCCTTTTTAAAACTTTGACACAGACTGAAAGCAAAGAGTTTGTCAATTCGATACGGTACAACATTAGATGCCAGAACAATTGCAACGTAGAAATTTGATGAAAGTCGTGATTACAAAGGAAGATTCGTTCCAGACTCAAAACAAAGCCAGAGTGCAACTTGAAGATAAACAATGGTGCAGCAGATCGAACAATACCAGTATTGTATCTATGTCAAAGCGTAACAGAAATTGGACACTAGGAGACGGCCACGAGAGACAAAGAAATGTCGCCTGATGTACAAGGGGAAAGTGAAACTCACGAATTCTGGAGTGCTTGAATGAGATTCCTAGTAAATAGAGAAAACGGCCGTAGGAACAATCAGGACGATTGGTAGTTCGACAAGAGAATCACGTGTAAAGCAGAGATACTCGAAAACCAATGATGAATATACAATTTGTCACACTGGCTAAAGAACCAATAAGAGTATCCAAGCGGATGGAAGATTCAGCAGAGGTAGGCGGGAGGAGAGTTTACTTGGTAGATCTCAGAACAGAAAAACGGCAGTCTAGTACTCATCTACAAAGTGATCACCACGAATCATCTTAACTCGGTAACAATGTTTAGTCATCGATTCATTACATAAGCGTGAACAACTACAAGCGTTCGACACAATTTCAGAAGTGCGCATATCTAGAGTCTTAAGAACGGTTACTTCAGTGCGAACATTCAATTTCTCAAAGTGAACAATGAAGTGAATACGACAAATCGTACGAAACTCGTTGTTATAATTCTCACTAAATTCTAAACTCATAGCAAGAGAGTTGAACAGTTAATCGCATTCGACAGACTATTAGTATAAAGTAATATCACGCGAAGTCAACATGTAAAACAGACTTTACAATTAATTAACTTCACCGTAATTTAAACAAAGTGTCGGAGAATACGGATACACAGTACAATACTAAGTGAAGACAATTTCAATTAACAGACATTCTACAATTACAAATAATTCACAAGAAACTATAAACATTACAGCAGCTTTTATATAATACAGAACACATCAACAGAGAGACTCAGTGCATATTCTACAACAGAGACATTAGACATAAAATCAGCAATCTAAACAACTACTTTAAAAAACATTATACATGAACTTTACCAACATAAATTAAGGACACTCATATTCAACACAATACGAGTGCCGTGAAAAGTGAACAGTTCGAGAATTCGTCAATAATTAAACAGTGATTGTGAGGTGCAGTGACCGCGAAGGGATACGTAATCTACAACGACTATGGAGACCAGCAACTACTAAACACAGAGGACCACATGATGTCACCGAGAGTATGAACTACGAATAATCAACGCTCTCAAACTAATGGTACTTTAGAGTTAGGTCAATAAACTCAATTCATTCAAGTCAAAGAACTCACACTAATAATTAATTAACCTTGAGAACTGCCTCTCAGTGCTCTGAATTCGACTGAAGCGAAATAAAACGTCAATTAGTAAATTCTTAAAAAAATCATATCTAAACAGTAATCTAAATTTGCCAAATACAATTGTAGATTATAATTTACAATTATAACTGTTAGAAAATTATTAAATGTTAATTAATCGAGATTTCAGAGATACTCATTGTTAAGATAAGAGAAGTGATTCTACTTAAGGAAATATCCATACAGAGTCTTATATTTGTAATTTGCTACAACTTAATTAATTAAATAAGCATTAGACATAATATTGTTGTTGTGTGTTTGGCAAATGAATCCTTTACATCCACATCCTTGTAGATATGAGGTGGCGCCCGGGAAATTGAAACATTTTGGCAGTAAGTGAATTTTTAATTATTAATTTATTACTTGTTTAACCACCCCACCCCCAATAAACCAATCTACCCTTTTTAAAACTTTGACACAGACTGAAAGCAAAGAGTTTGTCAATTCGATACGGTACAACATTAGATGCCAGAACAATTGCAACGTAGAAATTTGATGAAAGTCGTGATTACAAAGGAAGATTCGTTCCAGACTCAAAACAAAGCCAGAGTGCAACTTGAAGATAAACAATGGTGCAGCAGATCGAACAATACCAGTATTGTATCTATGTCAAAGCGTAACAGAAATTGGACACTAGGAGACGGCCACGAGAGACAAAGAAATGTCGCCTGATGTACAAGGGGAAAGTGAAACTCACGAATTCTGGAGTGCTTGAATGAGATTCCTAGTAAATAGAGAAAACGGCCGTAGGAACAATCAGGACGATTGGTAGTTCGACAAGAGAATCACGTGTAAAGCAGAGATACTCGAAAACCAATGACGAATATACAATTTGTCACACTGGCTAAAGAACCAATAAGAGTATCCAAGCGGATGGAAGATTCAGCAGAGGTAGGCGGGAGGAGAGTTTACTTGGTAGATCTCAGAACAGAAAAACGGCAGTCTAGTACTCATCTACAAAGTGATCACCACGAATCATCTTAACTCGGTAACAATGTTTAGTCATCGATTCATTACATAAGCGTGAACAACTACAAGCGTTCGACACAATTTCAGAAGTGCGCATATCTAGAGTCTTAAGAACGGTTACTTCAGTGCGAACATTCAATTTCTCAAAGTGAACAATGAAGTGAATACGACAAATCGTACGAAACTCGTTGTTATAATTCTCACTAAATTCTAAACTCATAGCAAGAGAGTTGAACAGTTAATCGCATTCGACAGACTATTAGTATAAAGTAATATCACGCGAAGTCAACATGTAAAACAGACTTTACAATTAATTAACTTCACCGTAATTTAAACAAAGTGTCGGAGAATACGGATACACAGTACAATACTAAGTGAAGACAATTTCAATTAACAGACATTCTACAATTACAAATAATTCACAAGAAACTATAAACATTACAGCAGCTTTTATATAATACAGAACACATCAACAGAGAGACTCAGTGCATATTCTACAACAGAGACATTAGACATAAAATCAGCAATCTAAACAACTACTTTAAAAAACATTATACATGAACTTTACCAACATAAATTAAGGACACTCATATTCAACACAATACGAGTGCCGTGAAAAGTGAACAGTTCGAGAATTCGTCAATAATTAAACAGTGATTGTGAGGTGCAGTGACCGCGAAGGGATACGTAATCTACAACGACTATGGAGACCAGCAACTACTAAACACAGAGGACCACATGATGTCACCGAGAGTATGAACTACGAATAATCAACGCTCTCAAACTAATGGTACTTTAGAGTTAGGTCAATAAACTCAATTCATTCAAGTCAAAGAACTCACACTAATAATTAATTAACCTTGAGAACTGCCTCTCAGTGCTCTGAATTCGACTGAAGCGAAATAAAACGTCAATTAGTAAATTCTTAAAAAAATCATATCTAAACAGTAATCTAAATTTGCCAAATACAATTGTAGATTATAATTTACAATTATAACTGTTAGAAAATTATTAAATGTTAATTAATCGAGATTTCAGAGATACTCATTGTTAAGATAAGAGAAGTGATTCTACTTAAGGAAATATCCATACAGAGTCTTATATTTGTAATTTGCTACAACTTAATTAATTAAATAAGCATTAGACATAATATTGTTGTTGTGTGTTTGGCAAATGAATCCTTTACATCCACATCCTTGTAGATATGAGGTGGCGCCCGGGAAATTGAAACATTTTGGCAGTAAGTGAATTTTTAATTATTAATTTATTACTTGTTTAGCCACCCCACCCCCAATAAACCAATCTACCCTTTTTAAAACTTTGACACAGACTGAAAGCAAAGAGTTTGTCAATTCGATACGGTACAACATTAGATGCCAGAACAATTGCAACGTAGAAATTTGACGAAAGTCGTGATTACAAAGGAAGATTCGTTCCAGACTCAAAACAAAGCCAGAGTGCAACTTGAAGATAAACAATGGTGCAGCAGATCGAACAATACCAGTATTGTATCTATGTCAAAGCGTAACAGAAATTGGACACTAGGAGACGGCCACGAGAGACAAAGAAATGTCGCCTGATGTACAAGGGGAAAGTGAAACTCACGAATTCTAGAGTGCTTGAATGAGATTCCTAGTAAATAGAGAAAACGGCTGTAGGAACAATCAGGACGAATGGTAGTTCGACAAGAGAATCACGTGTAAAGCAGAGATACTCGAAAACCAATGACGAATATACAATTTGTCACACTGGCTAAAGAACCAATAAGAGTATCCAAGCAGATGGAAGATTCAGCAGAGGTAGGCGGGAGGAGAGTATACTTGGTAGATCTCAGAACAGAAAAACGGCAGTCTAGTACTCATCTACAAAGTGATCACCACGAATCATCTTAACTCGGTAACAATGTTTAGTCATCGATTCATTACATAAGCGTGAACAACTACAAGCGTTTGACACAATTTCAGAAGTGCGCATATCTAGAGTCTTAAGAACGGTTACTTCAGTGCGAACATTCAATTTCTCAAAGTGAACAATGAAGTGAATACGACAAATCGTACGAAACTCATTGTTATAATTCTCACTAAATTCTAAACTCATAGCAAGAGAGTTGAACAGTTAATCGCGTTCGACAGACTATTAGTATAAAGTAATATCACGCGAAGTCAACATTAAAACAGACTTTACAATTAATTAACTTCACCGTAATTTAAACAAAGTGTCGGAGAATACGGATACACAGTACAATACTAAGTGAAGACAATTTCAATTAACAGACATTCTACAATTACAAATAATTCACAAGAAACTATAAACATTACAGCAGCTTTTATATAATACAGAACACATCAACCGAGAGACTCAGTGCATATTCTACAACAGAGACATTAGACATAAAATCAGCAATCTAAACAACTACTTTAAAAAACATTATACATGAACTTTACCAACATCAATTAAGGACACTCATATTCAACACAATACGAGTGCCGTGAAAAGTGAACAGTTCGAGAATTCGTCAATAATTAAACAGTGATCGTGAGGTGCAGTGACCGCGAAGGGATACGTAATCTACGACTACGGAGACCAGCAACTACTAAACACAGAGGACCACATGATGTCACCGAGAGTATGAACTATGAATAATCAATGCTCTCAAACTAATGGTACTTTAGAGTTAGGTCAATAAACTCAATTCATTCAAGTCAAAGAACTCACATTAATAATTAATTAACCTTGAAAACTGCCTCTCAGTGCTCTGCATTCGACTGAAGCGAAATAAAACGTCAATTAGTAAATTCTTAAAAAAATCATATCTAAACAGTAATCTAAATTTGCCAAATACAATTGTAGATTATAATTTACAATTATAAGTGTTAGAAAATTATTAAATGTTAATTAATCGCAATTTCAGAGATACTCATTGTTAAGATAAGAGAAGTGATTCTACTTAAGGAAATATCCATACAGAGTGTTATATTTGTAATTTGCTACAACTTAATTAATTAAATAAGCATTAGACATAATATTGTTGTTGTGTGTTTGGCAAATGAATCCTTTATATCCACATCCTTGTAGATATGAGGTGGCGCCCGGGAAATTGAAACATTTTGGCAGTAAGTGAAATTTTTAATTATTAATTTATTACTTGTTTAACCACCCCAAGTAAGAATTCTTTATAGTAGTTTGAAAAAGACGAATTTTGTTGCAAGGGGGGTGGGAGGCAGGTAGACGGCGGGTTAGGATAAATGGGAGAATAAAAGGAATAGATTTGGTGTTGAAGTAGTGAAAGGGGGACGTGAATTCACGTAGTGTGTGTACCTGGTGCCTACCCACTTCACAGCAAAACCCCGTCTTTTCGGGCGGCTACGGCTTCACTAAACCATGACTAAGAAGGATAAGAATTTTATTAGCCTCCAATGTAAATACTTATCAATATATAATCTGGAATGTTTATAATTTGAAATCTGTGTCAGTAGCTATATTTTTGTTTAAGTAAATAAGTGACCATATATAATTATGAAGTTTGTAGTACGAGCTAAGAAAAGTGAAATGTTTGCTGTTTAAAAGTTAAAAATGTAGACGAGTCTAAAAATGTAAACATGAAAAGTAATTAATAAATAACCAAACATATAAGAGTTGACCATCCGTGAATTGTAGTAACGGTGTCAGTGTGAGCCTTATATGTCTTTTGGTAGTTTCCCCACATTTCGGGCGGTCACGGCTTCACCGAACCCTGACCGTGGAATTATGTAAGTAGATTCGAAATTGGTGAACATAGAAATTTACTGGGGGGTAACTCGGGGAAACTACATAACTATGGAACAGCGGCTATCATCGAAGGTGGCGATAGTGCCGTTTTAAGGGTGTGTGAATCATTTTAGTAGGATTACTGGTGTCCTCGGACATCAGTAATGCCGAATTTTATATAACGCTGAACCAAGAACGGTATAGGCAGCGTCTATACCTTATGTATGTAAACTTCAGTTCTTGGGGACGCAAATGGGCGCCACAGCCCAACACCAGGAAACAATAGTGTGTGTGGAAAAGGAGCTGGCCGTTACAAGCCAGGGGCACAGATAACGCATCTGTGCATAAGGCAAACGCTCGATCCGGTTTACCCGGCGGGTGGTTACCTAATTGTAACTGGGTATAAGGGGGGACTTTAAGAAATTGATGAAGCAGGAGGGTAGTTGAAAATTCAGTGAGAGGGTGACGACCTCTGTAAACAGCGGGTGGTCAATTTATATGGCTCTATAGAGAGAGTTGGGGGTTGACAACCCAGTGGGCTGTTCAGTAACTGTTGCTATAACTATGACTCGATGATTAGTGATGTATTTCACGCATGAGAGTGAAACGATTTTAAGTACTAGATTCAATTGTAACGATTTCAGATAACCTTTTAGGATGATAACTATATAATTTGGTGTATTTGTGTTAATTATATGCAGCATGTTAGGGATAAGAATTATAAACATGTGTATTTTGTATAAATTTTGAAATGTATCTAGAGAAAGGTCATTCACATGACAGTGAGACATCAGCTGACTGCTGGGGTTATATATGTAGTATGTCACTTATAAGTGATTTGCAAATTTTTCAATGTAATTAAATGTTTCAATAATAGATTTCCAATGTGGTTAAGAGATTTCAATTTAAATGATGAAAGCAATTTGAGATAGTTAGGAATTTTCAATGGGTTGTAAAAGATAGAATTTGGGTGATAGTAATTGTTTAAGTAGGGGATGTGAGTCAATCAAAGGTAGTTTCAAATGGGTGTTAGAGAGAGTAAGAGTCTTGGGAGTAAAAGTAATGTAGAATTGAGAATTAATAGTGACACAGTAGTGATAGTGGGTATATGTAGAATATGAAAGGGAGGTAATGGGAGAGTAATTAGTTGATGGGGAATTTTGTAAGGGGGTGGTGTGATAAGGAGTCCTCAACGAAAAGCATTGTGGCGGGAGGTGAACCGTATGAGCGCCGGAGGGGTTACCTAGGGAGAGCCCAGGGACCAATAAGGGGATGAGCACTGGGAAGGGAACACACGTCCTAAGTACAAACGGGGTAGAGAGTATTTTGTTATAAGGGTAGAATGAGTAAATGGGGGTTAGAGTAGTAAGTTAGTGTAGATAAATGTTTTGAGAGATGGGTGTCATACTAGATAAAATCTGTTAGGAAGTGTTAGAGTTAGAAGGGGGGAGAGGTTATATTTAAACACCCAAGTAGTAAGTCGAAGTATTATGAATAACTAAGAGTCACCCAAACTAATTGAGAATGAAAATGTTAAAGAGAAAATTCTAGTTAAAAATGTAATAATACTTGAAACAAGTGACAGATTTTAATAGAATTTGAAAACAAATTGAAGTTATAAAGTGTATAATTTTTGGCCAATTAAAATGTGAATTGTATTGTTTATTGTAAGGTAATAATAACCATGTTAACTTTGAATGTTCTATGTTTATTATGTTGTATTATGTTTGAAGGTAAAAAATGTTAAACATGTTTCATGTATTTTATGGTGTAGCTTTGTGTAGTGTATATATGTCAAGGTCATTCACATGACCCAGAGAGATCAGCTGATGACTGATGTTAGAGACAGGACAGGTTTCTAGTAATTGATTCAAGAAATTTTGCTACTTAATTAAATTAAATAATTTTATATTTTTGAGATTGATAAAAGAGATAATTTGGTAAATTAAAATTTTTGAAAAAAAAAAATTTAAATTTTCTATTTTTTGGTATGAAAGAATGTTATTGTAAATCATAATGTTCCTTATAAGTAGGGAAGGGGGTAGCTGATTTCGGATATGTATTTTATGTTCTCTTTTATACTTAAGTGCATTTATTTTGAATTCTGAATTAACAGTAGAATTAAGTTGTGTATTTTTATGTGGTTATTAGGATTGTTAGTAAATAAATAAGAAGAGTTATGAATCCAATTAAAGGATTTAAAAATTTTTGAAAGTAAATGTAATGAAAGGATCAGATTAATAGATCTTTGATAATAAACCTAGCTAAATTCCTCTAAGCAAACAAAAATTTAAATGATTTCAATTTGATTTGTTTAGTTTATTTTGGATTTGAACTTGATTGGATTTAAGTAAATTGAAAGGAGAAATGAAATGTGAAAGATACCTTTTATGAATTTTAAATAAGGAATTTGTTCTTAATACAATAATAAGTATGTGTACGCACCCCAGTACTTGCTAAAGGCAACCCAGTATGCAGGTAAGGGGGAACATATCGGTTGAGGATCTGGTATGGTATAAGGCCAGGGTTTTGATTTTGGGGTGGAATGTTAGAAGGTTAGGTGCACTATGGTGAGTATCTGTCCGATTTTATGGTGTTGGGATCTCGAAAAGAGAAGTCCAGTAATCTCGTTCAGGTGCAGCCATGGTCGCCGAGCTAGGGGGGGTAGTTTACCCATGATGTGTTAAGAATTAACGGAGGGTTGTAGGTGCCATATCCTCACCGATCCTCTTAGGGGTTTAGCAATGAGAGTTCTTCTGTTTCGGCAAAAGACCTCTCATTGGGGGGGGTATTGTAACGGGGCGAAAAAGGGGTATTTTATTTTATTTTATTAAATATATGTGACCAATGCAGCAAGTCCCATACCTAAAACGGTTTTATTCAAACAAAGAACAGTGGAGTGAGATTTTGAACGGAGGTGTAGTAATGGAATGCGATGTATGTTTTGCAACTCAAGTGGTTCCAAGAATTTGTTATGCACAATGTACGCGCAAACACCAACATGCGCGCAAATGACGCCAAGCAGAATGAACCGATGCCAAACAAGATGGCTAAGATGTAAAATTTGGTTCACCACGTAGTTTGATGCTGACGGAAGTACCGTGATGACTCCGCCCAGTTGGGTCTCGTGACTAGTGGCAGTGAAATATCGTCAATGCCTAACACGCATGGACCACACTGTACTCTGTGTAAGTTGTCGAACATTTGTCACAAGTAGGCTGTGCATTTTCCGTTTTGAGTAACCGTGGAGTGGGGCACTTTGGTAACACTCTGGGCAGTCACCTACCAACCTTGAGCCCGGCCGGGACGACAACGAGACGCATGGATCCAAAATAAGTTCTTGTAAAATTTTATAAAAACCAACAATCGCATCAAACTAGTGACAGCATCAAAAAATGAAATAAGTGCACTCAAGAAATCTATAATGTGGTGAAAGGACCAATATCCGAAGGGTGACATGTGACGGAAGTCGACGCCAAGGGACACGTAAAGTTGTACAATTTTTTATTATAAAATCACAGAGCGCTCTAAATAAATTATGGGGTTTTAAATATGAATGAATGTCGTGTGTGAGCAAACTGGGTCGTCTTAAAAAATAGAATTAAGTTAGTTGAAGTTTTTTTGTTTTTTCAATTTATGTTTTGGTACTAGAAGGAGGTAATACACCTTATTATTATCTTGCATTTTTCATGATTAAGAAAGAATAGAAAAAGAAATGTAATCAATGTAGTTTTCACAGAATGTTTTAAAGTACAACATGAAGTAAAGAATTTGATGAAAGTTATAAACAGAGAAGGTAATTTTACAATATGAATTTTAATAAAATGAATTAGTAGCATAACCATGTGTTAAGTTAATTATTACACCACATTAACATCACCTATCCCGTATGAAAAATTTCGCCTAACGAATCTGGCAATTTAAGTAAAAGTGTTTCAAGGTTTCGATATTAAACCACAAAATATCGTGGCGACCTATAAATAATTTGGAATCTTCTGTGTTGTGTAAGTCAGGGTGGCGTGTAAGTGTGAGGTAAGTAGAAGTAACGTGGTGAAAATCGGTAAGTAAGAGAATAGAACGTAACACATCCACCAATTTTTTAAGAACACTGGTGCTGCAATTGATTGAGGGTTTTCAGAGCTCTAGTAGTGGTCAATTTTGCTGTTGACATGACCACCTGAATAGAACCATACCTCACCCAAATAAAAGGTTTTGTCCAAGACTGCAATACTATCTCAAACAAATGAGCAAGTGAATTACACCACAGTAGTGACGGCTGGCAGCGTAAGCTGCTGAGGACAATTTGCATGACACACAGATTCTGTAAGATTTTAGAGTAGGTAGTCAAATGGCTTTAAGAGTACAGTAACCATTTCACAAAATGCAACATAAAGACCTTTTCACAAAATGCAACAGATATCCCTAACATCTTTTCCGGTCTTATCCGTTACAAAAATGTACCTTCGACATGTTTAAAATCATACATAGAGCCAGATGTTTAGAATCTTTTTTATTAAACTGTGAATGGATGTTTTGTTTTGTACATGCCCATCTGGAAACTGTCTATGAAGTCTTGGCAGTAGGGAATAATTGATGTTGTTTTGAATCAATGTTTGACACAGACTCTCTGTCTTCTTTGTTCAAAACTATTTTCATGAGATGATAAAAAATTAATTAGACATATCTATAAAATCAATCAGATACTACATCTACCAACATTTAAAGCTAAACTGTAAAATTCTATACAAACAACTACACACTCAAATTGCATTTTAAAGAAAATGCTCTGAATAATTTTGTTGATAATATTTTCTTAGTCTCCTTGTTTCAATTGGAGTCATTATCTTATCTCAACTATACAGGGACACCACTTTTACTCACTAATTAATCATGACAACCAGAATCTTGTTCTATCTGTAGTTCTCTTGAGATGTTTACTGTAGTTAATTACCAGAGAATCTGTTAGAGGTATTGATATCACTTACGGCACTGCCTCTTCACTGACGCCTAAGCTGTCCTCTAGACCACACTCCATCAGGAAAACCCTTGTGCAATTTTTTGGCTGTTCTGCTGTCTTCCATTCTTAGGACATGACCTACCCATTTAAATATTTGTATATTTGTAAGATTTTCCTCTACGTAATGCAGCATTCAAGTCTCTCTTTTTCCTCCAGTGCCATATTCAATTTTCACATGTTGGGCCTGTAATCCCCTTAAGCAAATCTTGTTTCAAATTTGTTCAGCAGCTCCATTGTTGACCTACTACATGTCCAGATTTCACCATCATACAGCATGACTGGTCTAATTAAGGTTCCATACAACCTGAATACAACTTTTAAGATTTTAATCATAGCAAAGTATGGTCTGTTCCCAGTTGCTATTCTTCTCTTTAATTCCTCCTTTTCATCAAGATTTTACTTTACTTCAATGACAGTACAACCAAAGAACTGGAAACCAGAAACTGCTTCAAAACAGGAATCAACAAACACATAATGCTGCTGCCTCTTCCTTCTTGATACCATTATTTTAGTCCTATCTTCATTTACTCTAAGTCCCTTCATTTACTGCATGCCTCTTCATCCAGTTTTAGGAAGGTGTTTTAAACACAAAGCAGAGATCTACTAATAATTATAACATCATCTGCAGAAGCTAGTATTATTTTTGTGTCAATTTATTAACTATGGTCCCACTTTGGTCCACTTCAGCAGTATTTACTATAGGCAGAAGGACAATATTGAACAAGAGACCAATATCACCCTACACAGACCAACTTATAAACTAAATACATCCAAGGTGCAACCAAAAATTTTCACTCTACATCTGGATTCTACAAATGTACAGCTCACAAGCCTGCCCAACTTTATGCCGGATACCCAGCCTTTCTCTCATTGTAATATTGTATCATAAGCGTCAATAAAGAGCATCCAGGTGGTCTGCCTGTACTATCCCATCTTTTCACAGATATAAGTGAGAAAATTTTATCTATAGTTGACCAAGCTGCAGAAACCTCCTTAGTAGTCTCCCAGCCTGCTCACAGCATATGGGCCTAGTCAAGTGTTGAGTAGAACATTTTTATATTCACCACTGAAGAGTGAAATGCCCAAGTATTGCCCCAAATAGTTTAGTGTAAAGAAATCATAATTTTATTGAAAACATTTACAATAACGAGACAAATTAGTAAGCCAGGTCAGAGCAGGGAGTGTGCTCAGCGTGGCAGCTGGATTGGAATTTGTGAACTCAGTTAAATTATTTATATTAAAAAAAAAACTTATAATCTTTGGTTTCCAATACCAGAAAATTACTTTGTTACATTATTTTGTATTAATAAAATTATTTTTCATTTTGTTCATATGGGCTGGCCCTGACATTACGAGTATGTTATGCATTGACCATATTTTGTTGTTGAGCTATTTCTGAAATAAAATACTAAGTAGCACACACACACACACACACACACACACACACACACACACACACACACACACACACACACACACACACACACACACACACACACACAGTAACTCTTGGCTATCCGACTCCCGACTCCCCGTATGCAGTATTTCCGATCCGATTACTAGCGCCTTCAAACGTCATGTGAGCAATCCCGCCACGCGGGTGAAGGCGCTTACGCGTGAATCACCAGTTACCAATACGGTACGCCAATTGATTCATATTGTGACAGGAAAGTTTCGTGTTCCTACTTGAGTGTGTAACAGGTGCATCAGTCAGTCTGTACCCAGAAGTCAGTCCGTGCGGTTCAGTCGTTCGTGGATTGTTAATTTGTTATAAAGTGTGTATACAGTATTGTTGGTGGCTTTTATTTTTAAGTGAAATATGGGTGACAAACGAAAGAAAGTGGTAGTAACTTTGGAAGAAAAACTGCAAGCAATAAAAAGAATGGATTCTGGTGAGTCGGTAAACAAAATTGCACTGGAGTTAGGAGTTGGAAAAACTACTGTGGGTGATTGGCGAAGAAATCGCGCAGAGATTGAAAAATGGTGTTCTAAGCAAGCAAGTGGCAGTGGCGTGAAAGTTAGAAAAACTATGCAAAAAGGAAAACATGTGGAAGTTGAAGAGGCTTTATATCTGTGGTATGAAAATGTGAGGGGGAAAGGATTGACGGTTTCAGGCCCCTTGCTCCAAGAAAAAGCGATTCAGTTTAAAAAACAGATCGAAGGAGACGATGGTGAGTTTACTGCCAGTGACGGGTGGCTTGATCGCTGGAAGAAACGTTTTGGTGTTCGTCAGATGACGATTAGTGGTGAAGCATTGTCTGCTAATAAGGACGCTGTCCCTGACTTTAAAAAACACTTTTTTGACCTGCTTGATAAGGAAGGTATTTCCGGAGAACAAGTGTACAACTGTGATGAGACGGGTTTGAATTACCGTATGTTGCCGTCTAAAACACTAGCGTCTAAACAGGAAAAGGCCACACCAGGGTTCAAGAAGAGCAAGGACCGCGTTACAGTTTTAGCTTGTAGTAACGCAACCGGAAACCACAAGTTGAGACTGACCTTGATTGGAAAATCTTGCAAGCCTAGGGCTTTTAAAAATCTTAAAGATTTAAATTCTTTGCTCCTGCATTATACCCATCAAAAAAAGGCGTGGATGAAAGGAGAAATTTTCAAAAATTGGTTTGAACAGGAATTTGTGCCACAAGTTGAAAAACATTTAGCTGAAAACAATTTAACAAGGAAAGCAATCCTAGTTTTGGATAACGCTCCTTCACATCCAGCAAATGACCAATTAAAAGATGGAGACATAAAAGCTTTGTTCTTGCCTGCAAATGTTACATCTATATGTCAGCCAATGGATCAGGGAGTGCTCCAAGCTTTGAAAAAGAAATATCGACGTAGGCTACTAAGCTATATCATCGCGACAATTGATAATACATAAGTTGCAACGGCACTACAGTCAGTAGACATGCTTGACGTCATCAGATGGGTGTCCGAGGCATGGGATGAAATTCCATCTTTAACACTTGTGCGATCGTGGAAAATTTTGCTGGATCACAGAGCCAGTGATAAGTGGGAGAGGTAGAACAGCAATGTGATGTGGAAAATGCAACTGATAACACTGCGCTTGTATCGCTGTTAGAAAAAGTTCCCGGATGTGAGGAAGCTTCATTGGAAGACATCACAGAATGGTTGGCAAAGGACAAAATCGAAGAAATTGCAGACGAAGATATTGTAGCGATGGTATTAAATGAACAGCCGATTGAAGAGGAACAAGGTGATGAACCCTCCGATCGTATAACCCACTCCAAAGGCCTGAAGGCGATCGAGACGGCAGTGGAATACATTGGCCAGCAAGAAGAAGCAACACCAGCAGACATCATATGTTTACGTAAGTGGAAGGATATAGCGGCGAGGAAATTAATGCGAGGAAAGAAGCAGGTCTCAATTACAGACTTTTTCAAACCTTAGACAATGTAAGTTTCACTTGTTCTTTCATTATACAGTACGTAGTTTTAGGTTATTATAATTTGATTTATATTAACAACTAATTTGGTTGAAAGCTTTCGTATAAAGTAAAACTCATTCAACTTATTGTTAACTACACATTTTGTGTCGTCCTTCAAATAAAGGTTTTGTGAATGATACTGTAGTTGCGAATTGTTATTTCATTTCTTTCTAATTCATTTATTACTGTACGTCATTTATAAGGACAAACTGATATGACGTATGCATCCAAATAGCAACAAGTACATTCAACGCAATAGGGTGGCGATAATTGACCTTACAGAGGCTGGTATGCCTACGGCTCCGGTGTATCCGACTTTTTTGCTATCCGACCCGGCCGACCGCCACATTAGGTCGGATAGTTAAGAGTCTACTGTATATATATATATATATATATATATATATTATAACTAGACGTTCTGTTGGGTCGGTTTAGAATTATTATTATTGTAGCGGGGCATTTTTGGGCATACCTGGGGTAATAACAGAATTTGTATTTTTTTTATAAATAATAAATAACTTGTTGAGTGATAGGAAAATTTTGTGACCGAGAGGTAAATTTGTTATTGTGGAAGCGATCGCAACGTGGCAGCATTGACTGTGACAATTATTTAATGATATTGTGTGGACAGTTTAATAACTGTACCAAAATCAGTTCAAGGACAATGACGAACCCGGAAAACGTAAACACGTTATGTAACAAAATCTGTCAACAAATTATATAACCAGACATCAGGCGATGCGTTGCGTCAGCAACTTACATAACAACTGTGTGTCATCGGTTTCGTCAGAGCCTATCCTGGGTGTGTCACGCCAGCAACTGTGTGAGGCACCGAACAGACAGTCGCAAAACAACATCTGAGTGATACAGACGCTAACCACTGTGCGTCGCCGGTTCGCCGGTTTTCGGGCGAAGTTATTGTGTTCGCCGACGCGCCCGCAAAACCAATAGAATGTGAATAATATATTTCAAAATGTGGCTAAACATTCAAAATTCTTATTAAAATGTGATTAACAGTTTTATCCATAATATAACAATTCGGAAATCATGTAATAAAGTGAAAGTGCGCACTGAAAACGATGTGACGTCGTCGGGACTAAAATTCGGACTCGAGGCAGATAAGTCTTACACAACATTACCAAAATTTATTATCTTTGTCAGGAATTCAAAACACATGGGGAAGATTAAAACAAAATGGGAGTCTAAGGGGAAAATTTTAAAATGGATTGAATGTGAGAGTGTGTGAGGGGTTTTGTTTAATTATATATATATCATGAAGTGCTGGTTTCCGTTCGAAAATTAATCTTAGGTTTATTGTATATTCTAGTTTGAAATTGCTTAAGCAAAATGATCATTTTTACTAATACTTAAACATACTAAAATTGCGAAAGTAAAAAAGTATGAGGGAGAGAGGAAATTTGGTGTTTTGTATCAACAATATAACTTGATGATGTTTTCTTTTCTTTTTTGAAATTAATAAAGTAATAGTGATTATAACATTCAATGTGAAGTAATAGTTATTTCAGACAACCATGTGGTTTCCAACACGTCTAACGAGATCCTGGACATGATGAGTTTAAGTTGGTACTCAACAATATGGCTGCTACTCCAGCCTAAAGTATAAAAGTTTTACAAAGTGTAATAATAAATTTAAATAAAAAAGACGATTAATTATTAATATAACAGTGGCGCCCGAACAGGGACCGTTTGCATAAATTAAATTATGCAAATGTGGACCTGTTGAAGAAATGATATGGTTGTTTGGAATGTGTATTTACGTATGTACGTAAATTAAACGTAAGAGGTTAGGTTCAATATGGGTGAGTAGAATATTTTTCAATAAGTATATGTTATGTACAATAAGATTATATGAAGATATATATATAAAAATTTTTTAAGAAAAATGGCAGACAATCATGAAACTGTCGGCGTCACTGACAGTGTAGATGAAAGCCAGATAAGCATAACTGAATCTCAAATCATGCATGAAGGTGTTCACTCAACCCCAGTCATGAACAAAACGGCTGAAGATAATGAGATGATCAAGATGATGAAATTACTTTTTAATGAACAGAAAAACGATATGCAAGAGTTATTAAAAAATCAGAATAAAGAGTTGAAACATGAAATACAAGAAATGAATAAACATTTAGAAAGCACTAACGAAATAATAAGAAACAGTTTAAATAAGTTAGAACAGAAGTTCGAGAAATTAGGTGACAATGTTTTAAGTAAGACAAAATGTAAAAATGACGAAATAGTAGACAATTTTGAGAGTATAGTGGGGGTGAAGAATAATGTAGAAGCAAATGATGAAAATATAATAACAAATAGTACTGATGAAGTTTTAGAATGCGATAATGAAATGTTAATGAGTGTTTATGAAATAGAGAGAGAGTGGAAGAATAATGTAGTAATTGAATGGGGACAGAGGGCAAATTTTCCCCTTATTGTTTATAATGATGATGATGATTTAATGTTGTTTTTTCAGGGCAAGAGACCCTTATTGTTAAATGAAGTAATGTTGTATAATGTTGTACCCTCTGTCCGTAATAATTGTGAGAGTGTGATGTGGTGCTATGAAGAAAGAGAGTTATATGTTGAGAATGAAATAGAATTATATAAGTTAGAAAGAAAGTATGATGAATTGAGAAAATTAATAAAAGGGGTGATGATGAATCATGTGAAATACGTACCTGTTGAAAGAGAGACAGAGAATAATCTTGATAATATCTTACCTGACTATAATGATTTACCTGACGTAGTAGTTGAGGAATACAAAACCGAGAAAACGATTTACCTGACATTAACAAATAACACTGATATAGACAGGACAATCCTAACTTATGGTAACAAGATTTATAATGGTATAATGGATGAAACAGAATTGATGAGTTATTATGATAGTAACAATTATAATAATTTGTATGTTGATAAAAATGATGAATGTTACAAATACACTAGATATATATATGACGATGGTGGCTGAACTAGAATATCAGTGTATAGACCTTGTTAGATATTGTAAATTTTTGGTAATGACCTTGCTGATTTGGACATCTGAAGTGAGATACACTTGAACAGTTTTGACGCATATTTTGTAAATAATATTGAATTCATTTGTGTGTATTGTGAAATGTTAGATAAGTAATGTGTATATGTTTTGGAAAATGTTGTGTTAATAATAATAATATTATTAATATTTTTGCATTCTAATTGAATAATAAAATAATTATGAAGACAATAATTAATGATTGGTAGAATGTTGATGATAATTGAGATATGTTATTTTAATAATCAAATGAATTAAATTAGTTGAGATGTTTAGATATTGTGATTGAATGTTATGTGTTTGAATTTTCAAAGGGAATTTAAATTGTGTGATGAGATTTTAATTTAATAATCATGAATAAATAAATAAATGTTAAATGGTTTATTTTGTGGAATTTTGTGGAACATAATGATTAAAAATATGTGTTAATAATAAATTTAGAATTTTTGGAAATTTGATTGCAACACAGGATAAATTCATCATGATGATAAATAAAAAGAGTTAATGAAAAATTTTAAATAATAATGTTTATAAATTTTTATATAAATTATTTAAAAGAGAATTGTGTGTTTGATGTATGCTAATAATCCAGGTTGATTGCCATTTGTGTATTGTGTTATGTGATGTATTATAACAGTGTAGTGTGGAACTGCTATGGGGTAAGGTTGTAGATTTTGTATTTAATATTTTATGTTAATAATGGTTAAGCTTCCATATAAAGTGGGTTAAAACCCCATCTAAATTAATATTGTCATTTAAATATAAATTCGTAAATTTAATATTACGAAAGATATTTTACTTGTGATTCCCCAAATTTTCGGGCGGCCACGGCCTCACCGAACCCTGACCGTGGAATTGGTTTAGCTTTAACAGCTATGGTTGGGGCACATTACGATTGCGCGCTGCCATAACTGGCCATAGCTGTTATCGTTGTAAAGGTGTATTTTGAAATTGATGGGGGGTAATAAAAGGGGAATCACCAAACTATGGAACAGCAGCTGCCACTCTGTTCGAGAAGGAACAGCAGAGCCAGGTGGTAGATCCGTTTAAGGGTGCATGATTATTAACGAGAACATGTTGATGTTCACCAATTTTAACTTAACAGCGGAAGCAGAGACACGGAGAGGTAAAACCTGCTCCAAAATATACAGTCTCTGTGGAAGCGAAAAGGCGCCACAGTCTTACATAATTGAAATAGTGTGTGTGGCTGGGAGGTTATCCAAGGGGATAACGTATTAAAAATTTGATATATTTTAGTTAATAATGATGATTTGCTACTCAATAATTTTGTTTGAATTTAAAAAATAGATGCACTAAATACTTCTTATATTGTGTTATTATGTCTTATTGTGTTGATTGCATTAGTATGTTAGGAATAAGTATTATAAAAATATAATAATATGTTTTCAATGTGTTTATAGATTTAAAAATAAAATGAAAAATAGTTGTGATAGGTAAAATTTTCAATGGGTTGTAAAAGATAGAAATGGGTGATAGTAATTAGTTGAATAAAATGTTTGAGTCAATTCAAGTTGAATTTTGTGGGACATATAGATTTGTCCAAATCGAAGTAAGAGTTAAAGTAATAGTGGAAATGAAAATAATGCAATGTTGTTTTGAGTTAGTATATGTTATAGAATTTTGAGAAGTATAAGTGGAGACACAGTAGAAGGGAGAATTTATGTAGAGATTTGAGTGATATATTGTTGTTTATTTGTTGATGTTAATTTGTTGTAATTGTAGTGAAGTTATGAGAGTGAGATTTTTTGGGGATGGCAATTTTGTAGTAGTGGTAGTGTAATGTGGGAGTCCGCAACATAAGGGTTGGGACGGGATAGGGACCGATTGGCGCCGGAAAGGGTTACCTAGGGGGAGTCCAGGGACCAACATAAGGGAATGAGTTTTGGGAAGGAAACATGTATCCTATGTACAAAGGGTTAGAGAGTATTTTTTTTATATATTGAGAGAAGGTGGCGATTGGTGTTAAAGTAGTAAGTAGTTAGAGGTAGAGAAGGGTTAGTAAAATTTTGATAGAGGGGTGTCATACTAGTTAGAGATTTTGTAAGGGAACGTTAGAGTAATAAAAAGGGTAAGATTATGAGTAAATGCCAAGTGGATAAAGAAAATTATAATGAATAACGTAGAATCACCCAAAGTAATGAAATGGAATAATGATGGCCAGAATTGAAAAAAAAAAAAATAAATAAATAAATAAATAATTTTTGTAATTTTGAGAAACGAATTAAAGAGTAAATCAAGTTTAAAAGTAATTTTCTGATTTTATATGCCAACTTAATGTGTGTAACATTTTAAATACCAATTGTTTATTTTAATGTGAATTAGAAGTGTATTATATTTTCTTATGTTATATTGTGTTTGTTAGTTTAAGAGAATTTTATGAAGTTAACTATTTTAAATGCATTTTTAAATTGGGGATGAGAGAAATGTAATATGGTAATGGGAAATGTTAATAAGTCAGTCGTCTGTTTGCTTAAATTCTGATGGGAATCAGGGCAATGATTTGGAATTTTGGGGTAAAGTTGATAAGGGTAAGTAGATGGAATTTTAAGAGGGGTATATATATATTGTTGGTAAATATGTTATGATATATACATGTTAGCGATAAATGAAAAACAAAACCAGTGCTTCTTAGCGCAAACCAGCACCGCTAGGAGGAAACAGATCAGTTGGGGATATGGTGTTGTATAAGGCCACTATTTAATATTTTGATTTGTTGTTTCAGTGTTTGGTGGTGCTGTGGCGGCGGACCTGAGCTGGCCTGCGCGTCAGAGCAGGGGCGTGGAGTATCTGTCTGACTCTACGGTGTTGGGATCTCGAGAGAGAAGTCCAGTATTGTCATGCAGATGCGGTCACAGTCACCGGACCAAGGGTGAGTTGATTATTCTTTTGTGTAAACCATACAGGGGGTTGTGGCGACATATCCTGGCTGATCCCTCTAGCAAGTATGAATGTGTCAATGAGATTTTTTATGCTTCGGCATAAAATATCTCATTGAGGGGGTATTGTAGCGGGGCATTTTTGGGCATACCTGGGGTAATAACAGAATTTGTATTTTTTTTATAAATAATAAATAACTTGTTGAGTGATAGGAAAATTTTGTGACCGAGAGGTAAATTTGTTATTGTGGAAGCGATCGCAACGTGGCAGAATTGACTGTGACAATTATTTAATGATATTGTGTGGACAGTTTAATAACTGTACCAAAATCAGTTCAAGGACAATGACGAACCCGGAAAACGTAAACACGTTATGTAACAAAATCTGTCAACAAATTATATAACCAGACATCAGGCGATGCGTTGCGTCAGCAACTTACATAACAACTGTGTGTCATCGGTTTCGTCAGAGCCTATCCTGGGTGTGTCACGCCAGCAACTGTGTGAGGCACCGAACAGACAGTTGCAAAACAACATCTGAGTGATACAGACGCTAACCACTGTGCGTCGCCGGTTCGCCGGTTTTCGGGCGAAGTTATTGTGTTCGCCGACGCGCCCGCAAAACCAATAGAATGTGAATAATATATTTCAAAATGTGGCTAAACATTCAAAATTCTTATTAAAATGTGTTAACAGTTTTATCCATAATATAACAATTCGGAAATCATGTAATAAAGTGAAAGTGCGCACTGAAAACGATGTGACGTCGTCGGGACTAAAATTCGGACTCGAGGCAGATAAGTCTTACACAACATTACCAAAATTTATTATCTTTGTCAGGAATTCAAAACACATGGGGAAGATTAAAACAAAATGGGAGTCTAAGGGGAAAATTTTAAAATGGATTGAATGTGAGAGTGTGTGAGGGGTTTTGTTTAATTATATATATATCATGAAGTGCTGGTTTCCGTTCGAAAATTAATCTTAGGTTTATTGTATATTCTAGTTTGAAATTGCTTAAGCAAAATGATCATTTTTACTAATACTTAAACATACTAAAATTGCGAAAGTAAAAAAGTATGAGGGAGAGAGGAAATTTGGTGTTTTGTATCAACAATATAACTTGATGATGTTTTCTTTTCTTTTTTGAAATTAATAAAGTAATAGTGATTATAACATTCAATGTGAAGTAATAGTTATTTCAGACAACCATGTGGTTTCCAACACGTCTAACGAGATCCTGGACATGATGAGTTTAAGTTGGTACTCAACAATATGGCTGCTACTCCAGCCTAAAGTATAAAAGTTTTACAAAGTGTAATAATAAATTTAAATAAAAAAGACGATTAATTATTAATATAACATTATGAAGATTTAATTTATAGTTCAAGTTGTTTCAAAAAAGGTTTAAATGCTGAAAAAGGTTTAAGTTCTTTTTTCGAAGCACTGGTTGGTTTAGATTTTAATTACCACTTACTTACTGATGTCAATCTTCTAATGTAGATCTTCTCTTTCTGTAATATATTGAAAACAGCACAACATAATTCATATAATATTTACCACTTGTTTGTATGTTAAAATTGTGTACATAAAGTTAATCTGTAAATAAGACTGTTTTGAAATTATTTAAAATCTTGGCTGCTTATTTGCCTTACTGCCAATCTGTGAAATAAATGCTCTGTTGTGTTTTTATTATAGTCTACCTTTAAATAATGGACTGACTTGATTATATATTAAATGGTAATTTATTAACAATGTAATTCAATTAAAATATAATTTAAAACCCTCACAAAAGTTTTTTAAAACATTAAAACAATTCAAAATCGTTACAGATATTCTTAAAACTCAGGGCTGGTAACACTGATTTCTATGTTGTGATTCTCTAACATGATTTGGTTAGATTTCTTATTTATAATTAATAAAATCGTGAGTTCTTTTGAGTATACAAGATACTTACTACAAAAAATGCTTAAATACGATAATGACGTATTGTGGAGAGTGGTTACATAAAATAGAAAAAGGTTAATTATAATTGTAAACAATTGTACAAGACACGCTTGCATTCAAGTTTGCAGGTTATGGTATCGCATGTGCAATATGATTATTATTTCTGTATATCGGAATAAAATTCTGTTAATGGTTATAAAAATTAAAATATAATGACTGATTTATAATTTCAGTGCAATTAAAAATAGTTATGCTTTCTTGAATTGAAAGCATTGCAGTGTATCAATTGTGTACATTTCAACAACAGGTAGGTTAGAATGAAAATTTTTCTAAGTTAATTGATAAAAATATCTGAATTAAATTCCTAAAATCTCATCGTTATACATAATATTAGTTAATCATTAATATTAATATTTATTAATCATTAACTTTATTGACAGTTCTCAAATATTATTAAGAATCGAATTGTCTTTCGTTATCATTAAAGTCAAATCAGAATCTATGTTCAAATACATTTGTGTTAATTAATTAGTAGTTTTTCATTTTGATTCTTTTTAAAATTAATAATATTTTATTTAAAAAAATATTATTGAGAACTTTTATTCAATAATACGTTAATTCATAATTATTAGTTATGTTAGTCACGCGTGTGATCGCATTTGACTAACGTAGTATCAACACAAAAATTATTATTTCAAAATCATTTAAAATTCAGTTAAATATTGTTAATTCAATATACTCCCTTATTATCACTTTTCATTGCTGGGATTATACACTAGCAATGATAATACACTAAGTCTGGTAGCACTATTTACACTTCACACGTTTTGGAGGTATGATGTTAGGTTAGTTATCTTTCTACGGGGGGGGGGATGCGCACATTGTTATTAATATACTATCAGCGGAGAAACGTTCTGTTGGCATCAATGTCCAGTTTTTTAGTGAAGCCACGCTTAGCTCCTTTGGCCAGCGTCTGCTTGGAATCAGCGTCTCTAATTGGCTGAAAGTCGTTTAATCTTGTCCCCGTATGCCACAAGAAATTAATAATTTTTATTTCTCAGCGTCTGTTTTTGGGGTTGAGAGTACAAAAAGGAAGCCATCAATTCTTTTGTAATTGACTGAATAATTATGATTGCTCATAACCTTCTTAATGTACCTCCGATTCGAAAACTAATAGTATCATGTTATTTCGGCTGCTTTGCTCTTTATTTTGAGTCCACACAAGCACTATTTTCGTTCATGATTAAACTATTTAGACTTTCGTTGATGCACTTTGAGTGTTTCTTATGTAAACATAAGTTTTTCACTTTTATTGTATCACATGATACATATATCACTTATTGATTATGCTTCAAGTCATTTTTTCTCATTAATTATTTCTTAAATGCTAAATATTTACAAAATTCAATAATACACTTTTCAGGCGAGTAGGCCTTAAATGTCCACGCATTATTTCTTATTATTTACAATATATATTTCACTCTCATACAATTCTATTGTGTTTAGTTTATACCTCAAACGATTCTACACATTTGGTGAAGTTTTGTAGTTACTAACATATCTTAGTTTATTTACAATAAATGGTTTTATCACACCATGTCAGGTGTCCTGTCATTCTGACACTCTTATTTTACAAATAGTTTTGTATTATGGATGCATTTTCTTCCATTAACTGGTATTTAATGTTCGTTTACATCTTATTTTGGATATTTAGTATTCCCTGCTGGGCTAATTACTCACAAGTTTCTGTTGGACTGTTACTTTCATCTAGCTTCATCTGACATGTACTATCGTTTTTCATGATTATTACATAAATTTATGCATTTACTGTTTGTTAAGTGTTCTCAAAGAAGTATCGAGTATTCTTGAAACTACTGTTATATTATTTTCCTCTTTCTGATTAGTTTTAATTGATAGTTTTTTATGTAATTCTGTCAGTTACTCTGTGGTTTGGTATTTTGGCTGCTATTTGTTTATAAAATTTAAAGTATATTGTTGTGTTTTCTAGTTCATATTGGGTTTATTCTACTCATTATTTATTCTAGTTTGGTTGTTGCATTATGTAAATACTTTTATCAGTGTTTTTCTAATCGTTAATTATGATTCTTTGTTGCAAATTCTGCTCAGTTGGGGTTATGTGTATATCACTGTATTAAAACAATGCCTATATGTGTTAGTTTGGTTTCTTGTGTATTTTCTTACATATTTACCATAATTGGTATTACTATTAGCTAGTACAATGGTTTTCTGTATTTTAATCTATTACTGACTATTTGTTTACATATTATTATCTAATTATAATTGGTTATTGGTGTATATATATATATATATATATATATATATATATATTGGATGGTTACATTTGGTTTGGTTGACTGTTTTTAATCTAATACATGTTGTCTTATTTCTGATATTCTAACAATTACATTCTGTTGATTTTACTTTCCACTCTCCTGATATCTAAATGTGTGTTTTGCAATGATTTTATATTTAGAGTCAGTCATGGTAGTTACAGGTAATCAGTTCCATTTACTTTCATATTTGAGCAATTATTTCTGCACTTAACTTCAGTTCACTTGTTGTCTTTATTATATTTTATTATATTATACTTTTTACTCATAAATAATACACTTATTGTCTGTGTTGGTTTATTCGAGATTATTGTATAAAATTGTTGTCACTTAATATTTCCACTTTCTGTAAATACTACACTATCATTGTTTGTGTTTGATTATTTCAGATCGTTGGATAATGATATTGTTACTTGTAGGCTTACACTTTCTATAAATCATACACTATCATTGTTTGTGTTGGTTTATTTTAGCTTGTTGTATAATAATATTATTTAATTCACTTTAAGTAGCACACTTTTATTGTCTGTGGTTGCTTATTGAATTATTATATTGTCAAGAGTTTTGCTCTTGGTCACTTGGAGTTTCCTCTCAGGTTCTTCCTGGTTGTGGTATTATTCCTCACTTATTGGGTACTCTTCACACTGGTAATATTTTCTTCTTATTTGTTGGATATTTTCCTCACTTATGAGATACTTTCCCTCACTTATTGGATCTATTGGGTCCTGGTTGCTAACGTAGTTACTTGGTTTCACTTTTCCTTCTGTTATAATATTGAAGATTTATTTAATCACAACTCCTCCCTTTCTAGGGTACTTAGTTTCCTTAACATTATTTATTCATGGATATACAGGTTGACTTTGACATTTTAGTGTTGTCTTTCCTCTTGTTAGTGTGTTTGGCTATATTAGCTTAGATATGTTTATGGTAGATCTTCAGCAGTTGGGCAGTAACCACCCACTGAAGCCATAGCAGAAAATCAAATGAAAACTCTTCTAACTTGGAATTAAGTTTATTCAAATTAAGAAAGAGAACATCCCAACCCACAAAGGAATGCATTTACAGAAGTAATTACTTAAATTTGTGGAAAATATATCATGGAATATCCTATTTTTAGCGATCTGATAAAGAGCTTGTTTGATTTGTTTATGCATTCAAGTAATTTGTTTGATAAGAGTTCCCTTTGTTCCAATATGAAAATTGCTTGAAAGCACTTTTACTTCAGGTTACTAAAAATAATAGAATGCAGTGATATTTTATACTTTTAAAACTATAATTCGCTAATAAAAGCTTGTTAATTAAATGTAAATATTCAAAACCACACTGAAAATACACTAGAGAAACATTAACATATAACCAGTGTTGGCTTACATTGTGGACTGTAGAACACTGGTAATCCAGCAGCTGAGGAGAAAATAATCAAATAGCAAAATTGTCACATGAGTCATATTTTCAGTGAAATTTTGTACTTCCTTCCTCCCAAACACATATAACAGACAACCATAAATTCCACATACAAATGCTGCTATAAAGTTAAGAATGATGAATGCAAAATTTAGAGGCATTAGATTTACAGAAAATTCCTATGTTTGTAATGTCTCTTATCATAAGTGTTAAATTCTTTTTCATTAACTTGACGATACTCTATAAATGTTACTTAATGTCAATTAGAAATTTACATATGCAGCACAATATATATGTAGTTTACCTTTCCATCATTTCTGGTAACATCAGTGTGGTTATGTGCAACCTGATTATACTGCGGAAGGTCAGATATCATCTGTTTCACAGCTAAGGCTAATTTAGCTGGGTCTTCTTCTACTGCATCCTTCTCAACAGATTTAGTGTCTGAATCTTCCAATGCTGGTAAATTTTCTGAAACCTGATAAGATATTAATTATATTTAAATTAATTCAATATTACATTTTATACAAACAATTGAATGTGCGTGTATGTAAACACATACAATTATATATCTATATGTAACTACATATCACACAGTGTATGCATATTTAGATAAAAAGAGGAAAATTTATAAATAGCTAAAACCATCAAAATTTTTACTTGCTTTAATATAATGGCTGACCAAAAATTTCTGAAACTTTCTAAATAGAGTTCCAATGCAATGGTCTAACAATGCCAAAGAAGATGTGCTGTTACTAGTGACCTTCTTCATAATCTGCTATGGATTGCACCATATTATTCCATGCATGTTGTGTTTATGCAAAATTTTAAATTGTTCAATTTGATGAACATCAAATTAACCGTTTGATCAGTAATCACACACACGCACACGCACACGCACGTTTTTTTTCTCATAAGGCGCCGAATTCAGTAGTCACATTAGTTGCAATGTTATTCATGCTGCACTCTAGGGGATTGTTTTTCAAACATTTGGTATTCATTCTTTCTTAGGGTGATGTAATATATGTGGCCATGGTGACAAATTTGCATTCCTGTCACACATGACTGTGCTGAAGTCTACTTGGAAGTTATGTTGTGCTTAGTTTATGAAAGTGTAAAGACGTGAATAGTGTTTTCTTTTATAAATAGCTCGTATTGTTCATTTTATATAAATTATACATTTTAATTTAGTGTTGAATGTTTTTGTTAAACTATTTTTGCAAAACTCTAACTATATGACTGAGGAAGAAATTTGTGAATATATTATGAATCAGCTATTGTGAATAGCTATCAATCAGGTGACGAAGTATCTATTTTTGACAAATCGGAGAGTGGAGACGATCTAATGAAAACTATTTATATATTTTTCACCTGTTTTCATACAATTAAATTTGACAGTTTTGCATTAAATTACATTACACACAGTTTCAAAAAATTCCACTATTAGAGGCCTAACATACTAGCCAAGTTGTCACTGATCAAAGGGTTACCATTAAATTTTGTTTGAAACTAGAGAATTGTAAATGGATTCTCATGAAATCATGTAACAGTGACCATGGCATTAACTCATAAAGGTTTTCTTTTTTTTAGTGATTTAATGTAGCAAAATGTTAACAGATTATGACCCTCACTCTGGTACTATTCACTGCCAAATGGTAACAAATGTTTTTATTGCAGAAGTTCACAAAGTTGTACATTCAAATTGGCACAGTTGGTACTATTAACATGGTTGAAAGGTCACAACATTCTCATGACACAACTAAAAAAGCATATAACAGTTGCAAAGTTTGTTCCACAATTTCTGATACAGATCAAAGAGACAACTGTGTTTCCATCTGGCCAGGAATTTTGGTTTGTGCCAATGACGATAAAAAATTTATAAGAAAGATTGTAAAAAGTAATGAAACGTGAGTTTATGGCTTCACTATGAAAACAAAAAGACAATCTTCACAATGTGTAACGGTACAAACCTATGGGTATTTGGGATTGGAATATTCACACTTTTATTTCGCCCAAGTATAGCATCAAGGTTGGTATGAATTGACAAAGGAATGTGCAGTTATTGACGAGGGGGCGTACGCGCCCTGAACAAAGCAGTCGACTTAAAACCACTCTCCCGCCAGGTGAATACATAGGCTCACGAGCCAAAATTTTATTAAAATGTATACCAAAGTGAATTCGAGAAAACAGTAAAAACAGTTAATATCAAACAGTGCGGATGTGAGCATTTCCGCTCGGCGTCGGCTGCGTACCGTTACGCCCGCAACAAAAATGTGAACACAGCAAGTATAAAATATAAAATAACCAACTTATAACTTTATCAGAATGCATTAGCAGCTTAAAATACATAAAGTCAGTGAACATTAGAAAACCAACATCCGTAGTGCGCGTGTAACGATGCGACGTCTTCTGGACAGATTTGCAGCTAAGTAACAAATAAGAGATAAAACCAAATTTTCAGTACTTTGTTTAGATTCAATAAAATGAGCTCAGTTAGGGAAGTCCATGAAATTGTACCGCATGAATGAGTGTGTGATTGCGGGAATATAAAAATATAAATTTAAGCAGTGGTGGGTTGTGAAATATATATAATTCTATAATTTAAGACATGATTGATTACGTTTATTTTGGTGGGATTATGTTTATTTAATAAAATTATAAATGGGAAAGAAATTTTGTAATGGTACAATTATGGTACAATTTTTAATCAACCTAAATATGGTATAAAAAACCATAAATATTGTATTCCTTCATTTGTAGTAATTTGGTCAAAATTAAATAAACATTGAACAATCTTAGTAAATCTACCGTGAGTGAACTATATAAATGTTTGCCAGGATTCTGACTGTTTCATAGCAAAAAACATGAAAACCAGCAAAAAACCGTATGTCGAATAATGCGATAAGGCGACAAGCCCTGACTACGTCAGCGACAAGGAATGTGTTGTTGAAACTGTAAACAACCAAACAATAGTCGGGTGACATAGTTTCACCCCACCTCAGAAATCTGTGACAAAGGATCATCAGGAATCGTGATCGCAGCCGGCCGGCAACCTGTTCACGAAGAGTGAATTTTAACTTTTATACCACTAAAAGTGGTTAATTAACGGTATAAAATATCGGAAATGTTGTGACGGACGTTCACAGACTTGTACAGGTGTCATCGGCCGATGGATCGTCCGTAAAAAATCTTGCGTATAGAATCGGTCTGAGGCGTTTTCGTGGGCCAACACTTTCCGGCCGCTTACATATCACGGACGTGCACGCTTCGCCACTGGTTGTAATGCCACAAAAAGGAAAGGAAGAAAGGATTTAAAAAACTGTAAGTGGGCCAGACAGTTGCCACATGTGACAACAAAGTACAGAGCAGTGCGTCAGTGCATGAGGGAAATACACTGAAGTAGACAAGGCTTATTACTGTGGTGCAGGTATGTGTGAAAAATTGACTATAAGAAGTTCCAGAATTTTTTAACACACACGTGTGTGTCCTTTCCTGCCAAAACCTATCTATCTTTATGATGTAAAAGATGATCAAACTGTGCAATATGAATAATTTATTACTACCCTCACAACTAAAAGATAATAGTGTACTAAATTTTATGATACAAAATTACTGAATTGGTAGAAAAATGTTTTAATGTAGTGATGTGTCCTTAACTTACTGGTAAGTCCAAGGTTTCTGCAATACGTGCTGTGTTACTGTCCTGTTTGCCAATAATGACAGGTGAGTATAATTCTTTCATTTGCCTCATGAGTTCTTCTCCTTCTTCAGCCCTACATAATTGAATAAAAATGTATTATTTACAATCACATTTTTGGTACATTTAAGTTGAAACATATATTCAATGCTGGACTTCAATGTTAATACCTTAAAGTTTTTAAGCTATACGTTAATACAATAAAAGC
Source organism: Magicicada septendecula (assembly GCA_034769895.1). Taxonomy (NCBI): domain Eukaryota; kingdom Metazoa; phylum Arthropoda; class Insecta; order Hemiptera; family Cicadidae; genus Magicicada; species Magicicada septendecula. The sequence continues at coordinate 456,824,299 of CM068367.1, forward strand.
AAGGTTTAAATTTATTTTCAGAAAAAAAACTAAAAAACTAGATGAATGAATATACATACGGAACAAGATTGTTGATACAGACAAGTGATTGGATGGCATCATTACTTTCATTAAGTTCCAGATAGCCTTGTGTTCTGATATAAATAAACTCGCCAGTCTTTGATTTCAATCTATAACAGCTCATTCCATAGCTTTGCCCACGGTAGTACACTGTAACAAATTAGAAAACGCCAACGTACATATTTTTTGAGGACACACGTGATATAATTAAAATCAAATAAGAATATATTTGTTCAATATTATTTAACAATCAAACTATAAAGACATTAAAATGAATACAAACAGACTTGGTCTTCGGTATTCATAAAGGCTCTAGTAAATATTATAAATTTACATATATTCATTTCAATTGTAACTGAGACATAAACTATAGCAACTGAATCTGTTAGTAATTTTGTAGACACTTTTTAGTCCTAATATTAATAAATTAATATTATTCATCTGAAAAACACTACATACTTATCCACACGTTCTGTTTCAAAATGAAACACTGTGGCAGAAAAACTATTCCACTAGTAAAAGGTTACTTTGATGCTCATGCTTAGATTCTAATAGTTAAATAAATACGGACTTTTTAATAAATCACAACTACCCAAGTATGGCTTGTGGCTTTGCCAGAAACAGAGAGAGTTGTGTTTAATTTCCTTAGGATAATCTTCTGCTTAAGACCTAAGTTCTATTTTTTACAGTGAAATTTCTTATATATACTTTAGTAAGTCAAAGTAGCAGTATGATATTGTCACTGGCAATTAAGGAATGTACTGGATATGCTTGTTTCCATGTTCAAATGTCCATTCTGACTAGTTTTTTCTTACGTAGTGTGAGGACCTATCACAACTATCCCACATGCAGAGAAAGCAGCATATTAGGTTTACGCCAACTTAATTTTTTTATCTCAAAATTTCTCAGCTAAATTGGGATACTTAACTAAATCACAAAGGAAATCCATGTTTTTCATGGCAATGAGAACTAAGCAGGAGACTTTAATGTCAGAATCATATTTCTTACATCAAAATTAATAAGAATTGGCTACTTTAAAGCTGGAAAGATGTTTATGTTGACTACTGTAAATCAGACCCTTCACTAGCCTTTGAATCAAAAACACACTTGTATTCATTCATGAGTCCACGTTCTGCTAATCTGATGTGACAGACTATTAGTCTCTGTCCCTTACTAACAAGTTCTTCTCTTTATTCTGAATCTTACGATGCATGCTTGTCACTATGATTTTCATTAAGCCATGCCTCATCTAAATAAAAAAAAAAAAATAATAATAATAATAATCATGGTTGTGTCTCCAGATACTGCAACTTCATGTACTTTATGTACAAATTTCATCTATGCTATTCCAGTGTCATGAAGTCTAATTAGAAATTTTCTTTCACCTTTCAAGTTTCTATATTTAAATTCCAAGTGATGAAGAATTCGATATGTACATTAGACCGAGTTGCAGTAATTTATTTTTATTTTAAAATTATTTTACTTTATTTTAATGTTACTAATTTTTTCTACAGTAGGAAACCTTTTCTCTTGCAGAATTTGTACACAGTATGCAAAATAATATAATTGTGAAAAGAAGAGTGGAGCACAACATACCATTATTATCAACTTTATTATTTCTGCTTATTATAATAGTAGATCACTACTATCTATTTCTTTCTTAGTTACGATTACTTTCTTGGATTTCGTTGTCCATGACGTGTCTGTTACTTAACTAAATATAATTATTTAACTACCGACTCAGAACATAATTATTGTGTTCCGAGTCGGTAGTGAAATAATTATATTTAGTTCCGATTACTGCCTCATCACTTACACCACCTGCTTCAAAGCAAAGTTTATTTCACATAGTTCACAGATTCCCAAAACACTGGTACAGAAAAATGGTTAAAAAGGTTTAAAAGCTATAGGGCAAGGTTAAAAAGGTTTAAAAGCTATAGGGCAAGACAAAATACAACAGGTGGAGTTGTTTAAATATCTTGGAAGCTTGATAAGTGAAGATATGTCCTGCACTCATGAAATTAGAGCAAGAATCGTTATAGCAAAAGAGGCATTTAATGGGAAGAAAAGACTGCTGTGTGGCAAAAATTAATAAGAATTTAAGAAAAAGGTTGGCCAAATGTTACGTGTGGAGTGTTACTTTATATGGTGCAGATACATGGACACTGAGGAAAGAGGACGAGAAAAGATTAGAAACATTTGAGATGTGGATTTGGCGAGCAATGGAAAAAGTGAGGTGGGTTGATAACGTAAGGAATGATGAAGTTTTAAGAAGAATAGGGGAAGAGAGAAGAATCCTGAAGGTAATAGAAAATAGGAAAAGGAATTGGTTAGGTCATTGTTTAAGAAGAGACTGCTTGCTTACAACTGCCATGGAGGGTGTCATAGAAGGAAAAGAAAGAAGAGGATGTAGAAGAATGAAGTTAATAGCATTAAAATCAGAGGGTGTTACGAAAAAACGAAAAGACTGGCATGTGACAGGAGAGCATGGAGAGCTTTTACCATTTGAAGACCTACCTTAGGGCCGAACACCGAATACAACTCTTCCTAACACAATGTCTGCTGGGTTGGTTAGTGTATCCTTTAAACTTTCATTAGTTGGAACATTTGTTAGGTTACTATTAACCATTTCAACATATCTGTTTTTCTTATCTGGTTCTTTTACCATCTCACAATTAAAATTTTTTGCCAGGAATCCCAGCGTTTTCCTCATATTAGACAGCCTATTTCTAACTGTTGATACCATTAAATAGTGGTATATTTTCCATCTTTTCCATCTGGAGACTTCCACGTCATTTTATGTATATTTTTATGGTTAAAAATTGTACTACCTATCACCACATTCCTTGAAGAGGCAAAATTTATGTCTAATTCCATTATCATTAGATACATCATGCAGACTAAATTTCCCAATAACTGGTTTAAATATCTATTCTTTTCCCACATTAGCTTTAATGTCTCCAATTATTATTTTACAATCCCTTCTTGGAGACTTACTATATTCCTTCTCTAATTCATCATAAAAATCATCCTTCTTCTTGTCACTTTTTTCTTTTGTCGGAGTGTGCGCACATATTAGACTATAGTTAAAAATCCGTCCCTTGACTCTCAGGGTACAAATTCTATGCAATTTAGTTTGGAAATCCATTGTTTCTTTTTTTTTGAGAAATATAGGTTCCAAACATATGATTTTTCTTATGGCAAGTATAGAATACTGTATGGCTTCTCTTCTCTATAATTCCTTCTCCAATCCATCTCATCTTCTGTATGGCTATGATATCCAGACCATAGCTGTGCCGTGACTTAATAAAAACATCGTGGCGAGAGTTAATTATTTTATATTACGTCTCCTTTGCGCCTGGATAGTTATGCTGCGTGGTGTCGGCTATCGTAGTGAGCCATCAATTGTGCATTCTCGCGCGCTCTATGGAGTAATCACCGTAACTGTGCTCTCTCCGAACGCTTTATACGCGAGGTAGCCGGTCAGTTGTGTCTCCTACGTCCATCGTTTAACATCTGAACGCCGGTGCCGAAATAAGAATTCTGTATGTACTAATACTACTTTCTGCCATGGGCAAATAATTTTATAAAGGACCTCTGGTGAGTTTCTTTTGAGTATAGCTTGTCATTAAATATAAGGAATACCTGCGTAAGAATGTTTATAATTTGGATGTAATTGGATTAAGATGTGTGTGCACGATTCTGGGCTGGTGCAAACATGGTAAGCCATACGGCAAAATTTTATAACTACTTTAAGAATGAATAAAACAGCAGTAAATGAAATTATATTTGATACTTTTAACTGTAGCATAAAGGTGCCACTGATTTTCACAAGCTGGCTATCTATCTATTTAATGACTTAGCGTATTTGCTGCCACGTGGCCAGTTATTTTGTAACTGCCTGAAACTGATTAAGAATATATTTTTGGTAAATCAATTACATTTATTACTTACTAAATTGTGAAGATTAAGGTCAATGGAATATTAAAATAACCACTGATCAATTCGGTTTAACTTAAGAGTAATTGAGGCCACGTGGCGAACTCGTTACATGAACGCACATGACATTATAAGATGCTCACCTTAACTGTTTGACTAAGATGCAATTATACCTTTTACTGTGGCATATTTAATTCGTAATATGCAATTGGTTCAGTTGATAAACTCCGTGCGAGCGATTTTGTTTTTTTGTAGTGTGGTGTAAGTGCGACTTTAGAGTTGAGTTTGCTGATTATAAATTATTGTAAAGACGTTTTCTACAAAATACATGTGCTTGTAGGGTTCCCACACCAGCCAGGGACTCGGGATAGAAGGATGGTGACAACTACACCCGTCGCCATCAGGCTGAGCATTGCTGACTAGCTCCTCTATTCGTCGCCGGCGTTAGGCATGGGGCCCGCCATATAATACAGGATGAATCTCCCAGCTTCCTGAAACAGCAACTCACTACCCACTGGGACCTGAGCCGACCATCTGCTTCAGCACGCGGTAACCGCTTAAAACCAGGTGAAACTGTTTCAATTATGTAAAGTCGACATCGCGACAAATTCTGTCACACCTATTGAGTGAAATATAAAAAAGTATAAAACAGTTACATTCCGTTTTTGTGAACTATATTGCAGTTAGACAGTAGTTGCTCAAAACTGAACATGTCGGTCCATTATGTGCACGTGTAACGTATTGCCGCGTTACAAATCCAGGGAACCCATCTTAACTGACGTCTGCCAATTACATGGGCTGCCTACGTTGTAACGAACTGTATTTAAAGTCAAATTAATTGAACAAATTACTCACTATAAGTATAAGGAAACAAGGGAAGGTATTTTGCTGATTTATGCACTCATTTTCAGGTGTAACAAGACGACTTCTCTTTATTAACAACAGTTACTAAACGATCCCATGACATCATTAATTAAACTAAAATATTTAAATGCTTTTCATAAAACTTTGGGATCAAATTGATTATGTATTCTTATACCTCGGATCCGAGTTTACTTTATGTATATTTATAGTAAAGACTTCTTATTATTTTCAGTTCATCTAGAAGCTTGCAAGACTTCTTTTACCATTTGAAGAATGGCATTATTACTTGAAGTGATTATAAATTACTTTTACATTTAAGGCGTTACAACGTATGATAATTGAATTTTACAGTAAACTCTTAGATTGTCTCATTTTAATTTTTAAATAAAATTAATCGTCTTTGAAAAGTCTCTTTTAGAAGTGAGTTGTGTATCAAATATGATTAACTCTCGATAGCAAGGCTATCGAGTCACCTTTACAATTGAACGTAGTAACCTCGTCCTGGGGTGTCCGTCTTGGGAATCCTTGTAGTCGGCGTCGTCATCTGGGTCGTGTCTTCGGCAAGAATTAGGTCGGATGTTCACTGCGGAGATTGAAGTTTCTTTGGTGTAAGTAGATGTAGATTCTCGGATGTCCTAGGCAGAGTCTTATACATCGTATACTGTCTTTATGAAGTTACTGCAGATCACATCTTCAGGAGTGATGTTGTAATTGGAGTTACCACTTAAGGGGAGACGTCATCTTACTTACCACTAGCTCTGTTTTTGTGTTACATTTTACATCTTCTTCTTAACACATATTTATGTTATTGATACATGACACAATACTTTCCACGTTTAGCAGTGGTAGCTAATATACTACAGTTAAATAAAACAAACAAATCAAATACATTTTGGTAGAGCTCTCGCTCTTACGTCTGTACGGCGTGAAGGCAACATAGCGAGTCTTTTTGCTCGATTCAATTGGTACATAACAAAGGAGAGGGGCAAGTACTCCGCGACAATATAGTTCCTATTTTTATTTAAGTTAACATTCTTATTACCAAAAACTATACCTTAATTATACATTTAAGTGAGTTATTTGAACTACTATTTGTGTCTTCAAATTTATAATTATAAACATCATGATTTTTATATCTTCCTAAATTACAGACGACTCGATAAGCACGTTGAGTCCGGAATTAACAGGTCACCGCATGATGACTAGCAAAGGGTTAATTATGATAATAATAACTTTTTACAATTCACCCTTTTTATTAGTGCATCTGTAGATTTTTTAATCACTTCTCATTCTCATACTGAGTTAATACGGGGGTTTAGGTTTTATAGTGCGATTTAAAAATACTTAATCGCTCGCAAACTTAATTTTTTTTTTTTTATTTACGGTTACAGTTAGAATTTAAATCGTCACATACTCCACCGCTTAAGTTTCACATTACGGTTTTTTTTTTTTTTTTTTTTTTTTTTTTTTTTTTTTTTTTTTTTTTTTCTAACGCACAATTGGGGACTTGGAGTATGTATGGTGTCAGTGTGTGTAATTTCTTTCACATAGTTATTGGTTAGCGTTATATCTACTTGCTTCTTCTCCATAACACAATATACTTTTATATTTTCTTATTAACTACTTTTTTTTTTTACATACTATTCACACTTAATATCTACATATTAAAACACAAAACTCTTTCTTATCTCTATCACTTAAATCTACTACCGGTTTTTTCTTTTTTGGTTGTCTTACTCTTTCTCCATAGAGTAATTTTCTAAATCTTTTGCTATTTAGAATTCTGTCTTGTTTTCATTGAGTACTCATTTACTTATTCTTCGCAGAACTGGATCTCAAGTTGATCAGGCCTCATTTCCAAACTCTACGTTTAACATTTTCCACGGTTTCAGAAGTATAATATACTTCACTACCTAGTATTCCCTTTTCTATTTTGGGTTATACTATTCCTTCTCTTCTTCTTATACAATTTTAGCTGCGAAATATGTGTTCTCCGCACATATTTTCGAGTCGCAGGTTTGTACAGGGCTACTGTAACTGGAGTTAGGTACTTCTGGATTTGGTAAGGGCCACACCATCGGTATGATGGTTTAGAGGTGGTCTTATCAATTGCACTACTAGTGGGGTGAGTCTTATACATTACTAAGTCACCTACTTGGTACCTAATTGAATTGTTATGAATACCTTTCTCGTGGTATTTTCTGGATTTCTCTAAGTTCGCTCTTAAATTAGAGCGGGCTTTATTCCATATTTGCTTTATCTCCTTTTCCGTTATTTGCGGAGGCAGCAGGTCGTGTATATTCCATTTTGTGGACAAAGGGTGGTTTGGTCGGTATTTGTACAGTAACTCAAACGGGGTCGACTTGTGACCTTCGTGATAAGCTGAATTAAAGGCGTATTGAATCCAGGATAGGTTTTGGTCCCACGACGTATGATCGTTCGCACGATAGGCGATTAACGCAGATTTGAGGTTTCGTAGATACCTTTCAGCAATATTGCCTTGCGGTCAATACTCCGTAGTGGTTATATGGTCTATTCCTAACTTGGAACACATATTCCTAAATTCTTTCGCTTTAAACTGTGGTCCATTATCTGATACTATACGTACAGGTGTACCGTAGTTTTTAAATAATCTTTCCTGCAATATTTTTACAGTCGTCGACGTTAATGTTCGTCGCATGGGATACATCCAAACAAATTTGGTGAACGAATCTACACAGATGAGTAACATAGTATTACCGGATTTGGATCGTGGATATGGACCTGAAAAGTCTAGATAAAGTTTAGAAAAAGGGGTCTTAGGGATTTCTGAAATCAGTTGGCTTACTTGATTATTTCTGGCTGGTTTACTGAGGGCACATAATGTACACTTCTTTACGAAACTGGCTATTTCGCTGTTCATATTGTTCCAATGATATTCCTTTCGAACACGATGTATTGTCTTATTGATTCCCATATGTGCTCCTATGGTAGATGAATGGAAGTATTCCATCAGCATGGGCTTAATTACATCAGGGGCTATTATTCTTAGTTCCTTTCCGCTTCTTATCTTGTGACATAGTACATTTTTACTCAAAACGTATTTCTCGGATTTAATACCTTGCGTAAGTTGTTCTATAATAGGCTTCAGTAAGGGGTCTTGTTGTTGATACAGAGCAATATTTGTAAAGGCAAGGGGGAACTCAGTAATTATGGCGTTAGCAAGTGCTATTTCCGGATTCTCCTTGCTTTCAGGAGTTTTAGTGGGCGACTGGAACATACGGGACAGGGTATCAGCGACTACGTTTTGGGTACCTTTTATATGCTGCACTCTGAATTTGTAGCAGTTTAACTTCAATATCCATCTCCCAATACGTCCTAACTGTTTAGGGTGATTCAGTAACCAAGATAACGCTTGATTGTCAGTTTCCAAAAGGAATTCTTTATATTCTAGGAAGGGTTTAAACTTCTCGAATGCAAAAACAATTGCTAAACATTCCAATTCATATGCGGAATACTTTCTTTCTTGGTCGCTCAGTGTTCGCGATGCATAACTAATAGGTAGTCTACAGTTTTCTATCTCTTGATATATCACTGCACCTAACGCTACACTGGAACTGTCGGTCTGCACTACGAAAGGTTTCGTGAAATCCGCTAGTTGCAAAACTGGGGGAGATATGATACTTTCTTTAAGTTGCTCAAACGCGTTTTTATGTCGTGAGCTCCATTCAAACTTCGTTCCCTTCTTTCGTAAGGAATTTAGGGGTGCTGCTATTTCAGCAAGATGGGGAATATATTTGTGGAAATAATTTACCATTCCCAAAAATCGGGCTATACCTTTTGCATCTCGTGGGGGTGAAAATTCTCTAATAGCGCGGGTTCGTTCGGGGTCAATGCTTACCTTTCCATTCACTTTCACGATGTGACCTAAGAATGAAAACTGTGAGACGGCAAAACTTACCTTCTTTGGGTTAACCGTTAATCCTGCTCTTAGTAACCGAGATAACACTTCGCGTAGGTGTTTAATATGTAGTTCCATAGATTCGCTATATATAACCAACCCTCGAAAATTGTTGGCGTTTCCCACTCGCCAGATACCGTTTCTGGGGGGGGGAATAAAACTTTATTATTTAATATTTACCATGTACCGCTACATTATTCATTAGCCCAGTTTATATTCTGATAGTCCCTTATCGAGTTGAAGATGAAAAATAATTGATTAAAAATAATCAAGCTGGACTAGGCTGAGTGTTTCCTCTTGTGGCCACTAACATGGCGAAGTCCCGACGAGAAATACCATTTGTCTATTGCTACACCAGGGTTGAAATCTTCTAAGGGTGGTCCATTTACTGCCAGCTGCATTAGATCTCCTAATGAAGTGATGTCCAGGGAAAGTCTCTGTTTCACTTTTATCCTGTTAACGAAGCTAAATCCCCGTTCACAAGATGCTGTTGTTACTGCCATGCATGCAACGCCGTAAAATACTTTCTTTAGCTCACCAAAATGCTCAGGAAACTTGTACAGAGTTTTTAATAACTCACCCAGTCCTTTTGAAGTTATTTGCTCTTCTTTAACCATCATTTTTAATTGAAGCCATTCCGATAGCAAAACATCCTCATTTATATCACCAGTAATAAAAACATGCGCCAATTGAAGAATCTCCTCATTGCCATATGCAGTTAGGGTGTCATCTTGAGGAAGGCACAAGAAATCCAGAACGTGGCACTTGGTGCCTACTACAGTCTCAAGTGTATCAAGACGGCACTTCAAGTAATGAACTGTGCTTTTGATCAGCTTATTACGGATTGATTTGTATTCTTCCTCCCCTTGAGACGTGTTTGTGAGAACAATTCCTTGGTCGCCTTTGTATTTTGAACAATTCAGTTTCTCTGAGTCTGAAGTGTCAGAAAGGAATTGTTTCACACTGGATCCTTCAGATGAAAGCAAGAACTGAACCATTTCCACCGTTACAATCATTGACGATCGTACCTGTGAGACCAGTAACTGTTTCAACTGTAAAACTTTACAAAATGGCTCTAGTTTCCCATACAGGTCAATCAAAAAGTTTAATGTTTTTACAAACTTGTATGATGTAAGGATTTTTAGATAGCCTTTTGCTCTAGCTGCATCCGTAGCTTCTCCTGTTGTAGCTTTCCGGTTCATTGTATCCTCAAGATGGATGACCAGAGGTACGAGATCATTTTGGGTCACTATTTTGAGGGTATTTAGCGCATATAGTACATTTTGCGCGGTCGGAATCGTAAGCTAGCCAGGGGAAGATATCCAGCCAAGCTCTTTGAAATTTTCGTTTCCCAGAGGAACCGTGAGTAGGCCTAAGTCCACTAAATCTCGCGTTTTCCACAGTAGGCATTTCAGTTTCCCTACTAGGCCCGGCACTTACATCTCTAGCAGTAGACGTCGCACTCGCAGACTCACTAGGCGTCGTCGTACTGACAGTAGAACGTTTTTTAAAGAAATAATTAAGTTTAATCTGTTTCATTATGAATAAAATAACACACAAAAAATAAAATACACGCTGAACACGATCTTAGAAATTGAGAATACTCTTAGTACACGAAACAATAAATCACACGCGTAACACATCCGGTCAACTCAACAATAATTAGCAGACTGTACAACTTGAAAGGAGTGACAAAGGCCGGCGGCTGGCGGCCGGCGGCCCGCGCAGAACGGGGTGAAATTTCCGCTCCCCTCTCTCAGCAACACTATTTTGTTCGACGTGTTTTAAGATGTTTATATCCAACAGAGCAATTTTGTTTATAAAATTCACACGGTGACAGCTAACTGACGGCCTATGACTTCAACACGCGCCTTTACTAAAACAAAAACATGTGTTTTGGTTTAATAGACGTCCTACTTTTTTCCATTTTTCATTCTTTCTCTCCTCTTTTCTCCTTTTTTTCACAGTCAAAAAGTGCAATTTTCGAGGGTTGATATAACGATGTCGTCCAAATAGTGATACACATATTTAAATTTAATATCGTGAAATATCCTTTCTAATAGTCTACTACATACGGTACTTCCTTGAGATATTCCAAAGGGTACTCTAGTAAATTGGTACAAGTTAAAAGGAACTGCAAACGCGGTTAGACGTTTTGATTCTTCAGAAAGGGGTATTTGGTGAAAAGCTTGATTCAGATCCATTACCGTAAAGACCATAGCTTTCGTGAAGTAATGGAAAGCACTATGGATGTCTGGAAGAGGGATAGATTCAAATTCTATTCTTTTGTTTAATTGCCTGTAGTCCACAACTAGTCGGTGTTTATCGTGACCTTTAGGTACTAAAAAGGAGGGTGAAGAATATGGGGAAGTAGAGGGTTCAATGACTCCTTGCTCCAACAACTTGTTGATATGGTTTCTCATCACTTCCATCTTGGGAGGCGACAACTTGTACGGAGGTAGGCGTATTACTTTCTGATCACTCAGATTTATTTTATATTCTATTAGTTTAGTGAGTCCTAGTTTAGGTGTAAGAACTGAGGAAAATTCTTTTATTAATTTCAGTATTCTCACTCTATCTCTACTTTCTAGATGAGATAAATCTGACTCTTGGTGTATTACATGTGCAGTAGATGAACAATATTTTTTTTTTATTATTATTACTATCAAATCTATATTTCCGTGTACGGTCGAATCGGAAATAATATTTTTGCTCATAGATGTCAAGAATCATTCCCGTTTTACTAATAAAGTCTGCTCCTAATATTAAATCAGGTCCTAATTCCTTACATACTAACATTGTAAACATCCAGGTTAGGTTCTTGATTTTAACCTTAACGGTAATGCTCAGTTTTATTATTATATTTCGTTTATTGGCGGTAGCACACTTTATATTCACCGGTTGACTCCGTTTTACTAGATGGTCGTTCGCTAATTTGTCCGCTAATTCTTGGCTGATTAAAGTCCTGCTAGATCCCGAATCAATTAATGCGATTGTGGAGGTAACGCCTAAGTCAACTCGTATTAAGGGTAATAGATTTTTAGTCCAGTTACATTTATTTATCGCGTAACATTTTTCATGAAATTCTCTCACATAGGGATCTATTTCTTTCGAACTTCTTTTCCTTCCACGTTGGTTATAAAATATTTTATATATATTTTTTTTTTTATAAGTTTCTTTATGTTCACCAGATTTCGAGTTGCTGCGGAAGACACAGGATTTCGGGTCTCCCTGCCTTACATGTTTTTTTGGATCTGGGTGTTTCCGTTCCAATGGCTTGCTCTTGCAGTCTTTTCTTATGTGTGCATATTTGCCGCAATTATAACAGATGGGTTTATTGCGAGGAGGGTATTTTGTTTCCGCTTTATATGGTGTTACACTTAACTTACCAGATTTGCGCACATTGTGAGGTCTACTGAAAACTTGCCTTTCATGCGGGGTTGTTACATTGGGCACTAGTGCTCGCAATTCATTTCTACTAGTTTCTGCGGGTTTCATTGCCTGTCTATTTTGATCGGAGTACCATACATTTGACGAATGGATACTGCACTGTTCTAGATCTGCAATTGTGTTTGGTCTATTTATCAACGATAAACGAGATCTTTCCTCAGGTGACAGTCAAATTAAAATGGTGTCGACCATCTGTGTCTCATTCCAATCTACACATAGTAGTCGAGATGACTCCCTGATATCGGAGATGTAATGAGCTAATCTCTCCTGATTTCCTTGTACTCGGAGTACAGTCTTTCTTTTAATTTCTTCGTAAATACCGGTTGGGATAAAGTACTTTATTATCGAGCTATGTAGCTCTTCTACTGGAAATGTAGAGGTTAGAGCTTCTATCACACGATTCTTTAACGGGGGTTTACATTTCAGTAGCAGAACTTGCAAAATTTGCCAGTCATTCAGCTGCTGTAGATCTTTTATCTGCAGGAGATAGCTAATGAAATTTAGTAGTTTGGAGACATTTAATCCATCGGTGTAAGGGATTTCAGTTAAGATTTTCTCCACAGGATGAGTCATTTTACCGTATAGGTCTGCGTTATGGTTCAAGGTTGGCATTCCTTTAGTACAACGATATGATGCATTCGGGGTGGTCAATTCATGATTTCCGGGACGAATCTGAAAACGCTCGGGAGGAGGGGCATTTAAATCTCTATCAGTATTTTGCTCTTGGTTCGCTTGCATTTGCGATACGGCGGGTGAGTTCCGATCAGTGTTAGGCGGAGGTAGATCAGTAGTAGGTGATTGTACTGGGGAGATGTGTAATTTCTTTAAGGACTTCTCTATTTCATCCATCCTGAATGAGTCGGATCTTCTTCTTAAGTCATTAATAATTGTGGGTAAGCGGCGTAAAGCTTCGTCAGCTAGGTTTTGTACTTCAGGAGGTATTTCCGTAAGATTAGGCCAGATCAACAAATTTTTTATTCACCGGGTTAAATGCTCTATTCTCTGGGTAGTCCGCAAAATTATCGCCGGAGATTTCTCGTCTTGGAGGGTTTGAGACAATAAGGTAAGCTCGCTATACTTGGCATTACAAATTTCTCTCTCGCTCTCATAATCGAGCTCGCTTAGATTGTTTAATTGCGCGGGTGTATCAAATCCACATTCGCGTATTGACCTACGCAATTCCGCGACTGTAACATTCACATGGGGTAGTCCACGCAAAAGAGCTTCATAAGACAGCTCGTCTTTTAATAACAAATCCGGATTGAATTGGGCCATTTTTATCTTAGTACTAACATATTAAAACGTACTTAAAACTACTTCTACAACACTACACATTAATCACATATATAAGATAAATTCTTGAGTAAATAATTTGCATAATTCAGAAAAGAACAATTTCTCTTCTAAGGGGGAGACAGAAATTCCACACACACATATTTTTCAAAGTTAAATAGCCGATCAGCTGTTTGCTGGAATGTAGGCGACCCTCTTTTATTTAGTAAACAAAGGTAGGGTCAGTGTGTCCATGAGAATGCAAGGGGGTTTACGCTCACGTATTGTTCTCTACACAATGCCACCGATTAACTAAATCGACCGGTTTAAACTGGAGAAGCCAGTCGGACGCTAGGGTGAATCTCATTCAACAATGCACGCCTTCAACTTACACGTGTATTACGGTTTATAACAGTTTGACTTTATTCATTCATGTACTTTCCCCAATTAAATCAATTATTTATTTTGGTAACAATTTCAAGTTACGAAATTCTTTCCACGTAATTAACCGGGTCTACTTTACACAGGAGCATTATTATTAACAAATTTTTTTCTTTACCGTGACAACAGACACACTAACATATACTATGCAGATTGAATAAGCCTGCATTATTCAAGAAACAACAGGTCTTGGATTGTCAATATATAAACCTGTTAAAGACTGAGCAGTTGACCAAGCATTACAATTCATGTATGGAAGTAGGTACATGCATATATCTTCATACAATGATATTTCAATTTATACTGACTATCATTTACGTATCTCAAAACAAATTCATTTCTTTTTGAAAATTAAAGTTACATAAATTACATTCACATCACTCAGGGAATGTAGTGCATAGATCAATAACTGAATCCCGTGAGTTATCTAATTTACTAATAAATTAAGCAGAGTGGCGCAATTTTGTGACACTCTGTACACAATTAATTATTAAACAACAGCACAATAGCAGAGTAAATTAGATAAAAGCAGAGTGGCGCAATTTTGTAACGTATTGCTGCGTTACAAATCCAGGGAACCCATCTTAACTGACGTCTGCCAATTACATGGGCTGCCTATGTTGTAACGAACTGTATTTAAAGTCAAATTAATTGAACAAATTACTCACTATAAGTATAAGGAAACAAGGGAAGGTATATTACTGATTTATGCACTCATTTTCAGGTGTAACAAGACGACTTCTATTTATTAACAACAGTTACTAAAAGATCCCATGACATCATTAATTAAACTAAAATATTTAAATGCTTTTCATAAAACTTTGGGATCAAATTGATTATGTATTCTTATACCTCGGATCCGAGTTTACTTTATGTATATTTATAGTAAAGACTTCTTATTATTTTCAGTTCATCTAGAAGCTTGCAAGACTTCTTTTACCATTTGAAGAATGGCATTATTACTTGAAGTGATTATAAATTACTTTTACATTTAAGGCGTTACAACGTATGATAATTGAATTTTACAGTAAACTCTTAGATTGTCTCATTTTAATTTTTAAATAAAATTAATCGTCTTTGAAAAGTCTCTTTTAGAAGTGAGTTGTGTATCAAATATGATTAACTCTCGATAGCAAGGCTATCGAGTCACCTTTACAATTGAACGTAGTAACCTCGTCCTGGGGTGTCCGTCTTGGGAATCCTTGTAGTCGGCGTCGTCATCTGGGTCGTGTCTTCGGCAAGAATTAGGTCGGATGTTCACTGCGGAGATTGAAGTTTCTTTGGTGTAAGTAGATGTAGATTCTCGGATGTCCTAGGCAGAGTCTTATACATCGTATACTGTCTTTATGAAGTTACTGCAGATCACATCTTCAGGAGTGATGTTGTAATTGGAGTTACCTCTTAAGGGGAGACGTCATCTTGCTTACCACTAGCTCTGTTTTTGTGTTACATTTTACATCTTCTTCTTAACACATATTTATGTTATTGATACATGACACAATGCTTTCCACGTTTAGCAGTGGTAGCTAATACACTACAGTTAAATAAAACAAACAAATCAAATACATTTTGGTAGAGCTCTCGCTCTTACGTCTGTACGGCGTGAAGGCAACATAGCGAGTCTTTTTGCTCGATTCAACTGGTACATAACAAAGGAGAGGGGCAAGTAATCCGCGACAATATAGTTCCTATTTTTATTTAAGTTAACATTCTTATTACCAAAAACTATACCTTAATTATACATATATAATTTAAGTGAGTTATTTTAACTACTATTTGTGTCTTCAAATTTCTAATTATAAACATTATGATTTTTATATCTTCCTAAATTACAGGCGACTCGATAAGCACGTTGAGTCCGGAATTAACAGGTCACCGCATGATGACTAGCAAAGGGTTAATTATGATAATAATAACTTTTTACAATTCGGCCTTTTTATTAGTGCTTCTGTAGATTTTTTAATCACTTCTCATTCTCATACTGAGTTAATACGGGGGTTTAGGTTTTATAGTGCGATTTAAAAATATTTAATCGCTCGCAAACTTAATTTTTGTTTTGTTTACGATTACAGTTAGAATTTAAATCGTCACACACGCCCATAATTCAGTGGCACTGATTACTAAAATATTAATAAGTCAATAATTGTATGCCAGACTAGCAGGCATGTACAGTGCGATTGTTTCATTCTTTTATTCAAATTCTTTATTTCCTTGGATTAACCGGATTAACTGTTTGTGCAGTGTCATGAATTATCACGCCTGGCCAGCTCATGCTCTCCGCCATATCTATCCGGAAGTCATTCAAATTTGTAAATTCTCGTGTTACCTTGCTGTTTTCTTTTTCATATTTTATTTAGGTTCATTTGAGCGTTTTTTATTTCGCAGTCCAATTGGGTGTGCATGCTTGCAGCCTGGGCGAACTCGAGCTGTGCTTATTGTTTGCTAATTTTATAAAGATTATAATAGATTTATATACACGAGTGATTAATGTTGAAAAGGTATTTACAAATGTACAAGCACTGATTGTTAGTATACCCGTTGGGTTATTATGAGATTATGATTATTATTTGTCAATAGGCATTGTAAAAAAAAAGGGGAATTGATTTAGCAATGATTGATCATTACCTGGAGTGGTTGCTCTAGCTTAAAAGGAGTGCTAACTATGGAAGGCCTAAGGTCAACTAAAAAGAGGTTTTTAAAACCCATGCATTGGCTTGGTGCTGATGGTCATATGCCGTATTAATTGAACTTGTTCAGGTTGCTGAGTTATCTTAAAGCAACACACCGAATGATTAATCATGGCTGGTCTCTCCTTCCTTCACTCAAGTGTGAATAATTGGTTGTTGTAAAAATGTTGTAATTGGTTGTAACAGTACATAATGACCCAGTACCATAATTATGGGTTATATAGGTATTTTCAATGTTATGTATTATGTAATTATTTAAACACGGAATGGTTAGGTCCATTGTCCCTCTGGGGAAAAGGAACAACGCAAATTCAGCCAGAGTAAGACACCAAGGTCGCCGATGGACGTGCTGAAATCAAAAAAGGCCATGGCGGTGTTTGTGACGAAGGACTACAATATGAATTATGATTGGGCTATAGCACGGTTCCGTCATCGCTAAGAACAATGACGCACTGAATACAATATGTGCAACGAGGCGTTGTCCAGCAAGACAAAGCTGGATGACGTAAGAACCACACACACAAGCGCAAATTTACATTTGCCTCGGTCTCATTTCAACGCCATTCTTCAGAGGAGCCACAGCGATGTATCGTTGTGTGTATAACTTTTTAACAATAGTTTAAATTAACTAGCAAAAATGTTATCAACAGTAGTGGAGCAATGAAGGCTCATCTTATTTAACAGTATAAATATATAAAAAATGTAAATTCAGTGCACACATCTATCTAATTAAACTCAGCGGAATTAAAGGCGAACACCGGCCATCACCATGGGCGTCACACACCAACAACGGATGGACACCACCACCTAATAAGCAGAGAAGTTCCTTTTGTCATTATTATAGTTAATGAGCTCATTAATACCAAATCGATAATAAAAAAGAATGTACGGGTCTGAAGTTGAATGTGTGAGAATGAACGAGTGAATGTATGGCCATAACCACATATGCCGAGGGCATTGGTTTGTGTAGTAACTAATTAACTATTAATAAATGATTTTAAGCTGCAGCAATAAAGTTTACATTGATATTAATTCAACAGATAAAGAAACAGAGAGAGTAAAAAGAGATAGAAAAAGTAACCGCCATTTTGTTTTGGGTCATATCATATGACGTCACTATTTTGACCGCATGGTTGTATATGTACTACCTTAGATTGAATTAAATTTGATGGTTAATATCAAGAATATCTTGTTATCATTTGTGTCGTCAACTGTGTTTCAAAATCTCCCTGTACATGAACCCTGGCACCCCTTAGGTAGAAAACAAGTTATAAAAGAAGAAAATGAGCCCGGCAACTAATGAATTTGGTAAGTACTCAGACGTACCAAATTATGGTATTGGTTATACATATTTTAGTAGAGTATATGTAATAAAAAACATAAAGATGAGTTTTATTACAAATGCCGCCCAGAACTAGGGACGTTTTATTACAAATGACGCCCTCACTGTGGACTTTATATAAAAATTAATTTACATAAAACAGCTAGATTGAGAAACACAGAAGATGATATAAGACGATATATAATGAATGAGAGGTTATGTTGACGAAGTTGCATAGTTAATTACAAATTGAGTTAATTGCGTAGTCAAATATAAATAAAAGATAAATAACCATTTAAATATTGAAGTAATGATGGCAGAAAATAATAATAGTGTAGAAATGGACAGTACAGACACAGAATCGATTTTGTTAGACAAAATAAGCGCGAATTCTACACCTAGAGCAGTTGAAAATAAGATATCGTTGGAAGATCTGTTCACATTAATTAAAACGCAAAATAGAGTATTAAAAGAAATTGACGAAAAATTTGATAGCCTTGAGAATGAATTAAAGAAACAAAACAATGTACAAGACGTAAAATTTGATCAATTAAATGAGAAATTAGAAAAATTTAAAAATGAAATACAGAAACAAAATTGTAATATCGACAAAGTAGACAAGTTAGAGATAAACAAAGATGACAAGGTAAGTAGGGGAGAGGATTGTAACAATATAAATAAAAGTATGATGTTAGAGAATGATTGTGTAAACAGGAGTAGTGATAATGAAATTGTATGGGGAATAGAATATAATAATGATGGAATGATAGTGTGTGTTAAAGGGTTAAAGACAGTGTGTAGAGAAAGTATAATTGTAAAAGATTTGCAGGGGGTAGATTTTCCCTTAATGGTGTATTTGGGGGTGATATAAATGTTTTTTGGAAGGACGAGAGTGCCTTCGATGTAGGTTTTGGAGACAAAAGGTCTGCAAATAGTTGTCCCTGGATTTTTTGTGCACCTGATAGGTGGTGCGAAAATAAAGTTGTAGTGTACCCTGTATATATTGGGAGAGAGAATGTGATTTGGGGTTATGATAGGAGTTATTGTGAAAGAGAATTGTGTGATAATTGGGAGATAGAGTTATATAGAGTATGTAGAGATTATGAAGAGTTGATTGAAAAGTTAGGTGGAGATAGGAGTGATAAATATAATGAAAACTTACCTTGTATTGAGAATAAAGTAGTAGGAGAGGATGTTGATAAAGATGACTTTATAACTTACCTGATTGTAGCAGACCAAAGGCGACATGACCGTACTCGATCGTGACAAATTATATGAGATAGTAATATGGAATAAGCATATTAATTTAAATAGTATTGTGGAAATATATGAAGAATTAGATAAGTATTATATTGATAGTAATAATATAAAATATCTAATATTAAACCATGTATATAATTTTAAGGTTCGATTGCTATTTGATGATGGAGGGTGATTATTTTATTGTGTTATGAACATTTAATTATGTGGACAGCGTTTTTTAAAAATGGACTGTTTAGGACTGATTATGGTAAATGATTAATGATTATGTGGATTGTATATTTTGTGTATATTAATGTCAGTATTTGTGTATTCTTGTAGTTGTGTATTTTATGTATTTTTTATGTAAACATGTATTGTAGGATTTTAAATAACTGAAGAAAGTTTAAATGATATTATGAGATTCAGATTCTAATGGTTAATAAATGAAGCAGGTAATAGATTTGGGTATGGAGAGGTATTGTTGTTAGAGTCAGCTGCATGGAACTAGTATCGTCAAGGTCACACCGCTTACTTACAGCGTTGCCACTAAGCAACAGTTTCCCTTTCTTCCGAAAAATGCTACACTAGTAAGTAAGCCTACTTAATGTAAAGAATATAACAAAGTGAGAAAGTTTGTAATACATGCATTAGAGTACATTGTTACATTGTCAATAATTCTTAATAATAATTACATCACAATTAATATATTGTTAATAATTAATTAACAATTAATTTCCATATCTTATACATAACATTCGACGCGTCAGCTATAGTTTGTTTGAACGAATTTTATACGCATCCTGTATCTTAAGCTTGCCCCATTTAATTATTGAAGACACCGCACTATTCGTGACTCAGAAAAATATTCTATTTTTATTTCCTGCGCTGCTTATTAATTAAGTAAAAAAATTAGAACTATACTATAAGATGTTACATGCACAAGTAGCATAAAAATAATGGTATGTATAAACGTGAAACGAATTGGATTTCTTAAGAAAATAAGGATAATTTTATAAACAACAAATACAAATGTCTCATGAAATAAATTTAAAATTCCTTATTTATTTATATATATATATATTTTAACTTAAATCTTTAAATATAGAATTTAAATTTATAATTCTATATTTTATGCATTGTTCTTACTAATTTTATAATTAAAATTTTCCTTATTTTATGAACTATAGAATTCCTTATGACTATTATAAATAAGCAGTATGTTGAAAAACTCACCTTAAATAGGGTTAGTCACACAATTATCACTTTGCAAAGTGATAGCACAGAGCACATTCATAACACTCCTGAAGAAAACACGCACACACGGTTTTTTATGTTTCAATAAAAATAGAAAATACTACGCTTCGCTATAGACACGTTTACCACCTATATACACTTTTTAACACTCCTGCCTTATTCGTCTTCGGATTCACTGGACTCAGGTTCGCTGTCACTACTCACACGTAAGTGTATGATGAAGGGCTCCACTGTGGTGTCTCTCGTGCACTGCTTTGAGTAATCGGCTTCTTGTAGTGCCTCCGCATGTCTTACGCACTTCTCCCAGTCTTCCTGAGTTATCCTGTCCAAAGCTTCGTGTGCAAGTTGTTCAATATCGGCCAATCTGAAAGTCGTATTCTTGTTTGCAACATACCGTTTAACTTGGGCCCATATCAGCTCGATCGGATTATACTGACAATGATATGGTGGCAGGCGCACTACTGTATGTCCCATTTCATTTGCCAGTTGATCCAATTCGTACGTCTTCTTGGCCGTTCGGATCTCTTCTTTAGAAAGAAGTTCATCCCTGGTTTCAGCTGTGGAAAATGAAATTCTCTTCTTACGCAGCCACTCCATGATATCCGCTTTACGCCAGTTTGAACATGGTGGTTTATCTATTTGTACAGAATGATAGCTGGCATTATCCATCACGATGACAGAGCCTTCTTCCAAGGAGCGCAACATACCAACAAACCAGGTCTTAAAAACTTCAGCATTCATTTCTGTGTGGTAGTCAGATGCAGCTGAATGCTTACTGCCACGAAAGACAAGTTTGGCACCTGCTATGAAACCTGTACTTGCGGATCCAGCATGTGCAATAATCAGCCGGCCACCTCTACCAGTAGGTACTTTCAGCCCACCGTTCCCTCTGGAGTCTTGTCAGATGTATTTATTCGTATGATTCTGTGATATCCAGGTTTCATCCAAATAAATTATAGGCCTGTTGTCCTCCGTACGATGTATATGCATGGTTCTCAAAAACTTCG
Organism: Magicicada septendecula; assembly: GCA_034769895.1. Classification (NCBI taxonomy): domain Eukaryota; kingdom Metazoa; phylum Arthropoda; class Insecta; order Hemiptera; family Cicadidae; genus Magicicada; species Magicicada septendecula. The sequence continues at coordinate 456,845,776 of CM068367.1, forward strand.
CTCTCAAGGCAGCAATGTCTCTGCGCTCCATTAAAAATTTTCGTCCATCGTTGCACTTCTTAAATTTAAAACCAAGCACTTTCAGAAGGCGAAGTACGGAGGCTTCTGAACCAGAATAATTGATTTTCTGACAGAGATCAGCTCGAATTTTGCTTGCAGTGGGGTATTCCCCTCGGTCGTAATATTCTAGTACGGTCCTGCGGACTATTTGTTTATTAAAATCGTCCAGTTCAGTGTTTTTGTGTTCCCGTTTATACCCTTTCCTTGGAGAACTGAACACAACACTCACGCCTTGATCATCTGCCGAAGCAACGGTATTGCTAATACGTTGCACCGACTGTTCAGAAATGCCACAAGCTTCCGCTGTCAATTTTCGAACTTGTGCAAAGTTTATGTTCCTCCTGGCTTCTTCATTATACGCAAGATTTTTAAAAAACTTGTAAACGTTTGCTATGATGACTTTACTTTGTTTTCTAATGTCCTCTCGGCCCGCACGTACACCACCGCTGCTTGTACTCGAACTAAATGTAGGATACTGTTCCTCAATATCACTCATAATAAATACAAATTATTGAAATAAACTAATACACACACTGTCTACAATAAAGACGTCAACCGTTCACATGAAACGCACAAAATGTCTGTCAACAATACTAAGGACGATAAATATTTTGGATGTTCGTCTCTTCCTCACCTCGTCCACCCAACCTACTTGGAATGGGGTACTGTAACTGAAATGGGATTGGCTTTTGTCACAACAGCGACAATTTTGTTTACAGAAATTGCTCAGTCCTATTTATCTTTGTGCAACGGAAGAAAGGTAGTAGCGCGGGCAGTAAACATACACATTTTTGAGGGGATTATAAAATGACAAAGGCATTCATAAAAGTGTCAGACAGCAATATTTACCGAAAAGACATGCCGACAGGGTATACGCAATGTGCATACCAAATGTGTACATATACCTAACAGAACTTCCGAACCATATGGCTTAGGAATGACCGTGTAGAGAACAAAAACAGATTCATTTTCAAAAGGGAAAAGACCGTGAGTATGAAAAAATTAAAGCGACAACAGCAGGCAAGGTCAGCGTTCTCAGACAACTGTCAGTCTGTAGGATAACCGCCCATGAAGAAAACAGTAAAACTTTAATAAGTAAGTGCACTGTACGGAAATCACAAAATAACTGACCTAATGGTACTTCGTAAAGTTAGGGTGTGTATTGCTAAAAGGTTTAGATTCTAACATAAGAAAAACCAGCGCAGTATAAATAGTACTTTCAGAGAACTGCAAATCGTAACAAAAAAAAAAGCCAAAGAAACAGAAGAAACGCAAAGATAGAAATTCTGTAGATATTTACGCGACAACAAAAAATATGTTGCCGACTCACACAAATTTTTAGAGCTCAAATACTGGCGCCCAGAATTTAACTGAGTAGTGTTACCCACAACTAATTATTCCTGATAAAACAAATTCATTTACGCGATACGCATAAATAAATTTGAAACGAAGAATATAATGTGGATGTATGAAATTTGTTTTCGTAACACTGCTAAAACGCTACACACTGTACTAGCCGGCAACAACGCTGGGCGAGGGGCGTGGAGGTGACAGGGAGAAGCAGTGAAAGTGAGTGACCTTGACGATACTACTTCCATGCAGCTGACTTTAGTACATAAGTGATGAATTTTTCTAGTGATATATTAAGTTGAAATGTTGTTAAAGAGTTTGGGTAATAAGGATAAATAAGGGCATTGGAGTTAGTTAGATAGAGTTAATGGGAGTTAGAGAAAATAAAGTGTTGAGATGCTGATAATATATAAAGAGGTGTTAGATATTTTAGGGACACAGTGGTTAGTGATTATATGTAGAGGTGAGTAATGTGAATGGTAATTATATTTGTTGTTGATGGTGATATTTTGTAATAAGGGTATTGGTGTAGGAGTCTGCAACGAGAAATGTTGAGACAGGAAGGGACCGTTGTGTGCCGGAAAGGGTTATCTGAAAGGGTCAGGAACCAATGATGGAATGAGCATAGTGAGGGAATACACACATACTAGTACAAAAATGAGCGGTGCCAGAGGTTTTAAATGGGATTTGTGAAGGGGGTTATTATAGAGATATTGGTGTCATGATATATTAATGGTTAGAAGCGGTTAGTGTAGAAAAAAAGAGGTGAGTAAGGTTAGATTGACAATGCCAAAATAAGATAGAGAAAATAGTGAATAATAGAGAGTCACCCAAACTAGTAAGGATAAAAGGGTTAGAAAAGGAAAATTCATGGTAGGAAGGTGAGGTAACAAAGAAAGGTAATGTAACTGAAAGGTAAATGATAAATTTGAATTTGTTGTATAGAATCTAAACAAATGTTAAATAATTAAAAGTTAATTGAGAATTGATGTTATAAAGTTTTGGTACAAGTCATGTAAATGTAAATTGTTTAATGTAAATGTAACAATGTTAATGTGTAATGTCTAATGTTTTATGATGTTTTTATTATGTTGATGGTACAATAGAGTGTGTGGTTAGGAGGTCGTTACAAGGGTAATGACGATAACAAGTGTTGAAATATAGTAGATTTTAAAGTTGGAAGTCTAAAGTTACAAATGAAGTTGAATAAAATATTATAGTAAGCTGCCATTTACAAAATAGAAGAAGTGAATCTAAGTTGAGTAATAAAATTTAAATAATAAAAGTGTCTGCCATGATAGTTGTAAGCTGAATTTATAGAAATAATTAGGTGAAGGTATTTTGGGGGTATATTAAAGAATTGTTGATTGTTGTTGTGTTATGTGTAGTTATATATATGTTGTTTATTTTCTTACAAGGAAGAAATTGAGTTTGGTGGTGTGGTAAAAAATCAATGTATTTTAAGTCTTGTAGTTGTGAGGTTGAAACTTTCGAATTAACAACAAACCAATGCCCCAAACACAAACCAATGCATCTAAAAGGGAACATATCAGTTGTAGATATGCAAGTGTACTAGACCACTATTTTAAAATTTTTTGTATGCAATGTTTCAGAGTTTTGTGGTGTTGTGACCGCAGTCCTGGGCTGGCTGGAGCATCAGAACAGGAGTGTAGAGTGCCTCATGGCCTTATGGTGTAGGGATCTCTCAGGAGAAGTCCAGTAAGGTCAGAGGGTGCGACCAACATCATGGGACCAAGGGTAAGTAATGATACATTTTTTTTTAGTAACGTTACAGGGGGTTGTGGTGACATATCTAGACTGATCCTTTTAGGAAAGTGTGAATGAGTCAATGAAATTTTTGTTTCGACACAAAAATTTTCATTGAGGGGGTTTGTAACAGTACATAATGACCCAGTACCATAATTATGGGTTATATAGGTATTTTCAATGTTATGTATTATGTAATTATTTAAACACGGAATGGTTAGGTCCATTGTCCCTCTGGGAAAAGGAACAACGCAAATTCAGCCAGAGTAAGACACCAAGGTCGCCGATGGACGTGCTGAAATCAAAAAAGGCCATGGCGGTGTTTGTGATGAAGGACTACAATATGAATTATGATTGGGCTATAGCACGGTTCCGTCATCGCTAAGAACAATGATGCACTGAATACAATATGTGCAACGAGGCGTTGTCCAGCAAGACAAAGCTGGATGACGTAAGAACCACACACACAAGCGCAAATTTACATTTGCCTCGGTCTCATTTCAACGCCATTCTTCAGAGGAGCCACAGCGATGTATTGTTGTGTGTGTATAACTTTTTAACAATAGTTTAAATTAACTAGCAAAAATGTTATCAAGTAGTGGAGCAATGAAGGCTCATCTTATTTAACAGTATAAATATATAAATTATAGGTCTTGAGTACTCTACAAATCAGGGCTGTATGCAAAACATTATTTGATTCTGTTTGAATTTGCGGCTGTTATCGTTTGCCATAGAAAATACCCTTGTTAAAAAAACGCTACAGGTAAACTACCCCTTTCCCTCAACCGATCTTCACCAAAAACAATAGGTCTTGAGAACTCTACAATTTAGGGCTGTATGCAAATAATCTTTTGATTCTGTTTGAATTTGCGGCTGTTATCGTTTGCCATAGGAAATACCCTTGTTAAAACATAAAACGTTACAGGTAAACTACCCCTTTCCCTTAACCGATCTTCACCAAAATCAATAGATCTTGAGAACTCTACAATTCAGGGCTGTATGCGAAACATTATTTGATTCTGTTTGAATTTGCGGCAGTTATCGTTTGCCATAGAAAAAAAATTTACAGACACAGACAGACAGACGGACACACACACAGACACTTTTCGGAAAACGACTTTTTTTCATGTTTTGAGTGTAGTAGAATCAGAATCTGCAATAATCTCGAACACGATTTTTTTTGCCATCACCATACTTCCATTCCTTAAGGAATATGGAAGTAAAAATGTAAATTCAGTGCACACATCTATCTAATTAAACTCAGCGGAATTAAAGGCGAACACCGGCCATCACCATGGGCGTCACACACCAACAACGGATGGACACCACCACCTAATAAGCAGAGAAGTTCCTTTTGTCATTTTTATAGTTAATGAGCTCATTAATACCAAATCGATAATAAAAAAGAATGTACGGGTCTGAAGTTGAATGTGTGAGAATGAACGAGTGAATGTATGGCCATAACCACATATGCCGAGGGCATTGGTTTGTGTAGTAACTAATTAACTATTAATAAATGATTTTAAGCTGCAGCAATAAAGTTTACATTGATATTAATTCAACAGATAAAGAAATAGAGAGAGTAAAAAGAGATAGAAAAAGTAACCGCCAATTTGTTTTGGGTCATATCATATGACGTCACTATTTTGACCGCATGGTTGTATATGTACTACCTTAGATTGAATTAAATTTGATGGTTAATATCAAGAATATCTTGTTATCATTTGTGTCGTCAACTGTGTTTCAAAATCTCCCTGTACATGAACCCTGGCACCCCTTAGGTAGAAAACAAGTTATAAAAGAAGAAAATGAGCCCGGCAACTAATGAATTTGGTAAGTACTCAGACGTACCAAATTATGGTATTGGTTATACATATTTTAGTAGAGTATATGTAATAATAAACATAAATATGAGTTATATTACAAATGCCGCCCAGAACTAGGGACGTAATTAGAAGTTATATTACATGGTTTATTATTTATATTGCTTATTATTGTATTGATTCATGATGATGAATTGTGATGAACTGCTGAGTGCCTCATGAAGGTTTAGGCTGAACAACTGAACAGTTCTGTCTTTAAACAAACGTATGTATATCTGTTGTACACTGTGCTATATCATCTACGCAAAAATAAATATTGTTACATTAACCCTGACTTTTATTTGCAAGTCCTGTCACAATGGGCTCAGTGCATTTTATGCTTCATCTAGGCCATCTGCCTAGTTCTAAAAAATTACAGGGCGCCTTCCCCTTGTCAAAAAAAAAAATTTCTTAAAACTTTGAGAAGGGGCAATGAGGTGGCTCAACTGTTGCAGAAGAGCACTTTTAAGAGATCCAGGCTGTACAATGACAAAACATTCCATGATCCAATTCTCAAGCCCTTTTTACGTTTGATATGTCTCTTCCCAAAGATCCGTCTGGCTATTTCTTCATTTGATTTTGCAATAATACTGTTTCCAGGATACCGTCAATCCTAAGCCCAATTCCCAACCTTGAGGGCCAGGACCTTTGATTTTGGCTTGTTCTTCCACTATACACTTGCCTTCACATTGGCTAATCGCCGGTCTGCCTGGTCACAGTAGGGTATCTAACCCAGCCTATGTATGCAGCCGTTGGCCTACTTGAAGCTCTTCCACCTCCATGTCCTGCTGCCAATGTACACCATTCTATGCCATTGACCTTCTGGTTTATCCCCCTTTAGGAATAGTTTCCAAGGACAAGAGAATGGCCTGTCTCTTACCTGCTCATCCACCCTGCTAAGAGCTGTTGGCACTTGGTAGAGAGGGACACCTTATATCACCTGACACTTGATTTCCATCCCATAAACCCCATCCATGGGTGGTTTTAGTATGCCATCCATAAGGTCCCCATCCCACACGAAGTGGAGTGTGGTTGGAAGTTTCCCTTCTTCAAGGTATAGGACCCAAAGGGCTTTTCCCATCCTCCCCAGTACTTTGGGGGACCAATTTCATTAAAGTATCGAACTATTTAGTTAGCTGTCAGACTCCATTGTGTAAACACGCGTTGTCTGTGATCATCGTATTTATCATTTTCTTTCACAATGGCACAATTGTTTCGGAGTCATAAACTCATGACTCATCTCCAGTTATGGTGTTTTTGGGGAAGTTAGTGGTATCAAGCAAATCTGGTGCAACTTCAGCATGGAATTCTTTTTGCTCTTATGACAGCAGCTGTGTCATGAATATTGCTGCCACACATTTCATTGTATCTGCAAAACACAAGTTTGTGCAATTCTCAGATACTCTTCCAATTACCACACTTCAGTTATTGACAGTCGTTTACTCGTGTTCAACATGTGTAACATTCTCGGGTGTTCGGCTGGAAGTCCTGCCAGAATATGGATCACTTTCAACAGATTTCGTTTGTGTGCACACTTAATGCACTAGATGAGTATACTTTATCTTTGTTTTAATTTTCATCGAACTCTTGTTGTTCAGTCTTGTTCATTCCTGTGATGTGAAAACAACGAGCTGGGAAAGAATTATACTTATACGCTTGGGTGTGGGATGATACTTGCTATTTAAGAGATTTACAAAAATGACAACACACCATAGAGAACACAACAGACCTATTAATACACTGAATTACAAGGTAATTATATGAATGACATAATGAATATAGTACTATAATAACAGTAACATTAAGCAGTACAACTGACAATGCTGTGTGTGTTTTGGCCAGTGATTGGGTTAACTCTAACAGACTTTTCAATGGCAAGAAGTAGAGTAATAGGTTTCTGGAATCATCATGACTAAATGACATTTAATGAAAGAAATGACAGTTAGTGACACTGACAACTACAGTAAAAGCCTACTAAAATATATGCTCTTGAACACCACCACATCAAGTTCTAACAAGAGGAGAACACTGAAATATATAGTATGAAATATGCAGGAAACTCCTCTTGAAAAGACCGTGTAGTTACATCCAGAGAACTGCCAAATCAAGCAATGGAATGTATACTTCCATACAGCAGAACAATGATATTTCAGAATATATGTGCTACCTATCTATAAACAAAAACCATTTAATATTTTACAAATTAAGAAAAAATAAATCTTTAATCATAATTGTTAATAGTATACTACATATTTAAAACATCAAATATTCTGCTTACTCTGGCGCAAAACAATCATAGTCCACCTCATGTCTTCCTTATGCATGAAACGAAATCCAGTGAGACCAGTTACTTCTTCAACCAGGTAGCCAGATACTGTAGAAATCCTGTACAGAATAAGATATGCAACATGATAATAGCATACTGTGACGGTTTAAAGGCAATTTAAATAGCACAAATAAATTTTTTTTTGTTCTTATAACAAGTGAGAGTATAATCCAACCTCCCTCTGTACCTAGATACCTGTATCAACTTGTAAAAAGGCTAGTACGAACATGCAAAGTACACTGTTATTAAGCGAAAACTAATAATCATTCTATTTAAATAAAGACGTAATAATAATAAATGAAATACCTAACTCCTAACTAAGAAAAGGTAGGATAATTTATAGTAGTTAATTAATGGACAATTAATAATAATAAAAGTACGAACTACTTTTCTCTCGGCGTGTAAACTGCGCCCGCTTCCCTACTCTCTGCCGCTAAACTAACCCCAGTCGACCAAGAATCTCTGACATGTAAGCAGCTTGAAAATGTGTCGTGAAGTTAAGCTTACGTTTATGTTGCTAAAACGATGTAACAAGAAAGTTAGTGTTTCTCATTTACATAATCCACATGTAGCTAAAACGGAATGAAACTTAAAACTAGTAATGTAGTTCAGATGTTGAGAAAATATTATTAATAAAAAAAAAAACTTAGCCGACACATCTCTTTATGAAAAGTAAGTGGTAAGATATGTTCCATACCATGTAAAAGGTAACATTAGTTCTGTTAAAAAATTAAATGTGAAAAGTGAACACCAACGTCAGGAGTTAAGTTACGACAACAACTGTATGAGCTCCAAGTAGCAGAATCCCAGCGTCATGACCTAGATCACAATTCTGAAACAACAAACTAAATGGAGGAACCAGAAGGACAACGAACTACATCCAGGAAAACCTACTGAAGAGGATCATCAAGACGACCAGCCGCAGATTCACGTTATACTCAGGTGACACTAAACCGTAACTTCTGTGCATACATTGTTTTTAACGACCTCAACAAAAAGAACAGTAAAGTTTCTTGTAAAGACTTATTTAAATCATATAAATATTAGCTTATTAATGTTTATAGTTTCTGTAATGAGATAGTAGTAATCTGATGAAGCTTAAAAGTAAAGTTAATATGAAATTACATCGGACGGACTATTCTTCAAATAGTTTGGATGCTGTTGCAGTATGTTAGAATATTATAAAGTCAGAACCCGGATCCGTGGTAATCAAAGTAATACACAGCTGTATGATTTTGAGATACTAAGAGTAACAATTTAAGAGTATTTGATGCAGAATCTATAAGAATTTTCTTTTAAAGTAAAGTAAAAACAAAAAGATGACCATTAAAGGTATTATGTTTAAATCGGTAGTTAAGATACAATAATAAAAAGATGTTTTCGCTAATTTCCAGAGAGTGAATAAATTTATGTAACCTTGCACAAATTCCTGATATATACATTGTTATAATTTGTTGGTAAGTAAATTTTACTAACTACGGCAGCTAGTTTAATTAACAGCAACCAATTAAACTGGTTCCCTATGTTATAATGTCTTAACAGGAGAGACGTTATAAAATGCGCCACTCTGCTGATTTGTAATAAAAAAATAATAATTGTGTGCATCGTGACGCATATAAAATGCGCCACTCTGCTGTTGCTAATTGCTTTTAACTTGCTAAAATGCATAAATTTATTCACTCTGAATTTGTGAACAAATAAATAGAGTTTATATATATTAGTTTTAATAATATTAGTATTAGGAAATCGCCGTAATAAGCAAGTCCCTGCTTGTAAAAATATTCTATTTTAAACATGTCGGTATTTACAGGCTATTTTATATTAGATCCGTGTTGAGGAATGTACGCTCTGCCCCGTAAACAAAATAAGTTGTTTGAATGGCATTCCCAAGTGGACAACATATGACAGACCTGTACAGGAAATAATCGTGTTCCAGATTGTCCGAATTCACCCTCCTTTTGTTAACAACACATTGCCAGGGTAAACAATAAGACTCCCCAACAGCTGATCTATTGTGCTAGTGTAAACACAATGAACTCTCCGTATGAAATTTCTTTCCACTATAAAAAGATATTATCACTTTGTCTCGACTGATAATTGCTAGAAGTACATAAAGTTGAATTGATTTGAGATAATTTAAATTTGATTAATTAGTATAAGAGTCTTATTATTTATATATGTGTGTTTAAATGAATTCAAATTTCATAAGAGTGTTTAAATTAAAATAAATGATACTTTCGTGAAATTCCGCTTGTCTCAGTAGTATAAGATATTAGAATTAGAAATAATCTAAGGTTGAGTATGGGATCAACTTTAGATTACTGTAGTATAATTAAGAGATATATAGAGATAAGTACATAACACAGTCACAATGGCGCCGCACTGGAAAGGGTTAATAATCGAGCAGAAAACTAACTACTTGAGTTAGAGTATGCTAACAGAATCAGTCGGGCCACGATATTGTGAAGTTACGAGATTTAGAAGTAATAGATAAAATTAAGTTAGCTGTTAAGAAACGAGAGAAAGGGAACTTCACGAAAGAAAAAGATATCATTGTAGTATTCACTAATGTCGTCCCATCGTCATCTTTAAGTGGAGGAGGATGTGACGATTTAAAGGCAATTTAAATAGCACAAATAAATTTTTTTTGTTCTTATAACAAGTGAGAGTATAATGCAACCTCCCTCTGTACCTAGATACCTGTATCAACTTGTAAAAAGGCTAGTACGAACATGCAAAGTACACTGTTATTAAGCGAAAACTAATAATCATTCTATTTAAATAAAAGACGTAATAATAATAAATGAAATACCTAACTCCTAACTAAGAAAAGGTAGGATAATTTATAGTAGTTAATTAATGGACAATTAATAATAATAAAAGTACGAACTACTTTTCTCTCGGCGTGTTAACTGCGCCCGCTTCCCTACTCTCTGCCGCTAAACTAACCCCAGCCGACCGAGAATCTCTGACATGTAAGCAGCTTGAAAATATGTCGTGAAGGTAAACTTACGTTTATGTTGCTAAAACGATGTAACAAGAAAGTTAGTGTTTCTCATTTACATAATCCACATGTAGCTAAAACGAAATGAAACTTAAAACTAGTACGTAATGTAGTTCAGATGTTGAGAAAATATTATTAATAAAAAAAAAAACTTAGCCGACACATCTCTTTATGAATTCGGACAATCTGGAACACAATTATTTCCTGTACAGGTCTGTCGTATGTTGTCCACTTGGGAATGCCATTCAAACAACTTATTTTGTTTACGGGGCAGAGCGTACATTCCTCAACACGGATCTAACATGAAATAGCCTGTAAATACCGACAGGTTTAAAATGGAATATTTTTACAAGCAGGGACTTGCTTATTACGGCGATTTCCTAATACTAATATTATTAAAACTAATATAATTAAAACTCTATTTATTTGTTCACAAATTCAGAGTGAATAAATTTATGCATTTTAGCAAGTTAAAAGCAATTAGCAACAGCAGAGTGGCGCATTTTATATATGTCACGATGCACACAATTATTATTTTTTTTTACAAATCAGCAGAGTGGCGCATTTTATAACGTCTCTCCTGTTAAGACATTATAACATAGGGAACCAGTTTAATTGGTTGCTGTTAATTAAACTAGCTGCCGTAGTTAGTAAAATTTACTTACCAACAAATTATAACAATGTATATATTAGGAATTTGTGCAAGGTTTCATAAATTTATTCACTCTCTGGAAATTAGCGAAAACATCTCTTTATTACTGTATCTTAACTACCGATTTAAACATAATACCTTTAATGGTCATCTTTTTGTTTTTACTTTACTTTAAAAGAAAATTCTTATAGATTCTGCATCAAATACTCTTTAAATTGTTACTCTTAGTATCTCAAAATCATACAGCTGTGTATTACTTTGATTACAACGGATCCGGGTTCTGACTTTATAATATTCTAACATACTGCAACATCATCCAAACTATTTGAAGAGAAGTCCGTCCGATGTAATTTCATATTAACTTTACTTTTAAGCTTCATCAGATTACTACTATCTCATTACAGAAACTATAAACATTACTAAGCTAATATTTATGTGATTTAAATAAGTCTTTACAAGAAACTTTACTGTTCTTTTTATTGAGGTCGTTAAAAACAATGTATGCACAGAAGTTACGGTTTAGTGTCACCTGAGTATAACTTGAATCTGCGGCTGGTCGTCTTGATGATCCTCTTCAGTAGGTTTTCCTGGATGTAGTTCGTTGTCCTTCTGGTTCCTCCATTTAGTTTGTTGTTTCAGAATTGTGATCTAGGTCATGACGCTGGGATTCTGCTACCTGGAGCTCGTACAGTTGTTGTCGTAACTTCACTCCTGACGTTGGTGTTCACTTTTCACATTTAATTTTTTAACAGAACTAATGTTACCTTTTACATGGTATGGAACATATCTTACCACTTACTTTTCATAAAGAGATGTGTCGGCTAAGTTTTTTTTTTTTATTAATAATATTTTCTCAACATCTGAACTACATTACTAGTTTTAAGTTTCATTCCGTTTTAGCTACATGTGGATTATGTAAATGAGAAACACTAACTTTCTTGTTACATCGTTTTAGCAACATAAATGTAAGTTTAACTTCAGGACACATTTTCAAGCTGCTTACATGTCAGAGATTCTCGGTCAACTGGGGTTAGTTTAGTGGCAGAGAGTAGGGAAGCGGGCGCAGTTTACACGCCGAGAGAAAAGTAGTTCGTACTTGTAACACTCTTTTGCTGGCGTTAACTTGCCAGCACACTAATGAACGTGTTAACGCTCTTATTGATGGATGAAGACTGGGGCCTGACCATACGCAATTTTTACGTATGTGTGTGTGCATCGACGTCATTGTCTTTTGTTTCATACGGCTAATGCCCTGTTTCACGTCATTGTGGTTACGTCATTATTATATTTTTTAATGACGCCACGCATTGTTGACCAATGCGAAATATATTAAGCGTTTCTGTTGACTCCTGCCACCATCGAATGTGTGTTCTCTCGCACGTACACCCTTGGCCTTGGAATCGCCCCGCACAGATGTAACTGAGTCGTTTTTTGTTAAACAAAGGAAAATTTGTCCTACCCATACACATGTGTGTAAAATACATTAAATACAATAATTTCATACCCCTTGTACCATACATCTGAAAACAGGCTTTTTGTCCTGTTACATAGTTCATTAGATATATTGCTTTTCTTTTACTTCATATGTTACAGATTCTAATAACAATTTTTTCTCAAAGAGAACATTATGAAACTACAGAAAACTGTAACATAATATTCCTTCCAGTTTATACTGCAACCTTGTTACTCTTCCAGTGAAGTTTTTTTTGACCCATTAGTGTTCTTTCTTTACTGCATGACTCATTATTGGAATACTCTGGGCTCATTGTCACAATTTGCATCTAAATTCACACATCTATTACACAAAATGGCAATAAACTGTGCCATATATATATATCAATAGTTTGTATATTGATAACAGTCAATACCACTAGTATTTGTCTACTAAGTATTTATACTGATAACAATAATTATGTCATAACTATAAGTGTAAGTGGGATAATAAGTAAGTCTATTATATTCAGTAATGGCGTTATGGGTATAATAGCAATAGCAACAATGCCCACCCATATCTGCTGTAGGGTTTATTTGCAGCAGTCGTGTTGATTTGGGAAATGAGAAGTGATAATAATGGACTCGTGATATTGTTAGAAAAATCTATGAATGTGAGAATTCTGATTTATATAGGACATTACAGAATGGGTAGAAAATGGTGAAGTTGAGGAAGAACTGACACCGTTATTTTGGCTGTGATAGTTAATGAAAAGAGTATTTAAGACAAATCAGTTGACAAAAGTACCCTACATATATCATACTCAGAAGGCATCGAAGTGATCACATTATAATTAGTGATGCAATATTATTAGTCAGCAGGAAGAGACCGCACAAGCAAACGTAATTTTTTGTATAGAAATAGAGAGATTTTCCATGAGGAAAAGAACTCAGGAAGTTCCAGTTTCATACATTGTAAGTTACCGCAATTTCTATATACTTTCATATGTTTTTCATTCTTTACAAAAATATCATCATAATTATATTTAAATTTTAAAAATATATATTTAAATTAATCATAGTTAAATTTAAGGACTGTATTTCCAATTTTCATTTGACTTTCCTATGTAATTGCATCATATTCATATTTTAATTAAGTTCTATACTCACAAATTTAAATACATTAAGAAGCTCTACTAATTTGTAGTTATCAGAGACTGTGGCATTAATTGGAGAAGTCATTCACCGTCAACCCCTGGTTTCTCCAGCTTGGCTGACCACCACATTAGGCCAGACAGTCACGAGTTTGCTGTATGTGATTACCAACATTACAACAGGCTGAAGTAGTAATGTCACAGTCAGTGCCAATGACAGAAATATGTATGGCCAGTTATGGCAGTAGCAACATAACGCATTGATAATGTGAATGTAGTAATTGTAATTATGATGGTGACAGTGAAACAAGTGATGGCATAACATGAGCAAATAGGCTATAATACTGATAATAATCAAGACATCGTTTCAGCCACTTGACAAGTCAGGAATACTGCAGGACCTAAAATATTGTTGTTTTTGTTATTATTAAGATTGTGGCTTTTGAAACATTTAGGATCAGCATTTAAGATATAAGTATGAGCCTCAACTTCAGTCTCTGTGTCAACCACTCACTCACTTGCTGTAACAAGAACTTTCTCATTTTAAATTCAATAATTGGTACCTTTGCCTTTTGCTTCTCTTTTTCCTACATTTTCGTTTTTCAGAATATTGTCTAACTTATATTCTGTGTTCTTCTCAAAGTCAACATTTTGTATAATTTAATCACAAAATTAAACGAAGAGTCACCATAACTCGTTGTATAACTTGATCTTGCTAAGCCGTTGTTTCTGTTGTACATGATCCTACACTAATATTTTTATTAGTGTTATATCCAGTCACTTAGTTAGCATTTTTCTTTTTAGTAAATTTTGTTTAGCTGATAGAGCTTTTATTTGTTTAGAATATTTCTCACTTTTCATTTGTAGTAACCCAGTTATTTACACATTACGTGTATGATTTAATGCACACACAAATCAAGCCCACTAATATATATACAAATCGGTAGAATATTTTTTGCTTGGGACTCAAAAATCATTCATTGATACTAGTAAAGAGATGGGACGATGTAGACAGACCTAAAGATTAAACAGTTATTTTTAGTGGAAAAGAATCCAAATACTAAAGGACAGATAGTTTGAGAACAAAATAAAAATGTAAGATACAAGTAATTTTTAACTAATTTTTATTTGGAATAAGTCTTAGACTAATTGCAAAATATGGTAACAAATTGGTGTGAGGGTTGTACTGCAGGTTGTTTTTGGTAGAATTGACGATTATAGCATGTTTGGGTTCTGATAAGAGTAGATGTAATAGTGTGAATATAATATTCAGTGTAGGAACTAAGTAAGAGGGAGAAATTGTGTTTTATGTTTGAGGATTTCACCGTTTTAAAAGAGTTTGTGTAACGGTACGGAATTGTGAGCCACCCCAGTTTAATTTCATACTAATTCAAATCATCATTTTAAGCACTTTCCAAATTGCCAGACTTTCACCTGTAAGGAGCCTCCAGTACAGCAATGCAACACACATACAGTCAGCCAAAACAATTGCCAGACGCATTGCGTAACCGCCAGCAACAGCCTTGTGACACAGTCTCCAGTCTGCTGTGTGTCATCAGAGAGAGTGGTAATAAGCAGCAAACAGTGCAGATAAAAATTATATAGTGGCCTCGGGTGTAAGATAGGCTGCAGTTAAGAGTAGGCCTATCTTTGAAAATACTAAAACTAATATAAAAAACTGTATAACGCGCGGCCAGCCTAAGCGAGCTAAGTGTTCGAAAATTTATGTCGGCCGACAAAACAACACGGAATGCTATTTTATTTAAAGTGGATTAAAGTAATAGTGGTGCATCAAACTAATATGAAATAGTCAATAACAGTACCGCGGGTAAACAGTGTCAAAACTAAATTATGGTGTGTTAAACAGTGCATTCACAGCAGAGGTGCAAAACAGCGGAGTTCTTCAGACGTTAAGTATTAACTGAGTTTTAACCAAGATTATTTTACCTTTTTTCCCCGAGTATAATTCAACATAAATAAATTATAAATCTAAAATGTAAATCAGAGATCTCGAAGTGGGGTTTAAATAGAACGACAAAATCAAAGAATGAATGTGTGTGAGTGTGTAGCTAAATCACGTATTGGTTCATTGCAGATAGTAAATAGTTGGGGTATACCATAGTTGTAATAAGCTAGTTAATTAAGAAATATTTTATTACTAAATTTGATTTCACAAATTGTTGCTCATTCTACAAGTATTTGCTCTAAATGTTATGAAAGAGAGACGAAGTAGTTGTTTTGAATAATAAATCAGAGGCAATGTGTTAGCACGAACGGTGTATTTGATCTTTGCCTATATCAAATCCAAATAATCCTTTTTGCAGCGGTTTCGTCTGAACGACCCTTGGAATAAAACCCGAAGGTAAGAGATAAATATAATTATAATTTTGTAATTAATTCGAAGAGTTACATTTGGCCCCCGTACAGCGACGCGAGTATAGGTTACAACCTATATTCGCTAGACCTAATTAAGCTGCAGAACGGGTTATTTGGGAGTGAGGGCGATATTGTCAGTATAAGTATATAAAGCGTGTATAAGTAAATACTAGAAAAATGGAAAACACTGTTGATTTAACTAGCACTAGTGCTGAAAATCAAATAAGAACAAGAGTAAACGAAACGGTGGTAAATGAAAATATGTCAACTGAGTCGGCCAATAAAGGCGATTCAGGTATTCAGACAGAGTCACTGTCAATCAGTGACAGTAATGTAAACGAATCTGTATTAATTAATGAGAGGGGAGCAACTTCCACCCCTATTACAATTAAAACAAATATAAAAGACAAAGAAATGTCAATGAACGACCTATTTAACCTTCTCAGTAAACGATTTGATAGTAATGACGCTAAATTTGAGGAACAGAAGAGTGATTCTGATATTAAATTCCATGAGTTAAAGGGTGATATAAATAATATTGACCAAAAATTTGATAAGCGTTTATGTGAAATGAATAAACGTTTAAATGAGACGAATGAATGTTTCAATACATTGAAAGAACAAATAGTAGAGTCAGTAGCAGAACAGATTAAAAGTAAGAAATTAACAAATGTTAACAATGGTATTGAAAGTGGTAATGTGATTGAAAGGGTAATATCAGAGAATAATACATTAGAAGTAGATAGTGAAATAGTGAGTGAGAGAGAGAGCGCTATATGCAGTAACGAAGTTGTAATTAGAGTTGATGAATTAGAATGGAAAGAAAGAGTAGATGAATGTGTAGGACAGAGGGTAAATTTTCCCCTTATTTGTGATGAACCAGAGTGTTCAAAAGTGTTATTTTTGGGCAAGAGACCCTTATTAGTGAAAGATTTGAGTTGTTTATTTTTGTTGAATAATTTTGTACCCTCTGCATGGAATGAGAGAGAGAGTGTGATATGGCATTATGATGAGAGAAGTTTAAATATAGAATGGTGTAGTGAAAGAGAGACAGAATTATATAAAGTAAAGAGAGACTATAATGAGTTGAAAGAGATGTTAAATAACTTGAAGTTCTTACCTGTTAAAATAGAGAGTGAAGATGATACACGTTTAAATAATAATAATTTACTTTATGAAGAAAAAATAACTGACTTGATAATGAATATTACTGATGGAGACTTGACCAATGTACTTAATGTTGACCTGTTCTATGATTATTTCGGTATAGTGAATGAATTTGGGTTTTATGGTGACGACACACAAAACAGCAATTTGTGTGTTAATGTAATTGAACAATGCTATATAAAACAAAGACTTATCTATGACGATGGAGGTTGAGCCTTAAAATCAAATGAACACTTTTAGATAGTTTGTTTATTGGTTCAGACCTCGCAACCTGGGACAATGAAGTGTGATATAACTGAATAAGTAATGATGAAGAATTGTAAATATATGTTGTATACAATTAATTGTGTACATTGTAAAATGTTAGGTATATGTGTATGTAGCAGAAATTGGGGATGATAATAATAATATTAATATTTTGCAGCTTAAATAAAATAATGGGGAAGACTGTACTTAGTGAAAGTAATAAAAATATTGTTTTCAATAATTGATCTAATTAAAATAATTTGAAATGTTTAAATATCTTGCTTGACTTAAATGTTATATGGTTGAATTTTCTAATGAGTTTAAATTGTTTTAAACAAATGATAAATTGTTTGTATGAAATAACATTGTTGTTAAATGTTTCAGAGGTTACACGGAGATATTGGTGTGTGTGTGGTGTGTATTTTGTACTCATGTCAATAGGTGGATAATGTATTGTAAGTATAAAGTTCATAATACTAATCAGATAGAATAAAATGCTTACAGGTGTGAAAAGAGTGTAATAATAATAATGGTATTGAGATAATAGTATTAAATAGAAATTGTAATTAAAAGAGAAATAATAATTGAAAGGTGAATTAAACTTATATTTGGTTCGAATTGCAACAAATAGATTTTGATAAATATGTTAACATTAAAAGATTTATAGAAAGGAAAATTTTTGCAGGAAGTATATATGCCAGTACATGATGTAACCAGAATGTTTATACTATGCGAGTCTTGCAGACTAGTGTTTATATAAACAGGTGTGGTATGTTGAGACTAATGTCTGTAGTCATGCTTGGTGACCAGTGGTGCCGATCCCCCCCAAGCCCTATGTCGCTTCCCCCCCAACTCCAGGCTCGATTACTAAAAAAAAAAAAGCAAAAGCTCTTTTTATATTGTACTGCGATTCGTGGATGTCTCATCACGTGATACACCATGCAGCCCCTTAAGCAAGCTTTGACGCAAATTGCGACCAGGAAATACGTTCTCACATTGTATTCGGTATTTTTAGTAATAGTAAATTTCATACAGCAGTAAAAAAAAATCCCCCCCAAAATTTTTCAAATGTCGCCAATGGCGACACGATACCCCCCTGTAGGCACCCCTGTTGGTGACAATAACAAAGAATGTTGTAGTCTGCTGAATCAGTATCTTGAGTAAAACCTTATTGTGATAGAAAGGAATTGAAGTTAAATTTTTTACAGACCAAATAATAATGAGACAATTACTGTAACTTTTGAGATTAATTGAATTAATTAAAGTAAATTAAATACAATTAAACTAATTTAGTAATAAAATTAATAGAAATGAACTTTACTTTATTTTCATTTAAATTCAAATTGGAATTATAAAGTAAATACTAATTGATGTAATAAGGATTTAACTTATTAAAACATTCATTTAAAATTTAAAACTGAAGGAAATGTTTGAGCTGAAGCGGTGTTTGGAAAATAAGATGTGTACATTACTACCCAAGTAACTTGTATCAATGCTAATCTATATTTTATGTTAACTGTAGATTCCCCACCTAAGTGCGGTCATGACCTCACCGGACCATGACCGTGAAAGTAGTTAATTGTGGCAAATCATAAATTTTACTTGATATAACCGGCTTGTGGTTTGTTTTATTTTGTCAACCCGGTGGTTTGTTAGCCTTAGTAGGGGGGTTATTTTTTGGGGAATCTACCAAATTTTGGAACAGGTCTATTTTCACCCAGATAGGGGTGGTAGTCCATTAGGGGTGTATAATATAAAAAGAATAGTAGGTTATATGTATACCGAATTTTATTGTAACGCCGAAGCAAGGATGGGGGTGGAATAAAAGAAAAAAATGTCCACCCCTTCCGCATCAGTCCTTGTGAAAGCAACTAGACGCTACAGTCTAGGGTGGGTAATAGTGAGTGTGGATGGGCGGTGACCCAGTTACAGGTCACGAGGGAGATGTGGGTTACGGCGAGGATGAGGCTGAAAAAGGCCAAGAAGCCTCGTGCAGACCACATTAAAATGTAACGGGTATCAGGGGTTAAGGGATTAAAAGGGGGGTATAAAAAAAAAAAAAAAAAAAAAATTTTACAGTAGCTAAGTATAAATGGAGTTAATGTCCTTTTGTGTAATTAAGGTGTTATTTTGGATGGGCAACATTGTATGGGGAATATTATTCAATTTAACTGGAATTTATGTGTATCATTGTAAACCAATATTGTTTTATTAATATTATTCTTTAGGGTCCATAATATAAAATGAGCCAGTACATTGTCAATGAACCAGTACGGCTAAGAGGAAACGAATCAGTTGTGGGATATGGAGTGATGGAAGGCCGCTTGTCGTTTTTTTAATTACATGTTTTAAAGTCAGGCGATACTGGGTCTGGTATCTGTTCGATTTTTCGGTGTTGGGATCTCGTACAGAGAAGTCCAGTAAGACCGGATAGGTGCTGTCGCAGTCGCCAGACTAGGGGGGTAAGAACCCATGATGTAGTAGAGTGTTCAGGGGGGTTGCGGCGCCATATCCTCACTGATCCTCTTAGGTTTAGGCAATAAGAGTTTGAACGCTTCGGCCTTCAACCTCTTATTGGGGGGGTATTGTAACGGTACGGAATTGTGAGCCACCCCAGTTTAATTTCATACTAATTCAAATCATCATTTTAAGCACTTTCCAAATTGCCAGACTTTCACCTGTAAGGAGCCTCCAGTACAGCAATGCAACACACATACAGTCAGCCAAAACAATTGCCAGACGCATTGCGTAACCGCCAGCAACAGCCTTGTGACACAGTCTCCAGTCTGCTGTGTGTCATCAGAGAGAGTAGTAATAAGCAGCATACAGTGCAGATAAAAATTATATAGTGGCCTCGGGTGTAAGATAGGCCGCAGTTAAGAGTAGGCCTATCTTTGAAAATACTAAAACTAATATAAAAAACTGTATAACGCGCGGCCAGCCTAAGCGAGCTAAGTGTTCGAAAATTTATGTCGGCCGACAAAACAACAACAATGCTATTTTATTTAAAGTGGATTAAAGTAATAGTGGTGCATCAAACTAATATGAAATAGTCAATAACAGTACCGCGGGTAAACAGTGTCAAAACTAAATTATGGTGTGTTAAACGGTGCATTCACAGCAGAGGTGCAAAACAGCGGAGTTCTTCAGACGTTAAGTATTAACTGAGTTTTAACCAAGATTATTTTACCTTTTTTCCCCGAGTATAATTCAACATAAATAAATTATAAATCTAAAATGTAAATCAGAGATCTCGAAGTGGGGTTTAAATAGAACGACAAAATCAAAGAATGAATGTGTGTGAGTGTGTAGCTAAATCACGTATTGGTTCATTGCAGATAGTAAATAGTTGGGGTATACCATAGTTGTAATAAGCTAGTTAATTAAGAAATATTTTATTACTAAATTTGATTTCACAAATTGTTGCTCATTCTACAAGTATTTGCTCTAAATGTTACGAAAGAGAGACGAAGTAGTTGTTTTGAATAATAAATCAGAGGCAATGTGTTAGCACGAACGGTGTATTTGATCTTTGCCTATATCAAATCCAAATAATCCTTTTTGCAGCGGTTTCGTCTGAACGACCCTTGGAATAAAACCCGAAGGTAAGAGATAAATATAATTATAATTTTGTAATTAATTCGAAGAGTTACATTTGGTAAAGGAATTCACTGTGAAGCCCATTATGATAAATTTTAAACTTAAATAAGCAGTAATTGTGTCTATGCAGAAATAAATATATTCTGATCATAATATTCTGTCATATTCCTATATTATATTGGTGGTATAAAGTACAATAACAGTTTTAATTTAAATCATATATACAAGGTTCACAGAATATTGTAAGCAAACAATTTGTTTTAATTTGTTGTAATTGATTAGCACTACTGTGTTCTTTAGTGTTTACACTGGGATCAGAACATATATGTTTGTATAGAAGGCTAGAAATTCTTGTCACTTGACCATTAAGCATTTTTTAGAAGAACCCCCCCCCCCACTAAAATGATGCAAACAGACATCGTCTCACCTCTCCCACTAGTACAGTTGAGTCAAAAATAATACTGTGTAGTCAGTTAACAGCTAATAAACACTCTGATGATTAACAAACTTTTCTCAGTACATGGTAGATTATTTACTTTGTAGACAAAAATTATTCACTTCCACTAGTTCTTCCATACAGGGCATATCATCACTACCATTAACGTCTTCCAATAACACCAGTTACTCTCTGAACTACCCAGATTATCTCCTAGATTTATAATAACATTTTTTATTCTGTTTTCAATTTCAATGTAATCTGAAATACTGCTTCTCCACAGTATATGTATAAAAAAAAAAGAATACAAGTCATACCAAGCTTGTAATAATTGAACCTAACCATATTCAGGATTATATTTTACATAAGGTTGACTGATTTGTTTACTCATACATACTTAATTGAGATTACACCGGAGATATACTAAAGTACACTAAAAACTCGTTTATCTGAATCACGTTAACCGAAAATCCGGTTTATCCGAAACAATTTTTAGTAAATTTTAAAAATACACAAATGCATTTTCCTGTCGCTATAATCTGTATTTAATAGCGCAGACAAGCGATTCCACGTGATATAAAGTAGAAAGTCAATAATCAGAACTGGTTGGGATAAGGAGTACTCCGAATTATTGATTTGTTCAGATTTTCGAACATAAAGTACTGTATACTGTTATGTATTATAACAGTACATTTCTGCTTCCATTTATAAGCCGAAAGTGACACAATAACAACAGTTCACACACAAAACAATCCTATGTTAATAAACAACTATAAAGCGACTACTGTATAAACTGTACGGTAATACAGTAGACGTTTCGGTTTATCCGAAACGGGCACGGTCCATCAAATTCGGATAACGAGTTTTTAGTGTAAATTCTACATTATTTCTAGTGCTTTATATAATGATTAAAAAATTGGCAACTACAATAATCAGTAAAGAGCATAATTCGAATTTTTGCATAAAGATTCCTTTAACGTATCCACTTTATATAATAAAAAATTCATTCCACATTTTGTGCTTGAAACTGGTGGTTGTATTAATAACTGCACACTTTATTAAGTTATAACATTGTACAAGTAGTACGAGTAACTCGTATAATAAGTAGAAACTGTTATTCTAAATATTATGACCGTTGGCTATTAAAGTGTAGACACTTTACACATCACACCACACAGAACCAAAACTGCTCTGTTAATATTAAAAGAGGATTCAGTAATTTCATTTCATACCTTAATGAAAGCTAAATTATTAATTTTAAGTTTATGTTTTAAAGAACAAAACTTATAACAAAAGAACCAGGCCTTACATGTAAGAAATACAAATTAATAGGAAAATGTTCATATTATAATACTTTGATAGTATAGGATGTGGGCTAGCTTGGCCACTATTAAAGATTAATTAGTAATATAAAAATATGAAACATTACTAATTAATCACTTATCTTTCGGATAAACGAGTTTTTAGTGTACTTTAGTATATCTCCGGTGTCATCTCAATTAAGTATGTATGAGTAAACAAATCAGTCAACCTTATGTAAAATATAATCCTGAATATGGTTAGGTTCAATTATTACAAGCTTGGTATGACTTGTATTCTTTTTTTTTTATACATATACTGTGGAGAAGCAGTATTTCAGATTACATTGAAATTGAAAACAGAATAAAAACTGTTATTATAAATCTAGGAGATAATCTGGTTAGTTCAGAGAGTAACTGGTGTTATTGGAAGACGTTAATGGTAGTGATGATATGCCCTGTATGGAAGAACTAGTGGAAGTGAATAATTTTTGTCTACAAAGTAAATAATCTACCATGTACTGAGAAAAGTTTGTTAATCATCAGAGTGTTTATTAGCTGTTAACTGACTACATAGTATTATTTTTGACTCAACTGTACTAGTGGGAGAGGTGAGACGATGTCTGTTTGCATCATTTTAGTGGGGGGGGGGGGGTTCTGCTACAAAATGCTTAATGGTCAAGTGACAAGAATTTCTAGCCTTCTATACAAACATATATGTTCTGATCCCAGTGTAAACACTAAAGAACACAGTAGTGCTAATCAATTACAACAAATTGTTTGCTTACAATATTCTGTGAACCTTGTATATATGATTTAAATTAAAACTGTTATTGTACTTTATACCACCAATATAATATAGGAATATGACAGAATATTATGATCAGAATATATTTATTTCTGCATAGACACAATTACTGCTTATTTAAGTTTAAAATTTATCATAATGGGCTTCACAGTGAATTCCTTTACCAAACTCTTTTAAAACGGTGAAATCCTCAAACATAAAACACAATTTCTCCCTCTTACTTAGTTCCTACACTGAATATTATATTCACACTATTACATCTACTCTTATCAGAACCCAAACATGCTATAATCGTCAATTCTACCAAAAACAACCTGCAGTACAACCCTCACACCAATTTGTTACCATATTTTGCAATTAGTCTAAGACTTATTCCAAATAAAAATTAGTTAAAAATTACTTGTATCTTACATTTTTATTTTGTTCTCAAACTATCTGTCCTTTAGTATTTGGATTCTTTTCCACTAAAAATAACTGTTTAATCTTTAGGTCTGTCTACATCGTCCCATCTCTTTACTAGTATCAATGAATGATTTTTGAGTCCCAAGCAAAAAATATTCTACCGATTTGTATATATATTAGTGGGCTTGATTTGTGTGTGCATTAAATCATACACGTAATGTGTAAATAACTGGGTTACTACAAATGAAAAGTGAGAAATATTCTAAACAAATAAAAGCTCTATCAGCTAAACAAAATTTACTAAAAAGAAAAATGCTAACTAAGTGACTGGATATAACACTAATAAAAATATTAGTGTAGGATCATGTACAACAGAAACAACGGCTTAGCAAGATCAAGTTATACAACGAGTTATGGTGACTCTTCGTTTAATTTTGTGATTAAATTATACAAAATGTTGACTTTGAGAAGAACACAGAATATAAGTTAGACAATATTCTGAAAAACGAAAATGTAGGAAAAAGAGAAGCAAAAGGCAAAGGTACCAATTATTGAATTTAAAATGAGAAAGTTCTTGTTACAGCAAGTGAGTGAGTGGTTGACACAGAGACTGAAGTTGAGGCTCATACTTATATCTTAAATGCTGATCCTAAATGTTTCAAAAGCCACAATCTTAATAATAACAAAAACAACAATATTTTAGGTCCTGCAGTATTCCTGACTTGTCAAGTGGCTGAAACGATGTCTTGATTATTATCAGTATTATAGCCTATTTGCTCATGTTATGCCATCACTTGTTTCACTGTCACCATCATAATTACAATTACTACATTCACATTATCAATGCGTTATGTTGCTACTGCCATAACTGGCCATACATATTTCTGTCATTGGGACTGACTGTGACATTACTACTTCAGCCTGTTGTAATGTTGGTAATCACATACAGCAAACTCGTGACTGTCTGGCCTAATGTGGTGGTCAGCCAAGCTGGAGAAACCAGGGGTTGACGGTGAATGACTTCTCCAATTAATGCCACAGTCTCTGATAACTACAAATTAGTAGAGCTTCTTAATGTATTTAAATTTGTGAGTATAGAACTTAATTAAAATATGAATATGATGCAATTACATAGGAAAGTCAAATGAAAATTGGAAATACAGTCCTTAAATTTAACTATGATTAATTTAAATATATATTTTTAAAATTTAAATATAATTATGATGACATTTTTGTAAAGAATGAAAAACATATGAAAGTATATAGAAATTGCGGTAACTTACAATGTATGAAACTGGAACTTCCTGAGTTCTTTTCCTCATGGAAAATCTCTCTATTTCTATACAAAAAATTATGTTTGCTTGTGCGGTCTCTTCCTGCTGACTAATAATATTGCATCACTAATAATAATGTGATCACTTCGATGCCTTCTGAGTATGATATATGTAGGGTACTTTTGTCAACTGATTTGTCTTAAATACTCTTTTCATTAACTATCACAGCCAAAATAACGCTGTCAGTTCTTCCTCAACTTCACCATTTTCTATCCATTCTGTAATGTCCTATATAAATCAGAATTCTCACATTCATAGATTTTTCTAACAATATCACGAGTCCATTATTATCACTTCTCATTTCCCAAATCAACACGACTGCTGCAAATAAACCCTACAGCAGATATGGGTGGGCATTGTTGCTATTGCTATTATACCCATAACGCCATTACTGAATATAATAGACTTACTTATTATCCCACTTACACTTATAGTTATGACATAATTATTGTTATCAGTACAAATATTTAGTAGAAAAATACTAGTGGTATTGACTGTTATCAATATACAAACTATTGATATATATATATGGCACAGTTTATTGCCATTTTGTGTAACAGATGTGTGAATTTAAATGCAAATTGTGACAATGAGCCCAGAGTATTCCAATAATGAGTCATGCAGTAAAGAAAGAACACTAATCGGTCAAAAAAAACTTCACTGGAAGAGTAACAAGGTTGCAGTATAAACTGGAAGGAATATTATGTTACAGTTTTCTGTAGTTTCATAATGTTCTCTTTGAGAAAAAATTGTTATTAGAATCTGTAACATATGAAGTAAAAGGAAAGCAATATATCTAATGAACTATGTAACAGGACAAAAAGCCTGTTTTCAGATGTATGGTACAAGGGGTATGAAATTATTGTATTTAATGTATTTTACACACATGTGTATGGGTAGGACAAATTTTCCTTTGTTTAACAAAAAACGACTCAGTTACATCTGTGCGGGGCGTTCCAAGGCCAAGGGTGTACGTGCGAGAGAACACACATTCGATGGTGGCAGGAGTCAACACAAACGCTTAATATATTTCCCATTGGTCAACAATGCGTGGCGTCATTAAAAAATATAATAATGACGTAACCACAATGACGTGAAACAGGGCGTTAGCCGTATGAAAGAAAGGACAATGACGTCGATGCACTCACACATACGTAAAAATTGTGTATGGTCAGGCCCCAGTCTTCATCCATCAATAAGAGCGTTAACACGTTCATTAGTGTGCTGGCAAGTTAACGCCAGCAAAAGAGTGTTAAACTTATAAAAAGTAATTCAACAATGTAATTAACAAGTGAACAGTTATAATATGGAATAAAGTAAACTCAGTGCACTAAAAAACAGACAGACTGTAAGTTAGGCCGAACATCTGCCAACCAGCATGGGAATCGCCTGAGGAGCAACCATTACATCAGTACAGTAAAGTCAAAAATTCAAAATTTCTAACAATTATAATTGAGCTCAATTTACTATAAATAATCAAACATGCACCGATAATTAATGTATGTTATGCAAAAGTGAGTGTGTGAATGGAAAAGGATGCCGGTATCTGAATCTTAATTATAGGTGTTGGTTTGTGTTTGTTTCTTCAAAACAAGTTAAATGTCATGAATAAATATAAAATAGATACTGCAGTATAATAAAATGATCTCGTATAAAGGTAGTTCGAGAGATAATTTGATGTTAAAATGAGATGTGAATGTACCGAGACGGCGGAAGCAGTAGCGACGCCATTTTGTTAAATCGCTATGTAAAAGAGTTGACTCCACATGGTCTATTTAAAGTTAATAATTGCCAAATCTGAATAAACCACCACTCTTATTGTTTAAATGCAGTTGATATTGTTATTTCAAAACCCGACTGTCTCTGCCCTTTCGTTTAACGAAGCCCTGGACCCGATTGGTAAGTTTAGTGTTGATGACGAAGCACGTGTTCATACCGGATGTACGGTGAGTACAATGCGAATTACGATTAAAATAAATAATAAAGTAAAATCTAAATATGCAAAAAGAAGTATGTTAACAACTATAATGAAGTTCTGCAAAGTCATACATACTTTATTAGTAAATTGGAAATACTTTTAAAATAATAAATGCATTTTAATAACACTGTTGTTGGTTAATAATAGAGAATTCAATGTTTTGACAGATTGTAATCCACTTATATGCTGAAATGTTTAACATAAAAAAAGTAGTTTCTTCTAATTACCTATGATCTGAGTACACAATCTGGCCATCAATAGTATGTCTTGTCACAAATTCTTCTCTGAAAGCTTCCATAAGTGATAGCTGAGTCAGACGTTTCTGTTTCATTGGCCTTACTACTGCCACTAAAACTACATCATTGTTGTTTGGTACTGTATCTGAAAAACAATTACTCCTGTTACCATTTTTTAACACAAAATTTCTTAACAATGATTTCTTTGTTTTAATAATACTCAATCCTCAAGTAACAAAATATTGCTGAACATATAATACCAAGAATAACCCTTACTTTATAAGTTTGGTTTTAATCACTTTTTTCATATTTACTAAATAATATTACAAAAAAATGAGCTAAAACCTCTAAACACATCACAGAATATTTATACATTTTACTAATAATAATTCATTTTTTACAATAATAATATATTATTAATTGGTTTTTACTGTTTTTTAAATTTTAATGACATGTATACTTCTGAAGATGACAGTAAAGAATACTGCTCAGAACAGTGTAAAAACAAATCAATAAAAATATATGCTTGTAAAAAATACAAAATATTATAAATAATTATAATAACAAGAATTGTGAGCAAATATGAATATTATACATTTTAATATTACTATATGCTATTTTAACTTACACACACGATGAAGTTATTAACTTAACTAAAAGTTAATTATTTGAACTTAACTAATTACATACATTATGAACAGAAATTATACAGTCAAGGAAATACCATAAAAAATCATTTTATTACTGATGTAAGCAGCAATGTAACAGCTTAATGAATTGAATTACAGTTTACTTTTGTCAGGCATGAACTACATCTCCGACTAACACAGTGATAAGTTTTCACCTTTCTTTGACTGTCAGATACTTCAGTACCATTTTTCTTAGAATTTCATACTACCACATACTATCACAATCAATACTTTTCAGAACGTTGAGCATTTTTTTAAACGTTTTCAAGCAATGTAATTGAAGTAATATATAGGGTGATTCAAAATTGCACGGCAATCTCTCGGGACCTGATTCTATAGCTAAAAATAAGAAAAAAAGTTCATATAAACATAGGTCCGAAAACAGTTAGTTAGGGAGTTACGGCTCGCGAACCAGTTCGCTCTGATTTCTGCTCCCACGGTAAAATGACGCCGTACTGAAATTCGTGGGGTATAAAGTGAAGGGTAAATTTGGTGGTTTATTATGGTTTTTGATCTGAAAAATTGAATAAAAGAGGTCCCAGAGCTCTATCTTAATTAGTTTTTAAGAAAAACTGTGTACACAAAAAACAATTGAAGTCGTAAAACATTTTTAGATTTCTGATAAAATAACTTCGTTATTACCTATACTTCTTAAACTATCTGTAATAGTGAAAAAACTACATGTTGATCTATCTCATCCCTACCTATTCCTAAATAAACTGTCTTCGTGTAATACTTTTACTATACATAATACAAATCTAAAATTAATACTGATTTTAATTGAAGTCTCTAACAGTAAGTTTATTTCAGCTGTTGTCCCCCCTTCCCAAAACCTGCTTCTACTGTTAACTCATTTGTGTATTTGTAACATTTTTATCATGTAAGGTATTATGTTCCTACAAAAAAATTTGAGTATTAATACACATGAATTTTCACTAAAACACTCACGAAGGTGAAATGTCTCATTGTTATTTACCAGAATAAGAATAAAAAAAGAGCAACAATAAGTGGCTTATGATATGAAAAATGCATGTACTGATAAATCTGATAGTGAATTTAAAGCAATACTATGATAATGTGGAGTTTCCTCAAAACATTCTGACACTGTGGCAACTATGTTCAAAAAAGCATCAGGTTCATTTACTATTGCATGTTAATATTCATCATCTAACAGCACTATCATAATCAAATCTGTGAAATTATTGTGATTAAAAATTCTTACTTGTAAGACATGTCGTCTGACTGCTAATGTGACACACATTAGTGCTTGATTCGAACTCCATTAATAGTAATACATTAACATTATTAATGAAAAAAAACACACACACACACACACACACACACACACACTTATTGCTATTATCTAATTGTACAACTGTATAATTAAGATGTTCAATTATGCAACTTGGATAATAATTCATTAAGAAAAGTAACTGTTTCAAATTAAAGATTAAAAAAATATATGTATAGAAGTAGGCCTACATAATATATATGCATAGGTATACATTTCTAGTATAAGTTTAAACTTAAAAGGGCTGAGAAGTATGTTTTGTCATAGTACAGGAAAGAGTTATTGTGACTAGATCTATTTAAGTTGAATATTGTAATGTACTGAATAATGATCTCTATCGTATGGTTTACTAGCCACGCGTTGGTTAAGTCAATTTGTAACATACACATTAAGGAAATGTAGTTTTTTATTATAAAATTTCAGTAATTTTAAGGATTATCATGTTGTCAGGGTAATGTTTGTTGAGCACCAATTTGCAATCGTATGTTGCAAATAAAATGTATTGGTTAATCGGTAATTAATATTGCATATATCACAAGGGTTTCTCTTTCCTTCTAATTTTTATTTTATTTTTTTTTATATCTTTTATTTAATATAATACTATGAATACTAATTCTCAGTATAAGGCAGATTCAAATCTTGTGCCATACTTTTCTTGTCGGGAGTGTTACCAACCTATGCCAGTTGATGAAAAATTTACATTAGATTATATGTTATACATAATATCATATACATAAAACTATCAACTAAGGAAAGAAAAGAAAACCTTTTATACGGTGTTATTTAACTCAAATCCTTTATTCTCCTTATTAAATGTTGGTAAAAGCAAGAATTACAAAGTCTTGCCGGCTGTTCTTTAAATTTGCTCAGAATGGCAGCAGTTACTCCCACCTCCCAGGGTATACAATATTTGCACAGTTTTAATAATTGCTAAATAAGATACACTTAAAACTGTTTTACATTAGGTCCCTTTGGCTACGATATAAACTACAATGATCTTCAGAAAAGTACCAAAATACATGGACTTAGAATTAAATACAGAGTGTCTTAACAAGAGTTTATTACTAACTTTACAATGTTCAGTGTCTTTAGGTTATGTTGAACTACGTATTTTCAATGTTTAATACACTTTAAATGGTCATATTACCATACATTAATAGTTTTTACCATGAAAATAAGACTGTTTATTAATTATTTTCTAAGTGAAAGTTAAAATATTAAAATATAATTTTAATCAAAAAGTGTAAACAGTTTCTTTGTCAAGTGTAAACTTGGGACACTAAGGTAACTTCTTCAGTTTAGTTATTAGCAAAAATACTTCCCTTCCTGGATACGTTGAATTTATTTCTTCATATGTTAATTGGCTTCCTTCTTTCGAATAATGGTTTACTTCTTTCTTCTAAACATTCGATCTTTTAAAATGATTAAACTTTAATTATATTAACTGTTATTACACTCGAAATATTTTAGATTGGTCTCTGTTTTTTTATATCATCCTTTTTCGTTCAGTTCTAATAACGGAATTTCCAATTATTTTTATAACATGTCTGTTGCTAAGGCCTATAACTTAGCTTTCATTGGTTTAAACTGTATCATCTTGAGTTACTATGGTTCTCTCTGAGCCTCAAAATAAACAAACTTCTAACACCTTACATACAATTTTCTTAAAATTGTTATAACTTTTTTATATGATCTTTGATCTTCAAGATACTAGTATCTTTGAATTTCTGATGGAACACTGATTGTTTTGATATCACTTTTGATTAGTTTCCATTCCATATTTCCAGAGTTACTAGTTTACACTTTTAACTATTTGTACAAAATTATTTATAATTAGTTCTGTTTTATACCCTTCCCTTTACTAAAACTATTAGATACAATCAGTAATAACATAGTTCAACATGACATTAATTATTCTAGTTTTACTATAAACTCTTTTCCAAATTCCTTAACTATATAGGCCTAACATACCTAGTTTCACAAATATCTCTATTATTATAATTTTTGTACCCTTGCATTAACATTAACATTTGTTTAAATAATATTACAGCATATATTATCAATCACATTAAACAATTAATTACTAACAACTATTATGAAACATATTGCAATTCTTATTAAACTTATGGATCCATTCCAGTTTTTACAAACATAATAAAATTGGTATTCACATGGTAAGTAGTCCCCAAAACATTGTCCTCCTTACTTACTAACTTTAATATCTCAAAACATAATTATTCTAACATTCTTTACTACTAATTACGTCCATTATAAACATATCACAACTCTTATTGAACTTATGAGTCAATCTCAACTTTCACACACATAGTGGGATACAACAAGATGATGGGAAAAATATCATGTAACAATATATATATATTGAATGTTTTTTTTCTTACAGCACTGAGTATTCCATATTCCTTATACAAAGTCTGTAAACTCACTACTGACAAATCTAAGATCTATTCATTTCAGCAAATGTCAAGGGTTTTTCAAGGTCTACTACACAGCAGCTATAAAAGTTATTTTCATCTTCCTTCCTTCACTAGTCGTAATCATTAATAGGTATAAAGAGTGTATCTGGAATCGTATTCAAACATGGATGTACACCATCACGAATAATCTGCTCAGTAAAATTTTGGAGTTGGATATAATATACAATTTTTGTATATACACAAACATGGATACCAATCATATTAATACTTGTTCAACTGAACCTGCTCCTATATATTCCTTGTTTTACTGTTTAACACTTTTGTTCAAATTGCATTCTATGCTAAAAAACTGGACATACAAAGCAATTACTTTCCAAGGATATCAGCAGTATACAGTGTTTCTGAATAAGTATGTGGTACTTACCTTTTGTAAAAGTTGACATTTTCAGTTTACAGTGAATATAAACTAAGTTCATGTTTGGTTTGAATGTTTTTATTTAACACTTACACAGTAAAAATAATAAGTTTAAAAAAGTAACATACATCTAAAAATATTGTAAGAAACTACCACATATTACAAACTATTCTTACCATCTTATTACCAAAGTATAAATAATAAAGTACATTCACTAAACAATTTTTATGAATTTAATTTTTAAAAGGCTTTAAGGATAAATGACAATAACTGATAAAGACAATTTGTGTTAGTTATGTGTTCATTTTTTAAAAATTAATCTGTGAGCCATTTAGATGATAGCTGTTTGGAGAACCAACAAAACTAAATATCCACAAAAATAGTTACCCTATGTTACTTGATAACCAATGGTATGTCAATTTTGTAATTTGTACAATGAAAAATTATGGAAATGATAGTCCAATGATAATTCATGTAGTTCTCTACAACGTAGCAAAATGCTTCTATGATAGTAATTATAAAATGAATGTGAAACAGATAAATCTGTATTCTGGAAAGAAGTCGGAGTCAAAGTTACAAAATGACACGTCTCCGTTTTCATGTTTGATAGTAAAACAGTATTCTTTCATTGTTCAATAACACTGACAACATAGATATTAAATAATGTTGGCAATAAAAACACCAACTTGTTTGTTAATATTGATGTGAGTCATATATGCTTTTAAGTGTTCAGGATATCTCTTTTTATACAAATTTTCCACAGCATATTTCAATTCAGATGCTCAAGTGCACAATTCTCAGAGTCAACGCATACTATGTATGTAAGGTAAACTTCTTTTCTCAATAATCTGATTCACTTAAAAGATATTATCAGTCCAAACCAACTTTTCCTAAAACCAAGCTGTTCTTCCTCCAACAGTTGCTTTTATTATTTTCAATTAACAGCACTATTTTCAATTATGTACTTACACTATCATTGTATAGACTTATATGTTCAAAAAAATATCCCGTTATAATTTTCACATTCTGCTGCATTACCTTTCTTGAACAAGGACACCACTTCTTCTTATATCATCCTACACATATTATATAAGTACAACTACATTCAAAGACATATGCTGCATATTTAAACAATTCTGAATTGATTCTGTCTGCTCCACAAGTCTTTCTGGTTTTGGTTTTAGATAAAACTTCTTTTCTCCCTTCAGTTGTTATTAAATCACATTATCGCTAGCATACTATTTGGGGCATGTATTACTTATTTCATGCATTGAATCATTACCATGATTATTTGTAATGTTTATTATGTTGTGTTTGATGTTGATGAACTTTCACTATGCAGGTAAACACACTATGTATTTATTCTTTATATGTATGAAGCACAGAAATCCAGTGGGACATACGAACATACGTACTCACTTCTGTCGAATTTTTTTTTTCCCCGTATCGGCCATCTAGGGACCACATGCCAATTTCAATTCTTTATTCTTTGTTCTTTCCTTTTTTTCCAATACTCTTTCATCTTCTCACTGCGTCTCCTCTTCCTGTCTTCAGTCCACTTTGAACGTGGGTTTTTCTCTCTCCTACCCTGGACTCCCTCCATTTTTAACACTTGCCCGAAAAACTTCTCCTTCAATTGCTTCTTCTTCTGTCAAATTTTATTATAGAGAACATTTTAAATATTTATAAAGAATTTCTGTTATTTGATAACAAAAACATCAATAAAAGCCAAATATTTATATGTCTATACATTTAAAAAAAATTTAACTTGTATGAACTAACTACAAGTTCTGAGGTGCAAAACAAACAATAAATTTTGCAAATTTGTGTGCATTCTATGAAGAGATAGAGAAAAAGAATGTGTGATAAAAGAAATGATACCCACAAAGAAATGATACTAATGCTTATGACTAGTAAAATTTAAATATTACAAAATAAGTTTAAAATACCTTTCTTTCTAGATGTGGATGGTTGTACAGTGGAACGGTGTGCTGGTACTCTTAGATGTCCCACAACGTTGACTAGTTCAAACTGTGGGTGATCTGTTCGTGAAACAGGACGCTGTCTTAAGCGGATACAAAATGATCGACGTTGATGGACATCTTTAGATGAAGACTCTGAGTGTAACTCAGGAGATGATCTTTTGTGGGGAACTCTTGGAGGTGGTGTTGGAGGCCCAGAAGAATTATCTGTACTGCTGTCATCTACTGTTAACACAATTTGTATAAAAGAATGGTAGATGGCTTTTAAAAAATCTCTTAATATTTAGTAAAATCTTAATGTTATTAAAATCTTGAAAATCCAGGTATTCAGTTATCTTTCTAAGATAGCAATAAAATAATTATTGTTGATAACTTTAAAAGAAAGTTAATATATCATTATATAAAGAAAAAGGAGTTAACTACATTCATTCACTTAATCTCTCTCTCTCTTTCACGCGTGCGCGCGCACACACACACACACACACACAACTTTGAAAAACACGTTTTACCTCCACTTAACATTAGACTATTTTGATCCTCGTCTGGTGTAAGTTGTTTGCGTAGCTCACTGTGATCTTCAGGATATGTCAGACTAAAAAGTGACTGTCCCAACAACTCAATCTGCGAAAATAATAAAATTAAACTTATATATCATCATAAATGTATGAAGTTATGTATGTACTAACGTTCACAACACTTTCTATACCATAAGTGACTAAAAAATTATTGTATTAATACTATTACCGTTATTGTGTTCTTATCTTAAAAAAAAAGATTTTAAATACCTTACACTAATCAATAAATTTCAACTTCTATTCAGTCCACACTCTATTTCTGTTAACTATTATAATATAACAAAGTTGTAACTTCATGCCTTTTCTAATGTGTTACTACATGAGTTCACAGGTATTAATTTGAAAAGAAGTAACCTAACCGTCAATACTAAAAAAAAACATGATTTTCAATAATGACTGATAAAATGCTTTTTAATAATTTTCTTTAATTTACATAAAGCATTTACTAAAAATGCTGTATGTATTTTGCTATAAATCATTATTTTTACAATTTATGAGGACAATCCATAAAAAAATGAAAACCAATATGCAGAGAACTAACCTATAAGTCTTTGGTAATTGTAAAAGCTTCTACTACTGCAATACTGTATATTTTATAAAATTTATACAAACACAATAGAAGTTTAAGACTATTGTTAGATTGTGTTTACATACGACATTTAATTCGTTTTATTGTAATGCACAAGGTCGTCCTCGTGTTGTTTTGTTGGCGCGTGGTTGTCCCCATAGCAACCAAACCATGTTCCTCCTAGTTGTCCCTAATTACTCCACTTCTACAATGGCTCCAGTGATTGCGAGCATCTCATTAAATTCCTATTTTCTGCTCTTTGACGCGACATCTCAGCATGACTTTTCTGTATGACGTCGTTGCTTTCAACATTTTTTGCTTTCTATAAACTGATTATATAAGAAACGACATCATTGCCAATGATTAACATTTTCCGTTCTTATTCAGATTTTATCTACAAAATGTACCATCCTACATAGACTCAATTCACAAAACACAGAATACTAGAGAACAATAAACAATATTTTTGTTGGATCTAAGTACATCTCAGTTACCATACAAGCATTTCTATGTTCACTTCATAAAAAATGCATACCATCTTTAACTGCTACGATAACAAAGCCTCTGTTTGAAAAACACCTACAATTGAAAATATTATATTGTTTATACTAACTAATAAGCCTTGTAACTGCATGTCATGAACTTCACATAAGTACTAATCTGCAGGTTGTATGAATATTATTCTAAGTTGCATTCATGATTTTCTTTCATCTTTTTTTGCATCTGATCAGGGGCAGCTAACTACTCTATTTCAGGAGCAAAAAAGATGAAAGAAAATCATGAGTACAACTTTGAATAAGTCATACAACCTACAGATGAGTACTTACGTGAAATTCATGACATGCAAATACAAGGGTTATTAGTTAGTATAAACAATATAATATGTTTCAATTGTAGGTGTTTTTCAAACAGAGTCTTTGTCATCATAGCAGTTAGAGCTAGTATGAATTTTTTGTGAACTGAACACAGAAATGCTTGATGGTAACTGAGATGTACTTAAGATCCAACAAAAATATTGTTTATAGCAGGGGAAGCTACTTCTTGTGAACCTCTTGAAGCTTGGATTTCATCCCAAGCATTACAATAAGCTTTGTCATCTTTCGAGTTATGAATGCCAACATTTTAGAAATATAGTTAGCATTTGTAATACACATAATTTATTGTAAAACAGAGAAAAGTTCATAATCAGTATAAATGCTCTTCTTGTCATCTTTTAATACTTCACTACATTTTTCCGGTTTACTCAGTTGTAACTTACAGGTGGTCACCTGATTGTGTTTTTCTTGTTCAGAAATGTTTGGATTGCTTATGACAATTTTGTATGCATCACAATTTTTTGCATATTGCATATGTG
Organism: Magicicada septendecula; assembly: GCA_034769895.1. NCBI lineage: Eukaryota > Metazoa > Arthropoda > Insecta > Hemiptera > Cicadidae > Magicicada > Magicicada septendecula. Next base: position 456,882,572 of record CM068367.1, read on the forward strand.
TTGTTTGGGAAGTGGAAATGCAGATTAAGCTGAATATTGAATACATGCCTGTAAAAGCATTCTTTTTAACAGCAATACACTATTTTTGATATAATAATCTTCATACAAATCATATAGTTGTACAGCAGGATTTTAAAAATATTTCCTGATGAGGAAACCTGTTATGTTCTTTCCATTAAAACTGTCTATGTATTTTGTTAAAATGTACATCTTCTTCAGATCTAAAATTCTCTAAATGTACGTTTAGACATTTCACCTAGGATTCTAGGTATTGCTTCTCTGGCTTTCTCCAAGGCTCTAGTAGCTCTACCATCATCGCTCAAAATCTACCATCAAAATGATATTACATATTTGCACAATCTCAGTAAAAGGGTAGTATTTATGCTATTTATTATTATAATCAAACTTTCATATTATCTGTTAATGCTAAAGTTATAATTTTAGGTTTGTAACTCTAACAAATGTAAGGTGAATATAAACATAAGTTTATAATAAACACTAAACTGTCAACACTTATGCTTTTATCATCACTTTTATTTTTAAAGATCAATTACTTTAAAAAAATTTCTGAATCCCTATTTAACACTTCGAATTTTTTTTGTCATACTATTGTAACTACTGTGCTTTATCGGTTGACATGTTCACATCAACATTTGTGCCAGGGGGTTTATTAGATTTACTGGTATATGTCGTTCAGATGGATTGTAACCAAACTGTGGAAGTTGTAAACCATAAATAACACTATGTGGTCTGATTTATGAAAGTTTAATGCGATTTTTGTAATTTGTGGTGAATGAAAAAGATTACACTAGATAACCTAACCTAACCTACCCTATGCCTACTGTTACTGATTATTGTCTGACACATAGATTTTATTGTAGCCTCATTCAATAACTATTTCACACAGTTTCAACATAGAGCGGAATAGTTTATACACAATTCTCAGAAGCTGACATGCAGTTTTCAGAAGTATATAAAGACTTTCAAAATTACATTGAAACAAAAAGCTGTTAAGACAGCAAAACAGGTACCAGTTTTTAATAGTAAATACATTCACACAGGTAGCTCATTACAGTTTTTAAATTAATCTTTTCAAATGAAAACATGTTTAAACAGACACAAATTTTAAATTAAGGATCAAGTTTAGTACTTTTCAAAGAGTAAGGAACATTGTCAGTTGACATAATATCATTAGATGTGTAAAGAAATTTGTAAGATAAATCTGCTTCATTTTATTTTAAAACCTTCCAATCACATTTGTAAAGTTTTTCATAGGAAACTCTACATCAATAAACCTCCACATGAAAAAATTCCTGGTTACCCCCACTGTTCAAAAGCACCAGAACCATTATTAGCAACAAGAGCTAGATGGTGCAATACTTCAAACTCTGAACCTGGTTAAGAGCATTCAGTTTTAAAGATGGGACTGTTGCCACATGTTCCCAATACAAATCTGTTTCATCTATAATAAATACCTGACCCTGCAAATACTTTTACCTTTAATTTTTCTTTAATTGTGCAGGATAATTTTTTATGTCGTTCTACAATCAGATGAGGATTATTTTCCTCAGTATTTTCGAACTGTGAGAAGGCAATGGCTGTGGACAAGGTGAGCAAACAATTGCTTACTAGCTGGAAATGAAAAACGCCCTCGCCTTCTACACACTGTGTGTATATTCACAGTACCTTCTTATATAGCCCTAATGGTACAACTAAACTACTTAATTAAACTTTTTTGTACTGTACAAAAGCATTGGATACACTGACATAACAAATCTGAAGGATTATAAAATAAAAGTATAGCACATAGATATGCTAGGAATATAATTTTTTCACTGCTTACTCTGGAGGAGTTTTCTATTGCAATAATTTTTAATCTAATATGGATATAAATAAATTTTTGTTTGACATGGAATGGCCTGAACATTTACATTTTCTAGACAATAATGTAACTTATAGGTATGTCAACTTTTGGAGGGCGTAATAGCAAAATAAAACTCAGATTACCTACCACTGCCCATGGGTCAACAATCTACACAGTAATTTATACAACACTGTCACACTAGGGTATTTACTGGTTCTGATTTCGGGTACGCAATTATTATTTATAGATTTCTGCAAGGTAATTTTATTCTCGGATTTATTTTCAAGTCTAAAATAATTCAACATTAAATTTTTGAGTAACTTGGATAGTCATTCTGTAAAGAGCGACATCAATTCGTGCATTATTTGAATATCAATTTATGAAATACCCTAAGTATAGGGACTCGCTGAGCTTTTGATGACCAGTGTTTAGATATGATCGTTGGCTATACATTTCCTGTACTTACGTATGAAATTAAACATGTACGTCTATATACAAAACATCATCGTCACTGGCCGACGTCTATCATAACGCCGGCAAAAAGTGCACCTAACATCAAGAAGTCGATTATAGGTAAAGTCCAAGAAAAGGTAAAAGACGTAGTTACTTAAAAAAAAGCGCATTATTGTAATAAGGGCATCAACAAAAATTACGACCACTAAAAGTTAATGAACATAATTTCTACGTTCTGGCCGATTCATATTAAAACGAGCGATACTTACCAGAAAGCAAAACAAAAATCTTGGTTACTTAAAAGAAAAAAACAAATAAAATAAAAAACAAGGAAGAAAGATTTGTATGCTACTGATAGTGCAGTATCTATAGGCCTATGCCGACGATATTAAATCTTGCGAATTAGTTTTGGAGTAGTCTTAACTTCAAGTATACCGTCAAAAAAACGTTTACCGATACATCGGTTCGTTTTTCTAAACTGAAGTTCCCAAATCACAAATTTTACAGTACGGTAAACTTACGTATACCGCTTACATATTCTACTTTGATAGTCGTATAATACTGCCGAACGAGCGGTTACTGGGAATACTACTGTTACAATACTATCATGCGAACCACACAAAATACGTAGGTATAAGCAACTACGGTAAGTGTTAAATGCAACGACGCCATACGTAAAAAAAAAACTAACCGTAACTGCCATTACTAAAGTAAGACTGAACCGGTAGATTGCCAAGTTATCGAGAGCAGAAGAAAGGTGAATTATCCTCACGATACCTAATTAACGTTAATCTTATTACACGAAAATAATCAGGTTTTAAAGTACAGAAGTTCAGTTTCATACGCCGCAAGAAAAAAATTAAATAAATACTACGACAAAATAATAAACATGTAAACAATACCGGGTCTTGCTTTCAAATTAAAGTTAACGTTTAGTGAAAAGTTTGCTGTAGGCCTACATCAATTATACAGTTTAATTAAAAGCTTACTTCAAACTAAGTAAACGAACAAACTATAACATTATGGATTCAAATTATAAATTTGCTACGCATTTTTTGAATGCTACACAAACTTTTTAATATGATACGTCGATATTCACAGTTTCTAAAAAAAGTGATCAAAACAGGCGCATTAAAGTGAAGTAAAACGGATACTGTCTACAACGCTCTCCCGTTACCATGGAAAACGATATACACACTAGCCAATCCCAATCAATACTTCCCACTCCACTTGCTCACCGCTGCACTCACTTATGTAAAACATAGTTATTAAATAATTGCGCCTGCAGTACAACACTATTATCATTATTGAATTAAGAGATTAAAATCTGTTAATCTAACTTAACAATCTAAACTTTTAAAAACACTCTATTGCAACATAATTATTATGACTTCCATAGTAAAACATGGTTGTTACCAAAGGAGTGTGTAGACCTTTGAATTATTGGAACTACATAAGATGAAATGAGTTCCCTACCTGATCGCTCTTAAAAAGAGGACAAATTGTTTATGTTAGCCACAAAATTGATTGCTGTTCTATCTTGTCTAAAAGCAAAACATTTTATGCATAATTTATATATCAAAACGATATAGTAATTAAATCTAAAATCTTCTTTAATGGCAGTTTTTTTTACTGCAATTAATTTATAATAAATGAAATTTTATTATAATAATCTATAGAAAAAGCTTTTGTATTATTTTAAGGTACTACACAACTGGCCAATACTGAAAAGCATATAAATACATATTTCAATGCTACATTCACACAAAGATAACTTAAGATATTTGACTTTGCTACAGTCATTGGACTATTCAATACATGTATTTTTAACTGCTAATACCAATTTTATTTTAACTGTGCATCTAAAATTTGTGTGTGTGTAGTGAATATACATTATGTTGTAGAATCAAGCCTTTCAGTACAACCAACAACATAAAATAACAGCTGAAAAGAGTGTGTTACAGAAATGCCTATATTTCTGTTCATCTTATCTTCAAAACATTCAGTTAATTATAATATTTATTATTCACAAATACACACAAACAAATCTTATTAAAATCTTGGAAATGCAGGTAGTTAGTAATGTTTCTAAGACATCAATAAAAAAAATATAGGTATGGAGAACCAACCATACACGACTTCCATATTGTAAGATTTATATTTAAAATCATTTTTTGATATGAAATATTACCATGGAAACTACTTCTTTCTACTTACTGCTTCAGCCTTAACCACAGTACTGTGGTCACTAACGTATACCACCTCATGTTATCGCACTCGATTTTCACTGATGATGGAAGTCAATGGCATTGCCGAAACGTCTGGTTTTGTAGAAAACATTGGACTACGGCCAAATATCCCGGGAAGGAATTTTAACACAAACTACTTCTTTGTTGCCGATAACGTTGTACACATATATATAAAAAATATGCATAAAATTAATGGCTTGTATAAGTTAATGATTGATCTCCATTAAGTAGTGCTCAAGTTTCCAAAGTTTTAATATTATGATGTCCGTAATTAAAACATCAGAGCAGGTTTAGTGTGTATGAGGGTACAACGTGGACAAAAATTTTCAACATTTCCTATTGAGCGTTGCTTAGAGTAAAGCTGCAAATCTACAGTGTACGTTTCACAGAACAAACACGCGGAAAAGAAGGAGCGCTCCGAAGTCACTCATGGACCCTCAGCATCTTGCAGAGGGTTCATTCCCTAAAGACGAAAAGTCTGTCTATGAATCCTTCCTCTGTAAACACGTGCAGTTACACTGCCCAGCAATCCACAGGAAGTCGCTATCCACGCTGGACACTTTTTCGGCTTGCACGCGTTATGTTGGTATGGGTTTCGGCACTTTCTCAATAAAAAGCGTGCAAATGTAAGAAAATAAACATGAATGAGGCCAGAAATAACACGAATTTTGTGTGTGTGTGTGTGTCTTCCCTGCCTTTTTATTGCGGTAATCATAATAATAAAATGGAAACGTAAACATTACATAACTGAGATATGCTTGCCTGATACGAACGATATATTTTCTCTCATACATGATTTACATTAAAATGAAAAAATTATAATTTTATTGCCTGGCAACAAAATTATTTTATTTTTAACAATTACCATTGTTTGAAAAAGTTGAAATGAATTTTCAAGTACTTTACTGTTGTTAAAACGTAAAAGGTTGCAGGTAAACTACCCCTTCCCTTTAACCGATCTTCACCAAAATCAAAAGGCCTTCAGTTCTTTACAATTCAGGGGTGTACGCAAAAAGTTATTTGATTCTGTTTGAGTATGCGGCAAAAGACCTATTGTTTTTGGTGAAGATCGGTTAAGGTATTGGGGTAGTTTACATGCTACGTTTTATGTTTTAACAAGGGTATTTTCTATGGCAAACGATAACAGCCGCAAATTCAAACAGAATCAAATAATAATGTTTTGCATCCAGCCGTGATTTGTAGAGTACTCAAGACCTATTGTTTTTGGTGAAGATCGGTTAAGGGGAAGGGGTAGTTTACCTGCAACGTTTTTTTATCAAGCGTATTTTCTATGACGAACGGTAACTGCCGCATATTGAAACAGAATCAAATAATTTTTTGCATACGTCACTGAATTGTAGAGGACTCAAGGCCTTTTGATTTTGGTGAAGATCGGTTAAGGGGAAGGGGTAGTTTACCTGCAACCTTTTACGTTTTAACAAGAGTAAAGTACATGAAACATTTAAACTTTTTCAAACAATGGTAATTGTAAAAATAAAATAATTTTGTTGCCAGGCAATAAAATTATAATTTTTTCATTTTAATGTAAATCTGTACATAGTATAAAGTAAAGTCGGTGCGTTTTCTCTCTGTGTTTGAAATCGCTAATCTCAGGAAGTACTGAACGGATTTTATTCAAGTTTTCGCCAATAGATAGAGTGTCTATCGAGGAACATTTATGTGTATAATTAATACATATATGTTGTACATTAGCTTAGCTATCACGGTTTATGTCAAGTAAGTGGTATAGTTTACATCTTATATATAAAAATGAATGTTTCTTTGTTTGTCCCGTATGCGTTCCTATACCATTCATCCGATTGCGATGAAACTTCGGTGAGTTGTTGTGCGCACGTCCGCGAAGGTTTCTTCCACATCTCCTCCTAAACCACTGTACCGATTTCAACCAAACTTGGCACAAATATTTTACGCAACGGGAGAACCAACATAGGATAGGTGTTTTTTCGATGGGGTCCTTTTGGGGGTTCTTTGGGGTCTTCCACTTCGCCTCCTAAACCACTGCACCGATTTCAACCAAACTTGGCACAAATATTTTACGCAAAGGGAGAACCAACATAGGACAAGTGTTTTTTTCGATACGATCCTTTGGGGTCTTCCACGTCTCCACCTAAACCATTGGACCGATTTCAACCAAACTTGGCACAAATATTTTACGCAACGGGAGAACCAACATAGGACAGGTGTTTTTTCGATACGATCCTCTGGGGGGTCCTTTGCAGCCTTAAAAAACTATTAGATCTGCTTACTATGGCAACCCAATAGAATAGATTCTGTTCTAAATATATTATCGCATTAAATTGAAGACCACGCGAACGAAGTTGTGGGCAACAGCTATTTATTTTTAAGAAGCCTACTTTAATTAAACTTTATTAAAACTAATATTTTCATTATGTACAACTTGAAACTCGGTAGCGAAGCACGGGTATTCAGCTAGTCATGTATAAGAGAAAATATATCGTGCGTAGCAGGCAAGCATATCTCAGTTATGTACTGGTTACGTTTCCATTTTATTATTATCACTACCGCAATAAAAAGGCAGGGAACACACACACACACACACACACACACACACACAATTCGGGTTATTTCTGGCCTCCTTCATGTTTATTTTCTTACATTTGCACGCTTTTTAAATGGAAAGTGCCGAACCCATACCAACATAACGCATGCAAGCCGAAAAAGTGTCCAGCGTGGATAGCGATTTGCTTCCTGTGGATCGCTGGGCAGTGTAACTGCACGTGTTTACAGAGGAACGATTCATAGACAGACTTTTCGTCTTTAGGGAATGAACCCTCTGGAAGATGCTGAGGGTCCATGAGTGACTTCGGAGCGCTCCTTCTTTTCCGCGTGTTTGTTCTGTGAAACGTTCACTATAGATTCGCAGATTTATTCTAAGCAACGCTCAATAGGAAATGTTGAAAATTTTTGTCCACGGTGAACCCTCATACACACTAAACCTGCTCTGATGTTTTAATTACGGACATCATAATATTAAAACTTTGGAAACTTGAGCACTACTTAATGGAGATCAATCATTAACTCATACAAGCCATTAATTTTATGCATATTTTTTATATATATGTGTACAACGTTATCGGCAACAAAGAAGTAGTTTTTGTTAAAATTCCTTCCCGGGATATTTGGCCGGAGACCAATGTTTTCTACAAAACCAGACGTTTCGGCAATGCCATTGACTTCCATCATCAGTGAAAATCGAGTGCGATAACGTGAGGTGGTATAAGTTAGTGACCACAGTACTGTGGTTAAGGCTGAAGCAGTAAGTAGAAAGAAGTAGTTTCTATGGTAATATTTCATTTCGAAAATGATTTTAAATATAAATCTTAGAATATGGAAGTCATGTATGGTTCTCCATACCGATATTTTACTTCCATGTTCCTTAAGGAAATGGAAGTATGGTGATGGCAAAAAAAATCGTGTTAAAGATTATTGCAGATTCTGATAGTACTACACTCAAAACATGAGAAAAAGTCGTTTTTCGAAAAGTGTCTGTGTGTCTTCTGTAGATTTTTTTTCTATGGCAAACGATAACAGCCGCAAATTCAAACAGAATCAAATAATTTTTTGCATACTGCCCTGAATTGTAGAGTTCTCACGACCTTTTGGTTTTGGTGAAGATCGGTTAAGGGAAAGGGGTAGTTTACCTGCAACGTTTTATGTTTTAAAAGGGTATTTTGTATGGCAAACGATAACAGCCGCAAATTCAAACAAAATCGTATAATATTTTAAATACAGTCCTGAATTGTAGAGTTCTCAAGACCTATCGTTTTTGGTGAAGATCGGTTAAGGGAAAGGGGTAGTTTACCTTCAACGGTTTTTTATCAAGGGTAATTTTTACTTCCATGTTTTCTATGGTAAACGATAACAGCCGCAAATTCAAACAGAATCAAATGATGTTTTGCATACAGTCCTGTATTGTAGAGTTCTCAACACCTATTGGTGTTGGTGAAGATCGGTTAAGGGAAAGGGGTAGTTTACTGGCAACGTTTTATGTTTTAAAAGGGTATTTTCTATGGCAAATGATAAGAGCCGCAAAGTCAAACAGAATAAAATACGTTTTTGCATACAGCCCTGTTTTGTTGAGTACTAAAGACCTATTGTTTTTGGTGAAGATCGGTTAAGGGAAATGGGCAGTTTACCAGACACGTTTTTTGTTTTATCAAGGGTATTTTATATGGCAAACGATAACAGCCGCAAATTCAAACAGAATCAAACGATTATTTGCATACAGGCCTGAATTGTAGAGTACCTAAGACCTGTCGTTTTTGGTGAAGATCGGTTAAGGGAAAGGGGTAGTTTACCTTCAACGGTTTTTTATCAAGGGTAATTTTTACTTCCATGTTTTCTATGGTAAACGATAACAGCCGCAAATTCAAACAGAATCAAATGATGTTTTGCATACAGTCCTGTATTGTAGAGTTCTCAACACCTATTGGTGTTGGTGAAGATCGGTTAAGGGAAAGGGGTAGTTTACTGGCAACGTTTTATGTTTTAAAAGGGTATTTTCTATGGCAAATGATAAGAGCCGCAAAGTCAAACAGAATAAAATACGTTTTTGCATACAGCCCTGTTTTGTTGAGTACTAAAGACCTATTGTTTTTGGTGAAGATCGGTTAAGGGAAATGGGCAGTTTACCAGACACGTTTTTTGTTTTATCAAGGGTATTTTATATGGCAAACGATAACAGCCGCAAATTCAAACAGAATCAAACGATTATTTGCATACAGGCCTGAATTGTAGAGTACCTAAGACCTGTCGTTTTTGGTGAAGATCGGTTAAGGGAAAGGGGTAGTTTACCGGCAACGGTTTTTTATCAAGGGTAATTTTTTCTATAGTAAACGATAACAGCCGAAAATTCAAACAGAATCAAATGATGTTTTGCATACAGCCCTGTATTGTAGAGTTCTCAATACGTATTGGTGTTGGTGAAGATCGGTTACGGGAAAGGGGTAGTTTACCAGCAACATTTTATGTTTTAACAAGGGTAATTGTTTATATGACGAATGATAACTGCCGTAAATTCAAACAGAATCAACTAGGTTTTTGCATACCTTTCTGAACTAAAGAGAACTCACGGTCTGTTGATTTTGTTGAAGATCGGTTAAGGGAAGGGGTAGTTTATCAGCAACATTTTATGTTTTAAAAAGGGTAATTTTTTTATGACGGAACGATAACTGCCAAAAATTCAATGAGACTCAAATAATTTTTTGCACCCCCTGAGTTGCAGAGAGCTCAAGGTCTATTGATTTTGGTGAAGATCGGTTAAGGGAAAGGGGTAGTTTACCTGCAACATTTTATGTTGTAACAAGAGAAATGTTTCCATGACGAACGATAACTGCCGCACATTCAAACAGAATCAAATATTTTTTCGCATGCTTCCCTGAATTGTAGAGGACGGAAGGTCTGTTGATTTTGGAGAAGATCGGTTAAGAGAAAGGGGTAGTTTACCTGAAACATTTTATGATTAATAAGAGTAAAGTACTTAATTTTTATAAATAAAGTATCCTGATAAGAAGCTCATAGTAATCCACTGTAGAAACGTAGATGAAATATCTATAAATGAAGAAGTTAGGTGAACGGGGTGGGGGTAATTTTCTATTATTAAAAATTATAGTTGAAGGTGGAGGGGAGAATTTCTTTACGTGTACTACGTTATCGGCAACAAAGAAGTAGTTTTTTGTTAAAATTGCTTCCCGGGCTCTTTAGCCGTAGTCCAATGTTTTCTGCAAAACCAGACTTTTCGGCAGTGCCATCGACTGCCATCATCGGTAAAAATCGAGTGCGAAAACGTGAGGTGGTATACGTTAGTGACCACAGTACTGTGGTTAATACTGAAGCAATAAGTAGAAAGACGTAGTTTCTATGGAAATATTTCATTTCGAATATGATTTTAAATATATATCTTAGAACATGGCAGTCATGTATGGTTCTCCATACTGATATTTTACTTCCATATTCCTTAAGGAAATGGAAGTATGGTGATGGCAAAAAAAATCGTGTTCGAGATTATTGCAGATTCTGATTGTACTACACTCAAAACATGAAAAAAGTCGTTTTTCGAAAAGTGTGTGTGTGTGTCCGTCTGTCTGTCTATAGATTTTTTTTTCTATGGCAAACGATAACAGCCGCAAATTCAAACAGAATGAAATAATTTTTTGCATACAGTCCTGATTTGTAGAGTACTCACGACCTATTGTTTTTGGTGAAGATCGGTTAAGGGTAAGGGGTAGTTTACCTGCAATGTTTTGTTTTAACAAGGGTATTTTCTATGGCAAACGATAACAGCCGCATATTCAAGCAGAATCAAATAATTTCTTGCATACATCACTGAATTGTAGAGAACTCAAGGCCTTTTGATTTTGGTGAAGATCGGTTAACGGGAAGGGGTAGTTTACCTGCAACCTTTTACGTTTTAACAACAGTAATGTACTTGAAAATTCATTTAAACTTTTTCAAACAATGGTAATTGTTAAAAATAAAATAATTTTGTTGCCAGGCAATAAAATTATATTACTTCCATATTCCTTAAGGCAATGGAAGTACAGTGATGGCAAAAAAAATAGTGTTCGAGATTATTGCAGATTCTGATTGTACTACACTCAAAACATGAAAAAAAGTCGTTTTCCGAAAAGTGTCTGTGTGTGTGTCTGTCTGTCTGTAGATTTTTACTTCCATATTCCTTAAGGAATGGAAGTATGGTGATGGCAAAAAAAATCGTGTTCGAGATTATTGCAGATTCTGATTCTACTACACTCAAAACATGAAAAAAAGTCGTTTTCCGAAAAGTGTCTGTGTGTGTGTCTGTCTGTCTGTCTGTAGATTTTTTTCTATGGCAAACGATAACTGCCGCAAATTCAAACAGAATCAAATAATTTTTTGCGTACAGCCCTGATTTGCAGAGTACTCGCGACCTATTGTTTTTGGTGAAGATCGGTTGAGGGAAAGGGGTAGTTTACCTACAACGGTTTTTTTTTAGCAAGGGTAATTTTGTTTGTTTGGCAAACGATAACAGCCGCAAATTCAAACAGAATCAAATAATGTTTCGCATACAGCCCTGAATTGTAGAGTTCTCAAGATCTGTTGATTTTGGTGAAGATCGGTTAAGGGAAAGGGGTAGTTTACCTGTAACGTTTTATGTTTTAACAAGGGTATTTCCTATGGCAAACGATAACAGCCCCAAATTCAAACAGAATCAAAAGATTATTTGCATACAGCCCTAAATTGTAGAGTTCTCAAGACCTGTTGTTTTTGGTGAAGATCGGTTGAGGGAAAGGGGTAGTTTACCTGCAACGTTTTTTTAACAAGGGTATTTTCTATGGCAAACGATAACAGCCGCAAATTCAAACAGAATCAAATAATGTTTTGCATACAGCCCTGATTTGTAGAGTACTCAAGACCTATTGTTTTTGGTGAAGATCGGTTAAGGGGAAGGGGTAGTTTACCTGCAACATTTTTTTATGAAGCGTATTTCTATGGCAAACGATAACAGGCGCAAATTCAAACAGAATCAAATAATTTTTTGCATTCGTCCCTGAATTGTAGAGGTCTCAATGACTTTCGATTTTGGTGAAGATCGGTTAAGGGGAAGGGGTAGTTTACCTGCAACCTTTTACGTTTTAACAAGAGTAAAGTGCTTGAAAATTTATTTAAACTTTTTGAAACAATGGTAATTGTTAAAAATAAAATAATTTTGTTGCCAGGCAATAAAATTATAATTTTTTCATTTTAATGTAATATAATATTTTTCATTTAATACAGCAATAAAAAGGCAGGTAAGACACAGCCTGGCTGTTTGGCTGAAAATGATTTTAAATATAAATCTTAGAATATGGAAGTCATGTATGGTTCTCCATACCGATATTTTTTCTATGGCAAACGATAACTGCCGCAAATTCAAACAGAATTAAATAATTTTTTGCATACAGCCCTGATTTGTAGAGTACTCACGACCTATTGTTTTTGGTGAAGATCGGTAGAGGGAAAGGGGTAGTTTACCTGCAACGGTTTTTTTTTATCAAGGGAAATTTTTTTTTTTGGCAAACGATAACAGCCGCAAATTCAAACAGAATCAAATAATGTTTCGCATACAGCCCTGAATTGTAGAGTACTCAAGACCTATTGTTTTTGGTAAAGATCGGTTAAGGAAAAGGGGTAGTTTACCTGTAACGTTTTATGTTTTAACAAGGGTATTTCCTATGGTAAACGATAACAGCCGCAAATTCAAACAGAATCAAAAGATTATTTGCATACAGCCCTAAATTGCAGAGTTCTCAAGACCTATTGTTTTTGGTGAAGATCGGTTAAGTGAAAGGGGTAGTTTACCTGCAACGTTTTTTTATCAAGGGTATGTTCTATGGCAAACGATAACAGCCGCAAATTCACACAGAATCAAATAATCTTTTGCATACAGCCGTGATTTATAGAGTACTCAAGACCTATTGTTTTTGGTGAAGATCGGTTGAGGGGAACGGGTAGTTTACATGCAACGTTTTTTATCAAGCGTATTTTGTATGGCAAACGATAACTGCCGCAAATTCAAACAGAATCAAATAATTTTTTGCATACGTCACTGAATTGTAGAGGACTCAAGGCCTTTTCGTTTTTGGTGAAGATCGGTTAAGGGGAAGGGGTAGTTTACCTGCAACCTTTTACGTTTTAACAAGAGTAAAGTACTTGAAAATTCATTTCAACTTTTTCAAACAATGGTAATTGTTAAAAATAAAATAATTTTGTTGCCAGGCAATAACATTATAATTTTTTCATTTTAATGTAAATCTGTACATAGTATAAAGTAAAGTCGGTCCGTTTTCTCTCTGTGTTTGAAATCGCTAATCTCAGGAAGTACTGAACGGATTTTATTCAAGTTTTCGCCAATAGATAGAGTGTCTATCGAGGAACATTTATGTGTATAATTAATACATATATGTTGTACATTAGCTTAGCTATCACGGTTTATGTCAAGTAAGTGGTATAGTTTACATCTTATATATAAAAATGAATGTTTGTTTCTTTGTTTGTCCCGTATGCGTTCATCCAATTCGATAACAGCCGCAAATTCAAACAGAATCAAATAATGTTTCGCATACAGCCCTGAATTGTAGAGTTCTCAAGACTTATTGTTTTTGGTGAAGATCGGTTAAGGGAAAGGGGTAGTTTACCAGCAACGTTTTATGTTTTAACAAGGGTATTTTCTATGGCAAACGATAACATCCGCAAATTCAAACAGAATCAAATAATTGTTTGCATACAGGCCTGAATTGTAGAGTACCTAAGACCTGTCGTCTTTGGTGAAGATCGGTTAAGGGAAAGGGGTAGTTTACCGGCAACGGTTTTTTATCAAGGGTAATTTTTTTCTATAGTAAACGATAACAGCCGAAAATTCAAACAGAATCAAATGATGTTTTGCATACAGGCCTGTATTGTAGAGTTCTCAATACGTATTGGTGTTGGTGAAGATCGGTTACGGGAAAGGGGTAGTTTACCAGCAACATTTTATGTTTTAACAAGGGTAATTGTTTATATGACGAATGATAACTGCCGTAAATTCAAACAGAATCAACTAGGTTTTTGCATACCTTTTTGAACTAAAGAGAACTCACGGTCTGTTGATTTTGTTGAAGATTGGTTAAGGGAAGGGGTAGTTTATCAGCAACGTTTTATGTTTTAAAAAGGGTAATTTTTTTATGACGAACGATAACTGCCGAAAATTCAATGAGAATCAAATAATTTTTTGCACCCCCTCAGTTGCAGAGAGCTCAAGGTCTATTGATTTTGGTGAAGATCGGTTAAGGGAAAGGGGTAGTTTACCTGCAACATTTTATGTTGTAACAAGAGAAATGTTTCCATGACGAACGATAACTGCCGCACATTCAAACAGAATCAAATATTTTTTCGCATGCTTCCCTGAATTGTAGAGGACGGAAGGTCTGTTGATTTTGGAGAAGATCGGTTAAGAGAAAGGGGTAGTTTACCTGAAACATTTTATGATTAATAAGAGTAAAGTACTTAATTTTTATAAATAAAGTATCCTGATAAGAAGCTCATAGTAATCCACTGTAGAAACGTAGATGAAATATCTATAAATGAAGAAGTTAGGTGAACGGGGTGGGGGTAATTTTCTATTATTAAAAATTATAGTTGAAGGTGGAGGGGAGAATTTCTTTACGTGTACTACGTTATCGGCAACAAAGAAGTAGTTTTTTGTTAAAATTGCTTCCCGGGCTCTTTAGCCGTAGTCCAATGTTTTCTGCAAAACCAGACTTTTCGGCAGTGCCATCGACTGCCATCATCGGTGAAAATCGAGTGCGAAAACGTGAGGTGGTATACGTTAGTGACCACAGTACTGTGGTTAATACTGAAGCAATAAGTAGAAAGACGTAGTTTCTATGGAAATATTTCATTTCGAATATGATTTTAAATATATATCTTAGAACATGGCAGTCATGTATGGTTCTCCATACTGATATTTTACTTCCATATTCCTTAAGGAAATGGAAGTATGGTGATGGCAAAAAAAATCGTGTTCGAGATTATTGCAGATTCTGATTGTACTACACTCAAAACATGAAAAAAGTCGTTTTTCGAAAAGTGTGTGTGTGTGTCCGTCTGTCTGTCTGTAATTTTTTTTCTATGGCAAACGATAACAGCCGCAAATTCAAACAGAATGAAATAATTTTTTGCATACAGCCCTGATTTGTAGAGTACTCACGACCTATTGTTTTTGGTGAAGATCGGTTAAGGGAAAGGGGTAGTTTACCTGCAACGTTTTATGTTTTAACAAGGGTATTTTCTATGGCAAACGATAACAGCCGCATATTCACAAACAGAATCAAATAATTTCTTGCATACATCACTGAATTGTAGAGAACTCAAGGCCTTTTGATTTTGGTGAAGATCGGTTAAGGGGAAGGGGTAGTTTACCTGCAACCTTTTACGTTTTAACAACAGTAATGTACTTGAAAATTCATTTAAACTTTTTCAAACAATGGTAATTGTTAAAAATAAAATAATTTTGTTGCCAGGCAATAAAATTATATTACTTCCATATTCCTTAAGGAAATGGAAGTATGGTGATGGCAAAAAAAATCGTGTTCGAGATTATTGCAGATTCTGATTGTACTACACTCAAAACATGAAAAAAACTCGTTTTTCAAAAAGTGTCTGTGTGTGTGTCTGCCTGTCTGTCTGTAGTTTTTTTCTATGGCAAACGATAACTGCCGCAAATTCAAACAGAATCAAATAATTTTTTGCATACAGCCCTGATTTGTAGAGTACTCACGACCTATTGTTTTTGGTGAAGATCGGTTGAGGGAAAGGGGTAGTTTACCTGCAACGGTTTTTTTTTATCAAGGGAAATTTTTTTTTTTGGCAAACGATAACAGCCGCAAATTCAAACAGAATCAAATAATGTTTCGCATACAGCCCTGAATTGTAGAGTTCTCAAGACCTATTGTTTTTGGTGAAGATCGGTTAAGGGAAAGGGGTAGTTTACCTGTAACGTTTTATGTTTTAACAAGGGTATTTCCTATGGTAAACGATAACAGCCGCAAATTCAAACAGAATCAAAAGATTATTTGCATACAGCCCTAAATTGCAGAGTTCTCAAGACCTATTGTTTTTGGTGAAGATCGGTTAAGGGAAAGGGGTAGTTTACATGCAACTTTTTTTATCAAGGGTATTTTCTATGGCAAACGATAACAGCCGCAAATTCACACAGAATCAAATAATTTTTTGCATACAGCCGTGATTTATAGAGTACTCAAGACCTATTGTTTTTGGTGAAGATCGGTTGAGGGGCAAACGATAACGATAACTGCCGCAAATTCAAACTGTAATGATCGAAATTTAAAAAATTTTAATTCCTCGATCAAGTGACACGTTCCCACACTCAAGTCGATGGACACAAGCCCAGGTCGTAAATAATGACGAATCAGGGGCACGTCAAACCCGACGACAGTGCGAAGACAAAGAAAAAACGTCTGAGCACTGCACACAATAAGAATTTCAGGGCTTCGCTGACAGCTAGCAGTTTGTCACAATTTACAGCACCCAACAATCTGAAACAAAGACTTCGTACAGCTGCTGAGTTACACGGAATCGAGACGGAACGCCTGCTGTGGAGGTGAAGCGTACGAACCCAATTATGAAAGGCTTTACTATGTTACAAAAGGAGTACAGAGCAAATTTAACGAAGAAATAGACAATAGACGTAACTCAGTGAATACTGCCAGTGCATCCTGCACAGCATGAAAACAAACCCTTGACAGTTTACTGAGATTTACGACTGGAAAGTAGAGTTCCACCAGAATGACGCCAACGAAGGGTTGATAATCGGCGGAACGAGCAACGAGTAACTTAAACAATTAACCAAGACTCTGGAGTCTGTTAACAAAAGCTCGGTCAGAACCTTAGGGAAAGTCTAAACAAAGGATGACAGAAGGCCATGAAAATTGCCCTAGTTTCTTAGAATCCGTACCACGCTCGTCACATGAAACACTCCGGGGATGACGACGACCAACCAGCGTCAAGCATCTTCTAAGAGAGCTCGTGGAGAGAGTAAGAAGGGTTCGGACGACGAATCGTGAAACAGAGGATGAGATCTGCAGAAGAGTAGGAATTTGTACGACCAATCAAGAATCCGAGAAGGCGTAGAAATCCAAAACTTAGACTTATGGGTAAGATGTTTCAATAAAACTGTTTGGCAGAGACGCGGAGCGGGTAGTCACGCAGTCAGTCAGTAGTAAAAGGTAGTCAATCAGGCAGTCAGTTAATAGCAGTCGGTAGTCAAGAGTATGTGGTCAAGAGTTAGCAGTTGATAATCATAGTTGATAGTTAACAGTTAATAGTCAAAAGTTAGTTAGTCAGTCAGTTAATAGCAGCGGTTGATTATAGTCGGAACAGTAATACAATCCGTGATAGAAACAGTTTGTGCGACCGACCGAATTCACAAGTTAGTAAATTCATAAGTGAACAGAGACATCGATATAGTCACACTTATACACAATTCTGTGCGACAAACATAAACTATAAGTGCGCACGGGACTCGAAACTTCAACTGACGCGAACATAATAACATACTAATTAACATTTCAAAGTAGAACAGTGAGTGACACTTCAAACATTCTCACATTACAATGCGTCACTATATTGAACGATTAATTGAATAAACTGTATCAAACAATTAAGCACGCAGTACGCGATACATCCAGATAGACGGAACAGTTAACCATGTACACAAACACGGCAAACTTTCAGAACAATTCAGTTTAATGACAACATTAACACCTCACTATTTGAACTCCGGGCACTCGACATCAGCGGGTTACCACAACACCGTACACATGACGGGAGTGGAGATTCTGTAAAGTGAAGTGATTAGTGCTCTTCATAACAGTGATTATGATCTTCGACGAATCATCCAGAAGATGTCTTCTCACAACGGCGGAATAATGGATAAACACTCTCAAAAGATAAGCTTTATGTATATTTAATCTTAGTAGTATATACTACTGTTCTGTTGCCTCTTTTCCAAGAACAAACCCCACGAGAATATATATATATGAATCATATGAAACATAAAATCTATAAAATAACACTAACGTAATTCGTCATCTGAGAATAATGAACGCATTTAGGTAGGAATAAGTATATTTGTTGATTGTTTATTGTTCGTATATGTTTTATATATGTGCATTATTTACTGCATTTGAATGTACCATGTGTTTATGTTTCAGGAAACATCGTATAAATTGTATTTTATATGATGTGTTTTAATATGTATGTAATTTGCAGGATATAGTCACTTACTTAAGTAACAAGTGTAATAAATAAGTAGTTAATTTATATTATTCTTGCGTTCATTATTGAAATTTAACCTTTATTATTGATGTATCTCATTCTAAGCATTACACTAAAAGTCTCACAACGTATACTAAGTATCAATGGACACAACAAACTCGACCATTGAGACGTCCGATTAATAGACTCATAAATCGTATTTAATTAGTCACTGTGTTGAGTCTAATCTGACGAATAGAAGCAACTTTTAGATATATCAAATTTAACGTACAACATAAATCTTTAATTAATATGATTCAGAATTGATGAGTAATTAATCTATGCAGATAATTAGCACAGATTAATATTCACTAGATGTAAATGGTTTACACAATTAATTACCACAAATGTAAATTTACATTTACATCACAAAATGTAAATGGCGTCCAACTTCAGGGCTAGATACCTGTGAGGAAGTGATAAATTCATATAATTTACCACTAATCCCATTTACATCACTAAAAAACAGAATCAAATAATTTTTTGCATACGTCACTGAATTGTAGAGGACTCAAGGCCTTTTGATTTTGGTGAAGATCGGTTAAGGGGAAGGGGTAGTTTACCTGCAACCTTTTACGTTTTAACAAGAGTAAAGTACTTGAAAATTCATTTAAACTTTTTCAAACAATGGTAATTGTTAAAAATAAAATAATTTTGTTGCCAGGCAATAACATTATAATTTTTTCATTTTAATGTAAATCTGTACACAGTATAAAGTAAAGTCGGTCCGTTTTCTCTCTGTGTTTGAAATCGCTAATCTCAGGAAGTACTGAACGGATTTTATTCAAGTTTTCACCAATAGATAGAGTGTCTATCGAGGAACATTTATGTGTATAATTAATACATATATGTTGTACATTAGCTTAGCTATCACGGTTTATGTCAAGTAAGTGGTATAGTTTACATCTTATATATAAAAATGAATGTTTCTTTGTTTGTCCCGTATGCGTTCCTATATCATTCATCCGATTGCGATGAAACTTCAGTGAGTTGTTGTGCGCACGTCCGCGAAGGTTTCTTCCACATCTCCACTGTACCGATTTCAACCAAACTTGGGACAAATATTTTACGCAACGGGAGAACCAACATAGGATAGGTGTTTTTTCGATGGGGTCCTTTTGGGGGTTCTTTGGGGTCTTCCACATCGCCTCCTAAACCACTGGACCGATTTCAACCAAACTTGGCACAAATATTTTACGAAAAGGGAGAACCAACATAGGACAAGTGTTTTTTTCGATACGATCCTTTGGGGTCTTCCACGTCTCCACCTAAACCATTGGACCGATTTCAACCAAACTTGGCACAAATATTTTACGCAACAGGAGAACCAACATAGGACAGGTGTTTTTTCGATACGATCCTCTGGGGGGTCCTTTGCGGTCTTAAAAAACTATTAGATCTGGTTACTATGGCAACCCAATAGAATAGATTCTGTTCTAAATATATTATCGCATTAAATTGAAGACCACGCGAACGAAGTTGTGGGCAACAGCTATTTATTTTTAAGAAGCCTACTTTAATAAAACTTTATTAATTAAACTAACATTTTCATTACGTACAACGTGAAACTCCGTAGCGAAGCACGGGTATTCTGCTAGTCATGTATAAGAGAAAATATATCATGCGTGGCAGGCAAGCATATCTCAGTTATGTACTGTTTACGTTTCCATTTTATTATTATCACTACCGCAATAAAAAGGCAGGGAACACACACACACACACACACACACACACACACACACACACACACACACACACACGTTATTTCTGGCCTCATTCATGTTTATTTTCTTACATTTGCATGGTTTTTAAATGGAAAGTGCCGAACCCATACCAACATAACGCATGCAAGCCGAAAAAGTGTCCAGCGTGGATAGCGATTTGCTTCCTGTGGATCGCTGGGCAGTGTAACTACACGTGTTTACAGAGGAACGATTCATAGACAGACTTTTCGTCTTTAGGGAATGAACCCTCTCCAAGATGCTGAGGGTCCATGAGTGACTTCGGAGCGCTCCTTCTTTTCCGCGTGTTTGTTCTGTGAAACGTACACTGTAGATTCGCAGATTTATTCTAAGCAACGCTCAATAGGAAATGTTGAAAATTTTTGTCCACGGTGAACCCTCATACACACTAAACCTGCTCTGATGTTTTAATTACAGACATCGTAATATTAAAACTTTGGAAACTTGAGCACTACTTAATGGAGATCAATCATTAACTTATACAAGCCATTAATTTTATGCATATTTTTTATATATATGTGTACGTTATCGGCAACAAAGAAGTAGTTTTTGTTAAAATTCCTTCCCGGGATATTTGGCCGTAGTCCAATGTTTTCTACAAAATCAGACGTTTCGGCAATGCCATTGACTTCCATCATCAGTGAAAATCGAGTGCGATAACGTGAGGTGGTATATGTTAGTGACCACAGTACTGTGGTTAAGGCTGAAGCAGTAAGTAGAAAGAAGTAGTTTCTATGGTAATATTTCATTTCGAAAATGATTTTAAAAATAAATCTTAGAATATGGAAGTCATGTATGGTTCTCCATACCGATATTTTTTACTTCCACATTCCTTAAGGAAATGGAAATATGGTGATGACAAAAAAAATCGTGTTCGATATTATTGCAGATTCTGATTGTACTACTAGACTCAAACCATGAAAAAAAGTCGTTTTCCGAAAAGAGTGTGTGTGTGTGTGTGTGTGTAGATTTTTTTCTATGGCAAACGATAACAGCCGCAAATTCAAACAGAATCAAATGATTTTTTGCATACAGCCCTGATTTGTAGAGTACTCACGACCTATTGTTTTTGGTGAAGATCGGTTGTGGGAAAGGAGTAGTTTACCTGCAACGGTTTTTTTTACCAAGGGAAATTTCTTTTTTTTGGCAAACGATAACAGCCGCAAATTCAAACAGAATCAAATAATGTTTCGCTTACAGCCCTGAATTGTAGAGTTCTCAAGACTTATTGTTTTTGGTGAAGATCGGTTAAGGGAAAGGGGTAGTTTACCAGCAACGTTTTATGTTTTAACAAGGGTATTTTCTATGGCAAACGATAACAGCCGCAAATTCAAACAGAATCAAAAGATTATTTGCATACAGCACTAAATTGTAGAGTTCTCAAGACCTACTGTTTTTGGTGAAGATCGGTTAAGGGAAAGGGGTAGTTTACCTGCAACTTTTTTTAACAAGGGCATTTTATATGGCAAACGATAACAGCCGCAAATTCAAAAAGAATCAAATAATTTTTTGCATAAAGCCCTGATTTGTAGAGTATACAAGACCTATTGTTTGTGGTGAAGATCGGTTAAGGGGAAGGGGTAGTTTACCTGCAACGGTTTTTTATCAAGGGTATTTTTTATGGCAAACAATAACAGCCGAAAATTCAAACAATCAAATAATTTTTTACATACGTCCCTCTATTGTAGATATCTCAAGGACTTTCGATTTTGGTGAAGATCGGTTAAGGGGAAGGGGTAGTTTACCTGCAACCTTTTACGTTTTAACAACAGTAAAGTACTTGAAAATTCTTTTAAACTTTTTCAAACAATGGTAATTGTTGAAAATAAAATAATTTTGTTGCCAGGCAATTTTCATTTTAATGTAAATTATGTATGAGTTAATATACATGTATAAAATAATATATCGTTCGTGGCAGGTAAGCATATCTCAGTTATGTAATGTGTACGTTTCCATTTTATTATTATGACTACAGCAATAAAAAGGCAGGGAAGCCACACACACACACACACACACACAAAATTCGCATTATTTCTGGCCTCACTAATGTTTATTTTCTTACATTTGCACGCTTTTTAAATGGAAAGTGCCGAAACCCAAAACTACATAACGCGTGCAAGCCGAAAAAATGGACATCAATTTGCTTCCTGTGGATCGCTGGACAGTGTAACTGCACGTGTTTACAGAGGAACGATTCATAGACAGACTTTTCGTCTTTAGGGAATGAACCCTCTGCAAGTTGCTGAGGATCCATGAGTGACTTTGGAGCGCTCCTTCTTTTTCGTGTGTTTGTTCTGTGAAACATACACTGTAGATTCGCAGCTTTACTCTAAGCAACGCTCAATAGGAAATATTGAAAATTTTTGTCCACGGTGTACCCTCATTCACATTAAACCTGCTCTGATGTTTTAATTACGGACATCATAATATTAAAACTTTGGAAACTTGAGCACTACTTAATGGTGTGCCGAACTGGCTTCGGCAACGTATTATTAGTATTTTAAAAACGAGCGCCGCTGACGTCACGCACTGCCACACTGTTACGATAGTTTGTTGCCGGTCGGTTATACACACAAACGGTTGTGCAGCTACGCAATACAGCTGGCGCTGCCAGCCAGCTGTGTCTGTACATTCCTGCATTCGGAGGTTACTTGGCTGGACCGAAACGTTGTATCGGCCTCATTTCTGCTTGATCCTCCAACCTGTTCATCTGGTCTCGGCTGGCGGCAAACTTCTGTCCAGGACTTCCGAACCTATCACTATGATAGGCTAGATAAAGTGTTGTTCCAGGTACGTGCAAGTCTGCGGGTTCTGAAAATATTCTAACCCCAAATATATTTTGTGTTTCAGCTTTCGTTATGAGTTATGCTTGTGTGTGTGTGTGCGTATAGAGCAGTTTTTAATCTGGGGATTAATGCTATTACAAAATCAAATTAAATTAAATTTAATTAAATTATGAATGTGAGAGTCGTGGGTCAAGTTGATTTCAATGGAGAATGTGCTAATGTATCTTGCACTCAGCTGTTTTGATGTAATTAATAACTACGAAAGACACAGCAAATCAATTTGAATATTTCAATGAAACATTAAGAAAGTAATTGCTAGACGAGCTTAATACTGTTTAATCTGAATTAGTGGCGATGTGTGTGTGCGCTGTTGCTGCTTAAAGTTAGTGTTGGTATTTAATGTGGACGGCCTAAGTGGCGTGATTTTCTTTATGACACCCTCTACAACCTATTCTGTGTCCAGGTGCTCGACCAAGGGCGAGATGGGTGTCAGGGGTGGACGAACATCTGTCCACCCTAATGGCAGAGACGATCTTATAGCCACAATGCCGTCAGTCGAGGACTTTTCCAATGCCAAGCTGCACCAGGGACTTGTGACACGACTGTGACATCACTGATCCGCGCCTATACGAACTAAGTACACCGGACAATCCAGGTGGGAAAATTCTGATTATCTATTTCTCTCTCTCTACAACATGTGAATGCACAGAAGCCGCCAGAAGCTCACTCGTGAAGTTCTGAACATTATACTCTAGCACAAACTCTCGTGTTCAATTATGTTATTGCATGTGTGAACATTACCACAGTACACCTAATGAAGTATCTTATAACTGTATAATGTGTAAGAAGTTACACACATACACACACATCCGCAGGTTGCTGTAAGATCTAACTTTCATCTAATTAAGACCATTAGGGAGTTAATTATCTCGTGCTATCATGTCATCTGGTCATGGCTGAGTTTTAATAACGTAGCGGGGGGTTGTCTGATGCTGTAGATGAGAAACGATTTTCTTTCACACACATACTTAACGCTTAATGATTAAGGTAAGGGGTCGTTTGGCTGGTTGAGTTTTGGGGCGGTCACTTACATTCTCTGGTGTGAACTATGCTTGTGAATATGCTGGCAAATCTATGCTTAGGAGCTGAGATATTCCATTTACGTTGTCATTTATATTTGTATCTATCTATACATATTAGGGTTCCTTCATTTACTGTAGTTGGAATGGGTTTATGAGGAGGTTAGTGTTGAAATGAGGGATGTTTTGTTATTCATGTCGTATATGTGTTTGTGTGTGTAATTTTACTATATATATATATTTTTTTTTGGGGGGAATATGTAACGGATTTAAAAAGGAGAATAACCATAAATGTGCTTACCAGGGGCGTATATTCTAGGCTAGCTAGGCTAGCTGCGAAGCCCAAAGATTAAAGCACAAAAAAATCTATTAGGAATTTGCATAAAATTGTTCATTTTATCGAAGTCAGACGTGTTTCCCTCACGTGTTTACTTCCGTTTCATAGTAACGTAATTACTAATTACAGCCAATACAACTTCGCATATAACGGCGCCTGAATCGCTGCAACTTGCTTTACTCAGGCTTCGCAAGTAACTTGCGAAGCCTTTTCTCGTCACGATTCAATGGCGTTGCTATGACAACGGCGAGGGACTTGGTGGGGGCAATGACGTTTATCGTAGGCTAGGCTTCGCTCCTTGGAGAGCTAGCCAACAGTGTGAGACAGTAGGCCGTGTGGCACGCAAGCAGTGGTTCATTTTAAAATTAGTTTTAATTTTGTGAATGATATTTTGTGTTGTGCGGTTTGAATAATAAATTAAGATGAGTGATATAGTTAATAAACTATTGACAAAGACACAATTTGCTCAGCTTCCGTATGAGGATAAGCTTCAAATTGTAAAGATAGGTAGGCCTCAGCCATCCCTTCTAGTACTTAAAAGTGAACATAAAGAAACGAACAGAGCGTATACTAGATGTTTTAGTGAGGCCAACTACAAAAAATACCCTTGGTTAACTGGATCGAGTACAGCTAATAAATTGTACTGCTGGGCGTGTTTGCTTTTTTGCACCGATACAAGTCCTTGGAATAAGAGAGGATTTAATAATTTAAATTATTTGGTAACGGCTTGTGATTAACATCAAAAATCACTTAGTCATATACGAGCATTCAATACGTTAGAGACATTCGGTTTTCAAAGAATCGATCATTCCCTTAATTTATAGAAGAAGATTGCTGCCAGTCTACATAATGAAAAAGTAAAGGAAAATAGAATTATTTTAAGAAGACTGATTGACGCAGTAACATTCCTAGGGAAGCAAGAATGTCCATTTAGGGGCCACAATGAGTCTAGCGATTCAACAAATAAAGGCATGTACATAGAACTTTTGGAATTTTTATCAACGTATGAGCAAACAATATCGAACCATTTAAAAACCGCAACAATTTTTAGAGGAACGTCACCGGTAATACAAAATGATTTAATTGACGCAGTAGGTAGCGTAATTACAGACAAAATCAAATCAGAAATATCTAATGCAACATTCGTTGCAATATTACTTGACGAGACAACTGACGTAACCAATAAAAGTCAATTATCAAGAGTTTTACGATTTGTCGATAATGAAGGAAACTGTCAGGAACGATTTTTGCACTTCACTGACGTCAGTTTAGACCGAACTGCACAAGGATTGTTCCAACATGTCACCAAGGTTGTGGATGATTTAGAATGTTCAAAAAAACTTATAGCCCAAACTTTCGATGGAGCAGCTGTTATGGCCGGTCATGTGTCTGGACTTCAAACCTTGGTGAAAAATAAGTACACATCAGCAACTTTTATTCATTGCTGTAGTCACAGGCTGAATTTGGTTTTGTCAAAGTCTACAAATTTTGTAGCAAAATGTAAACGGTTTTTCATCACTTTATCAGGAATACCTAGCTTTTTTTCACGTTCTACAGTCCGCACAACTACTCTAAAAAACTTTATGGAGAAGAAACTACCGAGAGTGGCACCAACAAGGTGGAGTTTCTCATCAAGGCTTGTAAATACTCTCAAAGAATATAGAAGGCCTCTTATCATGTTCTTTTCATCAATAGAAGATGAACCCGGTGACTGGACAGGTGAAGAAGTGAATACTACTTCAGGCTTTGTTTGTTTTTTACATAAATTCGACACTAGATTTCTTCTTAATTTCAGCAAAATATTTGCAATTTATGATGTTCTGTTTGACATAATGCAAAAAAAATGTTTGGACATTTCTTACTGCATGAACAAAGTCAATGATTTATATGATACTCTGCAGAAAATTAGAGATGAGGATTTTGATCTTGTATGGACAGAAGCTACAAGTAATTCTGAATATGAAGATAAAGAATATGAACCAAGACATAAAAGACAGAGAAATGATGACCGTTCCAAATGGCAGCGTATTTTTAACGAAATTCTGGACACAGTGATGTCCCAGATAAAATTCAGGTTTGAGTCCCAAAAGGATCTTAAATTCCTGTCTTTATTGGATTCAAACAATTTTGATACATTTTGTAAAAGTTTCCCACAAAATCTGATGACAGAACTTAAAGAACCATATAGTTCATACTTTGACATTGTTCGCCTCAAAAATGAACTAATGTGCTTTATACTCTAGATGAGTATAAGAAAAATCAGTGAATGAGATTACTATTAATATGAAACTCAATAATTTGGACATAGTGTTTAGTGAAATGTACAAACTAGCAGAATTAACATTGACATTTCCATCTACAACTGCAACTGTTGAAAGAAGTTTCTCCGCTCTAAAGAGGATTAAGACTTACCTCAGAGCCACACAAGGACAAGTCCGGTTAAGCAACTTGGCTATTATATCTATTGAGAAAAACATTCTTCTTAATATGAAAAAGTGGTCAGAAGAAACATTTTATGAAAGTGTAATCCTGAAATTCACACAAAAGGAGAGAAGAATGGTGTTTCCCTCACGTGTTTACTTCTGTTTCGTAGTAGCGACTTGTAAACAAATACGGACATATTTAAACCCACGCGGTTTAACTCTATTTACGTTAATGCTGGGACTGTATTGTGTATTGTGGCTGTGTGGATTGTTGACATCACTGACCAGGTATTTAACTTTCGTTGTTTTTCCTCATATTTCTATATCATATTTTGTTTTCATAAGCTCACTGTGTTTCTAATGGAAGTACTCTATGCGCCCTGTGTGCTATATTATTATGTATTATATATTCATATCTATCTTTTACACCTATCTATACAATGTATACTCTGTCATTACCAATAGGAACTATTTAATTGATGGTTTAAACTAACCGATAAGTCAAACTTTCTTCAGTATAATTATATATTATTTCCTCATCATGTAATGATATAGTTCCTGCTTTCTGTAATCTTTTGTAATCTTTTATTTGTTTCACTACCGCCGTCCGGCCCTAGTGACTTCGGTGGAACAAATGTATGCTATAAATAAATAAATAAATGAAGTATTGAAGTTCTTTGCTTGCTTTTGTCTTTCTAATGATGCCATTTCATAATTATTGTTGAAGTATCAGTCATTATTATATAAGTTAGAATGCATTGGCATGGTGTCACAAAATCACATCACTTCAAAAAGCTTGAAATGTGAACGAGGGGGACCCCCTCCAGTGCATTTTCTTCAATTCTAAGGTGAGCTAGCCCAGGTCTTGAACTCAGCATACGCCACTGGTGCTTACTGAGACAACAGGCTAGCCTATTTGATATTATACAACACTGATGGATTAGTATTGCTTTATGAATGAGATTATTACTAACTTTGACTCATACATAATCAGGCAGAAATTTTTGCAATTAGTTTAATATCAACTCACTTACCTTGTGACATTATGAATTAATGGATATACATATATATACATATATATATATATAATTCTGCCTTTAATGGTGTGCTCACACAATCACGAACTTGTCATGTATGTAAAATCTTGCAGGTTGAATAAAGCACACGCTTGTTGGTTAAAAGAGTTTTCATTTGCAAGTCCTGTCATTCACCTGGGGGGGACATGTCTGTAATTGTATTTGGGCCTTGCACACTTTTGCTTCCTCTAGGTTTTTTACCTAGTTCTAAATATGATGTCTCTCCCCTTTTACAAAAAAAAAACTTAATAAAAATAAAATTAAATAAAATTCAAAAAAAAAATTACAAAACTTAGAAAATAAAAGGGGGGTTTCAAATGGTAGCAGAGCGTGGTTATTATGATTCTGGGTGGATAGTAGGTATTATTTCTGCCTTATTTTTCTCTGTTGAACTTGAGAAATTTTAGAATCTGGGGACTTATATTTATTTTCTTAAATGAAACTTAGTGTGGCAACAGACATGTCAGCTGGTGTTAGGACTTGCAAATTATTTCAAATTATTTTTGATTAGAATCCAAGTGTTGTAAGAAAACTTAATGGTAGTGTAATAAATTAACAGAATGAACAACCAGAAAAAAGAGCACATTTTATAAAATGAATAAGGGGTTAATGAAGTTTAAAATAATTTAATATGTGTTAGTGTTTAAGTGATTATTTTGTGATGTTGAGTGTAAGATGAATTTTGAAAAGGGGTTATAAGAATATGATTAATTTTTTTTAATGAATGTGTGCTGATTGGTTGCACTTGCACATACCCTGGAGCTCATACGGAGTCTGGACATGATGAGGGCCGTCGGTACTTGTTGAGTTTGATTATGACTTGTCTCTTGGATTAGACAACGTGTTTGGTAGCATCCCAGTTATATGGTAATTGTTTATTGAGGGCGTTGCGTTGCGGTATCGTGTATTTTGAATACGGTTATGGTCCGACCAAGGGCATGGATGTGATAGTTTATATTTTCGATTATATCGAATTTTATGTGTACTTTGTGTGTTGTATTTAGTGAGTTAGTTTGGTTGTTTTGTGTTGTGTTCTCTTCTGGGCATTTTGCATGGCTGTTTCTCTGCTTGTATGACACCCATCTCGTCGTATCGCTAGAGCATTCTGGAGCCACTTGTATGATCAAGTTCTTCCTGTCGTTCTCTTTAATTCTTGCTTTTACGTGGTGTGTGTGTGGATTGCGCGGTCATGTCCATTTCGGTAAATGTGGATTTGTTTGTAAAAGATGAGCTCGAGTGGGAGGTCCGGTTCCGGGGACGGAAGCCGCAGGAGACTGTTGTTTCATTAAGGAAGCAACTCCGTGAGGCTCTTGCCTCCGGTGAGGCACCGAGTGGGAGAGTATTACTTACGGATGTCACCGCCGAGGTGGAGCTGTGCTCGGAAAAATTTGTAGAACTGCTCGATTTGGCCGAAGGCCTGCAGTCGGCGGCACCCACCTCTACGGCTAGACAGAGGGTGCGCCAACGTTTACAACACGTTCTATGCCGTTTACAGAATGCTGAATCACAGGCTACCACCTCGGAATTAGAGAAAAATGTTGTCACTCTTAGGGAGCAAGTGGCGATGGCATTGCGGGAGTTTTCTCTCGGCCAGCGTCGCCACGTAGATCCGAATTCCGGTTCTTCTTCTTCTTCTGTTGAGACGGCAGCCAGGGTGGAACCCCCTGTGCATGTTCCTGCCTTTTCCGATATGGCCACCGCAAGCTATCACAAGCTTCCTAACCCACTGTCGGATGTCATTCAGCGTCTCCCGGTTGTCGATGGTCTGGATCCTGAGGCGCTTTTGAGATTCTTGCGCGTATTTTTTCAGTTGGCCGATTTCCCTGGGCTGTCGGAGTGGACTTTGCTTGAGCTCATTTACCCGTACTGTCGGGGATCTATGGCTGAGCGCGTGACAAGTACCCTTAGGGATGGTGGTGGCATAGACCATTTCCATCGGGAAGTCCTGGACGCTTTCGTACCGGGAAGGTTACACGACCGGTTACGACACAAACATTTCTATAGAGTTCAAGCAAGCGGAGAGTCCCTTGCTCATTTCATTTCCAGTGTTAAAGACGCGGCCCGGATCCTGAGGCTGGGGTTGTCAGAGTCTGATGTCATTCATACTATTTTGCAGGGCGTGACGCCGGAGGAACGGTCACGTTTGACATTCGCTGCCCGTCCCCAAAGTTTTATTGATTTAGACCGGCTGTGCGCCGAGTCGACCACTATACAGGGTAATGACGATATTAGAGCCCGCGAGGCTAGGAGGCGTTCAGAACGCCCTAATTTCGAGCGACGAGTCGGGCAGCCCGGGTCTTGGGGTCCTAGGCCTGCGCCGGTTCAGAGCTGTGAAGTACGAGAATTATTCTGTTCTAGGTGTCATAGATCCGGTCACGTCGCGCGCTATTGTAACGATGCTAGACAGCGTCAAGGGACTTCCCGAAAAGGTAACCTTTCAAAAAACGTAAATTCTCGGGGAAGATAAGTCGGGAGTGGTCTTCCCCGTTAGGCCGTTCTCTTCCGGTTTCACTTAACCCCAGGCGGATAGCTAATCCCGGGTCATCCGGCTCCAAGGTCCTGCGAACTGTCCCCAACTACAGTTCAGTATGCCCCTTCCTGTTGGTCGAGTTGAAAAAGGGTCAGCTCAGAGCCTTGGTTGACTCTGGATCAGCCCGATCCATAATTTCATCTAGAGTATGTGAGGACCTTGAACAACAGGGCTTACTATTAGGGTCGGATCGGTCTTCCGTGGTATGCTGGACTGCATCGCGGGAAATTCTGCCCATCTCCCGGGTGGTTTCCCTGAGTATTAAAATCGAGTGTTTTTCATGGGTGTGGCGATTTTTGGTTTCTCCGGCTCTGGGAGTCGACTGCATTGTGGGTGCCGATTTCATCTCCAAGAGTGGTCTCGTTTTAGATCTTCAAGCGCACCACTGTTATTTTAAATTCAATCGGGAGGTTGTCATTCCTTTCCTTGGGTACCAGGGAGCTAAGGGAGGTGTCCAAGAGGTTGTGTGTCCCGATTCAGAAAGAGACCATCTCACCCCGTCCCAGAGGCAGTGGCGGCGATAAGGCCCCCGCAGACCCCGCGGCGCGGGGGGGCCCCGACCCTCATGGGGGGCCCCAGTTGGCCCAGTCATGGGACATAACTTGTAACATGAAAAATAAGCGTAAACGAGTTGTAAAACGCTTCTTTGTTGAATTATCAGTTGACCATAGAATTGACGACCCAGTGAAATCATTTGAAGTAAAAGTTTTCAATGCAACGCTAGATATTGTAATAGCTCAGCTACAAATGAGATTCGAAGGATTGCGTTGCATTGATGATAGGTTTTCATTCCTGACGCCTCAGAATTTAGTAAACTTCTCACAAGAGACAATAGTGGAGAAAAGTAAGGCTCTGGTAAATGTGTATCCTGGTGACCTTTCCACATCACTGCCTGACCAAGTAATATCCTTCAAAGCTCTGATGGCCAAAGAAATTGTACACGAGAAAAGAATTCGAGAAATGATGAATTTACTGGTTGAAGAAAACAGCTGCCTTATGAGTTGCCTCCCAGACTTAACTACAGCTTTGCAGCTTTATTTAACCATACCTGTCACAACAGCTACAGCGGAAAGAAGCTTTTCAAAACTTAAATTAATTAAGTCATACTTAAGAAGTACCATGGCCCAAACTCAGTTGAGTGACTTGACACTGTTACGCATTGAGCATGAAGAGACACAGAAAACTAATATCAACGAAGTGGTTGAAAAGTTCTTAGCTATTAAAAAAAGAAGACTAGGCTTAAGAAAACAGTGAACTTTGGTTGATCCTCATCTGTAAATATTGTACATTACTTGAGTTCGAGTGTTATTGAATTGGATTAGACTTAAGGAGAACTTGTATAGAGTATATTCAAGAATTTTACAAATTCAGTTACAAACTAATTTAAATGTTTGAAAAAAGCTAGAATGTTACTTTGATATTCGTTTTTAAATAATAAATTTTTAACACTCTTTGTGCGGTACTTTTTCATAGTCTGAATTTAGATCTTTGACGTAAAAATAAAGCATTCTTTTTATTTTGGTTTTTTTATAGTTTGTATAGAACTTTGTCTACTTAGCAACAATGAATTTTAAGAGTTTGTACACGTGTAAATCGTCCTTTGCAAATTGCAAACGCTTTGTGATAGACGAGAAAGTATTCACAAACCATTGTTGTGAAACTCAAGTAAATAGAAACTCATTTGAGTGTTTTCCCCTATTACGTATACAAAATTTAACCATTTTTATAGGGCCCCCTAATTAGTTTCGCGGGGGGGCCCCGTTTCGTTAGTGCCGCCACTGCCCAGAGGCATGCTTTAGATCATTTGTGTGAGCAGTTCCCCACTGTATTAACTCCCAACCTGGGGCTCACACATCTTTTGGAATATAAGATCCGTTTAACGGACTCCGCCGTAGTCCATTCACACCCATACAAATTCGCCCCTCCAAAGATGGATGTCCTAAGAGAGAAGGTTCAAGAGTTGCTTAAACAAGGGGTCATTGAACCTTCCAACTCTAGTTATGCAAGTCCAGCATTTCTGGTGCCCAAGCCTGGAGGTAAACAGCGTATGGTCATTGACTATCGCAAACTCAATGCTAATATTGAGGTGGATTCAGTTCCTCTTCCCGATTTACATTCCGCGTTCGATTGGTTTAGTGGGGCCAGGTACTTCACCATCTTTGACCTCAATGCCGCTTATCATCAGATTCCTCTGTCTAAGGAAAGCCGCCCTTATACGGCATTCTGTGTGCCATGGAATCTTTATCAATATACTAGGGTACCCATGGGTCTGGCAGTGGGGGCTCAAACCCTCACGCGACTACTTGACACTGTATTCCATGACGTAAAATTTAAATTCATCTTTAATTATCTTGATGACCTCTTGGTCTACAGTAAAACGTTCAAGGAGCATCTGGGTCACCTGAGAGAGGTGATGTGCCGATTGAGGAGTGCTTGCCTCACTATCAATCCAGACAAGGTAAAGTTTGCACAAAGGAGTATTTCGTTTTTAGGGCATCTCGTCTCATATGGGGGTGTGACGGTCGACCCGGAGAGGACACAAGGCATCCGGGATTTTCCTCCCCCTAGGGATGCGAAAGGTGTTGCCAGATTTGTTGGCATGGTCAATTTTTACCGTAGATTTATCCCTAATGCCGCGGAGATTGCTGTACCTTTAAACGAACTCAGGAAAAAGGGTACCAAATTTGTATGGGGAGAGAGGCAACAGCGGGCCTTTGATACCCTCAAGGAGGCGATCGTCTCTCCCCCTGTGTTGAGGATGCCTGATTTTTCAAAAAAATTCATTTTGCAAACGGACGCGAGTTCTGTTGCGCTCGGGGCGGTTCTGTCCCAGGAAGTCGATGGTGCTAGGCAGCCGGTGGCATTTATATCCCGGACCTTGACCCAACAAGAGAGGAAGTCTTCAGTGTATGAACTAGAGTGTCTTGCTGATGTGTACGCTCTAGATAAGTTCAGGCGTTTCTTGGAACACGCTGAGTTCCTGTTGGAGACCGATAATCAGGCTCTCTCCTGGCTTCTCGCTCATCCCCGGCAGCTGGGTAAAATAGGGCGTTGGGTGGTCAAGATCTCATCCTTTAAATTCAAAGTGCAACACATCAGGGGAACACAAAATGTTGTTGCAGACGCCTTGTCACGTATGTTCTCCCAACCCAGCGAGGCCAATTCTGAGCAACCCTGTTCCGTTCTGCTGGATTTTCCTTTGGCTTTTACTGATGTGTTACCCCATCAGTTAAATGATGAAGAGTTGGGTCCTATCATCCAACACCTAAAAGAGGGTAACGTGCAGGTACCATATTTTCTGTCCAAGGGCGTCCTGTGCTCCCGAGAACGAAAAGGACGTGCCCCGAAGGTTGTGCTGCCTAGCAAGCTCGTGCCAATGGTTTTCAGCTACTATCATGATTCCCCAATAGGTGGCCATAAGGGAATTTCGAAGACCATTTCCAGTATTAGGAGGCATTTCATCTGGAAGGGCATGGACAGGGACATCGCGGCTCGTGTGAAAGCATGTCATCTCTGTGGCTTGAGTAAGCCTGCTCAAAACACTAAATTGGGTCTATTGTCATCTGATGTGGCGAGCAAACCCATGGAGAAGTTATTCATAGACTACGTGGGACCTTTCCCTCGTAGCAAGTCAGGTAATGCTTACCTACTTGTTTGCGTGGATGCTTTTTCCAAGTTTGTCTGGCTACTGCCCTTACGACAGTCAAACACTCGCTCAACTATCCTTATGCTACAGACCCATGTCTTTCAGCATTTCGGTTTTCCGTCCACCATTGTCTCTGACAATGGACCACAGATCATTTCAAAAGATTTCCGGCGAATGTGTTTCGCTAACGGCATCAAACATGTGACCACTTCCCCGTACTACCCTCAACCGTCCCACGCGGAGAGATTTAACCGGAATCTCCGTTCAGCGCTTATCGCCTATCATGCTGAACAACAGAATTGTTGGGACCAAAATTTAAAGTGGTTGCAATTGGCATTTAACACGGCCCTACACGAGAGTCACAAGGCCGTACCCTTTGAAGTCATGTTTGGGTTCTCGCCGAGTTTGCCGTTGGACAATTTGTGGCACATTGATGATCTTCTGCCGAACGATCCTGAGGTCACGACTGTGGACAGATGGCGGGAGGTCCGGAGGAATTTGCTTCGTGCGCACGAACGCGTCCGTAGTCGCTACAATCAGGGGCGAATTCCGAACCCATTTAAGATTGGCGACTTGGTCTACTGTCAGAGCCATCCGATCAGCTCAGCCATGAATAGGAGGGCCGCTAAACTATGTTATCGTTGGTCGGGACCATACCGCATTCTTCGGTTTGTGTCGCCCGTCACAGTGAAATTGGGTGATCCCGGAGGGGATGTTGAAAGAGTAACCACTCACATTTCGAAGCTAAAGTTTTGCCATAGGGCATGAGTTAGGGATGACAGTTAGGTCCATAAAAAAAGGGGGGAATACTATTTGGGGTTCCTGGATCTCAGTTATTGGAATTGGGAGGCCTTGGTGGTCAGTACTCAAAGCGGGATCCTGCGATTCTTCTCTTTCTCCTGTTCTTTTCTGTCTCTTATATCTGCATGCGGACCAGGGCCCGGCGAGCATGCAGGACTCACACTTACATCTTCTCTTTCAGACACACACTCACTAACTCACACCTCTTCCTTCTGCCTTTTCGTTTTCCTGTGTTACTGAACTCACCAAGAGCGTTTTAGAATCTGAGATTTTCCAGGTTTCCCGCAGCCGTCGTGCTTGAGGACTTGTTTGTTTTGGGTCAACCATGTTGCCCTTTTGGGGTGAGGGTGTGCCGAACTGGCTTCGGCAACGTATTATTAGTATTTTAAAAACGAGCGCCGCTGACGTCACGCACTGCCACACTGTTACGATAGTTTGTTGCCGGTCGGTTATACACACAAACGGTTGTGCAGCTACGCAATACAGCTGGCGCTGCCAGCCAGCTGTGTCTGTACATTCCTGCATTCGGAGGTTACTTGGCTGGACCGAAACGTTGTATCGGCCTCATTTCTGCTTGATCCTCCAACCTGTTCATCTGGTCTCGGCTGGCGGCAAACTTCTGTCCAGGACTTCCGAACCTATCACTATGATAGGCTAGATAAAGTGTTGTTCCAGGTACGTGCAAGTCTGCGGGTTCTGAAAATATTCTAACCCCAAATATATTTTGTGTTTCAGCTTTCGTTATGAGTTATGCTTGTGTGTGTGTGTGTGCGTATAGAGCAGTTTTTAATCTGGGCATTAATGCTATTACAAAATCAAATTAAATTTAATTTAATTAAATTATGAATGTGAGAGTCGTGGGTCAAGTTGATTTCAATGGAGAATGTGCTAATGTATCTTGCACTCAGCTGTTTTGATGTAATTAATAACTACGAAAGACACAGCAAATCAATTTGAATATTTCAATGAAACATTAAGAAAGTAATTGCTAGACGAGCTTAATACTGTTTAATCTGAATTAGTGGCGATGTGTGTGTGCGCTGTTGCTGCTTAAAGTTAGTGTTGGTATTTAATGTGGACGGCCTAAGTGGCGTGATTTTCTTTATGACACCCTCTACAACCTATTCTGTGTCCAGGTGCTCGACCAAGGGCGAGATGGGTGTCAGGGGTGGACGAACATCTGTCCACCCTAATGGCAGAGACGATCTTATAGCCACAATGCCGTCAGTCGAGGACTTTTCCAATGCCAAGCTGCACCAGGGACTTGTGACACGACTGTGACATCACTGATCCGCGCCTATACGAACTAAGTACACCGGACAATCCAGGTGGGAAAATTCTGATTATCTATTTCTCTCTCTCTACAACATGTGAATGCACAGAAGCCGCCAGAAGCTCACTCGTGAAGTTCTGAACATTATACTCTAGCACAAACTCTCGTGTTCAATTATGTTATTGCATGTGTGAACATTACCACAGTACACCTAATGAAGTATCTTATAACTGTATAATGTGTAAGAAGTTACACACATACACACACATCCGCAGGTTGCTGTAAGATCTAACTTTCATCTAATTAAGACCATTAGGGAGTTAATTATCTCGTGCTATCATGTCATCTGGTCATGGCTGAGTTTTAATAACGTAGCGGGGGGTTGTCTGATGCTGTAGATGAGAAACGATTTTCTTTCACACACATACTTAACGCTTAATGATTAAGGTAAGGGGTCGTTTGGCTGGTTGAGTTTTGGGGCGGTCACTTACATTCTCTGGTGTGAACTATGCTTGTGAATATGCTGGCAAATCTATGCTTAGGAGCTGAGATATTCCATTTACGTTGTCATTTATATTTGTATCTATCTATACATATTAGGGTTCCTTCATTTACTGTAGTTGGAATGGGTTTATGAGGAGGTTAGTGTTGAAATGAGGGATGTTTTGTTATTCATGTCGTATATGTGTTTGTGTGTGTAATTTTACTATATATATATATATTTTTTTGGGGGGAATATGTAACGGATTTAAAAAGGAGAATAACCATAAATGTGCTTACTGAGACAACAGGCTAGCCTATTTGATATTATACAACACTGATGGATTAGTATTGCTTTATGAATGAGATTATTACTAACTTTGACTCATACATAATCAGGCAGAAATTTTTGTAATTAGTTTAATATCAACTCACTTACCTTGTGACATTATGAATTAATGGATATACATATATATACATATATATATATAATTCTGCCTTTAATGGTGTGCTCACACAATCACGAACTTGTCATGTATGTAAAATCTTGCAGGTTGAATAAAGCACACGCTTGTTGGTTAAAAGAGTTTTCATTTGCAAGTCCTGTCATTCACCTGGGGGGGACATGTCTGTAATTGTATTTGGGCCTTGCACACTTTTGCTTCCTCTAGGTTTTTTACCTAGTTCTAAATATGATGTCTCTCCCCTTTTACAAAAAAAAAACTTAATAAAAATAAAATTAAATAAAATTCAAAAAAAAAAATTACAAAACTTAGAAAATAAAAGGGGGGTTTCAATGGAGATCAATCATTAACTTATACAAGCCATTAATTTTATGCATATTTTATATATATATATATGTGTGTGTGTGTGTGTGTACAATTTTATCGGCAACAAAGATGTAGTTTTTGTTAAAATTCCTTCCCGGGATATTTGGCCGTAGTCCAATGTCTTCTATAAAACCAGATGTTTCGGCAACGCCATCGACTTCCATCATCAGTGAAAATCGAGTGCGATAACGTGAGGTGGTATACGTTAGTGACCACAGTACTGTGGTTAAGGCTGAAGCAGTAAGTAGAAAGAAGTAGTTTCTATGGTAATATTTCATTTCGAAAATGATTTTAATTATAAAACTTAGGATATGTAAGTCATGTATGGTTCTCCATACCGATATTTTAACTTCCATATTCTTTAAGGAAATGGAAGTATGGTGATGGCAAAAAAAATCGTGTTCGAGATTATTGCAGATTCTGATTGTACAACGCTCAAAACATGAAAAAAACTCATTTTTCGAAAAGTGTCTGTGTGTGTGTCTGTCTGTCTTGTCTGTAGATTTTTTTTCTATGGCAAACGATAACTGCCGGAAATTCAAACACAATCAAATAATTTTTTGCGTACAGCCCTGATTTGTAGAGTACTCACGACCTATTGTTTTTGGTGAAGATCGGTTGAGGGAAAGGAGTAGTTTACCAGCAACGGTTTTTTTTATCAAGGGTAATTTTTTTTTGGCAAACTATAACAGCTGCAAATTCAAACAGAATTAAATAATGTTATGGGGTAGTTTACCTGGAACATTTTATGTTTTAACAAGGGTATTTTTTATGACAAACGATAACAGCCGCAAATTCAAACAAAATCAAAAGATTATTTGCATACAGCCCTAAATTGTAGAGTTCTCAAGACCTATTGCTTTTGGTGAAGATCGGTTAAGGGAAAGGGGTAGTTTACCTGCAACGTTTTATGTTTTAACAAGGGTATTTTCTATGGCAAACGATAACAGCCGCAAATTCAAACAGAATAAAATATTTTTTTGCATACAGCCCTGATTTGTAGAGTACTCAATACCTATTGTTTTTGGTGAAGATCGGTCAAGGGGAAGGGGTAGTTTACCTGCAACCTTTTACGTTTTAACAACAGTAAAGTACTTGAAAATTCATTTAAACTTTTTCAAACAATGGTAATTGTTAAAAATAAAATAATTTTGTTGCCAGGCAATAAAATTATAATTTTTTTCATTTTAATCTAAATCATGTATGAGAGAAAATATATCGTTCGTGGCGGGCAAGCATATCTCAATTATGTAATGTTTACGTTTCCATTTTATTATTATGACTACCGCAATAAAAAGGCAGGGAAGACACACACACACACACACACACACACACACACACACACACACACACACACACACACACACACACACACACACACACACACACACACACACACACACACACACACACACAATGCGCGTTATTTCTGGCCTCATTCATGTTTATTTTCTTACATTTGCGTGCTTTTTAAATGGAAAGTGCCGAAACCCATACCAACATAACGCGAGCAAGCCGAAAAAGTGTCCAGCGTGGATAGCGATTTGCTTCCTGTGGATCGCTGGGCAGTGTAACTGCATGTGTTTACAGAGGAACGATTCATAGACAGACTTTTCGTCTTTAGGGAATGAACCCTCTGCAAGATGCTGAGGGTCCATGAGTGACTTCGGAGCGCTCCTTCTTTTCATCGTGTTAGTTCTGTGAAACGTACACTGTAGATTTGCAGCTTTACTCTAAGCAACACTCAATAGGAAATGTTGAAAATTTTTGTCCACGGTGTACCCACATACACACTAAACCTGCTCTGATGTTTTAATTACGGACATCATAATATTAAAACTTTGGAAACTTGAGCACTACTTAATGGAGATCAATCATTAACTTATTCAAGCCATTAATTTTATGCATATTTTTTATATATATGTGTACAACGTTATCGGCAACAAAGTTGTTTTTGTTAAAATTCCTTCCCGGGATGTTTGGCTGTAGTCCAATGTTTTCTACAAAACCTAACGTTTCGGCAATGCCATCGACTTCCATCATCAGTGAAAACCGAGTGCAATAACGTGAGGTGGTATACGTTAGTGACCACAGTACTGTGGTTAAGACTGAAGCAGTAAGTAGAAAGAAGTAGTTTCTATGGTAATATTCCACATCGAAAATTATTTTAAATATAAATCTTAGAATATGGAAGTCATGTATGGTTCTCCATACCGATATTTTACTTCCATGTTCCTTAAGGAAATGGAAGTATGGTGATGGCAAAAAAATCGTGTTCGAGATTATTGCAGATTCTGATTGTACTACGCTCAAAACATGAAAAAAAGTCATTTTTCGAAAAGTGTGTGTGTGTGTGTGTGTGTGTGTGTGTGTGTGTGTGTGGTGTCGTGTGTAGATTTTTTTCTATGGCAAACGATAACAGCCACAAATTCAAACACAATCATATAATATTTTGCATACAGCCCTGAATTGTAGAGGTCTCAAGACCTATTGATTTTGTTAAAGATCGGTTAAGGTAAAAGGGTAGTTTACCGGCAACATTTTATGTTTTAACAAGGGTATTTTCTATGGTAAACGATAACAGCCGCAAATTCAAACATAATCAAATAATTTTTTGCATACTGCCCTGATTTGTAGAGTACTCAAGACCTATTGTTTTTGTTGAAGATCGGTTAAGGGAAAGGAGTAGTTTACCTGCCACGTTTTTTGTTTTAACAAGGGTATTCTTTATGGCAAACGATAACAGCCGCAAATTCAAACATAATCAAATAATATTTTCCACAGAGCCCTGAATTGTAGAGTTCTCAAGACCTGTTGGTTTTGGTGAAGATCGGTTAAGGGAATAGGGTAATTTACCTGCAACGTTTTATGTTCTAAAAGGGTATTTTCTATGGTAAACGATAACAGCCGCAAATTCAAACATAATCAAATAATTTTTTGCATACAGTCCGGATTTGTAGAGTACTCAAGACCTATTGTTTTTGGTGAAGATCGGTTAAGGGAAGGGGGTAGTTTACCTGCAACGGTTTTTTATCAAGGGTAATTTTTTTCTATGGCAAACGATAACAGCCGCAAATTCAAACAGAATCAAATGATGTTTTACATACAGCCCTGTATTGTAGAGTTCTCAATACCTATTGGTGTTGGTGAAGATCGGTTAAGGGAAAGGGGTAGTTTACCTGTAACATTTTATGTTAAAACAAGGGTTATTTTTTATATGACAAACGATAACTGCCGTAAATTCGAACAGAATCAACTACGTTTTTGCACACTTGCCTGAGTTGTAGAGAGCTCAAGGTCTGTTGATTTTGGTGAAGATCGATTAAGGGAAAGGGGTAGTTTACCTGCAACAATTTTAAGTTGTAACAAGAGAAATGTTTCCATGACGAACGATAACTGCCGCACATTCAAACAGAATCAAATATTTTTTTTAATGTATCCCTGAATTGTAAAGGACTGAAGGTCTATTGATTTTGGAGAAGATCGGTTGAGAGAAAGGGGTAGTTTACCTGAAACATTTTATGATTTAACACGAGTAAAGTACCTAATTTTTATAAATAAAGTATCCTGATAAGAAGCTCATAATAATCCACTGTAGAAACGTAGACGAAATATCTATAAATGAAGAGGTTAGGTGAACGGGGTGGGGGTAATTTTCTATTATTAAAAATTATAGTTGAAGGTGGAGGGGACAATTTTTTATACGTGTACTACGTTATCGGCAACAAAAAAAGTAGTTTTTTGTTAAAATTGCTTCCCGGGCTGTTTAGCCGTAGTCCAATGTTTTCTGTAAAACGAGACTTTTCGGCAGTGCCATCGACTGCCATCATCAGTGAAAATCGAGTGCGAAAACGTGAGGTGGTATACGTTAGTGACCACAGTACTGTGGTTAATGCTGAAACAATAAGTAGAAAGACGTAGTTTCTATGGAAATATTTCATTTCAATAAAATGATATTTAAAATATGATTTTAAATATAAATCTTAGAACATGGAAGTCATGTATGGTTCTCCACACCGATTTTTTTTTTTTGGCAAACGATAACAGCCGCAAATTCAAACAGAATCAAATAATGTTTCGCATACAGCCCTGAATTATGGAGTTCTCAAGACCTACTGTTTTTGGTGAAGATCTGTTAAGGGAAAGGGGTAATTTACCTCCAACGTTTTATGTTTTAACAAGGGTATTTTCTATGGCAAACGATAACAGCCGCAAATTCAAACAGAATCAAATAATTTTTTTCATGCGCCCCTAAATTGTAGCGTTCTCAAGACCTATTGTTTTTGGTGAAGATCGGTTAAGGGAAAGGGGTAGTTTACCTGCAACGTTTTACGTTTTAACAAGGGTAATTTTTCTATGACGAACGATAACTGCCGCATATTCAAACAGAATCAAATATTTTTTTTCCATACATCACTGAATTGTAGAGAACTCGAGGCCTTTTGATTTTGGTGAAGATCGGTTAAGGGGAAGGGGTAGTTTACCTGCAACCTTTTACGTTTTAACAAGAGTAAAGTACTTGAAAATTCATTTAAAGTTTTTCAAACAATGGTAATTGTTAAAAATAAAATAATTTTGTTGCCAGGCAATAAAATTATAATTTTTTCATTTTAATCTAAATCATGTATGAGAGAAAATATATCGTTTGTGGCGGGCAAGCATATCTCAATTATGTAATGTTTACGTTTCCATTTTATTATTATGACTACCGCAATAAAAAGGCAGGGAAGACACACACACACACACACACACACACACACACACACACACACACACACACACACACACACACACACACACACACCACACACACACACACACACACAATTCGCGTTATTTCTGGCCTCATTCATGTTTATTTTCTTACATTTGCGCGCTTTTTAAATGGAAAGTGCCGAAACCCATACCAACATAACGCGTGCAAGCCGAAAAAGTGTCCAGCGTGGATAGCGATTTGCTTCCTGTGGATCGCTGGGCAGTGTAACTGCACGTGTTTACAGAGGAAGGACTCATAGACAGACTTTTCGTCTTTAGGGAATGAACCCTCTTCAAGATGCTGAGGGTCCATGAGTGACTTCGGAGCGCTCCTTATTTTCCGCGTGTTTGTTGTGTGAAACGTACACTGTAGATTCGCAGCTTTACTCTAAGCAACGCTCAATAGGAAATGTTGAAAATTTTTGTCCACAGTGTACCCTCATACACACTGAACCCGCTCTGATGTTTTAATTACGGACATCATAATATTAAAACTTTGGAAACTTGAGCATTACTTAATGGAGATTTATCATTAACTTATACAAGCCATTAATTTTATGCATATATTTTTTATATATATGTGTACAACGTTATCGGCAAAAAAGTAGTTTTTGTTAAAATTCCTTCCCGGGATATTTGGCCGTAGTCCAATGTTTTCTACAAAACCAGACATTTCGGCAATGCCATCGACTTCCATCATCAGTGAAAATCGAGTGCGATAACGTGAGGTGGTATACATTAGTGACCACAGTACTGTGGTTAGGGCTGAAGCAGTAAGTAGAAAGAAGTAGTTACTATGGTAATATTTCATTTCGAAAATGATTTTAAATATAAATCTTAGAATATGGAAGTCATGTATGGTTCTCCATACCGATATTTTACTTCCATGTTCCTTAAGGAAATGGAAGTATGGTGATGGCAAAAAAAATCGTGTTCGAGATTATTGCAGATTCTGATTGTACTACACTCCAACATGAAAAAAAGTCATTTGTCGAAAAGTGTCTATGTGTGTGTGTGTGTAGATATTTTTCTATGGCAAACGATAACTGCTGCATATTCAAACAGAATCAAATAATTTTTTGCATACATCACTGAATTGTAGAGAACTCAAGGCCTTTTGATTTTGGTGAAGATCGGTTAAGGGGAAGGGGTAGTTTACCTGCAACCTTTTACGTTTTAACAAGAGTAAAGTACTTGAAAATTCATTTAAAGTTTTTCAAACAATGGTAATTGTTAAAAATAAAATAATTTTGTTGCCAGGCAATAAAATTATAATTTTTTCATTTTAATCTAAATCATGTATGAGAGAAAATATATCGTTCGTGGCGGGCAAGCATATCTCAATTATGTAATGTTTACGTTTCCATTTTATTATTATGACTACCGCAATAAAAAGGCAGGGAAGACACACACA
Organism: Magicicada septendecula; assembly: GCA_034769895.1. Classification (NCBI taxonomy): domain Eukaryota; kingdom Metazoa; phylum Arthropoda; class Insecta; order Hemiptera; family Cicadidae; genus Magicicada; species Magicicada septendecula. The sequence goes on from CM068367.1 coordinate 456,926,185, forward strand.
CACACACACACACACACACACACACACACACACACACACACACACACACACACACACACACACACACACACACACACACACACACACACACAATTCGTGTTATTTCTGGCCTCATTCATGTTTATTTTCTTACATTTGCGCGCTTTTTAAATGGAAAGTGCCGAAACCCATACCAACATAACGCGTGCAAGCCGAAAAAGTGTCCAGCGTGGATAGCGATTTGCTTCCTGTGGATCGCTGGGCAGTGTAACTGCACGTGTTTACAGAGGAAGGACTCATAGACAGACTTTTCGTCTTTAGGGAATGAACCCTCTTCAAGATGCTGAGGGTCCATGAGTGACTTCGGAGCGCTCCTTATTTTCCGCGTGTTTGTTGTGTGAAACGTACACTGTAGATTCGCAGCTTTACTCTAAGCAACGCTCAATAGGAAATGTTGAAAATTTTTGTCCACAGTGTACCCTCATACACACTGAACCCGCTCTGATGTTTTAATTACGGACATCATAATATTAAAACTTTGGAAACTTGAGCATTACTTAATGGAGATTTATCATTAACTTATACAAGCCATTAATTTTATGCATATTTTTTATATATATGTGTACAACGTTATCGGCAAAAAAGAAGTAGTTTTTGTTAAAATTCCTTCCCGGGATATTTGGCCGTAGTCCAATGTTTTCTACAAAACCAGACATTTCAGCAATGCCATCGACTGCCATCATCAGTGAAAATCGAGTGCGAAAACGTGAGGTGGTATACGTTAGTGACCACAGTACTGTGGTTAATGCTGAAGCAATAAGTAGAAAGACGTAGTTTCTATGGAAATATTTCATTTCAATAAAATGATATTTAAAATATGATTTTAAATATAAATCTTAGAACATGGAAGTCATGTATGGTTCTCCACACCGATTTTTTTTTTTGGCAAACGATAACAGCCGCAAATTCAAACAGAATCAAATAATGTTTCGCATACAGCCGTGAATTATGGAGTTCTCAAGACCTACTGTTTTAGGTGAAGATCGGTTAAGGGAAAGGGGTAATTTACCTGCAACGTTTTATGTTTTAACAAGGGTATTTTCTATGGCAAATGATAACAGCCGCAAATTCAAACAGAATCAAATAATTTTTTTCATGCGCCCCTAAATTGTAGCGTTCTCAAGACCTATTGTTTTTGGTGAAGATCGGTTAAGGGAAAGGGGTAGTTTACCTGCAACGTTTTACGTTTTAACAAGGGTAATTTTTCTATGACGAACGATAACTGCCGCATATTCAAACAGAATCAAATATTTTTTTTCCATACATCACTGAATTGTAGAGAACTCAAGGCCTTTTGATTTTGGTGAAGTTCGGTTAAGGGGAAGGGGTAGTTTACCTGCAACCTTTTACGTTTTAACAAGAGTAAAGTACTTGAAAATTCATTAAAAGTTTTTCAAACAATGGTAATTGTTAAAAATAAAATAATTTTGTTGCCAGGCAATAAAATTATAATTTTTTCATTTTAATCTAAATCATGTATAAGAGAAAATATATCGTTCGTGGCGGGCAAGCATATCTCAATTATGTAATGTTTACGTTTCCATTTTATTATTATGACTACCGCAATAAAAAGGCAGGGAAGACACACACACACACACACACACACACACACACACACACACAATTCGCGTTATTTCTGGCCTCATTCATGTTTATTTTCTTACATTTGCGCGCTTTTTAAATGGAAAGTGCCGAAACCCATACCAACATAACGCGTGCAAGCCGAAAAAGTGTCCAGCGTGGATAGCGATTTGCTTCCTGTGGATCGCTGGGCAGTGTAACTGCACGTGTTTACAGAGGAAGGACTCATAGACAGACTTTTCGTCTTTAGGGAATGAACCCTCTTCAAGATGCTGAGGGTCCATGAGTGACTTCGGAGCGCTCCTTATTTTCCGCGTGTTTGTTGTGTGAAACGTACACTGTAGATTCGCAGCTTTACTCTAAGCAACGCTCAATAGGAAATGTTGAAAATTTTTGTCCACAGTGTACCCTCATACACACTGAACCCGCTCTGATGTTTTAATTACGGACATCATAATATTAAAACTTTGGAAACTTGAGCATTACTTAATGGAGATTTATCATTAACTTATACAAGCCATTAATTTTATGCATATATTTTTTATATATATGTGTACAACGTTATCGGCAAAAATGTAGTTTTTGTTAAAATTCCTTCCCGGGATATTTGGCCGTAGTCCAATGTTTTCTACAAAACCAGACATTTCGGCAATGCCATCGACTTCCATCATCAGTGAAAATCGAGTGCGATAACGTGAGGTGGTATACATTAGTGACCACAGTACTGTGGTTAAGGCTGAAGCAGTAAGTAGAAAGAAGTAGTTACTATGGTAATATTTCATTTCGAAAATGATTTTAAATATAAATCTTAGAATATGGAAGTCATGTATGGTTCTCCATACCGATATTTTACTTCCATGTTCCTTAAGGAAATGGAAGTATGGTGATGGCAAAAAAAATCGTGTTCGAGATTATTGCAGATTCTGATTGTACTACACTCCAACATGAAAAAAAGTCATTTGTCGAAAAGTGTCTATGTGTGTGTGTGTGTGTGTAGATTTTTTTCTATGGCAAACGATAACAGCCGCAAATTCAAACAGAATCAAATAATTTTTTGCATACTGCCCTGATTTGTAGAGTACTCAAGACCTATTGTTTTTGGTGAAGATCGGTTAAGGGAAAGGAGTAGTTTACCTGCCACGTTTTTTGTTTTAACAAGGGTATTCTTTATGGCAAACGATAACAGCCGCAAATTCAAACATAATCAAATAATATTTTGCATTGAGCCCTGAATTGTAGAGTTCACAAGACATGTTGGTTATGGTGAAAATCGGTTAAGGGAATAGGGTAATTTACCTGCAACATTTTATGTTTTAACAAGGGTAAATTTTTTTATGACGAACGATAACTGCCGTACATTAAAACAGAATCAACTACTCTTCTGCATACCTTTTTGAATTATACAGATCTCAAGGCCTGTTGATTTTGTTGAAGATCGGTTAAGGGAAAGGGGTAGTTTACCTGCAACGTTGTATGTTCTAACAAGGGTATTTTCTATGGCAAACGATAACAGCCGCAAATTCAAACAGAATCTAATAATTTTTTGCATACAGCCCTGATTTGTAGAGTACTCAAGACCTATTGTTTTTGGTGAAGATCGGTTAAGGCAAAGGGGTAGTTTACCTGCAACGGTTTTTTATCAAGGGTAATTTTTTTCTATGGCAAACGATAACAGCCGCAAATTCAAACAGAATCAAATGATGTTTTACATTACATACATTGTAGAGTTCTCAATACCTATTGGTGTTGGTGAAGATCGGTTAAGGGAAAGGGGTAGTTTACCTGCAACAATTTTAAGTTGTAACAAGAGAAATGTTTCCATGATGAACGATAACTGCCGCACATTCAAACAGAATCAAATATTTTTTTCATGCATCCCTGAATTGTAAAGGACTGAAGGTCTATTGATTTTGGAGAAGATCGGTTAAGAGAAAGGGGTAGTATACCTGAAACATTTTATGATTTAACAAGAGTAAAGTACCTAATTTTTATAAATAAAGTCTCCTGATAAGAAGCTCATAATAATCCACTGTAGAAACGTAGATGAAATATCTATAAATGAAGAGGTTAGGTGAATGGGGTGGGGGTAATTTTCTATTATTAAAAATTATAGTTGAAGGTGGAGGGGAGAATTTTTTATACGTGTACTATGTTATCGGCAAGAAAAAAGTAGTTTTTTGTTAAAATTGCTTCCCGGGCTGTTTAGCCGTAGTCCAATGTTTTCTGTAAAACCAGACTTTTCGGCAGTGCCATCGACTGCCATCATCAGTGAAAATCGAGTGCGAAAACGTGAGGTGGTATACGTTAGTGACCACAGTACTGTGGTTAATGGTGAAGCAATAAGCAGAAAGACGTAGTTTCTAAGGAAATATTTCGTTTCAGTAAAATATTTAAAATATGATTTTAAATATAAATCTTAGAACATGGAAGTCATGTATGGTTCTCCATACCAATATTTTTTTTTGGCAAACGATAACAGCCGCAAATTCAAACAGAATCAAATAATGTTTTGCATACAGCCCTGAATTATGGAGTTCTCAAGACCTACTGTTTTTGGTGAAGATCGGTTAAGGGAAAGGGGTAATTTACCTGCAACGTTTTATGTTTTAACAAGGGTATTTTCTATGGCAAACGATAACAGCCGCAAATTCAAACAGAATCAAATAATTTTTTGCATACACCCCTAAATTGTAGCGTTCTCAAGACCTATTGTTTTTGGTGAAGATCGGTTAAGGGAAAGGGGTAGTTTACCAGCAACGTTTTACGTTTTAACAAGGGTAATTTTTCTATGACGAACGATAACTGCCGCATATTCAAACAGAATCAAATAATTTTTTGCATACATCACTGAATTGTAGAGAACTCAAGGCCTTTTGATTTTGGTGAAGATCGGTTAAGGGGAAGGGGTAGTTTACCTGCAACCTTTTACGTCTTAACAAGTGTAAAGTACTTGAAAATTCATTTAAAGTTTTTCAAACAATGGTAATTGTTAAAAATAAAATAATTTTATTGCCAGGCAATAAAATTATAATTTTTTCATTTTAATCTAAATCATGTATGAGAGAAAATATATCGTTCGTGGCGGGCAAGCATATCTCAATTATGTAATGTTTACGTTTCCATTTTATTATTATGACTACCGCAATAAAAAGGCAGGGAAGACACACACACACACACACACACACACACACACACACACACACACACACACACACACACACACACACACACACACACACACACACACACACACAATTCGCGTTATTTCTGGCCTCATTCATGTTTATTTTCTTACATTTGCGCGCTTTTTAAATGGAAAGTGCCGAAACCCATACCAACATAACGCGTGCAAGCTGAAAAAGTGTCCAGCGTGGATAGCGATTTGCTTCCTGTGGATCGCTGGGCAGTGTAACTGCACGTGTTTACAGAGGAACGACTCATAGACAGACTTTTCGTCTTTAGGGAATGAACCCTCTGCAAGATGCTGAGGGTCCATGAGTGACTTCGGAGCGCTCCTTCTTTTCCGCGTGTTTGTTCTGTGAAACGTACACTGTAGATTCGCAGCTTTACTCTAAGCAACGCTCAATAGGAAATGTTGAAAATTTTTGTCCACAGTGTACCCTCATACACACTGAACCTGCTCTGATGTTTTAATTACGACATCATAATATTAAAACTTTGGAAACTCGAGCACTACTTAATGGAGATTAATCATTAACTTATACAAGCCATTAATTTTATGCATATTTTTTATATATATGTGTACAACGTTATCGGCAAAAAAGAAGTAGTTTTTGTTAAAATTCCTTCCCGGGATATTTGGCCGTAGTCCAATGTTTTCTACAAAACCAGACATTTCGGCAATGCCATCGGCTTCCATCATCAGTGAAAATCGAGTGCGATAACGTGAGGTGGTATACGTTAGTGACCACAGTACTGTGGTTAAGGCTGAAGCAGTAAGTAGAAAGAAGTAGTTTCTATGGTAATATTTCATTTCGAAAATGTTTTAAATATAAATCTTAGAATATGGAAGTCATGTATGGTTCTCCATACCGATTTTTTTTCATGTTTTGAGTGTAGTACAATCAGAATCTGCAATAATCTCGAACACGATTTTTTTTGCCATCGCCATACTTCCATTTCCTTAAGGAATATGGAAGTAATATTATTTTTAAATAATTAATATAGAATATAAATATAAAATAAATAATAATACTTATTGTTGACAACCTTAAAAGAAAGTTAATATATCATTTATATATATAAAAGGATATATATATATATATTACTATAATACTTATAACTATTTTATCTCAAGATGTATTTTTTCCTTTAGGGACATGTTTCGGGAGATCCTGTTCTCCCATCTTCAACCTTCGCCATCTTGCTTCTGGTGCAGTATTTGTGTGTTGGCTTCTGGATGTTATTATGGTCGTTTGTTGGTCTTTGGTCCTTCAATGTTGCATTATTGCGTGTGGTTGTGGTATCTGTTTTTGTATTTTGTGTATTTTCGATGTTGAGTGCTTTGAATATTGTGTCATGTTTTGTATTGATTTGTATTTGTTCTGGTATTAATTTGTTTTGTGTTTTATGTTTGTAAATCTGTAAATTTTCCCAAATGTTCATTATGGTGCCTTTGTGTGGTATATGTTTTATTAGTGTTACATTGGTTATGTCTGGGAATTCATGTCCTGTGTTTATTGCATGTGTGGCTAAATTGGATTTATATATGTTTGGTTTTTTGTATGCATTTAGGTGTTCAAAATAACGTTTTTTTAGCTGTTTTTTTGTTTGTCCTATATAACATTTATTGCAATCTTGGCATTCAATTTTGTATATACCGTTGGTTGTTGTATTATCTTTGTTGTGTGAGTTATTTAGATTTTGTAATTTATTTTTATTAGTTTTGTATGCTATTTTTATATCTGTGTTTTTAAATAGTTTTGTTAGTTTTGACATTTTATTATTTATATATGTGAATGTGGCCCATTTTTTGTTGTTGTTATTATTTATGTGTTGTTCAGTTTGATTAATTCTTAATTGTTCAGTTTTTATTTTGTATTTGATTTTATTTTCTATTTTGATCATAGTATTTTTATTGTATCCATTTGCATAACCAATTTGGTATATTATATTTCTTTCTTTGTCAGTTTCTTGTTTGTTTAGGGGTATTTTGTACATTCTGTTAAATAACGAATAAAATGCTGCCATTTTATGTTGTGGTGGGTGGTCAGAATGGTTAGGTATAATGATGTTAGTGGAAGTTGGTTTTCTATATATTGCATATTGTATGTGTTTGTTGTATCTTGTGATGGTTATGTCTAAATAGTTGATTTTGTTATGTTTTTCTTTTTCTTCTGTGAATTGTATTTTGGGATGTATGTTATTGATTTGTTTCAGTATGTTCTCTGCATTTGTGTTTTTGTTATTTGATACATATAGTCCATCATCTACATATCTTATCCATATGCCATCTGGGTCATGTGTTTTTATGATATTTTGTATTTTGGTGTCTATATGTTGTAGGAATATTTCTGCTATTATGCTTGATAATGGTGATCCCATTGCTAAACCTTCTTTCTGTTGATAAATTTTGCTATTAAATTCAAAGTAATTTTGTTTTAGTATTAGTTGGAGACTATTTTTTATTTCGGTTATATATTGTTTGTTTTCATTTTGTTCTATAAGTTTGTTTATTATTATGTCAATTGTTTCTTCTACTGGGATATTAGTGTACATGTTTGTTATGTCATATGATGTGAAAAATGTATTTTCATTTATATTTATTATTTTTAGTTTGTCTATTAATTCGTATGTATTTTTTATGTTATGATGGTTATTTGTTAGATGGTTATTTTTTAGTTTTTGTGCTATTATTCTTGCTATTTTGTATGTAGGAGCTTTTTTGAAATTGATTAATGGACGTATTGGGTTGTTTAATTTGTGTATTTTTATTAGGCTGTTCATTTTAGGTGGTTCTGGATTATTGTTTATATATATGTCTATGTTTTTATTGTTGAAAATGTTTTTATTTGTTTTTATTAGTTTTATTGTTTGTTTAAGATAGTTTTCTGTTGGGTTTTTATCTAGTTGTACGCATTTATTATTGTTGATGAAGTCTTCGGTTTTTTTGATGTAGTCTGTTTTATCAATGATTACTGTTGCTTGACTTTTGTCTGCTTTAGTTATTATTAAATTATTGTTCTTTACTTTATTTTTAATTTCTTTTATTGTTTTATTGTTTTTCTTTTGTTTATCTTTGTTTTTCATTTCGCTAGTGATTATTTTTTTAATTATATGTGTTGCTTCTGTTCTTTTTTCTTCTTGTATATTGTCTTTTATTAGGTTAATGGCAAATTCTGTTTCTACTATTAAATTTTCTAGATTTTTGGTTGCATTTTGGGTTATGTTAGTTTTTGACATATTGTTTAAATATTCTGTTTCTTTTTTGTTAAATTCTGTATTGCTGAGGTTAATGGTTCGAGGGTAAAATGTGTGTTTATTTTTGTTTTTTTGTTCTTGATTTTTGTTTTGTTGTTTTAATGTGTTAAGTTTTTTGTTGATTGTATAAGTCTTTTTGTTTTTCTCAAATCTTATTTTATTTTCTATGTTATTGTATTTATTGTTCCAAGTGATTGGATGTAATAAATTTGTTAGCTCTAAGTGTAGTTTGTATATGTCTAGTGTTATGCTATTTTTCTTACTGTATAAGATGGCAGCATTTTATTCGTTATTTAACAGAATGTACAAAATACCCCTAAACAAACAAGAAACTGACAAAGAAAGAAATATAATATACCAAATTGGTTATGCAAATGGATACAATAAAAATACTATGATCAAAATAGAAAATAAAATCAAATACAAAATAAAAACTGAACAATTAAGAATTAATCAAACTGAACAACACATAAATAATAACAACAACAAAAAATGGGCCACATTCACATATATAAATAATAAAATGTCAAAACTAACAAAACTATTTAAAAACACAGATATAAAAATAGCATACAAAACTAATAAAAATAAATTACAAAATCTAAATAACTCACACAACAAAGATAATACAACAACCAACGGTATATACAAAATTGAATGCCAAGATTGCAATAAATGTTATATAGGACAAACAAAAAAACAGCTAAAAAAACGTTATTTTGAACACCTAAATGCATACAAAAAACCAAACATATATAAATCCAATTTAGTCACACATGCAATAAACACAGGACATGAATTCCCAGACATAACCAATGTAACACTAATAAAACATATACCACACAAAGGCACCATAATGAACATTTGGGAAAATTTACAGATTTACAAACATAAAACACAAAACAAATTAATACCAGAACAAATACAAATCAATACAAAACATGACACAATATTCAAAGCACTCAACATCGAAAATACACAAAATACAAAAACAGATACCACAACCACACGCAATAATGCAACATTGAAGGACCAAAGACCAACAAACCACCATAATAACATCCAGAAGCCAACACACAAATACTGCACCAGAAGCAAGATGGCGAAGGTTGAAGATGGGAGAACAGGATCTCCCGAAACATGTCCCTAAAGGAAAAAATACATCTTGAGGTAAAATAGTTATAAGTATTATAGTATTATATACATCAAGAAACGGACTGTAGCAGAAAGTGATTGAAATATATATATATATTATTTATATATTGTTATTATTACTATAATATTTATGACTAAATTTACCTCAAGATATATTTTTTTCTTTAGGAACATGTTTCGGGAGATCTTGTTCTCCCATCTTCAGCCTTCGCCATCTTGTTTCTGGTGAAGTATTTGTGTGTTGGCTTCTGGATGTTATTGAGGTAGTTTGTTGGTCTTTGGTCCTTTAAAGTTGCATTATTCTGTGTGGTTGTGGTATCTGTTTTTGTATTTTGTGTATTTTCGATGTTGAGTGCTTTGAATATTGTGTCATGTTTTGTATTGATTTGTATTTGTTCTGGTATTAATTTGTTTTGTGTTTTATGTTTGTAAATCTGTAAATTTTCCCAAATGTTCATTATGGTGCCTTTGTGTGGTATATGTTTTATTAGTGTTACATTGGTTATGTCTGGGAATTCATGTCCTGTGTTTATTGCATGTGTGGCTAAATTGGATTTATATATATTTGGTTTTTTGTATGCATTTAGGTGTTCAAAATAACGTTTTTTCAGCTGTTTTTTTGTTTGTCCTATATAACATTTATTGCAATCTTGGCATTCAATTTTGTATATACCGTTGGTTGTTGTATTATCTTTGTTGTGTGAGCTATTTAGAATTTGTAATTTATTTTTATTAGTTTTGTATGCTATTTTTATATTTGTGTTTTTAAATAGTTTTGTTAGTTTTGTCATTTTATTATTTATATATGTGAATGTGGCCCATTTTTTGTTGTTGTTATTATTTGTGTTGTTCAGTTTGATTAATTCTTAATTGTTCAGTTTTTATTTTGTATTTGATTTTATTTTCTATTTTGATCATAGTATTTTTATTGTATCCATTTGCATAACCAATTTGGTATATTATATTTCTTTCTTTGTCAGTTTCTTGTTTGTTTAGGGGTATTTTGTACATTCTGTTAAATAACGAATAAAATGCTGCCATTTTATAAAAATAGCATACAAAACTAATAAAAATAAATTACAAAATCTAAATAGCTCACACAACAAAGATAATACAACAACCAACGGTATATACAAAATTGAATGCCAAGATCGCAATAAATGTTATATAGGACAAACAAAAAAACAGCTGAAAAAACGTTATTTTGAACACCTAAATGCATACAAAAAACCAAATATATATAAATCCAATTTAGCCACACATGCAATAAACACAGGACATGAATTCCCAGACATAACCAATGTAACACTAATAAAACATATACCACACAAAGGCACCATAATGAACATTTGGGAAAATTTACAGATTTACAAACATAAAACACAAAACAAATTAATACCAGAACAAATACAAATCAATACAAAACATGACACAATATTCAAAGCACTCATCATCGAAAATACACAAAATACAAAAACAGATACCACAACCACACAGAATAATGCAACTTTAAAGGACCAAAGACCAACAAACTACCTCAATAACATCCAGAAGCCAACACACAAATACTTCACCAGAAACAAGATGGCGAAGGCTGAAGATGGGAGAACAAGATCTCCCGAAACATGTTCCTACAGGAAAAAAATATATCTTGAGGTAAATTTAGTCGTAAATATTATAGTATTATATACTTCAAGAAACGGACTGTAGCAGAAAGTGATTGAAATATATATACTGTATATCATTTATATATAAAGAAAAGGAAGTCAAGCTACATTGAATGCCCCCCCCCCCCACACACACACACACATTAAAATGGTCAATTACAATAATTCATACTTCAGACTTGTGACGTGTTATAACATATAGAAACACTTCACAGTTTAATTTCTACCTTCAATTATTAAAAAATTATACCACATAAGGTTGTACCACTATACCACTGTGGTAACAGTCAAACCCAACCAAATACTATTTCAGCAGATGTTACACATTTGAAGATGACGTACACATTCTGAATGGACACGAGGCATCAAACAAGACACGATTTGCTTAAATTAAAACGTATAAACAGTTTGCATAACAAACCTGGCAAAAGATTTAGTATTTAAATATTAAATTTTGCATAACTTCATTAAACAATTGTTTAAAATCATATACGTATAATTTTATATTAAATTTGTAAATATTAATTCACGCTTAAATTTCTTTAAATACTTCGAAAGTGGTATATAGGCCTACTAAACAAACTAAGTACCGTCACGCCATATCAATGAAATGAGAACATTTTTGCATTTCTTATAATATTGAAGTGCACACACTGCATTAGAATTCACTGTCAGTCCATACTGGGCAAACAAACAGAGATGCTTTCCATGTGTTTCCAACATTCTATCTATGTTATATGTGTTGGTATCTGCATTGATGATGTTGGTTAGTCATCAAACTGTGATGAAATGTTATACACATTTTTATATAAATTTTCTATTTTAACATTAAAAACAAATTACTAACCTCCAAGAATAAAGTATTTTAAAAATCTATTTTGTACAAAAATTCTCTTTCATATTCCTGAGTGATTTTGTTCCTTGAAATTTTAGCTTTACTTATACCAAATATAAAGTAATAATTTGGGCTGAATAAAATGAAAGAACTCAGAATTGGCTAAAAGCTTGCATATTACTTTCCTTTTGGGAAAGCCTTTCTAATGTAAACCTTACCAATTAAAACGCATGCTAGTAAGCATCTGTTTAATCCTGATTAATATTTCTATTTTGTACTAATCTCAATATGAAAAATATGCAAAAACATGCTTTTTATATTCTTATGCCTTTATAATCTTGATCTGAATAATATTAAAATAATATCTAAGTTAACAGAATATTTATTTAATTAGATGTTTGTTTTACTTCCATTATAGAAAAATGACTGAAATATGTACACAAGACCCTCCTCTACACTTACACAGGCTACTCCAGCAGTTCACAATTATTGCAGTACACAAGAAAATATATTCAGGGGTGTTGCCCTTCCAGAGTCATAAAGGAGGGGATTCAGAAGAAAAAGCATGTGAGCGACTGGCCTTGACAGAAAAAACGAATCCACAATACAGAACCTTCAAATACACACTAAATAGGGAGGGGAGATGGAGGAAGATGTAGAAAGGAGTTACGTTTTCAGGCACATTTTTTACTTTACCCATACAAGCCAATAATGATGTAATATGGTCAAAATATATCGGCTTTAACATAAAGTAAAACAGGTGTATTCTGATAGTACTTAATACAGACTTGGGTGATTAATCCATTCACACACAATGTGAACATATAACTAAAAAAATTCTTAAAACTCAACATTGCTTTTTATACATGTGTAAACACCTACCATCACCAATAAAAAGATTAGAAATTTACCATACCAGTAAAGTAAATTTGATGTATATTCCATACAGTTTTTAGTACTCAATATACATCAGCTGTCACTCAATTCAGACACATCACTGCAAAACACATTAATCAACTTGATTCATAAATTTTATATTTTTTCCCTTATAGTCTTTTATATTTGTTTCTATGTTTTCCTAATTGGCTCCTAATGGTCGATCAAATCAGGAGATATGTACATCTGTTGACTTCACTTTTTGTGTAAAACAGTAAAAAAAGAATTATAAAAGTAAACACTGACTCTAAATATATGAACAGCATCTGTCCGAATATTACTTAATCCAGTATATGCTCCACAGTCAAATTTGAAAACATGTTCATGGCCAAGGCCTGTAGCCAAGTACCACACCCACTGATCTGCTACTCCCCCATAACTTTATCTATTATGTCCCCCCTTTTATAACTTTTTCTGTGGTCCAGAACAAGCACAGACTGTAAGAATACAGTATCTTGTGCCTTTAATTTTATATACACATATCAAAATTACTAATAGACAAAATACAGGCAAACTGAAAACAAAGGAGAAAGAAAACTGGACAAAGACTAATACATAATCAAAATACTTAACACATAATTCTAACACTGAGATCGGTAATTGGGAGAATAAACTAAAAACATTCAAGAGATAGGTACATAAAAAATTGCATTTGTGGATTTGGGAAAAACTATTATAATTTAAACTGGAACAAGATGTTTGATAATTCAGGTAGAAAATAATTATATACAATAATTTTTACAAATGCCGAGTCTTTTTAACTATGGCTGAAAACAAAAAAGACAAGTATTAATAAAAGGTGTAACATATGGATGTAGCCTGTCAACACTCTCTTATATGTATATAAAGAGTTGAAAGAAACTTTTTAATGAGGTTTCTACTAATGCCAGGAGTGAGTGAGTCATTATACAAGATGGCCATTCACATGAAATATATTGTTTACAGTGTTATAAGTGAATATGCTGACACTACTTTGGATTTACAATTGACAAGTTAAAAAATAATACAACAGTTTTATTAATTCCAAAATAAATGGAAATTTTGTGACTGCAATGTTCTGTTTTACTTCCATATTCCTTAAGGAAATGGAAGTATGGTGATGGCAAAAAAAAATCGTGTTCGAGATTATTGCAGATTCTGATTGTACTACACTCAAAACATGAAAAAAAGTCGTTTTCCGAAAAGTGTCTGTGTGTCTGTCTGTGTGTAGATTTTTTTCTATGGCAAACGATAACTGCCGCAAATTCTAACAGAATCAAATAATTTTTTGCATACAGCCCTGATTTGTAGAGTACTCACGACCTATTGTTTTTGGTGAAGATCGGTTGAGGGAAAGGGGTAGTTTACCTGCAACGGTTTTTTTTTATCAAGAGAAATTTTTTTTTTGGCAAACGATAACAGCCGCAAATTCAAACAGAATCAAATAATGTTTCGCATACAGCCCTGAATTGTAGAGTTCTCAAGACCTATTGTTTTTGGTGAGGATCGGTTAAGGGAAAGGGATAGTTTACCTGTAACGTTTTATGTTTTAACAAGTGTATTTCCTATGGCAAACGATAACAGCCGCAAATTCAAACAGAATCAAAAGATTATTTGCATACAGCCCTAAATTGTAGAGTTCTCAAGACCTATTGTTTTTGGTGAAGATCGGTTAAGGGAAAGGGGTAGTTTACCTGCAACGTTTTTTTAACAAGGGTATTTTCTATGGCAAACGATAACAGCCGCAAATTCAAACAGAATCAAATAATGTTTTGCATACAGCCCTGATTTGTAGAGTACTCAAGACCTATTGTTTTTGGTGAAGATCGGTTAAGGGGAAGGGGTAGTATACCTGCAACGTTTTTTTATCAAGCATATTTTCTATGGCAAACGATAACAGCCGCAAATTCAAACAGAATCAAATAATTTTTTGCATACGTCCCTGAATTGTAGAGGTCTCAAGGACTTTCGATTCTGGTGAAGATCGGTTAAGGGGAAGGGGTAGTTTACCTGCAACCTTTTACGTTTTAACAACAGTAAAGTACTTGAAAATTCATTTAAACTTTTTCAAACAATGGTAATTGTTAAAAATAAAATAATTTTGTTGCCAGGCAATAAAATTATAATTTTTTCATTTTAATGTAAATTATGTATGAGTTAATATCTTTATATATATAATTCCTCTGTACGTGTGTATGTCACTGAACTCCTCCATGTATAAAATAATATATCGTTCGTGGTAGGTAAGCATATCTCAGTTATGTAATGTTTACGTTTCCATTTTATTATTATGCCTACAGCAATAAAAAGGCAGGTAAGACACACACACACACACACACACACACACACACACACACACTTCACGTTATTTCTGGCCTCACTCATGTTTATTTTCTTACATTTGCACGCTTTTTAAATGGAAAGTGCCGAAACCCACACCAACATAACGCGTGCAAGCCAAAAAAATGGACATCAATTTGCTTCCTGTGGATCGCTGGGCAATGTAACTGCACGTGTTTACAGAGGAACGATTCATAGACAGACTTTTCGTCTTTAGGGAATGAACCCTCTGCAAGATGCTGAGGGTCCATGAGTGACTTCGGAGCGCTCCTTCTTTTTCGCGTGTTTGTTCTGTGAAACATACACTGTAGTTTCGCAGCTTTACTCTAAGCAACGCTCAATAGGAAATGTTGAAAATTTTTGTCCACAGTGTACCCTCATTCACACTAAACCTGCTCTGATGTTTTAATTACGGACATCATAATATTACTACTTAATGGAGATCAATCATTAACTTATAGAGGCCATTAATTTTATGCATATATTTTATATATATGTGTACAACGTTATCGGCAACAAAGAAGTAGTTTTTGTTAAAATTCCTTCCCGGGATATTTGGCCGTAGTCCAATGTTTTCTACAAAACCAGACGTTTCGGCAATGCCATCGACTTCCATCATCAGTGAAAATCGAGTGCGATAACGTGAGGTGGTATACGTTAGTGACCACAGTACTGTGGTTAAGGCTGAAGCAGTAAGTAGAAAGAAGTAGTTTCTATGGTAATATTTCATTTCGAAAATGATTTTAAATATAAATCTTAGAATATGAAAGTCATGTATGGTTCTTCATACCGATATTTTACTTCCATGTTCCTTAAGGAAATGGAAGTATGGTGATAGCAAAAAAAATCGTGTTCGACATTTGATTCTGATTGTACTACACTCAAAACGTGAAAAAAAGTCATTTGTCGAAAAGTGTGTGTGTGTGTGTGTGTCTGTCTGTCTGTAAGTCTGTCTGTAGATTTTTTTTCTATGGCAAACGATAACAGCCGCAAATTCAAACTGAATGAAATCATAATTTGCATACAGCCCTGATTTGTAGAGTACTCACGACCTATTGTTTTTAGTGAAGATCGGTTGAGGGATAGGGGTAGTTTACCTGCAACGGTTTTTTTTTTAATCAAGGGTAATTGTTTTCTATGGCAAACGATAACAGCCGCAAATTCAAACAGAATCAACTACTCTTTTGCATACAGCACTGAATTGTAGAGTTCTCAAGACTTATTGTTTTTGGTGAAGATCGGTTAAGGGAAAGGGGTAGTTTACCTGCAACGTTTTATGTTTTAACAAGGGTATTTTATATGGCAAACGATAACAACCGCAAATTCAAACACAATAAAATGATTATTTGCATACAGCCCTAAATTGTAGAGTTCTCAAGACCTATTGATTTTGGTGAAGATCGGTTAAGGGAAAGGGGTAGTTTACCTCCAACGTTTTTTTTTAAACAAGTGTAATTTTTTACTTCCATGTTCCTTAATTTCTATGGCAAACGATAAGAGCCGCAAATTCAAACAGAATCAACTACTCTTTTGCATACAGCCCTGAATTATAGATTTCTCAAGACCTGTTGGTTTTGGTGAAGATCGGTTAAGGGGAAGGGGTAGTTTACCTGCAACTTTTTTTATCGGGGGTAATTTTACTTCCATGTTACTTAAGGAAATGGTGATGGCAAAAAAAAAACGTGTTTGAGATTATTGCAGATTCTGATTGTACTACACTCAAAACATGAAAAAAGTTGTCTTGATTGTTCATCTCTTCTTTCACAGCACTATCACTTTACTAAAAATGAACTTTATCTTGTGAATAACTTACTTTTTTCGTCGGACGCGTTTCGGCTTAAGTATCCGCCTTCTTCAGCTTTTTGGTCAGACTGCCATCATTTCGTAACGGTTTTTGTGTGGAAGGTGTAGTGGGGGTGGTGTGTGGAGGAAGGGGATTGGTGCAGGGATTCAACTTGATGTTTGTTTTTTGTAAAATTGTGTCAAAAACATCAAGTTGAATCCCTGCACCAATCCCCTTCCTCCACACACCACCCCCACTACACCTTCCACACAAAAACCGTTACGAAATGATGGCAGTCTGACCAAAAAGCTGAAGAAGGTGGATACTTAAGCCGAAACGCGTCCGACGAAAAAAGTAAGTTATTCACAAGATAAAGTTCATTTTTAGTAAAATGAAAAAAGTCATTTTTCGAAAAGTGTCTGTGTGTCTGTCTGTCTATAGATTTTTTTCTGTGGCAAACGATGACAGCCGCAAATTCAAACTGAATCAAATCATAATTTGCATACAGCCCTGATTTGTAGAGTACTCACGACCTATTGTTTTTAGTGAAGATCGGTTGAGGGATAGGGGTAGTTTACCTGCAACGGTTTTTTTTTTAATCAAGGGTAATTGTTTTCTATGGCAAACGATAACAGCCGCAAATTCAAACAGAATCAACTACTCTTTTGCATACAGCACTGAATTGTAGAGTTCTCAAGACTTATTGTTTTTGGTGAAGATCGGTTAAGGGAAAGGGGTAGTTTACCTGCAACGTTTTATGTTTTAACAAGGGTATTTTATATGGCAAACGATAACAACCGCAAATTCAAACACAATAAAATGATTATTTGCATACAGCCCTAAATTGTAGAGTTCTCAAGACCTATTGATTTTGGTGAAGATCGGTTAAGGGAAAGGGGTAGTTTACCTCCAACGTTTTTTTTTTAAACAAGTGTAATTTTTTACTTCCATGTTCCTTAATTTCTATGGCAAACGATAAGAGCCGCAAATTCAAACAGAATCAACTACTCTTTTGCATACAGCCCTGAATTATAGATTTCTCAAGACCTGTTGGTTTTGGTGAAGATCGGTTAAGGGGAAGGGGTAGTTTACCTGCAACTTTTTTTATCGGGGGTAATTTTACTTCCATGTTACTTAAGGAAATGGTGATGGCAAAAAAAAAACGTGTTTGAGATTATTGCAGATTCTGATTGTACTACACTCAAAACATGAAAAAAGTTGTCTTGATTGTTCATCTCTTCTTTCACAGCACTATCACTTTACTAAAAATGAACTTTATCTTGTGAATAACTTACTTTTTTCGTCGGACGCGTTTCGGCTTAAGTATCCGCCTTCTTCAGCTTTTTGGTCAGACTGCCATCATTTCGTAACGGTTTTTGTGTGGAAGGTGTAGTGGGGGTGGTGTGTGGAGGAAGGGGATTGGTGCAGGGATTCAACTTGATGTTTGTTTTTTGTAAAATTGTGTCAAAAACATCAAGTTGAATCCCTGCACCAATCCCCTTCCTCCACACACCACCCCCACTACACCTTCCACACAAAAACCGTTACGAAATGATGGCAGTCTGACCAAAAAGCTGAAGAAGGCGGATACTTAAGCCGAAACGCGTCCGACGAAAAAAGTAAGTTATTCACAAGATAAAGTTCATTTTTAGTAAAATGAAAAAAGTCATTTTTCGAAAAGTGTCTGTGTGTCTGTCTGTCTATAGATTTTTTTCTGTGGCAAACGATAACAGCCGCAAATTCAAACTGAATCAAATAATTTTTTGCATACAGCCCTGATTTGTAGAGTACTCACGGCCTATGGTTTTTGGTGACGATTGGTTGAGGGAAGGGGTAGTTTACCAGCAACAGTTTTTTTTAAATCAAGGGTAATTGTTTTCTATGGCATACGATAACAGCCGCAAATTCAAACAGAATCAACTACTCTTTTGCATACAGCCCTGAATTTTAGAGTTCTCAAGACCTATTGTTTTTGGTGAAGATCGGTTAAGGGAAAGGGGTAGTTTACCGGCAACGTTTTATGTTTTAACAAGGGTATTTTATATGGCAAACGATAACAGCCGCAAATTCAAACAGAATCAAATAATGTTTTGCATACACCCCTGAATTGTAAAGGTCGCAAGATCTGTTGTTTTTGGTGAAGATCGGTTAAGGGAGAGGGGTAGTTTACCGGCAACGTTTTATGTTTTAACAAGGGTAATTGTTTATATGACGAACAATAACTGTCGCACATTCAAACAGAATCAAATATTTTTTTGCAGGCATCCCTGAATTGTAGAGGACTGAAGGTCCATTGATTTTGGTGAAGATCGGTTAAGAGAAAGGGGTAGTTTACCTGCAACATTTTATGTTTTAACAAGAGTAAAGTACTTAATTTTGATAAATAATGTATCCTAATAATAAGCTCATAATAATCCACTGTAGAAACATAGATGAAATATCTATAAATGAAGAGGTTAGGTGAACGGGGTGGGGGTAATTTTCTATTAATGAAAATTATAGTTGATTGGGGAGGGGAGAATTTTTTATATGTGTACTACGTTATCGGCACCAAAGAAGTAGTTCTTTGTTAAAATTCCTTCCCGGGCTGTTTAGCCGTAGTCCAATGTTTTCTGCAAAACCAGACTTTTCGGCAGTCCATCGACTGCCATCATCAGTGAAAATCGAGTGCAAAAACGTCAGGTGGTATACGTTAGTGACCACAGTACCGTGGTTAAGGCTGGAGGAATAAGTAGAAAGAAGTAGTTTCTATGGTAATATTTCATTTCGAATATGATTTTAAATATAAATCTTAGAACATGGAAGTCATGTATGGTTCTCCATACCGATATTTAAGATGATCGTGGTGGTTGTGGTTGTGATGAACATGGCAAATGATTCCCTTTTCCAAAATGAATATATCTTTGCATTTTAGTTCATTCAGCCAATTTCATTTTGACTTTGGTTCTTGCGTTATAAGATAATGTACTTGTCATATCACATATAGTGCTCATCAAAATAATGAAGGTAATATCTAATGCAATATATTAAACAAGTTAAATGTATATTCAGCTCATATGAAGAAATATTATATTGTTAGTATTATGTAAAGTCCATAAATGCAGATCAATGATTGCAACTTATGCAGCAATAAGCATATGCTTTACCTATCAATAAACATCACCTTCATGACTTCATGTCCATGTGAAATAAGCACTGTTAGGTCAAACAGGACTCAAAATACTCCATATCAAGGGCCTACAAAGTGTCATGATTTGTGTACCAGAATAAAATTTTAGCTTTCATTTTACCAGATATATCTCTAAATAAAGTAAACAATCCAATGCTTAAAGCTTTTCTTGTGATGTACAAGAACTTAAAATCTCTGGCTAACTCTACTTTAAGAAGACACTGGCTTTCAAAATGTTATGAAGGAACATAAGAAAATACCAAAGCTATGTGTATGAAAATGAGAATAAATATTTAGGCACGCACTGTTAAAACAAGAAGGCTCTGACAGGAAGAGAAATGGGAAATGTATGCTTAAAATAAGAAAACAGTTTCTGAATTTTCATTTTTTTCCTGGATTGTAAAGAAATGTCAGCAGAAAATCATATTTCAGTTGCTAGGATCTTCAACGAAATTACGAATTTGCTGCATCATTAAATATGATAAACATTTTGCTTTTTCATACTGATGCAGCATCCTATACAGAAAGAGCAGCAGAGCTCTTTGTGTCAGCATAGTGTGTGAGATTATACGATCCTTGCACCCTAATGTGGACAGATTATTGTCAAATGGAAAGACAGGGTCTTTTAAATCCTCAATGAGAAATGACCTCTTCAAAAACAAAAATCCATTATCATCAACACCTATTGTCAATAAATGGGGATTTGTGGGGACATGGCTTTCCACCGAGCACATTATATAGAGAATTCTGAGTGTTAAATCAACTGTAGATGAACTGGACAAAGATGAAGCTCCATCAATAGAGATTCTCAAAATTCATCAAAAGGCAGTAGTGTAAAATAAATTTACTGGGATATATTTCTGCTAATGTGAATCTCTTGTGTCTCTAGAAAAACAACAAAACTCTTTACAAAACTGCTAAAGAAATATACTTTATTAATGCAAAATCAATTCTTTCACAATCTGAAAAATGGAAAACTTAAAATGTAAATTCAAATTTGTGTTTGAGAAACGCTAGACTTGAAATTATAAGGAAAAGTTGTCAAAGTTCTAGAATTTTATTACAAGTGCACATAATATTGCAAATTCTAGCAAGCAAATATTAAAAATGTAGGTGTAAGTAATGTGCCTCAAGTGTCAGACTGACTTCATGTATGTAGAAAGGTCATTTTTTCAGAATAAATTTTATTTGTTCCATGATAATCAGCAGATATCTGGGAGATGGATTTATTATGTGTGGCACCTCCCATAAATTTTCAACGTGGACAAGCCATGCTTGGTAGTATATTTTCTCTGTTACAATCTGTTTGGGTATGTAAAAAGAAAAGAAAATATTTTTTCATTTTTCATCATATAAAAACGAATATTTTCAATTTTGTAAAAAAAAAAAACCCAGGTTGTGTTGGGTTTTGTAAAAATGGAGGAACAAGCAGCACATGCAATTTCTATATAAGTTAAAGCACACAAACGTGGTGTGATAATGGCAACCCCTCTTCTATTTATAAGGGAAAGGGATGAGAGGAACTGTGAATTGCTACTGACACATTTAAACTGAAGAGGTGAAAGGGCTCTGAAAAGTGGAAATACAATGGGTAATTTTCAGATGCTACTCTTTTGATGGAGTGCTCCACAGTATAACCACTTATTATGGTACAGAAACTTTGTGATTCTGACACGAGTATGAATGAAACAGGAAGAAAGTGATGACAATTAGAAATGTCTATGCTAAGATATTCAATAAGGAGGTGTGAAGAAGTTCAGATATGGGTGTATGCACAATTTCATTTTGGAGGAGGTTCAACAAAAAAAAAATGTAGGTAATAAATGTTATGGTCACTCGTCTCGTAACAACACAATTAATTACTATTGCTTCCTACAAATGATGTATAAGCTTGACTTTAAAAGGATAGTAAAATGATATAATCACTTTTTTTAACAGTGAAACTCACATGAGTTCAGACAGATAAAGACTTTAGAATACTCTGACAACAGCTGCAGTTGACAGAAGATCCACTGCCGAAAACATTAAATCTAGAAGAGCATCAAAAATACAAGTTTTTATACGACATAAAAAGACTGCTAACTAGAAAGTATTGGAATCAAAATAAACAAAAAAATTGAAAAATTCATACAAGAATATTAAGGAAACCCAAGAAACAACTTCCTTATAAACTGACTAAGAGTTTGGTTATATGACATACAGGGTTTCTAAATGACGGATGACCAGCAGATGACTTCAGTATCAAACCATCACTGCCCGCCAATACCTGAATAGAGGTTGCAAGAAGAGTACAAGAATGGGTCATACAGTATTCAAGTAGTCTTAATTTTAGTATTCACATTTAATTTGTATGGTAACTATTTATTAGTTATTCCAATGGTTCTGTACAATTCTTCCCCAGACAGTTGTGTGATTTTGGCTTGCCACAGAATTGATTTTCTTTTTCCTTGGTTCCCTTTCTTCAAATAATTTTCTTTTTTTGAAGAAAAATCCTACTATGTATTTGCAGGATTCTGAAAACAATACCTTAAATTTTCTTTTAGGTCAATTTAGCCTCTGTTAAAATTTTTGTAAGATTTGAGTCTGCATCATCAGTCTTTCAATATTTTGTAATTTTTCAACTTCTTTGACTTTTATTTTATTTTTTTCCTTACTTGTTAATTATAATATCATCAGTCTTCATACAGATGATTCACTTGGCAGCTTTGGAATTGAAAGTTGAGAACTACTCTGGGCAAGCAATCTAAGATGTTTCTTTGCTCATACTGCATGATTATTGTCTTGATCCTCTTTTCTGTACATTGGCTTTTTGTTTCACACGTTCAGCTCCAGCAACCATTCTTTCATATTTCTTGTCAACTGCTGACTGTTGTGGTTGGTTAGTACGAGAACAATTGCCTGCTTGCTCCCTAATGGAGGCTAATATAATTTGGACCAGATGCCTCCTGGTCATTAGAATTACCTCAGTATTTCAATAGAATGAAATCTCATTTATTTTTCTAGTATGTGAAATGAGCTGTACAATGATGACAACCCCAACTATTTTCACATAAATATTACACACAATTATTCATATATAATTTAGTCAGCTAGTCATAAAGAACAAAATTTTATTTAAAAATCCAACTATACTACTGTAGCAGAAATAAGCATTTCTTAATTAGTGTTGTGAACAATCTGAAAACTTACTTGATGCTTTATAAATACGGCTTCATTACTTCAATTGCAGGTGTGCTATATGCCATCCTTTTGTTAATGTAATCCACAATTTGCCTAAAAACAAAATTATTTAAAGAAGGGGAACTATGGCAAAAGAAAGTCAGTACTCTCAAATCTCACTATTGATGGGAGCAAATCCTGGAGAGAGATGGCATTTGTCAAAAGATGAACTGTCACAACATAACACTAATATATACAATTTCTTATGAGATGTTCGAGAACAATTTCTTCCATATGATTATCTGGTCTCTACTCATGGACAGGTAAATCATTTTTATTAAATCAAGACAATAAGGGTAGATGATTATTGATAACCACTGATTCCCATCAATGTTGAGTAGAATAACACTGACACTAAGATATAAATAATATGAATATACTCTCACCTGTGTATGGCCAAGAAGCTTTTCTACTGTATGTGAAATGAAAACCACCTTGCCAGCTCCAGTCACAATAAGTAGAACCTGTTCCATGTCCTGAAAACATAAGATAGCATTACAAAAATGAATAATGGATCATCAAGTATTTGTAATGACTATACTCAATATATTCATTGAGTATATAGGACTGGGGAACAGACAACTGTGGACACAATCTGTTGTAGTTTAAACTTTTTTATAAACAAGAAATGGCAATGCCTATACACAGACAACAAATGATCTTTAAATTACATCTATAATGTTTATCCAAATATTCCAAATAAATTGTAGTTAAGATAAAAATAATTGAACCAGTTTAAACAGAAGTCTAAGATGCTGCAGTCCTTGCTAGTAGTATTTATAAACTACATAGATTTTTTTTAATGTTCAGGGCTCTGCCTTTAGCAAAAATGAAGTTTTCCATTCATAAAACTATCTTTCAAATTAAAAATACCATATGATGTTAAACATGTCTGAAAGAATACTAAAACAAAAATTGTAATAATTAGTTATAAAAATAATTTAAACTAACAAGCTCCTTGAGCTGAGAACTTTCTCACTGTTTTGAATAAAATACATTTATTAATAAGAAAATCTGTAATAGATGATGTTTAATTATAAAAAATCCCATTACTCTACTATAATTAATTAATTAAAATTATAAGTAAAATAGCAATTATAAAGCAGACATTAATACAATAAACATTAAACATTGCAAACTACATTTTTTAGTTAAATTTATAACCTTAATGCAAAAATGAAAAATAATTTAGCTCTTGCTTTCAAGTTTGTGTAGTACAAATATACATAACTGATAACAATATATAAAATCTTCTTGCAAACATAGCTTATACATTTTTTCAAGACTGTCTAAAATTTGCAAGAAGTGTTGAGAGATATTAATTTTGCAAAAATGATTAATATAATGAGTTTTTATTTTGAATAAAATTGCTCACAGTTACCCCACAAGAATTTTACAATTTTCTTAAGATTTTGACTTCCATTTCTGGCATGTAAAGTTAAAAAAAATTCAGATAAAATTGGGTTAAAATTCATTTAAGTTTGATGGATTTTGAGATTTTTCAAAATTTTGAAGCAGGTGACATCAAAGCATTAATTCATGAACAAAAGCAGATGCAAGAACATACTACCGCAGAATTGGGTCTCCTACGTGGTGACGTAGGTGAATTACGAGGTGACCTCAACAGTCAGATTACCAGAATATCTGACGTAGAAGAATCCATGTCAAATAAAATAGCTAAAGTAGAAAAATCTGTCTTGACTGTGGAAGAAGTTATGTCAACAAAAATATCTGCAGTAGAAAACTCAATGGCAAACATAAGAGAACAAATTAAAATTGAAGTTGAACAGTGCATGAAGATTCAACCAAAACAAATTTCTGAACAGACTGTACCAGTGATCAAGACAGAAAAATACACAGAAAATAAGTTAACAGAGAAAGTCACTTTGCCTGCAGTAGGGACAGTTCATGTCAAAGCTCCAACCTTTGACGGAAGCACTCACTGGGCAACGTACCTCCGCCAATTTGAAGCTGCTGCATGCGCAAATAATTGGACAGAAAAAGACAAGGCTGTTTCACTTGTTCTTGCATTAAAAGGACCCGCGGCAGAACTACTACAGAAAGTGCCACCTGACAGCCAGAACACCTATGCCGAGTTGATAAAAGCTCTGGAATTACGGTATGGTGATAAACATTTGCGAGATGTGTACTGCACCCAGTTGAGAGCAAGGCGACAGCATTCCGGGGAAAGTCTTCAAGAGTTTGAAGCAAGTATCGACAGACTAATTAGACTGGCCTATCCTGAAGTGCCAGAAGATTTTCGAATGCGTTTTGCGATGCAGACATTTACTGCCGGTGTCCGAGATAACGAACTACAGCAAGTGTTACGAATGGCAAGACACCAGAACAGTGCGGACGCCTTGGTACATGCTTTGCAATTTGAGGCCGCCAAATCAGCATCTGGTTGGACAAGTCATAAAGTGCGCGAGCTAAAAGATTGCGACGGCACAGACGATGAGGAAGAAGAACAAGGAACAGAGACTCGATGGTCGGCGCCACAGAATAAAATAAGAAAGGATGGAAGACCGAAGTGTTATCGATGTGGGAAACCTGGACATCTACAACGAGATTGTCGGGTTAGAATTCAGCAGCAGGAAACCGAGCAATAGTCGGTGCAACGGGGCGTGTGCTGACTAACTGGAGGAACGAAGCCCCTAGAGAATACGCAATTTCTACGCTTCAGAAAAACACCGGGAGCTTGGTAGTTACCGGATTTGTTCAAGAAAGGCCAACCTCGATTACAGTTGACACAGGCGCAACAGTTTCTATTGTGCGCCCCGACGTGGTGAAAGATCTCAAGCCAATCTGGTGCTCTTGCAGCTTGCGAACAGCTACTGGACAGCCTGTAAAAGTGTATGGAAAAGTGGAGATACACCTACGCCTCGGTAGACTTGAGTTTAATCATCAAGTACTTGTTGCAGACATTGTGGATGAAGCAATTCTTGGTGTGGACGTTATGAACGCATACGGATTTAGAGTCGACTTCAAAAACAATGTCTTGAGAATCGGAGGCGAAGAGGTAATGCTATCAACAATGACGACAGCAGAAAAATCGATGGACGTCATAAACCAAGTGGCCGTAACTGTTCCGCCAAACTCCGAAAAGATCATCATGGTTAGAACTGCGGTAGATACTAGGGGCAATCAGTGCTCTATATTCGAACCCCAGGTAGTCAGCACACCGGGCATACTAATTGCCAGAAGTTTAGTAAAACCTGACGAAACCGGAAATGTACCTATTAGAGTGGCGAATATTTTGGATCAAGCTATCACTTTACAAAGCAATACGCTCCTAGGCAAATTGACTCCTGTGGCCTGGGTAGCCGGAATAACGCAACGAAGACCCAGTTCTTCGGATACTTCTAAATTACCAGAGGAACTGCAAGAATTATTGAACAGATCTTTAACGACCTCTCAAGTGGTGAGGTAAAAGAACTCGAACAGTTTTTACACGAATTCAAAGATTGTTTTGCAGTTCGGGGACAGTCACTGGGAAGAACCTCTCTTGTGCAACATCGCATCAATACCGGGGACACAACACCGATACACCAACCTCCTCGAAGGCCTCCATTATCTAAACAAGAGATGTCTCGGTTAGTACAGGACATGTTGACAGAGGGAGTAATTGAACCTTCGTCAAGTGCTTGGTCTTCCCCTGTAGTGCTGGTAGCGAAGAAGGATGGTGGATTGCGTTTCTGCGTAGACTACCGGAGGTTAAATGACGTTACAAAGAAAGACTGCTATCCATTACCTCGCGTTGACGATACACTCGACACGTCCGGAGCACAGTGGTTTTCCACATTGGACCTGAAGAGTGGATATTGGGAAGTGGGTCTTCATCAAGAAGACAAGGAAAAGACCGCTTTCTCGACCCCAAGTGGCTTATTCCAATTTAATGTCATGCCATTTGGACTCTGTAATGCACCGGCAACATTTGAGAGATTGATGGACCTGATACTCCGAGGCCTGACGTGGAAAACTTGCCTTGTTTACTTAGACGATGTCATAGTGATCGGGAAGACTTTCGAAGATCATTTGGAAAACCTTAAGGAAGTTCTAACTAGAATTCACGGTGCACAACTGAAGCTGAGCCCGAAGAAGTGTTCTCTATTCCAGAAGGAAGTACAGTATTTGGGCCATCTGGTTTCGGCAGCGGGCGTTAGCATGGATCCTAATAAAGTAGACACCGTAAGAGACTGGCCAGTTCCGAAGAATAAACACGAAGTTCGGAGTTTCCTGGGGTTATGCTCATATTACCGACGTTTTGTGAAAGGCTTTGCTACTATTGCTAAACCACTACATGAGCTAACGGAAAATAAACGAAACTTCCAATGGTCGAGAGAGTGAGAACAAGCATTTAGAACGTTGAAGATTGCATTATGTTCGCAGCCAATTCTCGCTTTTCCAGCTTCCGAAGGGAAGTACATCATAGACACAGACGCAAGCAATACTGGTCTAGGAGCAGTTTTGTCTCAAGTGCAGAACGGTGAAGAACGAGTAATAGCGTATTACAGCAAGACTCTTTCTAAACCAGAGAGAAATTATTGTGTTACAAGAAGAGAGTTGTTGGCAACTGTCAGAGCTTTGGAGCACTTCCATAAATACCTCTATGGGAGAGAGTTTTCACTACGTACCGACCATGCTGCACTTGCATGGCTCTTGAGATTTAAAAATCCGGAAGGACAGTTGGCAAGGTGGCCCGAACGTCTGCAAGAGTACAACTTCAAGGTACAACATCGGCGGGGGCGCCTGCACGGTAATGCAGATGGCTTATCACGAAGACCATGCCCGGAAGACTGCCGACATTGCCACAGAAAGGAAGAACAAAACTCAAGCGAACATGTTCAAGCCATCACTGTAGATTTCCTGGCTGATGGCTGGACAACACAAGACTGTCGACAAGAACAGATGACTGATGAAGACATTGGACCGATCTTGACAACAAAAGAGGAAGGTCGCCGCCCGGATTGGCAAGATATCTGCCATGGTTCCGAAGTGCTGAAGGGCTACTGGGCACAATGGGAATCTCTCACCTTAGAAAAGGGCTTGGGAAAGTGCAGATGGACGAGACGTGGTCATGCAGTTGATAGTTCCCCGAAGTAAAGTGCAGTCTGTTTTGAAGGAGATGCATGATGGAACATCTGGAGGCCATCTTGGCGTTAACAATACCCTTGACAAAATACGGAAGCAATTCTATTGGCTTCATCTTCGCCACGACGTAGAGGAATGAGTTCGGACGTGTGAAATATGTGCTGCAAGCAAGGGTCCACAAACCAGAAGCAGGGGAAAAATGAGACAGTATAACGTTGGACAACCTTTCGAGAGAATTGCCATAGACATTGCTGGACCATTCCCAGTTACTGACGATGGAAACCGGTACATCATGGTTGTAGGTGACTACTTTACTAAGTGGGTGGAAGCCTACGCAATTCCAAATCAGGAGGTTACCACTGTGGCAAAGCAGTTAGTTCACAACTTCTGTTGCCGTTATGGAGCCCCTATGGAAATCCATACGGATCAAGGGAGAAATTTCGAATCAGGAGTGTTTAAAGAATTATGCCGTCTACTTGGAATTCAAAAGACCAGGACAACGCCTCTGCATCCTCAGTCGGACGGGATGGTTGAGAGATTCAACAGGACACTTGAGCAGCATCTTTGGAAAGTTGTTGACGAGAACCAAACAGACTGGGACCAACGTATACCACTATTCCTTATGGCGTATAGGTCATCAGTACGTGACACAACCGGCATGACTCCAGCAAAATTGGTGTTTGGGCGGGAGATTCGTCTTCCTGGGGACTTGATGTTTGGATCACCTGAGACTCAGTCCCAAGAGCCAAAGAACTATTCCTCGCAATTAGAAAACCAACTGCGAGAAATGAATCGTTTGGTAAGAGGACGGCTGAAGATTGCCAGTGATAAAATGAAAACTCGGTATGACATTCGCAGCAATAGTGTGGGTTTCCAAGAAGGAGATCAGATCTGGTTGTTCAATCCAAAGCGCCGTCGTGGTCGCTCACCTAAGCTTCAGTCTAACTGGGAAGGACCCTACACTGTGAAAAAAAGAATTAACGATGTTGTTCATCGGATTCAACAGGAAGAACAGCGAAAGTTCAAGGTTGTCCACCTAGATCGCCTGGCTAAGTACAAATTTAAGAGACGCTTTGCCAGTTCGGGACGAACAGGCTTAAGGAGGGGGCAGTGCTACGACAGCACAGAACAATCTACGCGTTTATCGAATGTGCCAGAAAGATCTCGACGTAAGCGTGTGGTGTACGTGCTACTAGACGCATTTTGCGAGAATCGTCTCGACTGTGCCGGGCTTCGCTCGGTCGCTCGGACTGTGTCAAGGCCGTAGTAATTACGTAATTCACAAGAGATAAGACGCAGTTTGGAAGCTTCTGGTGTATGAGCGTGACTATAAATACATCGCATAGCAGACTTAGCTTTCAGTTCAATGCAAGATTTTTGACTGTGCGGTTCGAGAGTATTAGTGCGATATATTTACAGAGCGGTTCGAGTTATTACGGTGTACGTTCAAGTAGTTATTAGTGAAGTGTTGCGTTTTGTATTCGGACGGTATAATTGTAATACAGTTGAGTTTTAATATTAGTGGACATTTTATTGCGTATGAACAATTTTCATTTGATTTGTTGTAGACACTGTGTTGTTAATTACGAACTGTTTTACTATAACAATTAAAGGTGTGCTTAGTGACTTGATTGGTGTCTTGTAATTATTTTGTTTCCACTGTACCTACGACGATCGAGTAGACCGTCGTAACAATATTATTTGTAAAAAAAATTGATGGGAACTCTCCACCATACCCCCTTGCAACCACTCTCTCTCTCTCTCTCTCTCTCTCTCTCTCTCTCTCTCAACCCCCCCCCCCAAGCAGGGCCAAACAGCCACCCTTATCAAACATATCTAATTTTTAGCATAATTTTCTAAATTTAGCACTTCCAGGCTCAAATTATTGGCTACACAGAAAGCTTTGTTTGACATTTTGTTATAAGTATCATGGTAAATATACTCAAATGTGATGTTCTCCATTATATTTGAAAAAGAAACACTACTTTTTCCTCTTCCGAGCTGCACTGCAAATATTTATTATATTTTAATGTACAAGGTCTGTCTGAAAAGTATCCACCTATTTTAATATCTTGGTAACATAACGATTTGAACTTCATTAAACTGTGTAGCCAATCGAAGAGACCTTATCATACATGCTTGAATAGTTTGGCTCCTATTAGACCACTTATTTGGCAAAGGAGATGCGATTGGGTTTTCTGTGATCACTGTATTCACAATGACTCAAAAAGTAGATCAAGAAATCTACATCAAGTTGTGCTTTAAAGTCCTTAGACACCGTTCAGATAATTAACACGGCTTCCAAGGAGGATTCCATGAGTGATGGTCAAAATAAAGTTTAGTATAGATGATGTCACGATGGCTGGGAATCCGTAGGTACCAATCCACAAGGTCATACTGACTGTTTTTCCAACCATGAAGGTGTGGTCCATCATGAGCATTTTTCTCCAGGTCAGGCAATAACTAAAGGGTACTACATAGAAATTCTTTGCAGAATACAAGAAGAGAAAATGGAAGCTTTGGACAATGCTACGTTTCTCACACTATAAGGAATGTACACCTCCAAGCACCTCTGAGTGCACTGCTTGTCAAAGTACTTTCATCACCGACACACTGTACCTACATACCTACCTAAGACCTCTACAGTTTTGACAAGTGGCATGCACTGTCTGGTTCAGCAGTGGTACCACCAGCCAATACCAACCATTCGTTTGATGTCTCATAAAGAATCAAGTTACTGGGTTTCCTTTCAAAACATTAGGCAACTCTCAACCAGTAGCAGGCCATGATGGGGGACAGTGGGGTGGTCCACCCCAGGTACTATAGTAAAACCACAGACATAAGAGCCTGCGCGGAACCAAGTGTTCTGAGCATCGTACTTGGTGCATAACACTGTACAGTGGAGGGGTACCCCTCCACAGCAGTGTGTGACTGAATGTAATGTGAGTGAGTGAGTCTACAACTGTCAGTCAGGTGGTGGGGGAGTGAGTGTTTGAACGGACGGAGGGGAAGATGCGCGAAGCTTTCTGACCAAAGGTTCTTATGTGCATGGTCTGTCTATAGCAAGGAAGTATCATTCTATATTATTGAGAGTTTCAATACTAGTTGAGGTTACGATTTTTAGCCACAGTAGCTGAAATGTCTAAGTATAGAGTGTACAATTTAGCCTTTATTATAACCCGTTTGGGAGCCTGAAACCCATGACGAAAAGAGCACAGAGGATGAAATAACACCTTCCCATTTCCCTTGTCTAACAATGAGTGATAAAGAGAATAAAGGCCACACTTTCCTTATACATTTTTGTTGTCTCCTCTAACACTCACACATTAAGCTAAACATTAACTGTGCAAGCATTATTAAACAAGGATAAGAAGGGGCCTTTATAGTAACACTTTCTATTTGCTGTGATCGAAAGTAGTTTGAAAATTGTGAAGTATGTTAGTATATTTAGTAAAATACTTCTGTATTTTTACCTTCACCCTTATGTAGCAATTAAATGTAAGAATTTCATATTAATTTTTTGTCGACTGCTAATAAAAAAAAAACTAATGTTCTTACAGGCGTATTTAGTTAAAACTTGTAAAGAGGCATAACTATTTACAAAGCAGGCACATTAATCGGGTATTGCAATATAAATAATATTGGGATAGGGATTTATATGTCATTTATAATTTGCTGAACTCTTGTGTGCTGTGTTAGCCAACATGTTAAATATATTTATTATTACAGACAAATAAAATAAAAATAAGCATTACTTGTTTTGTTATGCAATCAGGTTCACCTTTATTACGAGGAATTTGTTTTTTCTTTGTAATTTATGGTACAGTCTGTCGTAGTCATTAGGTTAGTTCATATCATGACTCAGGTGTTTTTGTTATATGTTTATAATTTATTCATTATAGGACTATTACACATTTATACTGATTAACTTTGTTCAGAGCTGCTGGGTTTTTAATAAGCAGCGTGATAGTACAATTCTTTTTTTTATGCTCTGTATAAACAAAAACACTATTTTATGTTCCAGAAACACCAGAATGTAGTGCAATCAACCTAGTGGGTTCCAACAATCGAAAATAAAGCAAAAGTATGGGAAAGTCAGGAATGTGCATCAATTTTAAAATCTGGGACTCCTTCAGCTTCAAGTGCAACATACCATGAAACATTTTGTGAAGTCAGCTGAGACACTGAAGCACTTGGAGAAACTGCTGATCCTAGAGGATCAGCTCATGTCTTCCACTTGTAATTTTTTTTTAGTTGTATTTCTTTGTTGAGTCAAGGTTTGAACAAAGTCTACTCAACACAAAGTACTTACAAATAACTGGAATCAGCACCAGCTTTGAAAAATATACTATTACATTAATTTACAACATCTTACAAGTGGAATTATGACAACAGCATGGTAAATGCCATCCCATATGCTACTGTAATACATGGAGAATTGCACATTTTTATTTCTACAGGGAGAACAGGGCAAATGAAGTTCAAGAAAATGATGCAGGAAAGGAGCCAAGGATGCTGAGCTCATACTATCACAGGAGTTGAAACTGGCCATGTTTGAGTGTCTATACATTCCAAGGTAATGGAACATGTTACATCAAAGTTTGCTATTGTTCATCCAAACAATTGTTAATGACTGTTTTGAATCTTGCCTTAAATTCTATGAATCTCTGAAGAAGATATAATTATATATAAAGAACAAAGACTTGTTTTGGAACACATCGTAATGAAGTAATATGTGCAGCTCATTTCTAGGAATTTGCTCTCTTTACTTCATCTCTTTTGTAACAATATAATAGATTTTATTAATTTTATTATATAGATGGTCTCACTACACACTTGAATTTATGAAGCCTCCCCCCCCCCAAAGTTAGCCCCCAAGTTACGTCCATGGTCACTTGTGTCATGTGAATGAAGACTTTTAAAAATCTAAAATTAATAAAATCTTCCTCCATCCCCCCATGAGCCCCTTAAGACTCTCAAATCTGGCTATTCTTTCTATTGGACTTGACAATATTCTCTGGCAGATATTGGGCTTGACCAAGATGCTGCTCAAAGTCACCACCATAGAGCAATGTGACAGATCACCTCTATCAATGGAAGCAGCTGGATGAAAAATGAAAATGAATCTACCCAGAAAATTTTACGTAAAGTGAACATATAAACAGAAGAATAACCATCAAAGGTAAGCAGAACATAGACAATTGATTAAAAAAAAAGAGTACAGTTCAAACTGTATGAGAATACAGTTTGCAACTACCTTCTGGAAACAGTATATAGTGAAGCTACATGAAGTGATAGTAATTCTAAGTTGCACATTACAGAATATTATTCTGTTTCATATTATAAAATCTGAACACAATATGTAGCATAGGTTGCCCATGTGACGTAGTATGAGTGTGAAAAGTCCTCACAATTGTTCAGTGTTAAAGTGGGCCATAAATCATCCCAAAGAACTATAATTATCCCAGTCAGCAAACTAAGTACGTACAAAAACATATGAGGGTGGTATGAAATACCCATGTTAGGAAAGAAAACACAATTTTTTTTTTAATTTTTCATTTATTTCTCAACAGTCTCCTTTCATCTCGATACACTTAGTCCAGCGATATTCCAACTTTTTTAAGCCTTCCAAAAAATATGATTTGTTGAAGTCTGCAAAATAGGCCTCTGTTTCTGCGGTTCATTTGATGTAAACTGTTTTTCACCAAGCCATTTTTTTCATGTTTGGAAACAAAAAGAAATTGCAGGGGTCCAAATCTGGAGAATACGGTGGATGAGGCAACAATTCATAGCGTAATTCAACCAGTTTTGCTGTGGCGATTGCGGACGAGTAAGCTGGTCCGTTGTCATGGTGGAAGAGCACTTTTTTCTTCACTAAATGGGGCCGTCTTCTCTTCAGTTCAGTTCTTCCCAATAAATCAGCATAGTACTGTCCTGTGATTGTCCTTCCCTTCTCCAAATAATCAATGAAGATTGTACCTTGCGAATCCCAAGAAATGACGGCCATGACCTTTCCAGCTGATGGAATCGTCCTCGCCTTCTTTGGTGCACGTTCGCCAGGAAAACCCATTGTGCTGACTGAACTTTCATTTCCGGTGTGTAGTGATGAAGCCACGTCTCATCAACGGTTACATAACGCCACAGAAACTTACCTGGATTACGCTTAAACATGGCCAAACATTACTTTGAAGTTGTCATGCGATTTCGTTTTTGGTCAACCATCAGCAAACGCGGCATCCATCTTGCCAATAACTTTCTCATGCCCAATTTTTTGTGAAGGATATTTTGTGTTCAGTTGAGATGTTTACACTAGCAGCAATCTGATCTTCACCCGGTGGTCTGCTAACACGATATCATGAATTTTGTTGACCATATCCTCCATAGTCACCTCAATTGGACGGCCTGGGCGCTCTTCATTAAAGACGGATTTTCGGCCACGCTTGAATTCAAGAAGCAATATCTGATTGTAGTCATCGAAGGTGCATAATCGTTATAAATTGCAGTCAACTTATCTTTGATTTCCTCACACATTTTTCCATCAAAAAAAGGAAATTGAATCACTGACCGATATTGCTCTTTTTCCATGGCTGCAAAAATACACAAACGTGCCACTTTCAACAGCTTAAAAAGAAAACTACTCAATACACCTGTTTGCAATTATAAAATGTGTCGTTTGCATTGTTGTACTAACAGTTGGTAATGCAGATTTGAGTCACTGGCGCCCTCAGTCGTCAAATACAGGTTCTTATCATACCACCCTCATAGCTCTACATCTACTACTAGTAAAAAGATGTCTTCTTAATTCTATTATTAGAACAGGTCAACTTTAGGAAATCCAGAGATTTTCATATTAAAACAGTTTTCCCAATGCAGTTTAATTTGGAGATACATTAAGTATTTATTAACTACCAAAAGCCACTTGATGTATAGTAGTCAAGCACATTCTCCAGAATGCTGAAAAGAAAGGAAGCCATAAAGCATAAATTTCACTGAAGATCTCTGTGTGACAAAGACAGTTATATATAACAAAAAGAAAACAACCCAAGACCAGAATAAACCTAAAGGTAAGATATGGGAGAGTCTTTCAGACAACAGAAATGAAATTCCCTCAAGCAGTACAAGGCTAGGACAGAGTATACTATTCAACAATTGCACATGAACAGCACTAAAAGCTTAAGGGCTTTTAATTACATATCTTTAGACAGATAGAGAGATAATGATCCATTGGAGAAGAGAGGATTTTATTGCAAAAAGCAACAATAGTGAAATTTTAGAAACAGAACTATGACATAACCTGAAAACACTGAAGTCAAAATAACATTCACTCAAAAATTTGAATTTTATATTCATTACACACACACCTCAGATAAAAGCTTTTAAGTTTTAAATAAATATATTTTAAATATAGTATATGCATATGATTCTTATATTTATAGTATATGCATATGATTCTTATATTTATAAAGAGCCTTATAATAAAACACTGTTGTAGTCATTTTCTCAAAACTTGTCAGTGGTATGTAAGCTTTAGCCCTTACAAGAAACAGTTTTTGAGATCAATGCACAGAGAATTGTATTCAATAACCTCTGTTATTCTAGTAATGTGTATGTTTAAGTGTTGATTTCGCTTTGATCAGATCAGGATTTTAAGCAAAGCCATTGAGTTAGTCACATTGACAAAGGGAAGAGACAAGGTTGGGTTAAACCACCAATATAATGGGCATGGGAATTCTGGATATTACAGGTAATACTTGCAACACTCTGCTACTGAAATTGAATATTATAATATTACAGTTTACTTGTACTAAAGACTAGGTTCTCATATTGTATTAATATCATCCTGTATTTAAATTATTCCTGGGCTGTAGGATGATGTCGTTTGTGCTCTAAGGTCGACTCAAACCTGTGTAAATTACCTGAATGCCTTGGGTAGTTTACAGGTTACCACAATCATTATGCTGGGTTACACTACCTTCCTATGCAATACAGTTCAAGGTAGGCAACTTACCCTGCTCTCTTACACCCTTTCAATAGCAGAGAAGGAATCTACTCTAATCCTTTTACTTTACAATGTACATTGATAATGAAATTTCTATTTTGTGTAGATGTTTGAAACTACAACCTACATAAACTTAAATAAACCTCAGAAATTAAATGTATCACCATAATTGCACATCATTATATGCCTATATATCTGCATTTCCTGGCTTCTTATAAGGACATGGAGTTTGTAATACAACTGTTACACCCACTTCTAAAAAATAAAAATGTATATCTATAAAGTTGAGTACATAAAAGTGACTTAAAGTAACTAGTTCAAAACTGAAGTGTAAAAAAAAGCTATATATAATTTACAAATGTACAAATTTTGTCATATTTTTTTTTCTTAAAAATCAGGAGTGTTAATATAATATATTATTGTTAACCATATTATCTAGAGGCCACCTAAGTACTATTGATAATACAAAACAATTTAATCGATCTTAAAAATATATTTTTTTTTTTTTAACTGAACGCTGAAGACAAGTTAAACATACAGTTGAAGAAAATTATTTACAAGTTTTATGATAATTACCATATTATTATAATTATACTAATTATTATTAGCATTCTTTAAGTGAATGAAGAAAATTTCAGTACTGTACTGATCTTTTACAATCACATAACTGAAAAATGGTAACGTGACTTTAGCTTGGACGTGTAGCTTTGAAGTATGTGTATTATTTGAAGAATTTTGAGAAGCAATTTGAATTAAGTTACAGAGTATATTACTTATTTATTAAGATGGGGGGAATTTTTGTAAGAGCTGTCAACTATGGGCCTGAAAAGTATACTGTGTCTTTTAAGTCTTTTAAAATTTATGTAGGAGAAATGCTAACATAAGTGTAAGATTACATCCATAAAGGCAAATAAAATACAATGGTTACTAACATGACGATTTACTTCTTATACTTGCATAAAAACAGAATGGATTGAATGTGCACAACAAAAATTAAATTTAATAAATTAATGACTTTGTATGGAATATTAATACTATATGTCTAAGGATTTACTTATTATTTCCGTAAATATACATCAAGACAGAAAACATCAATAGAAATAACAGAAATCCTTTTAAAACAGAAATACATCAAGGATCTACATTAAGAAATTAAGGAAGAATTGTTCACAGTGCACCATTTAAATTAATGCAACCAATATCTTTCAATGTTAGTAGTTTCCACTGCTTCTGTTGTTATCCCATTACCGTTTCTCTTTTTTTTAGCTGTCTGTCAATTTAGTTTTCTTTGTTCAAGGTCAAATCTTGATTAAATTCTGATCAAACCAGTAATACTAAATGATTTTAAGAACCATCCTTATTATTAGTATATTTTCGTATTACTAACTATTACTATCTTTGTTATTATTATCTTTTCCTTACTAAAATTTTTATATTTACACTGCAGCTTTTTGTATAAAATAAACAAATAAACATTGAAAGTGCCTGTTGAGTTCCTAGCAATTTTATATTCTTACTTCATCTTTAGATGAAAATTAGTTATCATAAATTGCTTCTAGTTAGGCTGTAGGCCTTTCCTTCTGTACCATTCCTATTACAACCTACAGTACAATATGATACGTGAATGGAAGCTTTTTTGATTGAGCACTCTCTCTCACTTTGTGTGTGTGTGTGTGTGTGTGTGTGTGTGTGTGTGTGTGTGTGTGTGTGTGTGTGTGTGTGTGTGTGTGTGTGTGTGTGTGAGAGAGAGAGAGCCTGTGCTTATATATAGGGCAGTAGCACATGCAATATAAATAGATTATATAAATATAAGTATAATAGTTTTATTGCATAATAAATAATACAGACACATCGATATGGATAATTACAATAATTGCAACTTTTTAAAAATACGAATAATAGTGTCTGTAACAATACAAATAGGCCTACTGTATGAATGAATACCCATCGGCTATACAGACTGTTAGATTAACAGCAGACACAATAATTATTCACACAAACGCGCGCGCAAAAGAGTTTAACGCGTAACGTTTTTTACGATATGCGTTTTTAACGATTTTTTTTTATCGTGTAAGGTTTGCGAAATTATTTTGACATTCTGAAGTACTAGAAATATATGTCTTCGGTCAAAGATTTTCACAGCGTTATCAACAAACAATTATTAAAATTAAAACAATTTTAGTATTACTTCCGAAAATTTTATTCAACAAAGAGATAGTATTGCGAGTTCCAGCACGCTGTTTTTACTGCAACAGAGTTCTGGGTACTGGCGGCCCACGTGAGAATACGATATCCGCATTGGTAAACTGCCAACAACGTAAAATGCACACTTCAACACCGTCCGTGTTTATTCCAAGCGCCTAATTTTTGTGTAACCGTTTGCAATACGCGCACGTGCGTTTATTAATAAAAGTAAATAAAAGCATACGAATAATTAAAAGGGCCAAAAACGTTCCGACATTAACAGCCGGAATAAAATTAAAATTTATATTATATAATTTTATTTAAACTTTTAACTTTCATCTCGGTAGCAATCTGAGAGTGAACACTACAGAAACATACGGTTCCCGACTGAAATTTCGTAATTGCTTATTGTAATAATAGTTATGTACTGTATGGTTTCGTGAACGCAGAACTCTACCAGAATGAGTTAAACTGACTTCGAATTTATAGTCCTCGTAAATTACACTGTTTAAAGAGCTTTGCATACCACAACAAATTATAAATTACTCTTGTACAGTAATGAATCTAGAATTTGGACTGGGGGGGGGGGTCCGGTCAAGTCAGCTTCATACAAAAGAAAAAACAGGTTAAGATTAATCAATATTACAATCTTTAAAGTGGCTGAAAAAAGTGTAATAACATACTTAAATCAGTCCCATTAAAGTAATGACACAAAAAAAATAAGCGCTGTTGAAACATTGTTTACAAGATACTTATTGTCTAAATTG
Source organism: Magicicada septendecula (assembly GCA_034769895.1). Lineage (NCBI taxonomy): Eukaryota > Metazoa > Arthropoda > Insecta > Hemiptera > Cicadidae > Magicicada > Magicicada septendecula. Next base: position 456,965,370 of record CM068367.1, read on the forward strand.
ATTTTCCTACATTTCATATTTCAAACGTACACGCAAATGTTGTGTAATAAACTTGTTTGTAGATCTATTTTTAAAAAAGGGTTACTATCATATTAGGGTGCACAGCTGAGAAATGAATAAAACAGTTTAAAAATTAAGAATGAGTTAATTAATAAGAGATTAACACAAAATTTCTTGTCAACTTTCGACCCTCTGAGGGGGGGTCCCTCCCACCTCGAAAATACGTTTCTGCTTGTATAACAGTGGACTCTGGTTAATTACAATTCTTCTCACGCCACTCGGCACTATAATAAAATTAAGCAAAGCGTAAAAGAATTATTTGTGAATTATTAGTTACGAAACATTTTTATTTTAACTATGGCCTTTACTTTCTCTCAAAATCACTGAATTATGTTACCGCTTCTGCTGAAAACCAATCATACTCTCGTCCTTGACTAGTTCATAGTATAATCTACAGTAGCAAAAACCAAATTTATTTTACATTCAAATGTCAGCTGTTACAAGAACTGGGAATAAACTGCGCTATTCTGTAAATATGCCTCTCGTTTTCAATGTAAAATATAAATAAAAACCGAAAGTACAATATGATAGAGAAAAAGGTAAGACACTACTTTCCGTTAATTTCCATGAAGCTGATGAAATAACATTTTCGTCTTCTTTTACTCGAATTTTGATACAAAACGGTACACCCACATCTGCGACCAGTGGCGGCGCTAACGAAACAGGGGCCCCCCCCGCGAAACTAATTAGGGGGCCCTATAAAAATGATTAAATTTTGTATACGTAATAGGGGAAAACACTCAAATGAGTTTCTATTTACGTGTGTTTCACAACAATGGTTTGTGAATACTTTCTCGTCTATCACAAAGCGTTTGCAATTTGCAAAGGATGTTTTACACGTATACAAACTCTTAAAATTCATTGTTGCTAAATAGACAAAGTTCTATACAAACTATAAAAAAAAATAAAAAGAATAATTTATTTTTACGTCAAAGATCTAAATTCAGACTATGAAATAGTACCGCACACAGAGTGTTAAAAATTTATTATTTAAAAACGAATATCAAAGTAACATTCTAGCTTTTTTCAAACATTTAAATTAGTTTGTAACTGAATTTGTGAAATTCTTGAATATACTCTATACACGTTCTCCTTAAGTCTAATCCAATTCAATAACACTCGAACTCAAGTAATGTACAATATTTACAGATGAGGATCAACCAAAGTTCACTGTTTTCCTAAGCCTAGTCTTCTTTTTTTAATAGCTAAGAACTTTTCAACCACTTCGTTGATATTAGTTTTCTGTGTCTCTTCATGCTCAATGCTTAACAGTGCCAAGTCACTTAACCGAGTTTGGGCCATGGCACTTCTTAAGTATGACTTAATTAATTTAAGTTTTGAGAAGCTTCTTTCCGCTGTAGCTGTTGTGACAGGTATGGTTAAATAAAGCTGCAAAGCTGTAGTTAAGTCTGGGAGGCAGCTCATAAGGCAGCTGTTTTCTTCAACCAGTAAATTCATCATTTCTCGAATGCTTTTCTTGTGTACAATTTCTTTGGCCATCAGAGCTTTGAAGGATATTACTTGGTCAGGCAGGATACACATTTACCAGAGCCTTACTTTTCTCCACTATTGTCTCTTGTGAGAAGTTTACTAAATTCTGAGGCGTCAGGAATGAAAACCTATCATCAATGCAACGCAATCCTTCGAATCTCATTTGTAGCTGAGCTATTACAATATCTAGTGTTGCATTGAAAACTTTTACTTCAAATGATTTCACTGGGCCGTCAATTCTATGGTCAACTGATAATTCAACAAAGAAGCGTTTTACAACTCGCTTACGCTTATTTTTCATGTTACAAGTTATGTCCCATGACTGGGCCAACTGTTTAGCACCAGCAAGAAAGCCGGCAAAGTCCTTTCTCAAAACTTTAACTCATCACAAGCGCGGCTTAGAAACTGCCACGCTCTGCCTAGGTCAACAGTTGGCCTCTGTAGTGCTTTCGAAGTTATATTTACATTCTCTAAAATCTTAGTTTCAAGGCAGAGCACAAGAATAAATTCAAAGTTTTCCAGGTGGTTTCTTCCAGGCTAATCCTTCTTCTGCCTCGGTTTTTTTTTAGCTGTATAGAATAATTTCTGTCAAACACTTAATCACAATTTTGAAATCATTTCTTAAAGCTAACAGACAGTCATGTCTAGAAGACCACCTTGTTGGACATAGCTTTTTTAAAGTTAGATTTTTGGCAGAGCTGTCTTCTTTAACGCCAGTGTTAAGTTCTTGCCATCTATGTAAGCTTTCACTGAAAAACACATAAGTTTTCTGTACTATGTCATAAAATTGTCTTATTTCAGAAATATTTGATACTGAATCATTGATCACCAAGTTCAGGTTATGTGCAGCACAGTGTACGTAATCCGCGTTTGGGACTATATCCATAATTCTTTTCTGTAACCCAGAGTATTTCCCGCTCATTGTTGCTGCACCGTCATAACCTTGACCTCTACACTTACTAATGTCAATTTCGTTTGTTTTCAAAAAGGCTAAAATCTTACTTGAAACCCCTCACTGTTGGGATCCTTTATTTCTTGAAATCCCAAAACGGACTCACTAATCACAGTTTTATAATTGCCAGGAGATTCTTCTACTATGTTAATGTATCTGATTACAACACTCATTTGGTCAATCTTAGAAATGTCTTGTCAACAATTATAGAAAAAAAAGGAGACGAGTGAATCTGTTTTAGTAAGGCAGTCAATACTGATTTTCCTAGCAAGTTAATGGTTTCATTTTGAATGTCATAGTGGAGGTATTTTGATCTGGTTTTTTCATTTTCTAAGTGTGCACTAAGGAGAGAATCGTAGCGAGAAATTAAAGATAGTATGTTCAAAAAATTTCCACTTTCAGGATTTATTTCATGTAATGATTCTCTATGGCCAAGAAACGGCAATGAACACAGTGCCACGGTTCGAATGACATCCACAATCTGTATGAAAATATCTTTCCATTTTTTCCGCTCATCGGAAATTTTATCAGCTACCGTTTTACTCTTTTTCCAAGTGGCATACGTGAGACAAGATTTTAAATGAGCATTGCTACTTTCATGAACTTTAATTTGTTTACTGAGACCTTTCCAATCTCTAATATCCCCTTCACGCCAGCTTTGGGCATCAGCACTTTGGCTGAAAAGCCAACATGGTAAACAATAGACTCCATCTAGATTACGAGAGTAACAAAGCCAAAACCTGTGAACAATTTGGCCTGCTGCAGTTTTGAAAGAATAATATGCTGTACTGAAAGACCGCTTAGAAACGGAATCCTTCGAGAAAGGACCCTTTGTTTGACAAAGTTCACTTAACGTTATTAACTTTTTCACCTCGTCTGTCATTGTAGCTTGATTTTTATAGAATGCAATATCTGTCTCAAAACTTTGGCAGTTTGGATCGGAAGGGCCTGCTAAACTAGTTTTATTTGCGTGATTACTTATAACTTCAGTTGGTTCAAACTGATTTTCTGGTCCAGGTATGTCTTCGGACTGGCGAACACATTCAATGCCTAGCAGTTGTTCTTCTTGTTCATGTTGCAGTTGCTTATTTGTTTCCGTAGTTGTATCACTTGTATCCGACGGACTAATGTTTAAATCAGGTTTATTGTCACTGTCACAATCAACTTCAAGTCCGATTTTTGTTTCTTTTTCATTACTTGCACTTGACCCGGGTTTGGGTTGTTCAACTTCACATTTTGATGATTTTTTTAAAAACTGGACGAGTTTTGAAAGTTTACTTTTAGATTCTTCTCGTTGTTTTTGCAGTTCTTTTCGTAGCACCACTTAAATATTCACGCTTACTTTCCATTTTATAAACTCTGTCTCTAACACTCTAACTCTACACAAAATACAAAAACTAAAATCAAATGTTAAGTCATTAAACTTAAACGGCACTAAATTACGAAATGAATGCAATACAGTACTATCGCGCAGGAGATGCGACGCACTACTGAGTACTGAACTACATTGTGTTGTTTGTTTACGTCTCCTCAGTGCCGAGTGACTCATCGCACGGACGTACGGGCACCACAAGAGATAAGATAAGCTTCGCTTACAAACTACAAACAGTAATGTCATTTCGGAAAACGTAGTTTTTTTGCATGTCTATACACTTAAATAAAACGTATATTTCGTATTTTAAATACAAATTTGCCGGTAGTCGGACCCCATTAAAACTTTTTTTCCTATTATAGCTCGTTTCATATTTTTTTCTAGGGGCCAGAGTGGCGGGGCCCCCCAGAGGGTCGGGGCCCCCCCACGCCGCGGGGTCTGCGGGGGCCTTATCGCCGCCACTGTCTGCGACACTTCATAATGTATAAATACACGCATATATTTTTTGTGTTTTACACAAAAACGTTTCTTCATTAAACAGATTTGTTCGATTTAACGCCGTTTCGGCTGTTAATTATATTATGACGTAATTATACAAAAAATTACTATCACGAGTTAGTGGAATTTTAGATGTTTAACATTTTATTAAAAGTGCTCTATCAGAACGCAATGTCTTCATCTTAGAAAACTAAGTTTTATGAACTCGCTAATTTATTTTGCAATATTTAGGTCACGTGTTTCTGTATCCGAACAAAATCAAATATGCAAAGTACTAATATTAATAAACGTGAAAATTTTCACAAAAAACTCGACAATAGACACTGTACGGTTTTGTCTTTATGTCGCGATTCTCTCGATCACATCAACTCTATAATAAAATGTAAAATACACAACCGTAGATGGCTTTCGAACGAAAACAATACTTAAGAGTTTACAATATAGGCCTATATTTAAATAAATAATTCGGCAGAATACGAACTACATGTCTCGTGTAATAAACTCATAAGATCCTGTTCATGTCGGCCCGCCACACAAATGCACTGCTTATCAGTTTGCAAATTATTCCAGTACCTGTCTGTAGCTGAAGAACAAATGGGTCTCATCCCATACCGTATTACAGGCTGCAAAACGGTACATATCAGTCCTAGTTATCCTCCCAAGAATTAATATACGCGTATATTCTTGCTTTTTTTTGTTCACCGTTTGTGGTTCTTTTTGCATAAAGTAGAGTAAGAAAAACACTTAATATGTATGAATAAAACAAAGCCATGGGTTAATAATACCGATTATAAATTTAAAATGCAAATTCTGTTAACGTTAAACTAACTGTATGCATGTTTAACATGACAACCAACCTTAACTTGTATTGATAGGAATGTACGGTTTAAGAAGATACAGAAAACTGATGTAGATTATATTATTTCTTAACACGTTTTTTAGAGCATCACGCTCCGGAACTGAAAGTCCACGCTTGTTTTGATTTCTTAAAACTGTTATTAATTCACACATTGTGTATAGTATCTTCAGTTGAAAAAAATGCTGCAAGTGACAAAATTCTCATTAGAACTGAACTACCACAGTGCTTGTCTTCAGCTTTATTGAATATACATGCACAGGTACACTCTGGCCTTAAAGTTCAATTTTCTAAAATATGTTCTTATTTTACCAATAACAGTAGCAAAAAGACTGTTAAGCTATGTCAGTTTTTGACTGACATTAGTTCAGTTCTAATGAGAATTTTGTCACTTGACAGATGTGTATAAACAACATTGTTTAAAGTTCAGTTGCAATTCTGTTTGGTATTGTAGAAATGCCTCCTCCGTGAAAGTTTAATTTAAAACCAGTACACTCAATTTATTGTAAGAAGTCACTTATGATCTAGCTTTAGATTTATGTGAACTGAAGTATGGTTTTTAAAGCATAAATTTGATCATTAAAATAATTGGTTAAGTGATAAGCTCCTCCTTATGATACCAGAATCTTTTGGCTGTTATGTGCTGTGTTTTCTGACTCAATTTCTTGTAAAATAGGTGTAGTGTACGTTACTATACGGAAGCATATTGAATACATTAATTCAGAAGAAAAGAGAGATGTTAATACAAGATGTGAAACTAAAATAGAGGTTTGATTAATTTTACATCACTGTAATTATAAAACATGAGATAACAGTTCTTTACATATTTCACAGTTTTCTCATCTCCAGCAAATTCCATATGACAATTTTTTTCCTTTCAACTGACCAAGCTGTTTATTCAATGTAGCAGTTTAAATGTCACTATTACAGGACATCTGGCCCTTTTCATGATATACTTCATTCATGAAAGTCTATCCACAGTTGCAAAATAGTCCAGAATTTGTTTAAGCATAACTGAATATAAACAAAATATTATACTAAGTTTAATATAATATTATAATGTTAGCTCATCATCATAATTCATATTACTCTTAAAAAATTTGTACTAACTTTGTCAAAAGAAAACAAGGAAACTAATATAACTGAAACTGACATAAACTACATAATAGTGGGGAAACGTCAATACTTTGTACTGAAGTTCCAAAGTGGAGATGACGGGTCATCAAAAGTGCTATGCTTGAATCAAATAGTAAACATATATCTACTTCACTTTTTCCTATTAATCAATGAAGTAGAGACAATTTACCTTGCAATCTCACCTTTCTTTTTAAGGGGGTTGTGTATAACTACGTCATATGCTGCACACAAACTGCTATGCACTATACTATACCATGCTGTTACCAAACTAGACAACTGCTAATTCCTGCTACTTACTGTGTAAACGTGTAACAGATTGGATTGTTATAATGTAGCTGACCTACGGGGTCAAATGTTGGACAAATCATTTTAAAAATGGTATTTGAATATATTGCTTCTACACATTATGAACAGAAATTAATCTTGTTTGGTCATTCCAGGGGTGTAGCCTGAAAATTATTGTCAGTACATGGTTTACATCTGCTGGGTTTTCCATCATAATTATGTTCCTTCCTTCATTCATGGTAAAGGTTATCATATTTTTGACACACACACACACACACACACACACACACACACACACACACCTGTAACAACTGACGTGTAATCTAGTATTGGTTCTCTTTATTTTGGAATACACAACCAGTACAACTACAACATTGTCAGCATTGTAGTTGTAACAAAGAAGAATGGAACTCTAGTGTACATGGTCAAAAGCTGTATTTAGTGTATGGGTCCTAGAATCATACAAATGCAAACTCCATATAGCTGATATCATAAGGTAACATAAGTCAACAACCAGAAACACAGAAATATTATGAATGCAAAACCTGAGGTAATAGTATATTGTTATAACTTTTTAACAGCTGTAATGGAGAGGAACAGTAAGTTGTGGACAAGAATAATAAGAAAGTCTTGTATAAGCAACACTATAAAAATTCACTAATGGTTTACTATACACATTCATAATTCTCTTATTATATTATTTCGAAGCTTCAAAAAAAAACACCCTTTTTATTTCATCTAATGTATAATATAAAACCTTTCAACCTTTCTAACTGTAAAAAACTTGATAAAAATTCTTTAGCATTATTCTTAAGTAAATTAAACATCCCAAAAGTAACCTTGTAATTCTGTAAAATATCTAAAATACTCTTCTCACCTATTATAATAAAATCTCTGAAAGTTTGGGTTCTTTCCTTTGTAATTCAAATTTACAACCATTTATAAAAGCTGGTCAATATTATTGATTTTCATTTCAAAATTCATAAATCTACTACATCCATAATAATCCAATAGTCCTTTCTTTTATGACTTCCTTTATATGTTACAAACTCTAAAGGCAGGTGAGACATCTTATAAGGCACAATAGTCTGAATGAATATGAAAAAGTAAGAAACATACATAAATTCATTCTTCCCTAAAAAGGGATGGAACTCGCACATGTTTGCTCTATTTTTTTCTATACTGTACATAAATCAGATCTATTTCTTGTAGTACCAGGCCAATCCCAAAATTTATACAACACACTGGACAATAATATTGTACAAAATAATAAATTTCATTTTATTTTTCAAACCCTCCAGCCTTAGTACAATATTTAAATTATCATATCAAGTCATAAGCAGTGCTAAGAAAAAAAAAATGCACACTGACAGACAAAAGCTGGAACCTTCATTGCCCACAATAGACAATTCTGTACATTAACAGGTAGCAAAACTCAGCCACACTAAATTATAAAAGTGCCAGAAAAAACAATTAAGACAGTATCCAAATATTGTTTATTTAAATTACTTAAAGAACAGTACTACTTACACTTATGTAACATATACACCAGCTTATTACATAAAGAGAATATTAAAAAAAAACAAAAAGACAAAAATTAAGAAGACATGGAAAATACATTAATATGCAAAAAATGTTGCTAAACAAAAGTTTACAGTGCTCTGATAACAAAGCAGAAAGTCTGGAACTATGTTTACCATTAAAAAATATTTTTGCTTTTGGTTGAGCCAACAAAAAAACAACTGAGCATTATAAATTTAACAAACAATTTAAATGGTTTACCATATACACACTGTCTTAGCACCATAAAATCATTATATTTGTAAACCTAAACAATGTAATAGTTTCACAGCAATTATATTGTATGAGGGAATGTGATAAATAAATACATATTATCATATACAATTTGAATGAGTTAGATATTTATAAAGAATTCCACTATTTTACTTTGCCTGAGGATGCAGTGTAGTATTATATCCATTATCCAACATCACTACAACTCACCAATGAGTCCTAGCCACCTGAAGAAGATTCTGTCAGTTTAGTCACGCCTGTGTTGCTGCTCTCCAATTCTCTTCGCTTGCCACAACCCGAGACTCTGAGCATCTTTACTCATACTATCTATCCAGAAGAACCTTTGTTGACTGACTCATCTGGTACCATACACTTACTCAGGCATTACCATTTTGGGGTTATCACTAGTCGTTTCAGTGACATGTCTGTCCAAGAAAAACCATCCAAGTTTAATAATATGTATGATGTTTGCTATACTTGAGAGAGAGAAGGTATAGTTCCTGATATGCCTGTCTCCACACTTGGCCTTCAACCACCAGGCCATATGTTCTTTTGTAGACCTTTCTTTTATATTACATTTATCTGACTTGGGGATAGGTTTCTGAGCTATAGAAGCCTAATTAGAGCCCTGTAAAGCTTCATCTTGATGTCATGAACCCCCCCCCCCACAAAAAACTACAAATCAGCCTCTTTTTCCAATATTTTTACAGCCCCGAATGACACTAGTTAGCTGTACATTTTTCTACAGATTTCACAGCAATTTCCAAAAGGATCTTTTAGTTTTTCGATATAATGAGTCCTCTAATTCATCAAAATATCAGTAAAGTGTACATATTCTACTATTCTCTTAGAACCTTTGTGTCTAATCTGCCTTCCTGCCTTTGTTTCTTGTGTTTTTCTCTTCTTCACTATGCATTTAAAATTGAAGCTTCTAAATTCTACCAAAATAACTGTTTTCTTTCTCTCTAATATACAGGACTATAAATTATTATTCTGAAACAGCCTTATCAGTATGCAACCTGTGGAGACAAATCACGGGTTTGGGTGACTGAGGAGTTGCAACTTCTAGGATAAAACAATATGTTTATAATTATGATTCTGTACAAAGAGAACGGGGGTTTATTGACACAAGCTCTCTGAAAGGGAAAAGGAATTTTCACCAGCTTTATCAGGTTGTAACTCATTTACTAAAAGAAGAATACATATACAGTGGTAACAAAAGGGGTTTGATAACAAAGTCACAGTTACAGTGGTAACAAAGGCACTGAGATAGATAACTATTTCCATACAATTCAAAGACTACATTCAACCAAATTTAGTAGGAAAAATGCACAGTAAAATGGAAGTTTAATATCTACATAAAGTCAGAAAATTTTATTCATTTCTCAAAAAAGTTTTGAAGTACCCTATATTAACTGCAGAAACTTGAAATTTTAAACACACTCAGAATTTTAAATTATCCAAAAATTTAAACAAATTTGTGCCTATTTTGTGCTAATACTGAACTGGTAAATAAAATTGTTACATAACTGCAAAAAACAAGATGGACTTGACGGATTAGTAAAAATGTTTTACACTTTCTCTCTGTTTTGCAACTCAATAAAATAAAACAAAAAGTTGTTAATAAGCAAAAAATGTAAATGACAATGTACTGAAAAATGGAACAAAGTTAATAAAAATAAAAAAAATAATTCAATACAAAAAAAAATACAAAAAAATAAATAAACAAAAGTGAAAGTTAATCTGACTTTGTTTTTACTTTCTGTCTATCTACTTAATGTCATAAATGAAGTAACTTTAACTACTAATCCAGGTTTCATTTCATTGATTACACTCTCTTAATTTAAAACATCTTGAAACTACTTTAAGAAAATCTTTGAAAGTCATTTAGTTCCAACAAATAATTTCTTGCACTGTTTCTACACAATGCAACAGAACAATATTTGTATAAATAATCTGACAATATTAAACTACAGACAGAAATTGACAAAGGGCCAGTCAGACAAATTCGGAAAGCAAGAATTTGTAAAAATGAATTAAAGGAAACCTGGGATAAAACATTGGCAAAAACTGCAGGACAGATAAAAGACATCGAATTAAAGACAAAATGTCACTTTACCACCTAATTGGGCTTAATAAAATTCAGTTCTTGATTTTATTAGTGAATTGCAATTTTTAATAAGATAGTGATTATTTTTTATAATATTAATATGTTTAGTTTAAATTAGGTTGATTTGCTTACACATTGTAATACACTTTAAATAGGCCTTAATAAAATTTCACGTTACTATTATACATACTACACTTGGCCTACGAGCATGTGCAAAGTAAGAGTTTATCAAGCTAATTTACTCAATGACAATCTTAATATTTATAACATACTAATTATCAGCAACAGAATGTCACACTTACTTTAGTGTACCAACTCTTAAGGATTATCCCAGGGCGCCAGTAATAAATAAACACAGTTGACTGTTATTAATTAAGTTTTTAATAACTACTTTGCATTTACATATTACAAAATTTGTAGATCATTGCTTTTAATAATTTTGCTATAAAATTTGTTCGTGCTTATTTCTTGGCTATGGATTCTTTGACTTATTGAGTCACCAAATATGATTTACATACATTTAAATTTACTAGGCAATAGTAAAATGAGTGTTCAATTTATTAGTTACTTGTATGATGATCTCATTCTGCGACGCGATGTCATCAATTCTACAGGTTCCAGGCTGGTTGTCCGACGTTGATCGTTAAGCAGTTATCCTTGTTAGTTTTGCACTACTTTATACACTGGTTTCACAGGTATTACACCATTCACTTAGATAACTTAGTGGTAACTACACAGGTGCCGTATACTAATACACTTGTTGAATACACAGTATATTCTTATTAAAGCTAAGTGCGTCCAACACCGGATTGATAACAAATCTCGACCGACTGTCCCGTACTGTGATGTTTAACACATTAGATTTCGCGATGTATTTCGACATTCAACGATTGATGCTATATTAAGTAAAACTTGGATATGTTACTCAATTTAATTTATCTTCTCTAATTTCTCTGAACATTATTCTTGTAAACGATTATTAAGTGTTTATAATATGTAGCTTCCACAATGCTCAATATCGCGTTCCGTAACTGACTTTTCGTTGCGATTGAAGTATATTTATTTAAATTATCGACAAATTTCTTAACACACTAGATACGAGTCTTTTAAGTGTAATCTCCCTGTAGACTAACTTAACTTCCTACCACTTCGTTTTTTATACATTGCTTCGAACTACCCTACCAACTATCTACAAAATACACGCCGATTGGTCTGACATACTGCTAATTTCAAATTTACCCAATCTGTCTAGTGAACATGTACCGCGTAAAAAATGACGCTTTCCGTTATTCGTCAATTATTTGCGCGTGTAAACATAGTGGGAAAACTTAGCGTCTATCTCCATCTCCATCTCGCTCTCATCTCTCTCTGACTAATCTAACGGTTCCTTTGTTAGATGCACGTAACTTTTTACAATCTTAGGGCAGCCTGACACCCTTGAAAATAATACAATTTTATGATGGTTCGTACGCTATGTTACTTTTTCATATTTTTAGCCGTCTTACAGGCGTCACTCAAGGTCGTCTTTATGAACAACTACTGCCCTTACAACAACATTTTAATAATCAGAATGATCACTGTTGCACACCACTATGTAAAAATTATTCCGATTAGCGCTTTCAAGCTTCACAGCTCATCGTCAGATCGGGAATAGACAGGAAATATGTGAAACCCAACCCTTCACCCCTCTCCACCACCCTGCTCACCCACAACAAACTAAAAATTAATGACCCTTCCCCACCCCCTAAACTCTTTCTCACCATCTGTACAGTTACATATTTTTCTAGTAAATTCCTTGTGTTTCAGTGTGTGTGTGTGTGTGTGTGTGTGCATCCTTTTAAACTACCCTCTTCCTCTCCACACACGTGGGTCAGTCACACACCCTTATTTTAAAACAACCAATTAGTACTATGCAATATAATTCTTAATCTTATCTATCTGTCCTCTCTCATTTACTTCTTAATCATGTTATAAAATATTTCTTCATTATCAAATTTAATTATAAATATATAGTGGTGTGCAACAGTGATCATTCTGATTTTGATTTCAACCACTAACACAAATTTCTTCACTAAACATTTTAATACTTATTACTTTGAAGTACCACCGCTCTAATTGGTAGTTTTAGTTTTATTTTCTCCCCACTTTCTACGAATTTATATTTATCTATGGGTACAACATAACTTTGTCCCCATAAAATTGTTGAGAGTGCAATTTTTACGTTATAAGTCTCAGCTGGATATAACACGATTTTCCCAACATTTTCGATCTTCAAAATGCTTCTTGAGGTCACTTTCTGCATAGCTTTCAGCTTGCTCACTGACTTTGTTTTATGTCTTCATTAGCTGCAAAATGTCATATTTCTGTGATCCTTTTCATTATTTTGAAAACTGAATTGGAACGTATCTGGTGTTTATGACATGTGACAGTACGAAAATCTCGATGTCAGAATTATGGTATGAGTGGTAACAAATTATCGTATTTTATTGTATCACCCACACACACATACATGGAGAGAACAATTTCCCTTTGTGAAGAGACAACTACGCAGATTCTAATAGATCAAAACGATTCCAAGGTCAGGAGCAGACGTGCGGAGACGAGCATACAAAATGGCCATCCAAGTGGAAACAGATTGTAAATAGCCACTCTCATTGGTCCAGAAGACGGGACGTCATTAAAATCAGTGATGACCTAACAAACAATGACATGACAACAGGGCGTGAGCCAATTTTGAACAAAAGACAATGACGTGGATGCGCTAACACATACGCAAAATATGTGTTTGCATCCCCCCAGTCAGCATCAGACCATCAAGGCGTCAACACGCTGTAAAATCGCCGGCAATTTGTGCCAGCGAAAGTGTTTCTTAATCAAACTAACAATGTGGTAACATATAGTAATAACTCTTTATCAGAAGTATCAAAGTAACTAGTAACAATGTAAATTAGAATCAGTGCAGACAAAGAGACCTTTGGGACGATCGGCCGAACACCTGCTTGACCATGACCGCAATATAAGGACAACGGAGACTTTATACGCAGATACAGGAAAGTCCAACTATTTCTCTATTCCATTCTTTATTATTATTAACGTTGAGCTCAAAATTACAAAAATTCAATGTATGTGTAAATTCAATTTTGTCGAAATGAATGAGTGTGAGTGTGTATAGGCCGTACGGTACTTATAAATAATATTTTTCTTGTGAGACGTTGGTTTGTGTTCTGTTAAATATAAGAATTGATCAATTACAAGGTAACATGGGCAGTTGCAAGTTAAATATAAATTCATTAAAAATTCCATAAGATTAATGCCTGAAAAGAGAAAATAACAGAACTGTAATACAGCGGAATATGTGTCCGCCATTTTGTCAATTTCGTATAAGGATTCCATTTGTTTTATTAATGTTGATATTGATCTTAATTTTTTATGTTATTAAACGGCAACTATATATGTATTACGCTGTCCGAATTAACTATTCCGCACAATTATCCTGTCTCTGACAATCGCTTAATCGAACCCTGGGACCCGAACACAAAATCTTTGAATCACGAAGTTGGCACTACAAGATGGCCGCCGAACCAGTATGAAATACACAATAATTATGGTAATGAAAGGTAAACACCAAAACATACAATCACAACACCAAAATAAATATGTAAAGTAAGTTAACAAATGCCGCCCGAACTGGTGACGTGATATAAATAAAAGTTTATACAATAAGCCGGAGTCAGAGACGGAGGATTGTCGGAAGAAAGGAAGAAATACGTAAGATATACCTGGTATGTAGATAATAGGTTATATTATTGTTTAAGTAAAATATAGAACAATTAAATATCACTATAATATTGACGACTCGGAACACAAAGTTTTTAGTTAAGTAACGGACACGTCATGGACAACGAAATCCAAGAATAGAACAATTACTAAAAAATAAAATTCATTATAAATATGAGTAAAATGGCAGAAAGTAATAACAGCATAGAAATAAATAATACAGCTACAGAGTCAATTTTATTAGACGGAATAAGCGCAAATTCAACGCCTAGGGCAATCGAGAGTAAGATATCGTTAGAAGATCTGTTTATACTAATTAAAACACAAAATAGTGTATTAAAAGAATAGTGTATTAAAATTGACGAAAAGTTTGATAGTCTTGAGAACGAACTAAAGAAACAAAACAACGTACAAAATGTAAAATTGAATCAATTAGATGAGAAACTTGAAAAATTAAAAAATGAAATGCAGAAACGAAATTTTAATGTTGACAAGAGAATTAATGAGATAGAGTTCGAAAATAAGAGTAGAGAAATAGACAAATTAGATAGAAACAAAGACAAGTTAAGTAGTAGTGGAAATTATGATAAAATAAATAAAAATATGGTAATAGGAGATAATAGTGTGGATGTTGGTAGTAATAATGAGATTTTAATGAGAGTAGAGGTTAATGGTGAGGTGTCAGTTGTAGATGAGAGTGAAAATGGGGGTAAGGAGAGTTTAAGTGAGTATAGTGAGCAGAGGGCAAATTTTCCCAGTGGTATAGTTGGAGTAAAGACTCCGAAATTGTTATTTGAGGATGAAGGTTCCTCTAGAGTTTATGTGGGAGACGTGTGGTCTCCAAATGATCCCTTAGTTTTTTGTGTTAGTGTACCTGGTGAGGCCAGGGGGTGTTTTTATGAAATAGTAGTGCCCTATGCAAATATATAGAGAGAGAATGTAGCTTGGTGTGATAGAGAGAGATGTTTTAAAAGTGAGAGGTATGGTGAGAGAAAAAGAGAAGTAGAGATTTTTAAGATATGTAGAGATTATGAAGAGTTTATGGAAAGGTTAGGAGGAGAGATGATTGATAAATATAATAAGAACTTACCTTGTAATGAAACTGAAGTAGTAGAAGATAATGAGAATGATGACTGTACAAAATACCTAATTATGACTCATTATACAGGAGGTGACAGGACAATGACGAATCATGACAGGTTAAATGAGTTTGAGGATAATGATGAACATTTGAATTGTATATGTATTTATGATGTTGGTATAAGATATCTAATAATAAACATTGTATATAGTTTTAAGATTCGACTATTATTTGACGATGGAGGTTAATTATTTCATTGTATTATGAACATTTAATTATGTGGACAGTGTTTTAAAATGGACTGTTTATGACTGATTTATGGTAAATGATTAATTGGTAATTTTGGATTGTATATTTTACGTGTTAATGTCAGTGTATTTGTGTATTTTTGCTGTTGTGTATTTTATGTAAACCAGGCACGGTAGAATTTTAAATAATTTAGGGAAGTTGATAATGATTTTAAATGATATTATGAGATTTAGATTCTAATGGTTAGTAAATGATTAAGCATATGATATATTTGGATATGGAGATGTATTGTTGTTAGTAGGTAAGTGATGAATTTTCTAGTGGTATATTAAGTTGAAATGTTGTAAAGAGGTTTGGGGATAGTGATAAATAAGGGCATTGGAGTTAGTTAAATAGAGTTATTGGGAGTTAGTGAAAATAAAGAGTGTTGAGATACAGATAATATATAAAGAGGTGTTAGATATTTTAGGGACACAGTGCTTTAGTGATTATACGTAGAGGTGAGTAATGTGAATGGTAATTATATTTGTTGATGGTGATATTTTGTAGTAAGGGTAGTGGTGTAGGGAGTCCGCAACGAAAGGTGTTGGGACAGGAAGGGATCGTTGTGTGCCGGAAAGGGTTACCTGAAAGGGTCAGGAACCGATAAGGGAATGAGTTGGTTAGAGTTCGGGTACACACATACTAGTACAAAAAATGAGCGGTGCCAGAGGTTTTAAATGGGATTAGTGAAGGGGGTATTTATAGAGATATTGCTGTCATAATATGTTAATGGTTAGAAGCGGTTAGTAGAAGAAAAGAGGTGAGTAAGGTTAGATTGACAAATGCCAAAATAAGATATAGAGAATAATGAATAATAGAGTGTCACCCAAACTAGTAAGGATAAAAGGGTTAGAAAAAGAAAATTCATGGTAGAAAGGTGATGTAACTGAAAGGTAATGATAAATTTGAAATTGTTGTATAGAATCTGATATAAACAAATGTTAAATAATTAAAAGATAGAGAATTGATGATAGTAATGATGTGATAAAGTTTTGGTACAAGTTGTGTAAATGTAAATTGTTTAATGTAATGTAAATGTAACAATGTTAATGTGTAATGTACAATGTTTTATTCTGTTTTTATTATGTTGATGGTATAATAGAGTGTGTGGTCAGGAGGTCGCTACAGGGGTAACGACGGTAACAAATGTTAAAAGATAGTAGATTTTGGATGTTAAAAGTATAAGGTTAGCAATGTTTGAACAAATATAGTATGATGTAAATTGCAAAAGAGACGAGATGATTATAAAATTGAGTAATGAAATTTGAATAATGAGCTTGTCTGCCATAGTAGTTGTAGGTTGAATCTTATAGAAATAAATAGGTGATGGTGTTTTGGGGAATATTAAAGAATTGTTTATGTATTATGTTATTTGTAGGAATATATATATTTTCTCTTACAAGGAAGAGATTGAATTTGTGTTGGTGGAAAAATCAGTCTATGCTGAATTCTTGTTGTTGTTGTGTTGGAAAAAATTTTAGTTGAACAAACCAACGTCTCAAAACACAAACCAATGCATCTATGGGGAGAAATATCAGTTGTGGATATGAGAATAGATAAGGCCACTATATTAAAATTTTGTATTCGATGTTTCAGAGTTTTGTGGTGTTGTGACCGCGGTCCTGAGGTGGCCGGAGCGTCAGAACAGGAGCGTTAAGTGCCTCATGGCCTTATGGTGTTGGGATCTCTCCTGAGAAGTCCAGTAAGGTCAGAGGGTGCGATCATCATCATCAGACCAAGGGTAAGTGGTTGTATTTCTTTTATATCAATGTTAAGGGGGTTGTGGCGACATATCTGAACTGATCCTTTTAGAAAAGTGTGAATGAGTCAATGAAAGTTTTTATGTTTCGACATAAAATCTGTCATTGAGGGGGTTTTGTGACAGTACGAAAATCTCGATGTCAGAATTATGGTATGAGTGGTAACAAATTATCGTATTTTATTGTATCACCCACACACACATACATAAAGAGAACAATTTCCCTTTGTGAAGAGACAACTACACAGATTCTAATAGATCAAAACGATTCCAAGGTCAGGAGCAGACGTGCGGAGACGAGCATACAAAATGGCCATCCAAGTGGAAACAGAATAGCCACTCTCATTGGTCCAGAAGACGGGACGTCATTAAAATCAGTGATGACCTAACAAACAATGACATGACAACAGGGCGTGAGCCAATTTTGAACAAAAGACAATGACGTGGATGCGCTAACACATACGCAAAATATGTGTTTGCATCCCCCAAGTCAGCATCAGACCATCAAGGCGTCAACACGCTGTAAAATCGCCGGCAGTTTGTGCCAGCGAAAGTGTTTCTTAATCAAACTAACAATGTGGTAACATATAGTAATAACTCTTTATCAGAAGTATCAAAGTAACTAGTAACAATGTAAATTAGAATCAGTGCAGACAAAGAGACCTTTGGGACGATCGGCCGAACACCTGCTTGACCATGACTGCAATATAAGGACAACGGAGACTTTATACGCAGATACAGGAAAGTCCAACTATTTCTCTATTCCATTCTTTATTATTATTAACGTTGAGCTCAAAATTACAAAAATTCAATGTATGTGTAAATTCAATTTTGTCAAAATGAATGAGTGTGTGTGTGTGTATAGGCCGTACGGTACTTATAAATAATGTTTTTCTTGTGAAACGTTGGTTTGTGTTCTGTTAAATATAAGAATCGATCAATTACAAGGTAACATGGGCAGTTGCAGTTAAATATAAATTCATTAAAAATTCCATAACAAGATTAAATAAATATGTAAAGTTAGTTAACAGACAGCTGTAGTTTTTTTTTTTTAATAAAATATTCTTGAACAAGCAATAACATTGTAGCCTTTGGTTGCAATTTCCATAATTTACACTTCTGTAAATCTAGCCATTTTCTATAAATAGCTTCACTCAAAATGGCCAAATAGTACTTTTTATTTACTGTTGCTCCTAGTAATACAAATTCATGAAACATAAAACAACAGTCTTCAACTCACTATCATGAACTTCAATTCATTCACAACAGTATTTTAAGATTTTGAACAATTTCTAAAAGGCTATTACATGCATATCAGACTTGCCAGAAGCCTTCTGTGACACTTTTGCCATAATAGAACAGTTTACCTTATTGTTTACACAAAATTTACACCATGTTGTTCAATCTTGCACTGTAGAATGTAAAAAAAATCGCCTAATATACCAAAACACAACTTACTCAATTAGCTGTTAAATCTAAACTAATCATCCAATAGGGCTAAAATTTTAGACAACTGTCACTACCAACATCCTATAAAATGTTTTTTATTCGGTCACTAGCATCACATGAAATTAAAAAGTTTTATGAACATTTTGTTCTAACTTCATACATCTCAAAACAGGCATGTTATGACTGCTGACTGTAAACCACGTGTATACATAAATACCTTACATTACACATGTAAATTATAAATACATGAAAATGGTGAAGTACAGTGAGATAGATACGCACTTCTGATAACTTATGTAAACTATACTTTTAACTTATTTTAAGTAGAAGCATAAATCTTGAAGTAAAGAAAAGATAGTTCTGATTTTTATACATAACAAAATAATTTGTAACCTAAGTACGTATACTAAACAGAAATTTAAACAACTTCTATCTAGTTACTTCCAAATACTGGAAGGGTATTAATTTCATTAAAAATTATTTTAACAAAATTAATTTTTTTTTAGCCAAATGTAACTGAAGAAGAAATTAAATTGTACAACTTTTTCACAAAATAATTAATTTCATAAAATGAATAATCTGAATAAATTACAAGAACTACACTTCTTAGTTTTCAATGTACAAAAGGTAAACTAAGAGACTTCAGTCAGATTTACTGTTTCATATTGATTCTGTTTATAGACCTCCAACTTATGAAATTCAGATATTATTAATGGTATAAAATTACTATTTGGTGCTATTAATTTTACCATTAATGCTGTTAAGAAAAGTAAATGTTACTATATATTAATATTAAATTCAATAATGTTATTATTAAGGATGTTTTTAAAGTCAGGTGGACAGCTACAGTCTTAAAACTACATTACACTGCCATGGGAAGGGAACAAAGATTCGAGTTCACACTGTTAATTTTTATTATTAAAACTTGTACACTATTCTAAAATCTATGATTCTTTTTTTACATTAAAAAATGAAAGATATAACTGTAAAACACGCTATCTTGGTCATTTGCAAATAACCATGAAACAGTTTTCTTCATTCTGAATGCGATAAATTCTGACTGGTAAAAAAAACTTTTCTTCTGTAACTGTTACCTTAGCTGCTATAACTTCATACCAACCAATATTACTTACCAATTATAAAGCTATAGCAACATACCAATACCAACTTCATATTACTTTATTCCTAACCCCGAATTTGTGAATAAATAATTTTATGACATCATGATTATTTTAGTTCAGGAAGCATCAACTACATTAATACAAAAAAAGGTGTCTGCCTATAATTCTTACCTCTAAGAGGCTCTCTGACCAATTAAATGAACCAAGGAATGAAGGTAGAAAATCTTGTACTTTTTGTTGTGAACTCCGACGGTCTTTTCGATTTCCAAAGACAACTGAAATAAAAAATTGTTATTTTTGTATGCGTTACATAATACACACAATATGTGTTTACCAATTATGAATAAAAGCACTATATTTCTATACAATTTTTATTATAACTTGTAGTGTGGTAGTGATAGTAGTAGTAGTAATAATTATGAATACTAAAAATGACGTCAAGCAACAAAGACTAATTTAATTTGATACCAATATCATAGTTGAATGAAAAGATTAAAGTATTCAGCAACTGTGGTTGAACAATAAGATTAAGATTTTTAAATGTGTCACCTTACAAGCATGCAGGATATTATATAAATAATGAATATGGCATGGGAATGATGGTCACTGCTTTTATTCTTTGTGGTTTAACTGTACATCACAGGTGAATTAATAATATATACTACACATTTTTAGATTCACAGATAAAATCAGTAGATAATACATAAGTCGACAAAATCTGTAATTCACATATGTTGGAAGATCACTTAATATAGTTAAATCTCCAAACGTTTTGCAAACAATATGGGTAATGCAGTAAGGAAAAAGCAGAACTGCAAACTGGCATTTATGCACTAAGCAAGGACATTACCGAGTACAATAAATATTGGCCATGTGGTGCATTGTGTTTATTTCATCGTCTAAATGTATATTTTACATCACTGACTGTAATGCTATACTGTAGCACACTACACCATACTTTATTTAATGTTTAAGGTTACTTTGATATTCTTGGATTCAACAAACCTTGAAGATCTAAAACTGTAATCAATGAAAAATGAAATGAATTTAATAATTTGAAATATTAATATCCATTAAAGTTTACTATATGAATAAAACAACATTTTTCTTAATGTTAGCAACATTTAAATAAACAGTCTTAATCTAGTATTTAACTAGTAACCACGTAGAGATGCTGAACTTGCTCACTTTTTTGAACAAAATACATTTACTATTAGATAAAATCGAATTAATAATGTTTTTTAAAAGTTAGAGGTAATGACTTTGTATATAATTCTTAGTGTTCGCCAAGAAAAACCATGACAGGGTGAGTATTTGTAAATGGAAATTTTGCTATATATTAAAAAGTTAAAGAAAAAGATTAAAATCCCTATTACTATACGCCTACTACATTTTTATAGTAAAATAACACCTATAAGGCAGCCAATCATAATTACATTCATATTATTACGAATACAAGAAGCACTAGAAATCCTAAACACTACACTGGTTTTCTTTAAGTTCATTATGTTTCTATTGATACTTATAGGCCTGTATGTAAACTTTCACAAATATATAAACGATAACAATATATAAAGTTTTTTTAGCAACATAGCCTACAACTTTTTGAGCGCCCTCAAAAATCGGCAAGGGTGTTGACTGAAAATTTTTTCAAATTATTACAGACATCAAGTTCATATTTTGAATAAAATTCTTCATAATCTGGTGCTCTACATAGACTTTACAATTTTCAAACATTTTTGGTCCCTGGTATTACTGAATTAAAAACTTTCAGTGTAAATAATACATTTTGAGCTGCGTTAAAATTTCCTTTCGGCTGATAGCCAACACGGAATTTTACAATTTTTTCAAAACTGAATACAATATTCAGATTTTAGTTAGAATTCTATTTTAATTTGATACTCCACATCGACTTTTACCATTTTCCACAATTTTTGGACATTTTCGGACCCCAATGTATCAATCAAAATGTTTAAGTTCCTAAAACTGAACATTACATTCACACTACGGTTAGAATTTTATTTAATTTGATTCCCAAGATGGAGTTTTGTGATTTTTTAAAATTTTTATACACTTTTTGGGCCTTGGTGCGTCAAAATTTTGAAATTTAAAAAAAACATTGTATTTAGGCCTACATTGTATAAGTCTGTTTAATTCGATATCCTAAAAGGAGTTTTGCGATTTTTTTTTCAATATTTTATCTCTCACATTTTTGGCCCTGCCCCTATTTTTGGGCGAATCAATCTCGAAAACAACAGCTCTCTAGAGGTAGGTATGGACGCAGATACAAAGTTTTACGAAAATCGGTGGATACAATCAAAAGTTACTGTGAGACGTAATCTTACACAGGCAGACAGACAAATCCCACATGGTCGGGTCAAAACTGAGAACTAGTCTTAGTTACTACTAATGCACCTAATTCTCAGTCAGTGGCAAAACTAGAAGCTCGTGGGACTGCCGGCAACGTTTGAAGCTGGGCCTGCCTTACATTTCTATAAATTGTCATCTGTATGTTTTAATATCTGAATAATTTCTGTATCATTATAATTTGTCTGTATCTATCAGTAAACCCGCCAATGGCTAGTTCAGGGATGAAGCTCCAATCCAGTGCATAGTAGGCCCCTTTATGCACTCGCGCAACAAAGTTTTCTGCCGCGCATTTTGTAAGGCCCCTTTATGCACTTTCGCGACAAGGTTTTTTCCCGCGCAGCAAGGAGTGCTGCCAACCTCTGTATAAGTTCTCTCACATTCATGTGGCACTCCTCTTGGATGATGGATCCGGTCGTGTTGTATTACGCGAATCAACAACGACGGGAAAGACGATGCGCTGTTAATCCGATCGATCGTAGTCGTTTTGTTGACGGGGTATTCCATAACCTCTATGGAAAATTACGGAAAGACGGAGAGACGTTTTTTAATTTTTTTAGAATGTCTGTGGCATCATTCGATGAGTTGGCCAGAGATGATTAAAACGAGACAGGATTTAGTGCAAGGGTTGGCATTTACTCAACAGGAAATAGTGGCAATAACTATCAGATAAGTCACGTATTTACATAAAATTAAATTTGATCTAAGAAAAAATACTAAGTACAATTTAATCTAAGAATACAAGTGTAGTTGACTCCTTTTAATGATAAATGTAAGTACATGTACCTTTCGGTTAATTGCTCAGTATTATCTGGAATTATTTTTACTACTGACTTTTTTGTCAATTTAATAATTTTCACTCTAATAAACAGTGAAAACTGAAACGCCATATTAAATCTTAAAAACCTTGTTTTTATCGTTTCATTTGGAATTTCAGTGAATCTGTTTTTACTTGAAAATCGTTTTTAAGATTTTCCAACAAAACATGACGTTACTATAGTTAAACACAGCGAGAGCCAACTAACAGAAAAGTAGCTCCTATAAGGCTACAAAAATACACGCACTGTTTTCAACAATTTAAGTTTTTTTTGTTTGGCGTCAGATTTAAAGAAGAAAAGAAACTTTTTTATGAATATTTATTACGTTATACAATTAATTCTACTAAAGTAGAATTAGTCAATGGCGGCCCGTGCTTAGGTTGCACGGTTGTACAACCACTAATAATTCCCCAATTGTATTTTAAATTATAGAATTATGAGCAAAACAACAACTAATAATATAATTAATCATTTGCCGATTGAAAAGCGCAGATGAATACTATAACCCGTACACGCTCTTGCAGCGGTGTATGCACCAACTCTGACACGCTTTGTATATGGGGAAATACAATGGAGTAGTGCTCTTTGCTCTGGCTGGCTAGACGTGGTTGTTCCTATTACAGCGGTATAGGCTCTAGAGGTGGGCCGATATACCTGTAATAGGTATTTTGGAACGATATTTTTGTGGAACGGATGTAACAGTGACTGAAAAGTTGAAATACCTGTTATTCGCGGCGACGCTGTTCCGAGTCGAGACACGCCGCCCTCGCTGTTCCAAGTCGAGGCACACCCCCTACGCACACACACACACACACACACACACACAAAATGTACGCAAGATCACGTAAACCAAGGCCAAATACTAGGCGTACAAAAATATCGCTGGAACGCAAGGAACAGCCAGTAACGCGTATTTAAAATACTAGGTATTTCAAATACTAGTGGTATCACCGATACACAAGGAACAACGCGTTCCAGAGTAACAGTAGTATTTTAGTAACACCTAATATTTCAGGAACACCTAGTATTTCAGGAACAGGTAGTATCAAGCATATTTCGAGTACGAACTAGTATGAGCCACTTTTTCGTCCTGTATACTTCATTCTGCGCAAAGAGACGGAGCTGTTTTTAATAAAGGAAATAATTTATCCTGCTGTTACATTTATTCTCGTGTGATATGCAGATATATAATACAGATTATATGCTAATAATTATATATTATACTAGTCACCAACTTGTAACTAAAATCGGTTGGTAAAACTTTGTTTTTACTCAAAAAAAACTTTATGTTCCGATCGTTAGTGAAATAGTTGAATTTAATTATATTGAGTTATAACCTATAGAGTGGCTGATGTTGATAAGCTATATTATACTTTTTATTAATGTGATTTTAACTTCACTACACATCTCACGTAAATGATGAGATTGTTGTAATGGACATTTATGCACTTTATCTAGTTCTGTTCCTTAAATATCTGTAATGCATTTAATTTACTTTTGTTGTTGCTTATTATTTATAAGTTTTTATTTGTGTATTTATATTTATTTTATTACAATTTGTTTTTTATTTTTATTTGTAAAATTTTGTTTATTCTCATTCACTCTTGTGGCTTACTGTTATGTTTTTATTATACGTTTCTGATGTTTTTTCACATTATTTTTCGTGGTATTACGTGTAGGCCTACTCTAAATTATTTAATTGCCCCGAGTTTCGCAACTGATTTGTCTAACCAATGTTAATTTGTTTACTACTAGTGAAAACTTAAATTGGTATTCCCAAAGGGAGATAGGCCTATAAATTCTCTCGTTTCTTATTTTCATTTAAACAGTAATAGTTTAATAAAGACACAGTGTAAAGTAACACTGTTAATACTTTTAGTTTCAATTTATTTCTTATAACAAATTATATAGTATAGGTTATATATCTTCAAATAAATACACAGCAAGTAGGTTTATTAATATATTAATAGGTTTATCTAGGTGAAAATAAACCTACTTGGAGTGTATTTATTTGAAGATATTACATAGGAGACCTGCAGGAAACTCAAAACGAGTTACTTACAAAGGATAATATAGGTTATGTATATATAGTATATAATAACAGGTATTTGTACCTGTTACTTTTTTGGAACGGTATTTTCATACCTAGTATTTTTAAATAACAGTTTAGCTCACCTCTAACAGGCTCGCTTGGTGTGATTTGGGACTGCAAATCCCGCTTGTATGTCACGGCGCCACAAGTCTGTTTGTTGGTAAAAAATAACACGTGGTGCGCCAGGTTGGAATTTGTTAAGTTCGTAGTTAGAATCAAATTTATCGTCAAATGTAAATAATAGTACATATAAAGGATTAAGGTGTCATAGTGTAAGATATTTATTATATTTAACTGGTAGGACACAATGAATTCTGTCGAAAAAATTTACGAAAACGGCGTTCAGTTTAGGTCCTATTGACGAAAAAATTGAAATTAAGAGAGTAGGTAGGCCTGCACCAGACCTTTCAAATTTTAATCAAAGTGTAAAATTAGGTGACAGAATATTTAATCGTAAATTTAAAAAAGATTCATACAATAAGTATTCGTGGTTACGTGGGTGTGGGTGGTTTTCGTATTAGTTTTAGGAAATACTAAAATTGCAGTATTTTGCTTTCCTTGCATATGTTTGCAGAGGAGGAGACTAGGACATTTTCTATTCAGAGAATAAAACAATTTTATCCCATCCAACCCATCTGCAACCCCCAAATTTTTCAACCACCAGCCGCCAATGGAATTAGTTCTACTAAAGTATACTGAGGCCAAGAGAACGGGCAGCACGTATGCCGCGCGTTTGCATAAAAGCACCAATTTACACACACGTACTTGTACTTACAACAAGCGCGGCAAGAATTTCTGCCGCGCGTTCTCTAGGGTAGTGGTGGGCGTTTTTGTTGTTTTTGCAAAACGAAAACGAACTGTTCGTTAAAAAAAACTGTTTTTAAAAACAGATGGAAAAACAGGTTGAATTAATGAACTGTTGCTATTACATTTCCTGATTGTTACCATTATATTGTTAAAACGTTTTGTTTTGAGCATTTCAAATAACTTTTTTTTTAGTATTTTTCTTAAGTGGATGGTTATGTAACTTAAACAATGGTATTAAGTCAATATTTCTCTTATTTACCAGTATCTTCAAAGGGATTTTTTGTTTTAAATTGTTTCATCAAAACTTATGAGGAAGATCTGAATAATATTTGTATAGTAACCAGTGGCGAAGCTAGTAGTTAATGAATGGGTAGGCAAAAATCTTATCTTAAATTTTTTTTAAGGAATCTGTAAAAGCAAGGTGGTTCAAATCGGACGCTGAGGTAGCGTTTGGTGTAAGCGAATGGTTCCACAAACAGCCGTAAGAATTTTACTAGCAGGGAGTCTACAGGTTAGTGCATCAGTGGAACTCATATCTTAATGTTATTGGAGACTTCTTTTAAAATCGTTAAATAAAAAATGCTTTACAGCTCTATACGTCTTCCTATTGAACATTCCTTGTATTAGTCCTACACAATAATACAACTAATTGAACTTCAAAATTTTAAACTTGATTAGTTTCTATATATGTGTTGAATGTTACAAATAATTCAAATAACAATCTTGATCATCTGTTAGTTTAGCGGAATAACACGGACACTTTTAATAACCGCATAAAATAAACACACTTATAAACAACACAGGCGCTTTAACTTAACTGTTTGGACCACAGAAGTGAGGCATGCCTCAACGCTCTATGTGTACAGCGGGGGACAATCCCCCCTCCCTTCACTTCCTTGTCACACCAACACATTGCTTACATACGATGTATACAAAAAATGCTGAGGCAAGTTCAGGTTGCCTCATTCGCTTTAAACGAGCTATGCCGAATCTCACCTGTCACCATCTAGCGGTCGCTCAGTAAAGCACGTTTCGGCTTAATAAATTCGACAGTCGCGGTAACAATGTATAATCTTTAGTTATGTAGTTCATACGTACAGTATTTATAATTTTTATTCTACAGAATTTTTTAGGGTAGGCATTGCCTCAATTGCCTCCATGTAACTTCGCCACTTATAGTAACTGAAATAAAACTGAATATAGCCTAATTCTGCGCTAAACAGAACGAGAACAGTACAATAATCGAAAGCAAGTCCACGAACGTTGCAGTAAAAACGACAGTTTACTCGTAACAGTAACAGTTCAACAAACGTTGCAAGGAAAACGAACAGTTTACGCCTAACAGTTCAACAAACGTTACAATAAAAACAGTTTACGCCAAACAGGTCAACGAAAGTTCCAATGAAAACGAACGGTTTACTCCGAACAGAGAACTGAACTAGAACAGTGCGTTGTCAATACTGTTGTCAACGCCACGTTCGTTTTTAAAACGGAGAACAGTTCGTCTCCGCGGAAAAGAACAGTTCGTTTGTTTTTTTTTAGAGAACTGTTTTTGCAAACAGTTGTGCGTTTTTGTTCCCAGCACTACTCTAGGGTAGTGCAGCATGTTTTTTCAGAACGCCGACATGATTTTATGCTGCGCGTGAGCATAAACAGCCTTAAGCCGGCTACCCACTACCCATCGCCGCTGTCCAGAATGCCCGACGACGTCGGTGATGGATGTGCGCACCACACTGTCGTGCAACTCGTCCAGCGTGCTAAACGTTCTTTAGTTCTCGTTGTGTTTTGTAAAAACCATTTTATTGATTTTTCTGTATTAAAATTATAAAAAAATTCATTTTTTTATTTTTTATTAATTCTTTTATTTTTATTCATGTAATCTGCCGAGGATACGTCCCACAGACATCTATTTAATTTATATTTTTCGATAAATTTTGATGTTATTTCACGGTCCATTATGAACTCTTATTAAAACAAATTAATAATAACAATATTTAAAATAATAACTGCTAATGATATTTGTATGTATTATGTAAACGAAGAATAAACTAAACTAAATATTAAACTGAAATTTTATCTGAATCGTTACTTATTAAATATAAACTAAAGAATGAATGTAACGTAAAATTAAACAGTAAACATTTATTAAACGAATGTGCTCTAAAAACATGTACTGTTCTTGCTCGAAAGTGACGATTTGATAGACAGCAAGCGTACGCATGATCAAACATGCACGATGCAAGATTCCTTGACATCCGTCAACACTAAACATGATCCATCCGCACGTCGTGCGGGTTGAGCTGATGGTCTTGCTGGACTCATTTTTTGTCGTGCACATTCTTCAAGAAATACACGATGTACGGATGGATGTCAAAGCTACGCACTGTCGTTTTTGACTTGCTGTCCGTCATGACGTCCAGCGGGGATGGTTAGTGCGTAGCCGGCTTTACTTGCCTCCGTTGTATTACAAAACGCGCCGCAAAATGACGCGCAGCAGAAAACCTTGTCGCGAGAGTGCATAAAAGGGGCCATAACGAAATATTTTCACTGAAGTCAGCCTCTTGAATCAGTTTGTAACTGAATCGGTGAGTTGAAAAAGAAACCTATTCCAAAATGTGGACAGCCTTTGCTACAGAATTATGCTATATTCTGTGGATGTCTATATAAAGTTCCTTGTACATTGACAATGTACAGCATTTATGTCCTTTAACCCAATCTGCTGTATTTAGTACAATGGATTATCCTATTCAATTCAACGAATGAGTTAAGATTGCAAGCTACACAGAAATATTGTGAAGTATTCAATATTATATACCATGTACCTGCTCAGATGAAATCAACTATTACATTGAGATCAAAACTTAAACAGCACTGGAATTCTCAGTTACACATTTTCAAGATGGCCCCTTATACTGTGACCATATTAGAGCGAGTTTGTGTGTGAAGTATACAAGAACTGTCTATGCTCAGCGTTTTATACACAAATCGGGCCATGTGCACAATCAGTGAAACGACACCATACAGAAGAATGTTTGCTACTCGGGGAAGGATGCCGAGTGTTTAGATTCTTTAATTACCCAGTCTATGTAGTTTTGTGACACGGGGCGTGATCCGAAACGCCAACAGCGGTTTGTAATATTAAAATATCTTACTGATGAATAAATCATCATTAGAACAACTGTAAGCGTCAGAAGATAAAGACTAACTATTCGATGATAACAAGCGAGGAGCAGTTCACTATTAGCTGCCTCTGGAAAATGGTTGTTGATAAATGCAATATGTGCGATGCTTCACAGCTGTTATCAGCGAGGCTTCTCTCAGATTCATCTACTAAACAACGAACGAAGCAGTAAAAAAGTACATCACATTTTTTCTGAGTAAGTTTTATTTTATCTCCTTCATTCATCGGCACTGTTCCGGTTAATAATGTCAACGTTATGTCGAGGGTTAAGCCATCACTCGTTTTAGACTTTTGACCCACAACGTACCGGCACTGGCATTAATTTTCAATTAATTTTCCTATATGCTTTTGTGTATTAATGAATAAACATTTTATTATCGTATGCTCAACATGTATACTGTTTTAACGTTATTTTATCTTTTCTGCACTAATCAATGTTGCAAATTATCATTAAATAGATCAATGCGCAATGTGTAAATCAATTGCGCAATGCATTTGAAATTTTGTGCTGTACAAACAAATATTTGTCGATGAAATTTCGACTGTATTTCGTAGGTTTTTTTTTACCAATTCAACTGCCAAGTGTCAAGTAAAACGGTGTACAAAGCTAGGAAAGGTTCGACGTGAAGACGCTACTTCATCTGTATTAAACAAGAAAAAAACTGACATTTTTGCACGACTGGACGACGTCTGCTGCATTGTTCATGGCCGACACGTGCTGCTGCTGCTGTTGCATCTCGTTGCATTGCGTCCGCGCAGTCGCCATACTCTCATCCACAAACCAATAACTCCTGTCGAAATTAATATATGCTAATCCAACCTCACTATTTTTGTATATTTCGTCTAAGCTTTTACTTCCTGCGTTTTTTTTCAAAAAATTATATCAACAGAGTGAAAATTATAAACAAACTTTTGCTATTAGAAAATTAATTACTGCTTTTGTAAGAGAAACGCAAATAGTGCTGCATTCAAAGCATGAAGCGTTTCCCAAGCCTAACACTTACCAATACCTATACTCAGACTCTGATTTTAATCATTACAGTCTTCATTAAATGTGCACTAAGTGTTTACCTGCAAAACGAGAACGACACGTGTAAGCACAAAAACATTCCAATGCGTACACTGATTTGTTTTTACTGTACACGATAGATCTTACGGGGAGATGCAATTGTTAACATTTATATTTCCCACTTAGCACTTATACGAGTATTGTTCAATAGAAACACGTTTAGAGGCTGTAAAGCATTTTTTATTGAACGATTTTAAAAGAAGTCTCCATTAACGCATGAGTTGCACTAATCTGTAGATTCCCTGCTGGTAAAATTCTTGCGGCTGTTTGCGGAACCATTCGCTAACAGCAAAATCTACATCAGCGTCCGACTTGAACCGCCGTCCTTTAAGTGATTTCTTTAATGGGCCAAAAACATGATAATCGCACGAGGACAAGTCGCGACTGTAAGGTGGATGTTGTAAGATCTCCCATTTCATACGACCAAGCATTTCTTGAATCGTCTAGGCTACATGGGGTCGAGCATTATCATGCAGAAGAATGACACCATTTGTGAGCTTCCCTGGACGTTTGTTCTTGATACTGACCCGTAAGCGTTTTAAGCTGTCTGCATATCGCTCAGCGTTGATGTTGACACCAGGTTTTTTAAAATCTAAAAGCAGCACACACTGATAATCAAAAAATACGGTCACCATTACTTTTACCGCCGAAGGTTGGGACCGACATTTTACGCCTTCAGAGATTGACATGCTTCCACTGCATACTCTGAAGTTTGGATTCTGGTTCGTAGTGATAACACCAAGACTCATCACCGGGAACAATTTGGTGTAGAAACGCATTGAATTGTTGTTTGTTGATAGCGCATCAAATGCTGTACTTAATGATAAGGCCGAACGCAAATTTTTATGCTCATCAGTAAGTAGTCGTGAAATCCACTGAGCAGCAACTTTGTGATAGCCAAGACTATGAATGATGGAATGAACAGTTCCTACGAACATTTGAGAAAGTTTTCTAACTTTGATGCGCGCGTAAAGCGGTTTCCAGCTGTCTCACATTTTCATCTGATGCTGCAACACGTGCAGGTCCGGGATGGGCCAAATCTTTAGTGGATTCTCTTCCCTGTCGAAATTTATTGCACCATTCAACCACTTCCGTATGACAATAACTATAGTCACCATATACAGCTTTCATTCTCGTACAAATTTCCATTGGCTGACGCCCCTCAGCGGCCAAAAACTGAACAACGGCACGCAGATTATCTTTGGACGGATTTTCTATCATAGATGCCATTTTTCAACCCATTCACAACGCTTAGAAAAAAACAACGGATGGAAAAAAACACAAGCTCGCACAAGACTTTAAACTGCACACCAGGAAAATTAGGTGTAAGCAGATTGGAAGACAGCTAAATGAGTCATTTATTGTTGACAAAATTGCTTGCCTTTTTCGTAGATCAGACATAGCGAAGAGTACATATATATGCTTCAACCCAGACTTTTGTATTTAAATTTTTTTTAATCGTTAATGTTAAAAGAATGGCTGCCATTGTTGGTTATTGCAACTTCAGGACGCAGACAACATATTTGCACACAACGGTACACATGCAAGAGCAAGTTATTAAATGGAAGTTATTATCCAAGTTGACACTTGAGTTCTTAAATAATTTTGCTTTTTGTTGTCTATGAAAGTTACATGGAAAATAACAAACAATACAAAGATCTGCTTGACTTTTTGATATAAAAGAAATCAAGAGCTGGAAAGTTCAGCAAATGAGGATCAAAATCAACCAACATTTACTACCTGAAACAATACCAGCCAAGGCACCAATTTTCTGTCTTTCGACACTCTAACCTGAGATAGTAAGAGAATGTGCAAAGCTATGCCCGATGGCCTGATTACCATTTCTGAGTGTTGAGTGGGGAAATCATTATTGCCTGCTGTGTAAATCATTGGTTCATTTTCTCTCTCTTTGTTTAAAACAACTCATTCTCACTAACACCAATGCATTTGTGCTGCTCTGACAATATTTCTACTTAAAATGAGAAACACTTGTTTTCTAATTAATGTTGACATTTTATATAATCTGCCTCAGGCTTAAAATGAATAACAAAGCAAATACAAATGTATAAAACAACAACAGCAATGCTGATAATAATAGCAATAAGCCATAATACTAAGTGTGTTATTTTCACTATGTGTATTCTGACCATTCTGAAATACTAAAATGCATTATGGACATTTCAAATAGGTACTGGGTAAAATCAATCCCATAACATTGTGGCAATTCCATTCAGGCAAGTTCACACATTTATAAAATATAATGTATCATTACAATAATTGTACGTTATTATAACTGAATATTTATAAAGGTGTTACCAATTCTAACAACATGGTACTAAAACACTGATAAACAAAGATTTTGTCCCAGAGCAAGTAAAAGCGTTTTTATATGTATTTTTCCCCTGAATTCAAAAATTTTAACAGCATTTTTATTCGCCCTTAGTTTTCAAGTATCCCATCTTAAGTGTTATATATGTTATGAAAATTATGCAATTATGTTAAGGTATTATTTATAATACATAAATGAATAAAACATTTGTATTGATTAAGCATTTAAGAATGATCAGTTTGATGTGAAAGAAAGTCTGAAATGGCATAGAACAATAAACAATATTTGTTTGTTTATTGATTCTTCTGAAGTTAGTTTGAAAGCTGTGCTTCTGCACATTGGGAATAAGTTTCCATCAGTGCCACTAGCTTTGCTACAGATTTGAAAGACAAGAGAACATTAAACTTCTGCTGGATAATATAAAGTATGAAGAATTTAAGTGGAATATTTGTGGTGACTTAAATGTAATTGCTCTCTTGCTAGGTCTTCAACTTGGTTTCATCAAGTACTGCTGTTTTCTTTGCGAGTGGGACAGCAGAGACTGAAAAAATCATTACATATACAAAGAGTGGCCAAATCGAACATCATTAACTCCAGTAAAGAAGAATGTTGTTAATTAAAAAAAAAAGGTGTATTTACCTCTACTACATATAAAGCTGTGGTTTATGAAAAATTTCGTGAAAGCAATGGATCAAAATGAGGTTGGATATGTGTACTTAAAAAAACAAGTCTCCAAAAATCAGGGACGCAACAATCAAAGAAGGAATCTTTGTAGGACCTCAAATAAGAGACTTAATTAAAGATAACAACTTTGATAGTACGTTAAACGAGGTGGAGAAAGTTGCATGGAAGTCTTTTAAGAGCGTCTGCCAGAACTTCTTAGGAAACCATAAATCCAAAAATTACAAAGAAATAGTGGATGTTCTTTTAAAATCTTATAAAATCGTTGGATGATTTTAATACTCAGATTAACAATAAGATTCACTCTTGGACTCACACTTAGATTTCTTCCCACCAAATCTAGGAGCAGGCAGCAATGAAAATGGTGAACGGTCCCATCAGGATATTTCGGACATGGAAAAGCGGTATCAGGGCTAGTGGAGTCCGAGGATGCTAGCGGACTATTGTTCTATTTTAATATTCATGTTTAATACAGTAACCAAATCATCACTTGTACGAATTAATAAATTATTTACCTTCAATTATCCGCCTTGTGATTTCTTGTAATCTCGTCTACGACGCGTTTCAGAGGTTATGCTCCATCATCAGATATTAAAATAAAAATAAAACTATCACTCTTGCGAGATCGTTATATAGTAAAATGTCAAAATTTGCATGTGAACCGTACGCGAATTTGGGTGCGCACCCGTTCAAGTTCAATCTGCCACTACAGATTGAACTTGTGGTAGATTGAACTTGAAATTCAATCTACCACAAGTATGACGCGTTTCTCTGAAACGAGTTTTATAGACGAGATTACAAGAAATCACAAGGTGGATAATTGAAGGTAAATAATTTATTATTGTTCTATTGTTGGACCCTAAAGAGAGATGTTAATGAGGGAAAATATCATAGAAAATCCAACATTACTACTTTTTTAGGTAAGATAATATTGTATTGAATATGCATTTTAAATATGTTATGTTGTAAAATTAAAGTAGGTGTCTCTAAAAATCCTTACATGATAGAAAAATTCCGAAACCATATTTGAATTTAGCACAAAAAATGGTATTAGATTCACCCATTTTCACATTTGGGATAAAACAAATTTAACAGAAAGCAGATGTTTCATTAATCTGCAACTGTGAATTATATTTATCACACTTGTATACTCTTTACAACTGTATTAATAAATAGTGTGAAGGCATAATCTACAATTTCCATATTGTGTATGTGTATTACTTTAAAATTCTATTCTTATCCCAAATGCCAAAAAATAACGTTTCCCCAATAAGCAACAGAATTAAATTTGAAAAAACATTTTATAAAATACACTAACTTTACAGAAAAATGTGTTCAATACTTTTACACATATTGCTATTATAATAGTCTTTATAAGTCCTAACTTTCCTGTTCAATTAATTGTTTATTATTTCATTAAATTTTACATAATTTGATGTTGTTTAATACTGTATAGGCATCTTCTAACAAAATAAAATCCTTAATCTACTCCTGAAAATACATCTCTGCCAAAATAATTACTCTTTGTGTGTCTATAAAAAAAGTATAACAAACGCCCAGCCATTTTGGATACTGAACCTATCTGATTTCCTCAATTCCCAAAACAAAATACAGATAATAATATCCATAATATGTGCAATTTTTCAAACCAATTCAATCCATTACAGGTGAAAAGTATATGGAATTCCCGAATCAGTTCACCAAGAATGAAGTTGTAAACATTACTTAATTTCTAACTTAAATGACAAACCACAACACATCAGATGATGTTAATAGGAAATTTCTCAACATATCATGTCACTGTCTGCCTTTATTGATGGCAAACAAATGCCTCCCCAGTCATTCTTCAGTGACATCCCTCCAGAGCCAATCTTGTCCAGTTTACTATACAATATAATAGTACCAACACAATTCTTCTTGCAAAGAGCCACAGACGTGCACCTTTTTCATCTTACAAACTGTGTATTGGCAACACAATAAAAGATATTACTCTCCGGTGTAAAGCAAAGTGACAAACAAATGTTTGAACGGTAATATTTTGTAAGGAGACAAAATAGTTGTATTATAACATGTAATTTGCATTGTTTTCAGTAGTAGGAATTTGGTTTCTGATGTTAGATACATTCATTAGTTATGAAACAAAAGGTTTCAAACAACAATAATGGCATTATGAATGGTATGAAGGTGTTTGAATTATACACTTCACCTGCTTATGAAGAACAGACTAATGAAATAAGCAAAATGGTGGAGAAGGAAGGCAAATTTTACAAATACAAATTAATGTCCTTCAGCTGATTAGGTTGCTGAAGGCTTGTGTAGGTAAGGTTCCACAGTATCTACATATATTATTTACTTCCAAAATTATTAACAAGTGTGTTATGAAGTGCAATGAGGTATACTTTAAAAATTTCAAAACTAAGCACATTTCTTACACACTGCGGTCTTTCAAAGTGGTAAAAGTGTAGTTTCCGTGTTTATCTGCTCTGCTAGCAAGACCTTTTGAGAAAAGTTTTTATAAGTTGAAACACTGATTTGAAAAAAGTCCAATATCAGTAATTTGGTGACAATTGATCAGCTTGGGTGAAATGAGATTACTGGAAACATAATTTTACCTGTACGAGCAGTATATTTAAAACTTGTAATTTCAACATATAGAGGATTACTTGCAGTAGTCTGCTGTAATGGAATTAATGCAGTGAAAACTGTATTAACTAAAAGTGGTTTCAATAACCAAAATTTTGTGGTTGACAGAATACTGTACTACTTTATTACTTCATTCTGGAATAGGTTAATTTTTAAACATGCAAGTTTGGAAAGTACAACTTCAAAATCAGATCTGATGTTGTTTTATGAAGACAAAGATAAAGTATACAAGGATTTTTTAATATAAAGAAGTAAGGAACAAATGAGCAGAACCTGCCAAAATTTTTAACATACTGAAACTCTTGAAGGCAAGCTTGAAAACAAATTAGCAGGTGTTATTTACCAAGTAATAAAAACTGAAGGTTTTGCAAAAACTGATAGTATGGCTCTCACTGATAACAATAAGTACAATATTGTACTTCAGTTCACTTATAATCAAAATGATTGTCTAACCATGCTAATTCTTATCAAAGTACTATAAACTTCATTACCAAAATACTTCCTCTTCTTCTCTGCTTCTAGGGCAGAATTGGTAATTTCTGGTTTCTGGTGTATCTGATAAAACTTTGTCCTTTTTTAATATTATAAACATGCGAATTAGCATTTTTACGGAGAAAAAATAAATAAAACGCTCTGTAGTAAACAGAGCTGTGTACATTTGATGGTGGTTAAACATGAATGAACATTCACACATCATACTTTCTGTCAGTGTTTTTTTTTTGTACAAGCTTAGTGTCCATCATAATCCTCCTGGACGAAGCATATAAGTATACACAAAAAATATGATGGTACAACATTTTTCTGAAGACAACTATGGAATTAACAAGTAGAAAAATGTAGTTACATCACAATCAAGGTATCTGGATGTAATGATGACACAATTAGAGCAGACTAACTGCAAACTGTTCTTCTTATTACCTACATATACTAATAACTGTATTTTAAGATCTCCAACTTGCCAGATTGTAAATGAAATGTGAGAAATGATATATTAACCAGTTCATAACAATATTTACCTGATTACTTATTATTTTTAAACCTTAACTAAACGCAGGGCTGAAAAGACTTGTAGACTTTACCTCCCCCTCTAACACACACAGAAAACTACAAGATATATGGATGCTACAATGAAGTCTGAACAGTGTCAAATAAGAGAGGTGGAAAAGCAACGAATGATTAGTTCATATCAAAACTGAATGGTAGCTTTCTAACAGCAGATAAAAGAAATGTAGAAAAATAAGATTTAGGAACGGTGACTATGCAATTGCACAATCCAACTCAAGCCACCACAAATCAAAAGGGAATAAGTGATAATTGTTTGTTTTGTTGGTGTACAAATAAAAAGTGTATTTCTTAACCACATTATTTATTTGACTATTATATGTAATTAACACGGAATCAGTAGCAGCTTGTAGGAAAAATGGTTAGTCGTTCTACTCAAAACTAAAGTGACAATGCACAAAATAATACAAATATTAGAATTAAGTTTCTTTTACATTTTACAGTCTTTACTCTTTTTGCTTTATCATTTTCATCCACTGGAAGGGACATAGTTGTGCGCTG
Organism: Magicicada septendecula; assembly: GCA_034769895.1. Lineage (NCBI taxonomy): Eukaryota > Metazoa > Arthropoda > Insecta > Hemiptera > Cicadidae > Magicicada > Magicicada septendecula. The sequence goes on from CM068367.1 coordinate 457,002,953, forward strand.
CACTTGCTACAGCTCCAGTGTTGTCTTATTGGTGGGTGTTCTTGCGTTCTGTTATCAAATGACTGTGTAGCAGAGATAGGGAGCTCATTCAGAGATCGGAACAGTCGCTACTGTTAACATGCTGGTTTGTGAAGACCACGGAAGTCTTGTTTATTTAATGAACATTCAAGCTATTATGATTAATACAATTTATTCAACAGCAATGAAATCGATGAATAATAAATGTATAAATACAATCATTAATATTTTATGATATGAATGGTGGTTCTGTAACTGTGCAGTATTTATTGTAAAGGTGCCAATACAATCTTAGAATAACTCCCTAAGCCAACAAAATAAAAATCCCTAATATTTCCATAATGAGGGAACAAATAAAAAACAAAATACCTATCGTTTCCATTTGTAGCAGAAAGAGGATTTCTGGTTTTATAGATTAAAGGTACATGTGTCGATCAGTTTTGTGTCTGATATTTCTATTTATAGAAAGTATTTCCCTCCATGTTGAACTATGAGAAAAGAAAGACGGAAACAACTAAAACATCAGGTAACTGAAAACAATCAATATTTTTTCAAACAGAAGACAAGAACAAAGCTTCTGTTGAGGTATCATATACATCTTGCTTATTATTATTACAAAAGTCTCATGAAAACCCTTGTTATTGATATTATTCACTTGATTGTTTTTTACGGATGTTTTCAATGATTTCAAGATAACATAAGACCTGTCAATATTACTCATCTCACGCATCATATTACAGAACACAACATGTTATCTGAGATAAAAACACCGAAAGTATGTGTGATAAAGAATATAATAATACACGAACCTCCACCTATGGTTGGGGGTAATACGAGATTTGAAGCATACTGCATCAAAGCTGTACACTTTCCTCTGTTAAATTTTTAATATTTGTCTGTTATCCACTAACAAGAAATTACACTATTTTTGAAAATGAATGGTGTTATAAAACTTAAAACAAAACATCATTAACACTTTGGGGGTACACACTCAAGAAAGGCAACTGTTTACAGTCAATGTCAGACAGTTTTAACAAATACACATATTTTTTCAAATCTATGTAAAAAAAAATGTATTTTTGACTGTTGAAATATTTTAAAATGGTATGGAGAACCAAACATGACTTCCATGTTCTAAGATTTATATTTAAAATCATTTACTTGAATTCAGTTCGATAATTTCTAGAAAAATATTCTCCACCCTCAAACTATTTTCACTATTTATGGACATTTTTGTTATTATGGGGTAGTCGTTTAATATAATTTTATTTTCAAGTCACTTTATCTATAAAAATTAGGTACTTTATTCTTATAACAAAACTGACTACACAGATAATCATCCCTCCTCCTCAACCGATCCCCACCTTTAATGATATTTATACTTTCAAGAGTAATAGTTTTATTATATGTAATTGCTAAAGTATCTTATCCTTCAAAATAAATACTTGTTCTTTACTTGATATCAGCGAAGTAATTTTTAAAAATTGGCACCACAGGTAGGCACAGTTAACACAATGAATCAACAGAAATGGGGAACTGCTTATCGACTTCGCTACAAGCAGGAATATGGTTATCAGTTCAACTCAATTCCCACATCGTGATATCCATAAGGGAACGTGGGTAGCCCCAGATGGGAAAACAGTCAACCAGATAGATCATGTGATCATAGATAAAAGAGCAGCTACAAGTATCATTGATGTCAAAACCCGGAGAGGAGCGTCAGTTGGTTCTGATCACTATATGGTGCAGATAAAGTTTAGATGCAGGGTGGCCGTATATAGGAAGGACAGACTCAGAAGACAGGAAAAGGTTAACACAGCGAGTTTAAAGGACCCAGAAAAGGTACAGGAATATGCTGGGAAAGTGAGGAATAAATTGAACGGGACAGTCGCAGGAACAGTGGAAGAGAAATGGTAGAGCCTTAAGTGCGCACTCCTGGAAACCGCCAGAGAGGTGCTAGGAATAGAGGAGAGACAGAGGCAGGACTGGTTTGATGAGGAATGCAGGGAGAGTATTGCACGGAGGAATGAGGCTCACAGGAAGTATTCTCAGTGTAGGACTAGAGAAAGGAAGCAAGAATATGAAGAGAATAGAAGACTGGCAAATAAAGTATGTAGAAAAAAGAAAAGAACTTTTGAAAACGGGCTGCTTCTCAAAATGGAGCAGGACTTGTGCAGATGGAAGAATAAGGAATGCTTATAAATATCTTAAGCATCTCAGGGAAGGTTATAAACCATCTACAACACTATGTAGAGACAGAGAGAATAGAATTGTCAGTGATCCAGAGAAAATTAAAACTATCTGGCGAGAGTACTTCGATGGCCTCCTTGGTGGTATGCTACAGGGAGGAGAAATTGTTGCTCACACTCCGCGGAATGCAAACACTGGGGAGATGGAATCTGACCCACCATCAATTCAGGAAATAGAAGCTATTAGTGCCCTCAGGAACAACAAGGCACCAGGTACAGACTTAATTCCTGCAGAACTGCTTAAAGCTGGAGGTACTGATGTGGCAGTCGCACTGCACTCCTTAATCGTGGACATACGGCAAACGGAACGAATCCCCATGGAATGGAATAAGTGCATTATATGCCCCATTTATACAGTAAAAAAGGCGACAAACTTCAATGTATAAATTACAGAGGCATTTCGTTGCTGTGCACGTCCTACAAGGTTTTTGCGTACATCTTGAACCAAAGGCTGAGACCCCCCCACAGAAAATATAATACGGGAATACCAAGCTGGATTCCGACTTGGAAGGTCTACAATCGACCAACTCTTCTCGGTAAAACAGATACTAAGATGCGGATGGGAACGTGATATTGATATGTACCAGATCTTTGTGGACTTCAGGCAAGCATATGACTCTATTAATAGAGACAAACTCTACACCATAATGCATGAATTTGGAATACCAGGCAAGCTGGTAAAATTAACGCAAGTGACTATGCAGCAGACTGAAGCCCAAGTAAAGGTGGATAGCCAACTAACTGAACCCACAAATATTACACGAGGACTAAAGCAAGGAGATGGGTTAGCCCCAACACTATTTAATATTGCATTGGAATATGTAATTAGAGGCTTATCAATAAATAGCTCCAATCTGTTAACAAATAAAACTGTACAGATAGCCGCATATGCAGCTGACATTAACATCATGTCAAGACGGATCACGGCAGCTAAAGAAATATTTATAGAGCTTAAAAACAAAGCCAAGGAAGTTGGGCTAGCCATAAATATGGATAAAACAAAAATGCTTATCCAAACAAGAAGGGACCAGGTTCATAACAACATCGAGATAGAGGAGGACACAATTGAAGTGGTGGACAATTTCACGTTATCTCAGAGTGAATCTAGCAAAGACTGGATCAGAGGAGCCGAAGATCCAAAGACGGACCACCATGGCTAACAAGGCGTACTTCGCATTGCTGCCATCATTTAGGTCTGGGGATGTGCACAGGGAAACAAAAATGAAAATATATAGGACTGTCATCAGACCGGTGCTATGCTACGGGTGTGAGGCATGGACAATCACACAGAAAACAGTTAATATAGTAGACACCTTTGAAAAGAAAATCCTGACGCATTATAGGCCCAATACAAGAAAATGGCTCATGGAGAATGAGATACCACAACAAACTGTATCAAATATATAAAGAGATACCAGTCTCAAAATTTATAAGAATTCAAAGATTGTGTTGGGCCGGACATGTTATGAGAATGGAGGATGGCAGGAACCCTAAGAGGGCTTTTTTGGGTACATGGGAGGGAACGAGACCTAGAGGTAGACCGAGGAAAGGTGGGAAGATGGCGTTGCAGAGGACGCGAGAGACATGGGGATAAGAAACTGAAAGGAGGGTTGCAGTGGATAGAATGGATTGGAGGCAGAGATTGGTGGAGGCCAGAGCCCGACTTGGGCTGTAGCGCCATAGGAGAGAGAGAATTTTTTTAAATCACCCCCTCCCCCTTCAACTACTCTCTCCATCTATAGATATCTGATTTACCATTTTACAGTGGATTAACATGACTTTATTTTTGGGGCACTTATTTATCAAAATTAAGTACTTTTGTAAAACACAAAACATGCAGGTAAACTACCCCTCCCCCTTAACCTAACAACCCCATTTCTGATATTTACACTTTTATTGTGTAATAGTTTCATTATATATAATTACTAAGGTATCTTATCCTTCAAAATATATTTTTTCTTCAAAGTATGAAGTACTTTATTCGACATCAGAAAGGTAGTTTTCAAAAAATTACCCCCTCTCCTTTGACTACCCATTATACTTATAGATATTTCATCTGCCTCTCTACAGTGGATTATTATGAGCTTCTTTTCAGGATATTCTGTTTATCAAAATTAAGTAGTTTACTCTTGTTTAAATGTAACACGTTGCAGGTAAACTACCCCTCCCCCTTAATCGATCTTCACCAAAATCAATGCGCATTAAGTCCTCTACAACTCGGGCACATATGCAAAAAATTAGTTGATTCTGTTTGAATTTGCGGTAGTTATCATTCGCCATAGAAAAAATTCTACACACACTTTTTTTCATGATTTGAGGGTAGTACAATCAGAATCAGCCCTTATCTCGAACACAATTTTTTTTGCGATCAACATATTCTTCAATTTCCTTAAGGAACATGGAAGTGAAAATGGCTCAAGGAATTAAAAAAAAATGGTCTTGAAATGAACATATCCGTACATTAAACAAAAAAGAAAAATCCAAGGAGCTCTGATCTTTTGACTTAAGCTTGGTTCAGGACCAAGGTTCAAGGGCTGATAGTCTACTGAGTGTAAGATGTAATATTTTATTACTGTTATGTTATCTGACAATTCATCTTGAATTTGTACCATGTATTTCTAAATTAGTGACCTCAAAATATCTCAAATGTTAAGTCTTAACTATACTTTCATTTGTACACTGTTAAATAACAGAAATAATTAAACATTTAAGAAATCATACCCAGTCACATTGCATGCGCATGTATGTGTGTGCAGATATGACACACACACACGCACACGCACGCACACACGCACGCAACTGTTGGGATATGCAATATACATTAATATTTTTAAACATATTTTACTATGACACCTAACTTACCATTATAAAGACGTATGTATGTGGCAGCCAGTCTTAAAATGCTGGTTTTGTCCAGTTTCTTTGGTGAAAAACTGATGATAGGTACTAAATTGGATAGTTCATGAATGAAAAAGTTGAGCTTATCTCTTCTCATTTTTTCTGCCATATTCCGCATTTGGCGGTTTGTACTGAAACAAAAATAATTAATTTTAATTATTACTACTTAAAAAATTACTGACATATACTATTTGCAACATAATACTCATATTAGTTTTCAAATAAATGCTAAGAAGTAGCTACATGAGGATACTTTGGAATATAAGAGAGCTATGATTGGTATAACACAGACATGTTAATACTAATTTGACATAAACTAGTTTATTACTTTGTTTATAGTTTTACTGTTTTGGAACCAGGACCAAATGTGACTGAAAATCTCCAGGCATAATAGCTGAAACCGCCTAGAACAGTACCTGAAATTTTCTACAATAAAATATAACCTTTCACTCCAACACCAGATACTGGTTATGCAAAATTTAATACTCAGAATTGTACATCAATGCAATAGAAATATTAAAATTATATTGAAGTAATACTCTATTTTTATGTTTGAATTTATTGCTAAAACTAGTTTACGTTCTACTATAATTTCATAGTTCATGATTTATAATCCGCGAACATAATAATTATAAAACTCATTTTCTTCTTCTATTAAAATTATTTTTATAATACTGAGATACAACTTGATTTCTTTCCGATTCTTTTACATGTAATATTCTCTATCAACTGGCCGGAGCATGCACAGCATACTTTTCCTGGTCACTATTGTTCCAGGATCCACAAATCATCTGTTTGTTAAATACTGCATCATTTATTATTCTTGTGAAACTATTATCAACCATAAAACTAAAATAGTCATTTTTAAGCTGTCATTTCAATAATTTAATTGTATTTATTTTTTAAATAAAAATCAGGCAATGGGGTATATATTGATAGGTTTTTAAACATTACCTACTAGAGTAAACTCTATAGCGGGCTCTCATTTATGACTAAACACATGGTTTCTTAAAACAAAGTTTACTTCTTGGTCATTTCTTTATAATATTGAAAACATACTGCTTACTTTAGAATTATAGAAAGGTTGCTCAGTTCTTCCTGGTGTTGGCTTCCATTTTTTTCTTCCACTGTCTTTCCTTTACTTGACATTAATCTTCTTATCATACTGTTTCTGTCCTTTCTTAGCCTTCCCCTACCTCTCTTGTACCAACTCTCGCCTTCCATCTAATTTTTCACAGGTATGTTCTCTGTCTTTCTTCTCATGTGGACCTATCAGCTGAGTTACCTTTCTTGAATATACACTAGTATTGGTTTCGTTCCCAAATTTCCCTTTATCTATACATTTCTTATGTTTGCTCATTGTCAAAACTTTATACTGTGCAAGTACTTCATTTTGATGGTTTGGATTCTGCTCTTCATTCTTCATAACAATATCCAAGATTCACTACATAACTCAGATCTGTTCTATATATTAATACTAAAGTCTGTTGTCTGTGCAATTTCCTTCTTGCCAATAAATGAATTTCAGAGCATAAAATAGATTACTTGTTTTATTAATCTTTTTTAGATTACTATCTTGTTTCCACCATCTTTCAATATTCCTCCTATATACAGAATGCCATTAAGTTGCATGGTCATAGTCTCTACTACTCTCTTTATTTACTACAATCACTTTAATCTTTTGTCCATTAATTTTTTCCCATACTTCATCAGAGTCTGATTCCAAATCATTTATTAGGTTTTATTTTCTAGCCATTATCAGTAAATCATTTGCAACTGCACACTTTTGAGACTTGTACTGGTTTTAGGCTTCTACAACTATATGCTGCTGCCTTCCCTCTGGTGCACATTCTCTTATTATCTTAGGAAAAAATCTACAAATCGAAGACAACCAGGTCATATAATAAAAATTATAAAATAACTAATAAAAAAACAGTTGTACAAAGTTTTTTGTACAATACAGTAGATGAGAATTGTTCAAAGCAGTCATGAAGAATTTCACTGGATTGCATTAAAACATTCGAATCTAATTGCATAATGCATGGAATAACTTTCCTATCACTTCACATAATATTTAGAGAGAAACTGCTGACACAGTGGTTAACAGAAAAATTTTAATAAAAAATAAATTTGAAACTGAAGTGTGGAGCTCTCCTTAATAAAACCGTATATTGATACTGACTATAGCATTGATATCTATTAAATTATAATTTGACAATGGATTAAATTATATTTTATGTAATGGTAAGAAAACAGTTTATTTTATTATTTTTAATCTGAAAAACTAAACTTGGATTAAGAAGTCTCTGAATTTATTTGGAGAATTAACGAGTTACAGTGCAATGAAGAAGTTTATATAGAAGTTTCTTTACCAACTATACTTAACCAATTAAGTCGAAGTAACTGGAGAAGGCATTAACTAATTCATGCTACCTCAGAATTCAACCTGATCATTTCTTTTTTTACAGATTTTATATTATTCGAGGATTGTTCAACAGAAACACATTTAGAGGCTGTAAAGTATTATTTATTCAACGATTTAAAACAAAAAATCTCCATTAACATTAAGGCATGAGTCCCACTTTTGGATTAATCTGTAGATTCCCTGCTGGTAAAATTCTTGCGGCTGTTTGCAGAACCATTTGCTAACAGCAAACTCTACCTCAGCATTCAATCTGAACCACCGTCCTTTTAGTGATTTATTTAATGGGCCAAAAATATGATAATTTCACAGGGACAAGTCGGGACTGTAAGGTGGATGTTGTCAGACTCCCCACTTCATACAACCATGCAGATCTTGAATCATCTAGGCTACATGGGGTCGAGCATTATCATGCACAAGAATGACACCATTTGTGAGCTTCCCGGGACGTTTATTCTTGATCAACCTGTAAGCATTTTAAGCTGTCTGCATATCGCTCAGCGTTGATGTTAATACCAGGTTCTTTAAAATCTAAGAGCAGCACACCCTGATAATTAAAGAATATGGTCACAATTACTTTTACTGCCGAAGGTTGGGACCGACATTTTTTCGCCTTCGGAGATTGTGCATGCTTCCACTGCATACTCTCACGTTTGGATCCTGGTTTGTAGTGACAACACCAAGACTCATCACCAGCAACAATTTGGTGTAGAATGGCATTACTTTGTTGTTCATAGCGCATTAAATGCTGTAATGATAAGGCCGAACGCAAATTTTTCTGCTCATCAGTAAGCAGTCGTGGAATCCACTGAGCAGCAACTTTGTGATGGCCAAGACATTCAATGATGGCATGAACAGTTCCCACGCTGATGCTCAACATTTGAGAAAGTTCTCTAACTTTGATGTGCCTATTTGCGCGTAAAGCAGTTTCCAGCTGTCGCACATCTTCATCTGATGACACAACACGTGCAGGTCCAGGACGGGCCAAATCTTTAGTGGATTCTCTTCCTTGTACAAATATATTTTACCATTCAACCACTGCGGTAAGCTTCATTCTCGTATAAATTTCCATTGGCTGATGCCCCTCAGCAGCTAAAAACTGAATAATGGCACACAGATTATCTTTGGACAGATTTTCTATCATAGATGCCATTTTTCAACCCAGTCACAACACTTATAAGAGAGCAAACTGCAAATATTTTTGACAGATGCGTCACTAGTACTTGAACAGACAATATAAACACATGAATTCTGTTGCCATGGGGACGAAGTCACAGCTGCGCAGATCAAACATGTTTCTATTGAACAATCCTCGTACTTAACTTGTTTCGAATCCTAACATTTTATTTGAGGAGGGACATTTTTTTAGTGTTTTCCTATCAGTTGTACCTTGAAAATTCAACTTATCCTAAAAGAAGGAATATTTTTATTCCTTATAGCCACTTTTTATTTTTACATTTAAGGTACTTAATGCCAGATATTCTAACTGCCTTCTGTATTCTATGCTATTAACCAAGTAAGAAAATGCATGCAGTTTTAGAGACAGATTCCCATCTCAACGACAAAAGGTCTTTTCTTCAAATAATTCTCCATCTGGAAAGGCAATGGCACTTGCTTCAAGAGTCTTTCAGTTTTTAGTTATAGCTTTTGACAGAAAAAAAGATACAATGAAATCAAATGGGATGGTATTCTGGATAGAAGTTATGTGTATATTTTTAAAGTAGACATGTATCATTTATCAGTAGGTCATTAACATCTGTAATCCTTTTATGGACTTTTTTATTACCATTTAACACCTTTTCTTCATTTATATTGATTGCATTTGATATCAGTATCTTTTCTAACCATAACAATCATACTCCTATTTATTGTACTCCACTATTTAGTGACCGCTGATAAGCACTTTGAAAAGACTTAATTCAATGTCAAATCAGAATAAAAGAATGCAACTTATTCCTGCATGACGATGAGCTAAATAACTCAAAAACACAGTATTGATAATTGCTAACATAGTGGAATGCAATAAGTACTGGTTTACATAAAAAAATCATCATTCACTGATAAACGTTGGTTAGTTTAAATATTTCTTATTATCAACCTTTGAACTCTTATTATGATATTCATGAACATGTATTTAATATTTCCTGAATCCCATCCCAACAAAAACTGGTTCTCACTTTGTACGTTACCTGAAACACTACCTTTTATTAACACATCTTTATTCTCTACAGCCATTTAAAGACAATCTGCCCACCCCACAAACTCCTGCCTTACTTGGAGGAAAGGCAATAGTTCTATGTTCATTTCATGGTTTCCACCTCCTGACCCCCCTCACCACAGCTTTAAATCACTAACTATATAAAATAATACTGATGTGGAACACAATTATTTCTGATAAAAATTATTAATTTTTACTTTACTGCCTTAACTAGCTTTCGCTCATTATGAGCTTCATCAGAGGCTGCCCCTAAGGTACAAATTTAATAAGTTTTATCGTAAATAATTGTGTTCCGCATCAGTATCATTTTATACAGTCAGTGACATGTCATGGACAGGAAGATCCAAGGCTTTAAAATCGTGCATAACCTCAACATTCCTTCTCCTATTTACCTTCTGGATTTCTTTTAAAGGCCCTTCTTCTGAGTACTCTTTCCTCTTTCATTTCTATATAGGAGCACTGGTAATGACAGTCATTTACCTCTCGTTATTGATAAAATTTCTGGTTATGTTATAATTTTCCTGAGTTCCATATTTCTGTTTATTTGCATTCACCTCCTTCAATTATGGTTCCAAAGATTTTCCTTAAGGCTTTATGGTCAAAATATCAACTATATATTCTGGTCTGCTATTATTACTATCATATGCTGATATGTTAGCATTAGTCATATCAGCAAGTCATATATTCTCCACTCTGCTATTCTTGAAAATATGCCACACAATTTGAAAATATGCTGTAATACAAAATGGCATTTATTTCTTGCATATAATCTAACTTCGATTCATACTCTGTTATTTGTATCATGCGTTTCCAAAATACGTGAACCACTTGACATTCTCAAAATCTACATTTCCAACCTGACACACTTGGCACTGTCTTTATCTCTCAATTCTTATTTGTGGCAGTTTGTTCTCTTTATTTTACTTTCATCTCTGTTTTCTTCTAGCCCGGCCATTTGTGCTTCTTTCTGTAGCTAAAAAAAAAAAACGCAGAATGTTTGATGTTCTAGCTAGCAATACCATACTATCTGCTTAAGTAAAATATTGTATTGATGTATCATTATTATTATTATTATTACATGTCAATTAATTATAAAAAATTCTGAAATTAGTCTGACAGTGTTGTTTGGTCCCATCTCCTTGCTCATGTTTTGTTTTTGCTACTACTACTACTACTACTACTACTACTACTACAATACAAAACATTACAATCTACCACAATACTTCAGTTTCCTGTTGTTGTTTGCAGTTTTTGGTAACACCAGCAATTTTATATCAACCACTTTTGCTAGTTCAAGTTGTCTGTTACTTATTTCCTTTGTGTTACACTGTTTTATTATTTACAGTCTAGTACATTACCATCTTTTTATTTTGTCTGTGTTTATACATATATTTATCATGACACCAAGTATATGATGCTCCTTTGTGTATTTTACCTAAGTAACTTACTATCCAGTTGTGGCCCGAAAGACTATGAATTCATTTTTAGAGTATTCTCGTAGACTAGTTGTTTCCATTACATCAGCTTTGGTCATCCCCCTGCTGCAAATGGTTAACAGAGTTAAGGCTCAACCTCAGTATCCATTAGAGACAATATTCTACTCTGGATTGTATTATTTTCTAAATTATAAAATACTTTTGTCCACCAGGTTATCGTGCCATGCCGAAAACTACTAGATTAAAGAAGTTTGATAACTAACTACATACAGTCCTCTTTAATTAAATAAAAATAAAAATTAGCACCAGCGAAGCAAAATATCATCGTAGTTAACATCATTTTTAGTTTGGATCCAGTTTTTAGTTTCTGAACTTAAACAGCAACTTTCGTTCAATAAACCAACAATAATTATCAACTGGAAAAAAAAATTCTTTCGGTAACATTTGGTATTAAGACACAATTTTCATATACTTAATTTTTATTTATGTATACAATAATAATTCAAATATTTTTTTATTGCCATTAAAGTACTTTTGTCATGTTACGAGTTTCACTTCCTGGATCAGAATCTTATTAATTGGGTGGAAAGAAATTGTTCGATTTTCGTACAAGTTTTACGGAACCAATTATGTACGAAAGTCGACGACTTATTGAATTAAATTTAGTACCTATATACGTAATATATTTCTGTTCACACAAGTTATGTGAACAACTACAGACTACTGTACTGATCATTATGAAGTTATCTCCACACATTATGTTTCAATCAACCATTTTCTTTTCAGCTACACGACTTTAGATTTCATAATTCTTCCATAACTTAATCCGTTACAGATAAACGTCTAAAACGAATTTCACTTCTGCACGCAAAATTTACGTTACTTGGTGATCAGTTGGCATCACTTGCACACCCCAATGTCCAAAAATAATGACTTGAAGTTACAAAAAACTGAGATTCGCTGAACACGTGAGGCCATGCCACGGAGACGCTCAACATTCACTGCGTTGCGCGTTTATGTCCCCTGGTATGGGTGGTCGGGTAGGTCATGACCTCGACCTGACCCAGGCGTTGTGTTAGGTCAGAGCATAGCCGGGGACGTTCACCTCGACGTTGCCAAAATTACGCAGCTACAGGTACGTGCTACACAACTGCAGTGTGTTTGTTCGCTCTGATCCATAGTAAAAACTATACGACTGCAACACTGCAGAAAATGGAGATGGAACCATAACGTACCAGTCAAAACATTCGTCAGCGTTATCCGATGACATACTGCGCTTTGATAAAAGCAATAGTCGCCATTACAGGATGTCACCTTGTTTTGCATACGCAATGAAACAGAACTTTATACAGTTCGTTAATTGTATACAGCGACTAACTGCTGCTTCGGGTTTTAATTATTTGTTGGTGCAAATCAGTTTACGAATAAAAATGTGTAAGCATTTATGAACAACACATTATGACAACGTAAAATCAGTTGACTGAAATTGTAGTTGGTAGTTTAATGCCATAAAACAAAAATATTTCAATTTCTGTTAACATAAACAAAATATCGGTATGGAGAACCATACATGACTTCCATGTTCTAAGATTTATATTTAAAATCATATTCGAAATGAAATATTTCCATAGAAACTACGTCTTTCTACTTATTGCTTCAGCATTAACCACAGTACTGTGGTCACTAACGTATACCACCTCACGTTTTCGCACTCGATTTTCACCGATGATGGCAGTCGATGGCACTGCCGAAAAGTCTGGTTTTGCAGAAAACATTGGACTACGGCTAAAGAGCCCGGGAAGCAATTTTAACAAAAAACTACTTCTTTGTTGCCGATAACGTAGTACACATATAAAAAATTCTCCCCTCCACCTTCAACTATAATTTTTAATAATAGAAAATTACCCCCACCCCGTTCACCTAACTTCTTCATTTATAGATATTTCATCTACGTTTCTACAGTGGATTACTATGAGCTTCTTATCAGGATACTTTATTTATAAAAATTAAGTACTTTACTCTTGTTAAATCATAAAATGTTTCAGGTAAACTACCCCTTTCTCTTAACCGATCTTCTCCAAAATCAACAGACCTTCCGTCCTCTACAATTCAGCGAAGCATGCAAAAAAATATTTGATTCTGTTTGAATGTGCGTCAGTTATCGTTCGTCATTGAAACACTTCTCTTGTTACAACATAAAATGTTGCAGGTAAACTACCCCTTTCCCTTAACCGATCTTCACCAAAATCAATAGACCTTGAGCTCTCTGCAACTCAGGGGGTGCAAAAAATTATTTGATTCTCATTGAATTTTCGGCAGTTATCGTTCGTCATAAAAAAATTACCCTTTTTAAAACATAAAACGTTGCTGATAAACTACCCCTTCCCTTAACCAATCTTCAACAAAATCAACAGACCTTGAGTTCTCTTTAGTTCAAAAAGGTATGCAAAAACCTAGTTGATTCTGTTTGAATTTACGGCAGTTACCGTTCGTCATATAAAAAATTACCCTTGTTAAAACATAAAATGTTGCTGGTAAACTACCCCTTTCCCTTAACCGATCATCACCAACACCAATACGTATTGAGAACTCTACAATACAGGGCTGTATGCAAAACATCATTTGATTCTGTTTGAATTTGCGGCTGTTATCGTTTACTATAGAAAAAAATTACCATTGATAAAAAACCGTTGCAGGTAAACTACCCCTTTCCCTTAACCGATCTTCACCAAAAACAATAGGTCTTGAGTACTCTACAATTTAGGGCTGTATGCGAAACATTATTTGATTCTGTTTGAATTTGCGGCTGTTATCGTTTGCCAAACAAACAAAGTTACCCTTGATAAAAAAAACCGTTGCAGGTAAACTACCCCTTTCCCTTAACCGATCTTCACCAAAAACAATAGGTCGCGAGTACTCTACAAATCAGGGCTGTATGCAAAAAATTATTTGATTCTGTTTGAATTTGCGGCTGTTATCGTTTGCCATAGAAAAAAAATCTACAGACACACAGACAGACAGACACACACACACACACAGACACTTTTCGAAAAACGACTTTTTTTCATGTTTTGAGTGTAGTACAATCAGAATCTGCAATAATCTCAAACACGATTTTTTTTTGCCATCACCATACTTCCATTTCCTTAAGGAACATGGAAGTAAAATGACAAGACGACATAATGCACAATTCAACCTAAAGATCTAGACAAAATTGTACTTTATTGCGTTATAGAAAATTAACAAATAAAAAGTTAATGCAAAAAAACAAACAAAGCAACATTAATATACTAATCGATAGGTAATAACTGGTCGTTATGTAAAACATGCAAAGGCGTTTAAAATAAAACTGTAAGGTTTTAGCACAGGCTGTGGTTACAAACCAGTTCAGAAGTGAACTTACCGACAGTCGAACACAAAAAACATCACCATACTTCCATTCCTTAAGGAATATGGAAGTAAAAACACTCGTTTTTTGCAGTTTTTTTAAATAACGCTTTAATTTTCATGTAATAGTATGATTGCCCTCCGCAGTTGCGATGACCATACTGTGATTACCGCATTGTAATTGAGTATTCCTAGCTTTCAGTGTAGAGTTAGATACGATTAATTCACAACCTCAAGACGTTTGTAATGTTAGCAACCTAACGCTGATTTATACCGAAGCTTCAATGATGGATGGATTCCGAAATGTTCCACTGATTCAGCTACATTCCGTTTTTTTTAAAGATTTGCAAATCTGATACATGAGATATGCCTATAATCCATCTGTTTTCGCGTTCTAATCGTCTGACCAATGCTGAGAACATTGTTAGCGATAAGCTGCATTCTTCCTTCAATACTCGCTTTTCTGTTGGTACTTAATTTGGCAGTTTGATTTGAGCTGCTAAGTTTGTAAACACTTCGGACAGAATCTACAAACACCCTTTCCTATCCCTTGTTCGCCTTACGTATACACTAAACAAAACGTTTTAACAGTTCTGTTTCTATATGTGCCTATATTTTCTATGTCCTTTTATCGTTACAGATGACTAATAATAAAGTTATGTTGGAACCATAAGTAACTTATTTCAAGGCTACATTTAAATTAAAAAATCTTAAAAAATTGTATTCGGTTATGACTGAATAATATTGTCAGTTCCGGGTAACTCTTCAAAACGCAATTATAGCCGCTGTCTTATCAAAACGAGACCTTTGCCCTTCACGAGTTATATCTTCAATAAAAAAATTGAATATAAAAAGAACTGTTTTTTAACTACACAGTCTATATTGATAATTGTTAATCTAGAATTTGAAATTGCATTCGTACCAATTCTGATTTGTTGATCATGGATTAAAGTTTAAACACCGGAATAGGAAAGCTCTCACGAACGGAAAGATACTATACTAATAAACACGAATACGCGAATATATTTAAAAACTGTTGCCATGGTTTCAGCGTTCTACCTTGAAAGATAACAACAGTCGAACACAAGGTCATATCACCGCACGTCAGACAGTAAAAAATACCCGACCACACGACAGCCAGAATGCTACTGCCAGTCCGGAAAACTAAGAGTTCAATATTTTAACACATCTGACAATATTTTACTTATGCGTCTACAGAGCTTGTTACTGTAACAGTCTCATCGTCGGTAGTGATGACGTCACAGATGCGTGTTACCACGAAAAACTAAAACTTAGTCTCTTCCTGTGCATCACTAACACTTTATTTAGCCCTTATAACTTCAATGTAAACAGTTCATGTTTTCCATTATTTTCCGAAGTACTCCAAAATTCCCCGTGAGAATTTGGGGTCAATGTTTTGTTTTGTTAAATCAATGCAGTTGAATGGACGTGCTTACACCGCTTAGAATTTTCAAGACTTTCAGCGTGCTTTTCTTACAGAAAAGTTATTCACATACGTGTACGTTGTTACAAAGTAAACAAAAGAATAATCCGTGGAACTAAATGTATTTTTAGTTATGATGACACGGCTTATAAAATTTCAGCACGGATCCTCTATTTGTATTAATTTTTCCTTAAAGCTAAATATCTGACAGTCGCAGACTCCTACTCTTAAATTTACAAATTCGGAGACGCATTAACTGGTTTCTTGAAACTGTTTTCAAAATTCTAAATCGAAAATGAACGCTGTATATTTCTCGCTATTTCATGCCTAATGCAGATAAGGCTTCTTCATTAATTAAATTATTGGCCTTAATCTGGTGGAATTAACTCGCTGACCGCCTAATTAACAGGTGATTATAGTTTTTAACTAATTTAAAAGAGTAACGAACTAAAGACAGTGCAGTTGACTGATGCCTGCTTGTGTTCTGAGGAATCTTTTCTTCTTCATCAAGTTATTATTGAATTATTGTCACTCATCAACGTTGGGGCACTCAACCACAATTATCAATGTAAATGTTTGTTTACATATATATTTGTTTGCGTTCATTCTTTTACAAGTTTTACTTTTAATTTTTATACATTTTAGTTTCATCAGGTAAGTTTTATAAATTTTCTTCAGATTCACTGCATATAGTAACTTAATAGTTCTCTCTTGTATGATCTTTCTGAGTATTTTATTGTAAACGTGAATTATGTTTTATGGAATTGGGTTCTTACTTATTTCCCTGCGTATGGAAAGTTGTTAAATATTTTAATATTTGGAAATATTAAATTTAAAGCGATCTTGCAATTTAATTTTATACATCTTCTACAGTTTGATCCTGTTATATGTGGTTCATGTTTGAAGTTTACAAAAAATGCGTTACTGTTACTATACTTGTATATGAAAATTTTAACTTGTTTTTGAAAAGCTGAGATGTTATTTATGAGAGTATAATGAGTAAAATGTGTTATTGTATTTACACGGTCTTCTTAGTTAAGTCTAGTTTCAGGTTTGAGGCGTTTCCTTTCATTTTATTCATTTTTATATATAATTGGTTTGATGCTGTGTTCCTTCTTTGTTAGTTATATCTTGATCTACTTTCTTTCATAAATTTTCGCCACTGAACAGGAGTTGCACCTTCAGAAAAGAATGAAAGGGACCTAGTATAAATCCTCTCTTTTGTGTTTTATTTTATAAAACCAGCTACTTATAAAACAAATTTACGTCTGTTGGAGTGCAAACGTCTGAAATGACAAGAAATCCAATTTCATTTCACAGCAAAATAACACACACACACACACACACACACACACACACACACACACACACACAGAGAGAGAGAGAGAGAGAGAGAGAGAGAGAGAGAGAGAGAGAGAGAGAGAGAGAGAGAGAGAGAGAGAGAGAGAGAGAGAGAGAGAGAGAGCGCTTATAACTAAATGCGAAACTTCTTTGAAGGCACTGAGGCAATGATTTAATTCATGACATTTTCAACTGGATTTGGAAGTACAGTATCAATTCAGTAGTTTTAAATTTTCTTCGGCAAATGAGCTTCGGTTATGACATCGTCGCTTTGGTATCGATGTAGGTCGTACTGTGAACGTTACAAAGAGTTACAAATGGTATAAAGTTAGCTTGTAATTATATGATTTTTAATTACAAGGCGACATGCGCCAGCATTATTTAAATTGCATTTACCCCGGTAAGTCCATTGACACTCGTTTGCACAAAAAATATACAGAACCTATATTACCAGTTTACAGCAGTCGCTGATGAATAAGACTGGATTACAAGGGTTTGTCTTCATAGATTGTATAACAATCACCTGCTGAATCTCACGCACAAACACAGGGCCAAAAACTGCAATATTTTCGCTGTTTACATTTTTCACTTTCCGAAAATTTCAAAAACAAATGTAACAAAACATGATGCAAAGAAATAATATTTAATTAAGAATGAAACAATGTTGCAAGATGTTTTGATTTTTGTTTTTTATATAGCGGCTATTTTCGTTAGACACAAGCTACGACGTTGTTAATCTACACGTCATCTGTAGTTATTGTGCCCGTGACAGTGATAATTATTACATTTTAATACCCTACACCGCCATTTAGCCAATGAATATTCAGGAACTTTAATGCAGGCGTATACTTGACGTTATCTAATTCATGTCCTAGTATTGTTATAATAGTAGTACTGTACGTGATTCGTTTCGGGTTTCGATTTAACATTCAGTCAATGTCCGAGTTGCCGGCGATAACCCTACGTCGTCTACTGACTGGTTCTCAAATCACGCAAACATACGACTGTACACAGTGCTGAATAAGATTAGCATGTATTAATCAAATTATTACGTAACAAAATTATTGTATTTATTTATTTTTTTTTGTGCAGTACAGTACGTCAGCGAGGAATGCTCCATCTATTTTGGAGAGATCGCGCGCACCGCTGACTTGCGCGGTTAATGCTATCCTAACCTGCCAACACTGAGGGTGGGTCATGGTTTTATTGAGCAGACAACCTCCCTATAATACAATACATTTAAGCACATCCAAGGTCCCGGCTCTTGCATTTCAAGGCCAGATATTTATACACGATCCACGGCGAGACAGAACCATGTAAAAACCTACTACTTTTACATTTTACAATGTTCGCCGCCTTACAATATTGGTTGGCTTCATATTTTTACTAACTTTCATTTTTAAATTCTTGTTTTACAATCTTATTTTAACAAGTATTTAATTCAAAAAGTTTTCGTGATGGTTTTGTATTTATATGGTTTACCTTATGGTTCCTGTTAAATAGAAGACAGTCAAGTAGACATTACTTTTATTTTAATTTACTGGTGTCAATATTGATAAAAGCAATAACCAAAAGAATAACACTAATAAACATTAGTAAAGCACTAATACAATAATACTAATTTTAATATGTTGACATCTTGACAACGTCTACAAACATAACAGAAATATGAACGGAATAATAAAACAATAGGGTGGGTAAATTAGTTCTGCTGCTTGTTTACAGTACTGTATGTTTATTTACACCACAGGACAGAGAGAGACAATTTAAAACCCTTTCTCCATATGCTGAAACAATATTTAACACAAATACTGTAGTAAATAGATTTAGGCCTAGACTTCATCTGTTACACCAGAACCTATGAAAAATATTTAATTTCTTACTCCATTTACCTGCACTATGATATTTACTACTAACTTTAATGGCTATGTGTAGGCAACATGTCATATATAGGTTTGTATGTCTACATCTGTATTTTACAACTATGCACAGTTTTTGCAAATTTTTTCCTTCCTGATTTTAAATAGTCGAATTTTAATTACAGGCTGTGGAAGTGGCATAACTAGGCGTGAGTTTCTCCTTGGGGGGGGGGGGTTTGATCCCCTGACCCCCCGCAGTTATGCCACTGGGCTCTGGCACTAATAGTAGCCTATTTACAAATGCAATTTATAGGGCTATACTTAATGGATGACACAGAGTGACAAGTCTTTACATTCATGACTTCATACTAATTTGCCACACATTAAAGAGTGTTGCTCTTGCTTAACGAAATAGAATGGTTTAACATAAGCAGTTTAAATTAATTGTACTGAGTTCAAAAATGTATTTCTTAGTTTCCAAATACATAACTGAAACATATTTGATATTGCACAAACTTTCGAATCGGATACTGCCTTAGACATCGCTGTTTCAAAAGTTCAGTAATTTCATTCAATACCGAGTCTGGTACTTAATGCTTATTTACGTTTATGCTTACATAAATGTTCAAATTACGAATGATATACCAGTTACAAATACTTCGTGAAACAACTATTTCTTGTCTTTTTAATGCACTTTTTCTACGTTGAGAAATTTAGTGATTTTGAAATTACAAATTTTACTTGAGTAGATAATTTTATGATTATACAATATTAAATTACAGAATTCTAAATCTTTCTCTGCGTGTCTATTGAAACATCACACTTTGTAACACTTAAAATTGTATTGAATATATTTACAAACAATGAAAACCTATGTTGTAACCAGACACATAACTTGAAACAAGCCAAAAACATATTTTATTATTCATTTATACCAATGTTAATTTTAAAAAGGCTAGGGCAGTTTTAACGGAGCAAACATACAGGCTTCTAACCAATACACCCGAAGGACACAAAAAGAATTAAATATTAAATAAATACCAAAAACACTGAAAAATTAACATTATTCGCAGCATAATACTGATAACTTGAAACTTTAAAAAAAACCTTGTGTGAAAAATGTTATGGTCTTTCATGAGTTTCATCTAGCCAACTCATCAGTAAAAAAAAATCTTTTTATGGGAGTAGTTTTTATATTAGAAATAAGGGAGGGAGTTAACACAAATTTTTTCGGTTATCATTTATCTTTGCTCATTAAAAATTAAAAAAAAAACACCAGTACAACAACATGTATGTGTCTAAGTGTGAACTTTTTTCATGCTTTGGTTCAATAATATAATTATTAACTCTTACATGCTTGCACTGACGTGTGTATTTGAGCCATGTGAGGTGTGAGGAAGAAAACATACTGAAGAATTTTTTTCACCCCCAAATGTACAGCTAATATACAATATTTGTTTCATTAGAAACTAGTAGAATAAAGAAATATAATTAACACTCTAATAATTGGTACTTGGAATACTAAAACTACAACAGTAAAGGAGGCAGAAGCAGAGATGAAGCAAAAACATAATTTTGATTTATGAGGACTAAGTGGGATAGAATAAAAGGTAAGGGAGAGAAGAAAATAAGAGAGGAATGTGCACCGAGATAAATTAATATCACACAGGGGCCATCAAAACAAAGCCCAACGGAATGGGAGATAGTTGTGGACTGGTAGGCAATATTATGTAAATATCGATAGTGATTTCAGAAAATGAGAAGATCACAGAAAGGGGAAGGTTTTATACAGGATTACAAAAAATGAAGTAAGCTAACAAGAAAATAGATAATGACTATGGTAAACTAGAATGTCCAAATAAAAGAAAAGAAAGAAAAACAATGTCAAAATAGGCTCAATTCAGTTCAGTTCAGTTCCAAATGGTAACAGCAATAGTTCTGGAGAACGTATTCAAAAATGAAAATGACAGAATGTTCACAGTATGACTTACTAATTTGAAACATTTTTTAAAAGCAATAGAATACACCACGTCATTTTAGAATCAGGTCAAAGAAATGAAAAAAAGCATAATTGATTATTCATGTTCATCAGAGGCAGGATATATTTTAGACACTAAAGCGATTAAACTATCTGGAAAAGGGATATGCCATTATTTTATCTGTTAAAGAATAAACTCTGAAGGAAATGCAAAGAAATATCAAAGGAAGACAAACAAATAAAAATGAAGCTGCTCAAAGAGGAAAGTTGAGAAAATATTCAAACATTTGAATACAGTATAATGAAAATATAAAGGAGAAAGGAAGAAAATTTCATAGAATGAATGAAGAAGTATGGACAGCAGTAAAAAATAAACAAGGAATTTTTTAAGAAGACTAAAAACGTAAACTGATATAACAGGAACATATGCATGCAGAGATGTTCTGAAACAAGCAAAAGAGGATCACACAAGAAATAAAAAGTTATATACACAAAACAATAGAAGTTTCTGATAATAATAAAAATATTCACTCAATAAAAAGTTACGGATGAAAAGGTAATAGTAGGAACATGCAGAATTTCTATAGATGGAAGTTTAAAGGTCAGCTTGAGCAGAAGCATTGCAGAACATTTGAAATATGGAGGAAATGGAAAAAATGTTCTTACAAAAATTCTAGACAAGAAAGTTCCACAGAATTTGATCAAGGAGAGGTCACGAAAAATTGTTTAAGAATTTTTCAAACATAAAGTATAGAAGAAATCAGAATATGATATGATTTACTGTAGATGCGGAGATTCAAGGTATTTCTCCCACTGCTGAAAAATAAAACACATGATGTTGTCTATACCTATTTGTGTCATACTTACATCTTTTAAGTATTCAAAATTTCTTTAATATTGTGTTTATTAAGTTGAAGTTATTCGCATATTTGATTTTGGCTGAATATGGTGGTAAGCCTTGCCAGAAAATAACTCAATAAAAAATTGGTATAGACATCACGTGTTTTATTTTTTAACATCTACTAGATGACTGTAGTGAAAATATTACAATAATCATGAAATTTTGTACTTGAAGTCTTCAATAGAAATGTCCAGTAAATTAAAAAATTGCCACTTTTGCAAACAATATTAATGTATCTTATGTCTTATCCATGAGAAACTTTAAACATACTCGATGCAAAATAACCTGAGACACTGAGTTTGAATTTTGAAACATAAGCTTTCAGTAGCAGCCAACATACTTGACTTGATTTTGACCTTAAGTGTCAAATTGTAACACAGCACTTTAAGTGGCAAGTTTTACTTGTACAATTCTCTTACTATCCCTTTGTAAATGTGAGAGGATGTTTTGTGTACTAAATTATTAGAGGAATTTATCTAACCAACAAAACCTGAATGGTAACTACCCATGAAAACAATGCTGCAGTTTAATGATCATAAAGGTATAAGAAATTTACACCAATGAAAAAGAATTTTGGGATTTGTTACAATATATATAAATCAAGCGGCATTGTTGCAACTATAAAGGGCCAGCCTTACACTGCCTAAGCTGCAACACAGGAAAGTCATTCATCAATCTTGCTTACTGAGTGTACAAAATTTATTTTTGGAAACTTTTGAGTAATTTAAAATAAATGAAAGACAATTGATGAGAATCAATATCATCAAACTATTTTACACATAATTGTAGTTAGTTTGTAGAGTGTTTAGAATATTGTTTATCTGTTCAAACAATTCAATTTTGTAGTCACTAGATTAATGAGAGGTTTTAGACTGTACTACCATGTACTGCCACTTATCGCAATACTGTTAATCATTTTACAAATAATCTTTAACAGCATTAAAAGTAATACTAATGTACTGCTTAGAAAATTTACATATTTAAAACCTTTATAGTAAAAATACGAGACTTGAAGTCTTATTTACAGAATATATATACAGCAGTTTTGTAAGAAGACATTGGGAAAATGTTATTATGACAACCAACACAAATTACAGTATATGTTGTACTTATTATACTGACAGTACTTAAAATTTATTATACAATAATAATTGTGCACATAAAATTTGTGTGTGATGGGGGGTTATAAAACAACATAATAATATATTATAGTCCTGTCCTTAAAAACACACTGTTTTATAACTCACAAAGTTTACAACTGAAATATTCATTCTGAAGTAAACTAAATTTGAGATGACATCATGTCTGTGGGTGCTTGAGACCATGGTAATTGCACAAAGAAGCTGATCATGCTCTAGAAAACTAACTTAATTAGGTCTTAAAGACCATAAAATTATAGGTGGTCAAATATGGCAAATTCTATAAATTTATTTAATAGAAAAATATTAACATTCTCGTAACAAGTAATCACAAACAGATGTTCTAGGGCTCGTCTGAAATTCAGAAGAGTTCCTGAAGCTTACATTTCCTACAGTTCTGCAAAAACAGCCTAAATTCTGGAAACATGTTCACTTTTAGGGAGAAGGTCGCAAAAATTTTAAATTACAAAGCATACATCTCCTCAGAAGCCAAAGTGAGATGCCACAATACTAGAGGAAGGGAGACTAACCTGAAGGCTGCAACATTCATGATGCATGCTGAAGGGCATAAAGAATTTTTAATTCATGAAGTATGTTTAAATTAATTGTACTGAGTTCAAAAATTTATTTCTTAGTTTCCAAATACATAACTGAACCATATTTGATATTGCACACACTTTTAAAACACTGAAATTGTACACACTGAAATTTTAAAACAATGACAGATTAAGTGATACTCAGTTGTTTACATGATATACACAAATGAGGGCATCGCTTTCTCTTTCAACTATCAAAACTTCTGATTACTATTGGTCTACCTTTATAGCAATAAATTCATATTTTTAATGGCAAACTTTAAGCAGAACAGAACTTCAAGCAGAAACTTCAAGTTGGCATTCAATTTTTTTTTTAATTCAAAGACAAGGCAAGTTTAAATTTTTTAATTTTGTGAGTAAGCAAGAATTGTTGTTATGATAAAGATTAATAACATTTTGAATTTTTTGTTTCAACATGTTTTCAGTGCAAATGTTACGTGTTTAATAAAAAAAATTAATTAATTTCTGTACATCAATTATACAAAGGGTGTGTACCCTTTTCTACCTGTGCTTCAGCTGTTTGTTGTTACATGACATTGAAAGGTACCATATACTGCACAAGCATTTACACTATTGTAATAACAGTCACATTTATTGTAAAATGTAGCTAACACATGCTTACCTAGCTACATGTTCAAACAAAACAAAGCTTGTTTAGCCATTTCACTAACCTTGTAGTCCTTTAAATAAACTTGTACAAATATTGGGGAGATAAACGCAACAATTTTCTGTAAGCCACAAAAAAAGTATTAGCACTTGGTCGTGCATAAATGAATCCTTCCTGAATCCTTTCCTTACCACAAATTATGAAATTAATGTAGTCACCTGAAACACAAGTGGATCTACAGATATACAATGAGGGAGGAAGCAAAACTAAACCGTAAAAGGGTCTAATCCCTGAGTTCATTTCCGGGGGGGGGGGGGTCAAAGTTAGTGCCACCACTACCTCAAATAACTACCATTTCCTTTTAGTGTCCGTTCTTAACAATTTTCTGGCTATTTCCCTTTCAAATAAATTGTTACTCAACTTCTTATCATATTCAGTGTAGTATTTCTGCAGAATTGTTTCATCACAAACTGAATTTAGACAGCAGGATGAAAGAATTTATAAAGAAAGGTAAGCGTTTCGTTACATTTCCTTTACATAATTTAATATTTTCCTAATATTCTACTTATCACATTCTTTGTTTTTACCACATCTAATATCATTACGTTAGCCATCTAAATCCACTTTACATGTCTCTGTGACCCATAGGTCTCACGTGTCTGATTCTTTGTTACTATCTCTTACATGTACATTAAAAGATTAACATTAAGATTACTATTTACACCATAAGTAGACACATGTACAATAGGCAATACCAGTTGGTATATACATAAAAGCATCAGAGATTGTATTACACAAACACAACCTATTCCGAATTATTATGTGCTACACAAATTTATTCACCAAATCGTGTTTTCAGAATTTGGAACCCAATATTTAGAGCTTTAGCTTAAACTTAATACGAATGTACAGCACGTGCCAACCATGAACGATCCAGCGATGACACGGATGCATCATGGCCATGCATCATGAGCAGAGAACCGTTGTACTCTAATGTACTGAAGAACAAACATACTGAAAGCATAACTGGAAGAGTCTTATTGTTTGATAACATTTAAACTATTTTTCAAATGATTCCAGTGAATGCTGAACCAGTTACAGAGTGGCTGTGTACATTACACCATGCAGTTCGACAGGGGATTTATCCTGTACATGATGATTTACAGTGGCCATCAAGTTTACTACAAAGCCTGCAGAATATTTATCTGTGTACACGGTACATAACCAGTTCCACAACAAGAATCAAAATTGCTCAAGGCAAACTTGTTCCTCAAGTGAACAGTGATGGAGGTGTTGAAAAGTTTAATTGTATTAAATAACCAGAAGCACTTAGATTATGTAAAGTTTCATTAACGACCATTGAAAGTATTTGTTTTGAAAACATGTTTTGCATTTCCTGGTGTACTTAATGTAACCAAAAAAACGAATAAACAGAACACCAAATACTCCTTACACTAAACATAAATATGAAATATGATTCAGATTAGTGAGCAGTTTGTTATTTCTGATTTGCTTAGTGCTTTGTAGAAAGATATATTTTATGAAAAATTCTTTTTTACAATTAAGAAAAAACCTGTAATTTTACAGCTCATGGTAGGTTTGTTCCTCCTTAACTGCGGCATTGGAATCAAGCAATCCCGTCAACTTTAGACAACTGTGTTATGGTATGCAACTGTAAACCTGAAATATTGAATTATTTGTTGTTTATGGCTGTCTAAATCTTTATTCAACTGTCTGATTTGATGGTGTACACTAATGCCATATCCACGGTAGGGAAGGGGGTTGTTTTGAGTGCTGAAGAGCCCCCAACAAATGTTTTTAAATCAGTGAAAAAAAGAACAGCTGTAACGCTACTTTTGACAGGATCAAAACTGGCAAATTTTTTTTATTGTATCTAGTATTATGTGAAACGTTTTTGCTTTTTTAATCCCACCTCAGTATGATATTCTATTCTGATACTAAATAAGAATATTCTCGTTAAGCCTACAAGGGTAATGACAAAAAACCCCGTTTACACTACATACCGAGTGTAGGCCTACTTCAAAAGCATCCCCTACTATATTTTGAATATTCCTGTGTGCGCCGGTGTGTGTACAATTAATTATAAATATATAAACTTTCCGTTGCAGTTACTACAATCTGACTGTACAGTTATCGATACAACTGCTCAACATCAAACGAAAGCTATTTAAATAAATATTAAAACTAAAACAAAAGCCTTAAAGAGCTCCTGGGCAAAATTCTGAAGGAATGCTCCTGACCAATTCTAATACATTTCTTTATTACTAAATATTTAAAACGTTTCTGAGTGTAAGCTCACAAAATTTTCCGTATTTGACGAAAATCAGTCAAAGCCGAGACGTAGTTCGAATAAAACTGTCAGGTCGTTATTACTTGTAGGCCCTAACATAAAAACTCCAAGATAACTGCCGTGTCAGTTTTAAAAGGCATGCACAATAGTTATAAACAGTAAAAAAAAATACTTTATTTGTTCGTCGTTTAAAAATTATTTAAAGGTGCATTATTTTATTTAGAGGGTAATAAAATTTCTCATTTTAATTCAGTATTTTATATGTAAAGCAAGTTCAAAAGAAAGTTACGGGAACATATTTCGATAAACGCACAACTGCTTCTGATATGCATTTCTGTTATCGATAACACAACACGTAGCATTATAACAATTGCGCGATTGTGATTGTTTTGGTTCATGGGCATCGTTACATACAATAGCACTACTGCATGTTGCATGCGTGCTCGACTATACAAGATATCGTTTCTTACAGCGCCTGAGTCATGCAGCCAAACACGTTTAAAAATAGACTGCATCTTTCTCACTTGGCAATATTTTTATAACAATGATTTTAACGTACAGAGTTAAAACCGCGAACAATAAAATTGCAAATTTTTCGTTCCTACTTATGTTTGTGTTTGAAATGAGTTTCCTATAATCAGAATTTACTCTTCGTTTTTTCGCGTGTTGGGGCCGTGGTTCATTTTTTAGGCCTACATTCGGTCCGAACCATTTTGCTGTTCGTATTAGAAGATTATTGTAATCAATTTAGTCATGTGATGCAGAACATGAATATACGCGTATATATGTGAAAAGTACTATTGACACTACAAGTTTGTAACTCGCATATGAAAATAATGATTTCTTATAATTACCACAATACAAATATTACAAGAAACTTTAGGTTACAACTGAAAAGAAACACACACACACACACACGCGCGCGCGCTTCAAAAACATGCATAAGCAATTCAAGTTTTGTAAATAATGAAAACGCTATTTCTGATGACAGTTGAAACCACAAAAACGTAATATTACATACATAATATCACGTGCAACTGTAATATTAGGTTATCAAACATATATATGTTTGTTGCAGTAGTGTTAATTTGTTTTACATATTAATAAAACCCATACAAGGAAAGATGTGAATAAATTAAAACGCGCGCGCGCAGGTCAGGTAAGCTTCGTTTCACTATAATTTTATGTAACTGACAAAATACAAGTTCTCTAGTGGAGTTAAATAATTCCCGTCGTGCAGCCCTGTTTTTTGAAAATGTGTATGTTGTTTTTTGATAACGCTGAAGTTATTCTGACAACAACGAATCATTACGCATGAGTTTTTGTTCCCTTTTTTCCGGGTGTCGTGGCCGTAGACCATTCTGCAATTTTATCGCTTATGTAAAAAAATAATTATTTTTATAATTACGACTATTATTGTAGGACTATACAGATTACAATATTACCGTATTTTCTCGTGTATAATGTGCATTTTTTTTTTCGAGATTGTCTTCTAAAAAAATGAGGGTACGCATTATACAGGAATAATATAATTTACATGCTAAATTGTAGATTTGCGCGTGTGCGGTCAGATCGTGCATGGCAGAGTTGGCAACGTCGCTTAATACTGGCAGGCTCGAATCTAGTAATAGTAAAGTCAAATTTCCCACTAATTTGGTTAGCAGTTTTCATCCCTTCTCCACCATTATTTGTTCACATTGTACACTTATAACGGTACTCTGTTGTAGCATTCTGTTACTGTACTTGTTTGTCGTCGTCAGTATGTTTTTCTATACAATAGTTCATACCGGTATTGCGTGTGAAGAGACAGATTGTATATTCATAATGAGTAGAAGAACATGTCGTTCATTATATACGGTTCAGTTTAAATTATCCGTAACAAAATTCGCAGAAGAAAATGGCAATCGTGCTGTATCGCGTAGTTTTGATGTAGCGGAATCTAATGTTCGGGAGTGGAAAAAAACAAGAAGGAAAATAGTTATTTAAAAATGAACTTTTTCTTGTGAAAACTTACTTTTTTCGTCGGACGCGTTTCGGCGTACGTATCCGCCTTCTTCAGCTTTTAGTCAGACTGCCATCATTTCGTAACGGTTTTTGTGTGGAAGGTGTAGTGGGGGTGGTGTGTGGAGGAAGGGGATTGGCGCAGGGATTCAACTTGATGTTTGTTTTTTGTAAAATTGTGTCAAAAAGTGTATGTGATTTATTTTGTAATTGATCGTTGAGTATGTTGTTTGGTAGTGTTGTGTGGTGTTTATATATTTCGTATTGTTCAGTTGTGTTGAGTTTTTAATGACTAAAACACGCACTTTAATGACCAAGACCCGATACGCCACGACATAAAACAAAAACTTCAAAACACACATACAAAACCAAAAATACACAACAATGAAATAAAAACACAAGTTACTCGAACACAACACAACAATCCTAAAAGCTGACAAAGGTAACATTAGCGTCATAATGAACAAACACCAATTAAACACTAAAATCGAAAATTTCTTCAACGAAAATAATATAACGGAAATAAATAAAGACCCCACACTAAAATTTCATAAACAGATTAACAAGTTTATAAACAACACAAAACATATAATCAAACCAGAAAGCGCCAAATACCTTAAACAAATAAAACCTAACCCCCCTAAACTAAATGCATTACCAAAAATACATAAACCTAACATTCCCATCAGACCATTAATAAACAACACACAGGCACCCTCCCACAAAATCGCAAAACAACTAGACAAAATAATCAGAGAAAATATTAATCTCAGTAACAACACATCTATCAAAAACAACATCGACCTAGTCAGGAAAACTGAACACATCCACATCCCACATAACTCCACTCTGGCATCTTTTGATATAACCAATCTATACACTAATGTCCCCATCAAAGAAACCATCCAAACACTAGAACAACTACTCAGACAAAACAACACACCTGAAACACACATACATGAAATCATCACACTTACCAAACTAATAACTGAACAAAATTACTTTACATACAATAACAAGATATACACACAAACAGAAGGTCTCCCGATGGGATCCCCCATATCAGGAATACTAGCAGAAATATATATACACAACATAGAACAGAACCACATAATAAACAACAACAAATACACTAACAAAATTATATACTGGCACAGGTATGTAGACGATATATTACTTTTATTCAAAGGCAACACAAGACAAGTTGAAAACTTCCACAAATACATAAACACTATACACCACAAATTAAAATTTACACTGGAAATTGAACAAAACAATAGTATAAATTTTGTATAAATATATATAATAAATTTATATAATATATAAATATATTAATAGTATATTAGTATAATTAATAGTATAATATATTAAATTTATATAATAGTATAAATTGCGCCAATCCCCTTCCTCCACACACCACCCCCACTACACCTTCCACACAAAAACCGTTACGAAATGATGGCAGTCTGACTAAAAGCTGAAGAAGGCGGATACGTACGCCGAAACGCGTCCGACGAAAAAAGTAAGTTTTCACAAGAAAAAGTTCATTTTTAAATAAGTGTTAGTGCTGTGAAAGAAGACATGAACAATCAAGAGGAAAATAGTGTTACTACTCGTGATCGGCGATCTTTTCGTGGTAAAAAAGCCAAGTTTCCAGACTCACTCGTCCTCCAGTTTCACTCGTATTGGAATGGATCGTAAACGCCTGGAAAGCAGTAAGACGTGAAGCAGTTATAAAAAGGTTTAAAGAAATGTGGTATTTCGAACAAGCTGGATTGTACCGAAGACTGTGCGCTTTGGGATGACAGTGCATCAGAAGTGGAGAATAATGCAATACTGCCTTCTTCAGAAACAGATGAAGAAAATTAATAAGAGCAAGTGTTATATGATTTTAGTTATGTTTTAAGTTGTGTTTAAATTTTATGAGTTTAATATTCTGGGTTTTCTTTACAAATAAATAATCATGGTAAGTACAGTACATTTTTTTTATTATTTTGTATAAAACACTTTTTTGAACAGCATATTTAGTATTCAAAAAATATGTACATTTATACGTTATGATAATTTTTGTTAACTGTTTTTATTACAAATACGGATGCGCATTATACACGAATTAAATTTTTTCTGTGAAATATTCCGATAAAATTGGGTTGCGCATTATACACGCGAAAATACGGTATATATACTATAATTATATGTGATCACACACACACCACAAATTATGCTTGTCATTGTATTTCACACAATAATTATAGCCTACCTCAACACATACTTCATGACTATTAGGCTATATAACTGATATGTTTTTAAAATCTTTACGGGGGTTCAAAATGTGTTGTGGTTTCTCGCTAGTAGCTTACGCTTCACAACTAGAAAGTACCAATTTCCCACTACAAATAGGTACATACAAATGTTGGATGTGAGTTGCGTGTGGCTCGTGAGTTTGACATACGATTACTTCTTGGCGCTAGTGTACGCGTAGGTTTCACATATCATACTGAGACTTCTGCTGACTTCTCTGTTGTTAAAAGGCAGTCTCTTCTTTTCTATGTTGTTATTACTTCCCGTATTTTCTCTCAGACGAGTTACTGATGATGTCTATGACTGTGGTTTTAATGTATTCGCATACAGAGTTCAGTCCGGTTCTACTGCAGTGACGCGAGACTGCCCGGTGATAGACACTTTTATCAGTATAGAGGATTACGTAGACGCCTGCAGTCACATTTATGATTATCTCTTTTGATGTCATTAACATGTTGCCAGATTCCTGCGTGTACTGAATATCACGAGTACGCTGTGTTTCTGGAAGAGTTTGCTGGTTCTCTGTGGTGTTCCTGGCTGTAAGTTTCTGTTATATTTGTGATGTCTTCTATTTCCATTGATATGTTTCCTGCTGTTAAGTTCGTATCTGGTTTCTTAGAGGGACTTGTTTGGTTTGAGTTCTGTGCTGACGTTCGAACGGGCAGGAGGATGGATTTGTGGGTTACAGGGTGTAAATGTATTCTAAATGGGCCATGCGGTGAGAATACGTGAAGACAACGGTTAGTATAAGCTGAGGAGTTATTTTTCGTGACGAATATGTCAAGAAATGACAGGAACGTTTTCTATTCCAGCTCTATAACAAAGTGTAAACAGCTGAGTATGTTGTTGATACGGTACCGCATGTTGTTCACAACGTGTGGCCATATCACGATGATATAATCCAGGTATGGGTTTCAGATGGTATACTGCCTTCTCGACATGTGCCGTTGGTGTTGATTTGTGATACCATAAGCGCTCCTCTAGCTGTTTGGAGAAATGGTCCTAACAAATGAAGTAGGTCGATGTCTCGATGTCATGTAACGCGGTGTTAATTTGACGAAGTCTTCTCGAGTATGTCTGAAGCTGGGCAGGGGCGTATTTACGGGGGGGGGGGGGGTCCCTACAGAACACTGAAGAAAGTTGAAGAGTTTTAATAATCTCTTAATTTTAAGGTTGTTTTATATATATTTTCCATGTTTATACACTAATATAGTACAGTAGTAACTATTTCTCTAAATATACAAACAGGATATTACACAGCATTTGCGTATAGACCTATGTTTGAAATATAAAATATAGCAAAATGAATTCAGTGACCCCGAGATAAGTTGTTAATGCAGCCCCCCCCCCCCCAAAGTCCAGGTGAACAGACATCCTCTTAAAACATTTTCAAGTAGTATGTCTTTTTTTATGTTTCAAATTTTCTTAATTGAGTTTTTTTTAAATTAAAACTGTAGTTATCATTTTTAAATGTAAAATGTCCATAAATACGTATTTTGTGAACAGTGTTTCAAGTGCATGTCTCTTTACTGTGTTACCACCATTTAGGCCTACTTTAATGAGATTAATTTCCGGATGTTATACGTTCTTCAGCAATTTTTAAAATTTTAATATTGATTACTCATGACTTGTGTTTTCTTTTATATGAAGCCTACATGACCGGATCCCCAAAGCCCAATTCTAGATACGCCACTGAAGGTGGGAAATCTGTCGAGGAAGTGTTTCGAGTTCACGATGTAGTAAGCATAACTTCTGCAAGAGCTGGAGCACTGTGTGTGTGTGTGTGTGTGTGTGTGTGTGTGTGTGTGTGTGTGTGTGTGTGTGTGTGTGTGTGTGTGTGTGTGTGTGTGTGTGTGTGTGTGTGTGTGTGTGTGTGTGTGTGTGTGTGTGTGTGTGTGTGTGTGTGTGTGTGTGTGTGTGTGTGTGTGTGTGAACCTTAGCAGACCTGTCCACGAAGCGGTCTCTCTTCTCACAGAAGGCGGGGGACGACTTGGTTGATACAATATGTGGCTGACTACCTTCGTTAGGCGAGTCCGGGGCTTCGGCTCCGAGAGTGAGACACAGGGTTATATCGCTGATGCCGGTGATTCTTCTGTCTTTCCGATTTCTCTGGCTTCTACTCTGGCGCTCGCTACTTTACGGGGAACAGGATAAATCTTTTTTTCAACTGGATCAGCGTTGATGATTCGAACAAAGCGTTCGGCGACGCGACTACCATGTCTTGACGGTGAGGATGTCAGAAAGTCTCGAACTGCCGTACGGCCGGGGTAGCCTTTATTACTGGCTCGCGTTCAGTGGGTGGCTCCTCTGTCCGCCAATCTGCGTAACAAACGCATGGGATCTCCATGAGGTCCCTGCTACGTAAAATAAATATGGCTTAGTACACTTTACATGACATAGCGGTGAAGTGTGTTAATCTCCACATAGCGATGGTCCCAAACCATCCCAATGGGATGGTCCCAAAACCGGACGGAAAGACATTTTTCCTACCCTTCCGCGAGAAGGCCGATCGAGTTTGCAGCCAACACGGGTTGTAAACAAACGTTAAGATCCACCAGAAATGTTGTCGTCTGATGTGAGTAAAAAGAACTTGATAAAATCGAAGTGCGTTTCTTCAGCCCCCATTGCGAATCAGCCTGTTGAAATAAGTATTAACAGAGACCTAATGTTAATAAAACACACTTGAATACTTTTACACTTACGCAAGAATTATTTTTTTCCCCCTGACATAAATACACGTTAGAAATTTGGAATACTTATATAAAACACGATTATATTTATGATGCTCACAGACAGGCAGAAAACCCAATTAACATGACCATTATCCCAGATGTTACAGTACTAAATATGGACACATACGCACATGACTCAAAACGTTCAAAACTGTTACACTGACGGTACACATACTTTGGCAAAACAATATGACTCTTTCCTCTTCTTTGTACAAATGATTAGTCAAATAAAAAGATCAAAAATTAAAAAAAAATAATAGGAAACAATAGTTAAACTTTCACTGCAATATTCCTTAATTTATTATACAAGAAATTATAATTGTATAATTCATAGTTTATAATTATTACAATATAAATTAATTATAAGATAATTATGATTCCGATTCACACAGACGAACAGTTTAAACAACTTAAAAACCCCAACGCATTCGGGAAGATCTGCACGCAGACAGAATACCAAAGTCTGCAACAGCTGCATATTACAACGAACAACCCTTAACTGTGAATTACAGACAGTCTCATTAAAGTCATTTTGTTAAACTGACAAAATTAGATCAGTCCCTACCTTGAAGGTACATCGTAGCACCAATGAAGAAAAAAATACAAAACGTACACACTTTGAATCCGCGTTGAATTCGTTGTGATTTAGAAATTTGCAACAGTTTATTTATTTCACTAAAGTCGTCAGTCGGGGGTGACATTTACACATATGTTCACTTTACGACATCTTTCTCCTGAAACTCTTGATACGTTTTACAATTTCTGTGGACTACAGTTGTGCACAAGTAAGTGGTGGAATGTTTCCCTGCAACAGTTTCCACAAGATAATTTTATTTACAGAAAGTTTTCGGAGAACGCGGCGAAAATAATACTGTAAACAATGATATACATCACTCATTTAGCGAACTGTGCAGTTGTAAAGCAATACAGCACTCGTAGTTACTGACGTTGCCCATCTACTTAACATTGCCGAGACGAATCGCACAATTGTACAATGTAGTTTATGACATGTGTTATTTTCCTTTACGTTCATTTAATGACTTACTTGTTACAATACATTTCGGAACCTGATTTAGTTTTATTAATTTGTTCACTAAGTAGACCTACTTTATTTATTTATTACAAGTTTTGTTAAAAACTCAAGGAATTCTTTAACTGTTTTTAAATTTAGGCTACATCAAACCGTGATACAGAATAGGGTCGTAACCTCACCAATAAGGCGTTATTTTACAATAAAACTATCAAGCCTACAGGGATATCGTAGCGGCTCTTCGTTACACAATACAGCTACTGTCGTATCACCTTATATTTCTCACATTAGTCAGGTTTTCACGTATTCTTTCTTTCTCTCCAATAAGTATGGTGTAGTTTTGCTGAACGGATTGAAGAACTTTGTTTATGCTGACTATACTATACATTGTCGTTATTATAAAGCACTGGCGCGGGAAGGGGTTTCTGGCGGTTATACTTCCTCTCCAGAAGGATAGAGTAAAAAGGCATGTTAAAAATTAAAGAAAAAATGTGTTGGTAAAATCTATTAATTAAATAATTACGTTAATTAGTTGTGAGGCCAAACATTTTCATCCGCGGTACGCTATAACCGTCTTACTAGGAACTTGGCTTTGTGTAAACTTTGCCAAGTTGTCTGGTGGTTGACGGACGGTTCTGATTTTTACCCTTGTTTCTGAGGTTATGTCCTCTGAGAGGATTGGAAAGAGGTAGCCTTCGAATGTTTATTCAGCATGCAGTGTATCCAACTTGGTTTACGTTATTTATAATGAATATTTATTCCACAGCAACATAAAAATGTATATAGGCTATTAAACAGTTTTCCGCTTGCTAGTCTCAGCTTATACAGATGTGCCTATTGTTCACAGGTTTTCACAGCCGTAATAATCGTTTCTTCGTATATTTTAAATTATTGCATTATTACCGTTTCGAGAACATATCAACAATTAAAATCTTAAAACGTGTCCGTTAACCAAATACGTAACCTAAGACGGAACGCTGCGCTGTTTAGACCTACACCTGTAACGCTAACTTCACACAATGAGTGGCCAACCACGTATTTGCGCACCTCAGTGTTTGTGCTTGAGACTCTGTAGTGCTTATTTCATTAAAACCTTTGATTCATTTCTAGGGAAAACGAGAAGGCCAATTTAATTCCGTTTGCTGTGTATGTTTACAGGGGCGTACTCAGTAAGGCAAAGTTTTAAAAATTCATAGTAATCATTTAAGACTATCATCGTCTTCAGAAGATGGGAGAAAATGTTCCAGTCACGTGGTATCCCTTATATTATTTATACTGTAACGTAACAGGCCATCCTTGCTGTTTCTGACTTTGTTAAATTGTAGATATGTATTAACGAAACGCTTTATGTTTACACACTACCGTCTTAATTACATCAAAATAAGTAGCAAACGAAGAGACTCCTTTAAATTTGTTTTTCAGTTTTATTCACAAAAGTCATCCAGATCTTTGGACCTTGGATCTCACCTGTTCCAAACTATTACAAAACTACGTCACTGGCAATTCCAATCCGGCACAATATACATCTTGGTTTTGAAACTCCACTTGACAGCGCGAACATTTGTGTGTGCGTATAATATATTATAAATAAAGATTTCATACATTCATTTTAATTACTATTCAACAAATCAGTTTCGTGCCAATATTTGCACATATTAGTATTCCATTCGGTACAACGTGTTTTTGGGCTTTCCGCAAAATATGAAATGAAATTTCAAATCTAACCAAATCTATATTTGTGTGTTACGGATAAACAGGATGATCAATTGTACCGAATATGGAAATAAAATTCAACTTCTATTATATTTTCACGTATTAAATTAAAATTTAATACAAGACTATTATGCAGCATATGAACTCTGTTGAAGCCTATAATACAGGCAAAATACGTTCACTATATGTTAAAAAAAAGTATTATCTGCACAAGATTAATAAACTTACGAGCGGGCGGCCGAAAAAGGATAACAATGAACTGGAAGGTATAAAGTATGTTTTCAAGAAAACAGTCTTAGTTCAATGGTCAATCTACCTTGGGCAATAATACGAAAGATACCTGGTATACGTTTGTAAACGAAGATACTAAAATTTGATCTCAATTAAGGCAGAGAAGCCGCCTTCCTGATAGCCAGCTGTAATAAGAGGAATCCGGGTAACAAAGACGACGAGTCAGCGGCTTGGTAAACTCTCTTAGCGAACAATGAGGACCACTACCTCAACGCTGAATAAGGGCGTACACCAACACCAGAAGGGATCTACCTTTTATCCTGCTGGTAAGACAGCGCTGATTAACAGCCTCTGAGATACTGAAAACCGTTTCGGTGCCCCGATGTTTGCCACAGAGTGCATTAGTGAAGTACAGTGGAACCTCACTAATTCATCTCCCTTTGTAATTCGTCACCCACTCCAACTTTTTTTTCTTTTCCTTTATTAGCAAGCGAGTAACGTAATTATAGCCGGGGTAAACCAAAAAGGCGCTGATTGTGGCCAGGGTTCTAACAATAGCCAGGAGAACGGATTGCGGAAGCTATTGCTCCCGAGAACGGGTATTTCGTACTCCTGTGCAATGATAAAGATGATGACCAGCCAATAAACCCTGCAATCTCTCATAAGGAGCCACTCAATCACTGACTACAGCAATTAAGTGGTACGAAGGCCAAGATGAAGCAGAACTGCCTAAAATAATTTCACTGCGCCAAATACATAATTTGGCTCTTGAAAATTAGGGTCGACAGGAAAAACAGCAAAATATAATTTTTTCACAACAAAACTAATTTTTTTGTAATTTGTTTGAGTTTAAAAATTTCCAGCAATAAATATGTTCTAGCATAACATTAGTACTTTGTTAAATTACAATGTACTGTACATTGCTAATGTTGTAATAAAACATTTTATATCGTCTTTAATGGGGTTTTCTTACTTCCTCACTAATTCGTCACCCCTTCGGTCCCGTAGGTGACGAATTAGTCAGGTTCTACTGTATATGGAAACTGTTGCTCTTATCCCCGTACCTACTGCCTTCCACCCTACTGGAAAACCGGTTAACTTTCCAGAAAGAAGTCTGTTGGCGTCGTGAAAACGTGGGCTCACACCTTCTGGAAGCTAATGGTTGTAAATAAAAACCGACAGTTTCACAGTTCGTAAACCGTCCAGTACAAGTCCAGGTGGATGGAATACGTTTCTACGACGAACGCCTTCCTCGATGGCAGGATCCCCAGCAATGAGTCTGTGGCCGAGACCCAACAGTATAAAATGTCACACGTTCTTGTTTAAGAGAACTAAACCCACTGGTCGTTTATCGTCTTGTTATACTTTAACACATTTATACAACTGGAAATAATTTTTATTTGCAATATTAATACGATGCTTAGTAACTAAAAGCACAAAACTCAAGTCTGAATGTAGAAACTTGTTCATATCACATTTATAACATCCTCACAGGGTTAAAAAACACAACACAGACCAAGTAATGAAAAATATTACAAGTAAAGCTACTCTTAATAATTAAAAGCAGTAGTTACATTCAAACTTGGTTTAGTACACTCTTAACAATAGCCTACATTCCTAAACATAGTTTAATGTTTCCGATATGCGCATATTCTTTCTACATTATGTATCCGTAAATACGAGCGCGCGCCTATATTATTTATAAAAACTACTTCGCTCACGTGGCCAGTCACAAATAGCGGCTGATGGAGCAAAAAGATTGGCCATCACTGGTCAAGGATGTTTACAAGATGTGAATAGTCAATGACGCATGGTAGCGGGCCTGACAATGATCGGGATTTTTTTAGACAATTCTGAAATTGCTATGTACTCTGGAACTTTAGAACAAAAGACGAATATTAAATGGGGCACTAAGAAGACGAGAAGCTTCGTTTTCTCTCCTCTGTACAATAAAGGAGAGGTAAGGAGACGGAATGAAATAAATATAGAAAGTTCCGATCAAAACACTAGGTATGGAATCAAAATTGATTGGATTACACTTATATCACCTTGGAATAATCTTACAATTACTGACTTCGCCAAACATCAGTAATACTATTGACACTCAAATTTCAGGGGAGTGTGTAATATTTAAATTTTAAATACGCCTCTGTATGAGTAATATTTTATTAATGTACATGTACATCCCTATGTTCACTGTTTCTGGTGTGCTTTCTTTGTTAAACAATATAAATAACATTTGTTGTTGTTTATGTTTTCAGAGCTCACCTTACTTATTTCCTTTAAATATTTCTCGCTGAAGTTTCTCGCACTATTCTGAAATTGTTTTACAATTTTCAAGTGAATAACAAGCAGCTAGAAGCAATAGTCATGTTGATACTTCATGGCGAAAGAAAAGGTTCATCGAGCTGCTACTACAAAAATCAAATATTACGGCTTTTCTCACGAAGAGTTTTTTAAGAACTGTGAAACATGATTTAATAACATTCGACACGTATCGCCGTCCATTTTTTTCTATTGTAGGCCTATGCGAAATCTAATCTCCACACAGGAAGAACCCGCTGCCAACTGCTTTGAGAATTTGTTACGTATATGTTGAATAAGTTTAACTAAATACATAATACAAAACGGAGATAGGGATATATGTAGGCCTATATTCTCCACATCTCCGCTTCACTCAAGGACGAGAAGCCCGACTACAATCAATTCACAATATCCAGTCACAGCATTTGGTCGCAGAAGAAATCGTTCAATATGCTGTTGTATAAGTACTCTGATGTCCATCAGTCTAACACGACATGATTTAGCCTCTCAACGCTAGGTCAATTGAGAGGTACAAAATCCTGTGAAAATCGAATATTACTGCGCAATTACTGGCTGGTTATGTAGAATGAACTTTGCGCTCAGCAGAAAACAGCGCAAAGACCGAAAGCGTAAACGGCCCTGTTGTGTGTTTGTCCTAGTAGCATTTAACGCTAATGTAACTAACAAAGAATTTATTACCGCGGATTACATCATGAAGAGAATACATGTACAAGGATGTATATTGCGCCGACACAAGTGTCCGAACTGCAGTCAAGGTCAAGTTTAAGACTGCCTACAGCAGTTACTCCCTTTGCCCCTTCGCCCGCTATTGCCATCATGAGCAGTTACACACGTAAACAAATAATAATCAATTGCAGGTAACCTTTATGTGTTACTGTTCACACATAATGTAATTCACCTGCACTGACACTTCTCACGACTGTGCAGTATTCAAAATAATGACGTCGTAAAACTCTCTACGTCAAATGCCATTAAATCTGCATACATTTAATGCACATAATACTTAACAATGTTTATTTTAGCAGGTTTTGGTAATAATTTATTCAGACCATGACACGGGTTTCCAGCTTCGTACATAGGCCCCATGCCCGTATAAGGAAATCATGGCTGCGGTGAAGTAGACCATGCTCTGTACGAAGGCGGCAGGATTAGACAATCCTGTTCGTTACCTACGACCTAGGAGTTTTTCCGAATGATGTGAGTCTATAAAAATTAACCTCTAACGTTTCTGTCAGTTGTCGGTTTTACTTGGTGTTATTTATTACTTTCGGAGAATCGAATCTATCTGATCAATCGCATTTTCGTTTGTGTACTTCCAGTTGAATAATAATTTCAACAGTTAAGTAACTTTTTTTTTCGGTCGTTTTTATTATACACCTTATTAAATTTCCATGTCTCAAATTTTATACAGGTTTTGTCACTGAGAAAACCAAGTTAAGTTATCATAGATGGAGTAAGTTATTATGTGAATTACGGTACCTATTCGTATTACTATAATAGTAAAAACCAATCGTGAAATAATTCATGGAATGTAAAAATGCATAGGTTGTGGGTTACGACGGGATGTCAACATTCAACAAGTCCTGCGAGACTGGCGACATACCATGCCGTATGGTCTACTCACTATATACGCCATTCGCTTTCGCGTGGCACCTAAGGGATTAGCAGACCCTTTCTCTCGCACGCGCACTCACGAGCGCCCGGGCCACACACCCTTGCCCGAACGCGCAGGTATACAGCTTCATGAAACAGTTACAAATTATGACACATTTAAATTGAATGATAATCCAAATTAAAATATGATTTTCGTAATCTTCCTTAAATTGCGAGAGAAATGAGTCCTCTCAACATATAGTTACTGTTAACCATGTAGCGTCAAGGGAGTATATTTGGATTTTAGAAAAAAAACATACTGCAGCACTAAAAAGACGAGTTTTATTTAAAATTGAGAATGTCATTTTAATATTATATAAAATCGGTTACCAATGATAAAAACTTAGTCTACTAATGATAACATTACAATTAATGTTAAATAAGTACAAGATGAAATATATTAGCCTTTTAGTTTAAATTCCACATTATTATGTTTTTAATTTTTATAAAATGGAAAAGCCTATTTGTAATACAGTACTAAAAATATTTTACTCCTGGATGTGATGGGCATTTTTCTCTTAAAATTTTACATTAACACACGAAAAACGACATGAATATAAACGCAATATTTTCTTTAACTTTGATCGTTTCGAAAATATATTAATATATAAACGAAAAACACCTTTATTAATAGATAAAAACAAACAAAAAATACATACTTAAGAAATGTATAACAAAAATACATACTTAAGAAATGCTTCTTTTAAATAACTTTAAACAAATACTATATACAATACAATGTTGTTTTTCTTATGTACAAACTTATAAGTACAATTTTTACAAAATTAAAAACCCCATCTTAACAAAAGTGGGTCATAAACGAAATATTTTTCGTGGTTTTATTTACAGATAGCCCATATTTATGGATAAACAAAAAAAACCTTTAGTAATAGATAAAAAACCATTATAACAAAAATGCATACTGAATAAAAACTTTTTTTAATAACTTCACACGAATACTGTATGCAATATAATGATTTTTTTATTTACAAACTTAAAAATAAAATTTTTACAAAACTAAACCGGTATATTAAATATAAAATACTACTATGCATGTTGAACATCATATATTATCATAATCATACCGTGTTTGGTGTCATTTTTCTTGGAATTGCACGAAGTTTACAAATAAACTGATGTCAGTAGTTAAATTTTATATTTTAAAGAAGTAGCAATTACTCAATTAGGGCCCCAGTTATGAGTCATCTACCTGCCGGCCGGAGCGGACGCGAGCAGCTGCATTTGTGTTTCTGTGTGTGTAAGGGTCTCCTAATCCCTTAGGTGCCACGCGAAAGCGAATGGACTATAAGTACTACAAGTCCAATCACGCAGGCTCTGTCGATCCTCTCCTTGTGAAATTAGAATACA
Organism: Magicicada septendecula; assembly: GCA_034769895.1. NCBI lineage: Eukaryota > Metazoa > Arthropoda > Insecta > Hemiptera > Cicadidae > Magicicada > Magicicada septendecula. Next base: position 457,045,111 of record CM068367.1, read on the forward strand.
AAATACCGGTGCTCCGTTTTAAAAAATAATTTTTTCTTAATTTGTCTCAAAGGAGCTTATCGTAAAAAAATGTAATCACTAATTAGTAGAAGAGTTCAGATTAAACAAAATCAACGAAAGTTTGAAGCATGTCTTCAAAATTATGCGTCAAAACGTAAGTTAAGGATTCATATCTTTCACTATTTACGGGGGTACGTCAGATAAGATTTCGAACTGAGTTCAATGTTGTCCATAATTTAGCAGAATAACTAGCAAACCTCACGAACAGGCAATGTTCAGTTCGGTTCAGTAATAAATCCAAACGACACTAGTTACAGAATGACACACCACGTAGTTACTACTCCCAGTTGATGTGATTGTTAAATTTTATATTCATTCTTATAGAAAAATAATTTTTTACCACTCATAAAATGACACGTCAATAATTTTTAAAGTACTGCCATAATTTTTCTATTCTGGTTAGATGTGCTGTTCCGTTTTTTGTTAACAACACAATAAGAGTATTTTAAGTGTCACCAATTCTGATAACTCTGATAACGCTAGCACGGCTCCGCGAGATTTAAATCTATTTCTTTGCTGTTACTTCTTTATACCAATCAATTCCAAAAAACAAAATTCTGTCTTTAATAAAGAGTGAAAGGTAGCAACAGATTTCTAGAGGACGTAAAAAATAATTTTAAATGCCATTACCGAATACTCAAAACGTTTACCAGTTTTTTTGTATGAGTAACATACTCAAGCCTAAAACCGCGTACTTCCACTAAGAAGAAAATGTACCCAACATAAATTAAGTTAAATTGTCATTACAACTAGTCGTAATGCTTTATCAGAGACAAGAGCAGGATACTTTTGTGTATGAAAACATCAGGTAAGCAATCAGCAAACTGCCTTTGTGTCTGCAGAATATACATTTGTATATTTATTATATCATGTGGATCGTTTGGGACAGCTGTAAACACTCAACCTGTCTTCTTTCTGCATCATTCACGCAGTTTTACGTAAAAGGCTCAGGAACATATTTTTTCCAGTAATTTTCTTTACTCTTTACTGTCTATAAATAGTTCGTGTTTCATATTAAAAACGTACGAATTGAAATAAAACGTTTGTTAAATATGAAAATACATTACGACTAAATAAATCCCGATAAATTACACTATATGTGTATACGTAAATACCACGCGTTGGCCTAGTCCACTATACGCTGAATAATAGCATACAGCAATAATTTCCGTTCGGATAAAATATTTACACAAACCAATAATTTAGACAACAGCTTTATGCACGGCAATTTAGTATTGATCTCCTTATCAATGGGTGGAAGGTTTCAAAGTCAAGGACATCGCTATCAGCATTACTTGTTTTGTAATACAATGTAATGTGTGTTTTAAGTTATTGCAGAACTCTCAAACTAGCGCGCGCAGGCAAAACCTTTAACAATATTTAATTCTTACCACCATTTTTTTTTGCAAAGCCCATAACGTTTATTAAACCAATTATAACCGTATAATTTTACAGAACTAATATTCCGTGAATCTAAACTATGTTATGTTTCCTCTCTAATTAAGATTACAGATGTTTCTCTGACGTCATAAATGCTAGCCAATATTTTCAGTCTTTTTTTTTTGTACGGGTTTGACACCAGTCGTCCGGCCTACTCCTCAAAGTTGCCCAAACTATATTAATTGCCATACGTGTTTGCATCAGAAAGTTGTACGTATGCGCGAAACAACTGACTCGTCTACATCAACAATAACAAGCGTCAAAAACGTAGGGTACCATCTAAAGGGGGGAGGGGAGGGTGGAGGGAGAGGGAGAGAGAGAGAGAGAGAGAGAGAGAGAGAGAGAGACAGAGGGAGAGCGCCAGGACCAAAGGGAAGGTACGACTGATTTCGGATAACCACAACAGCGATTGGCAAGCACTGTGCAGACATACGATGGTGATGATTACAACGTTATCAAATGCAGTACTAGAGATGCAACTGACCATTGCAACGATTACGACACCGACACTGTGGTGAACTAAACGTCATCGACAATATCACTATATGCAATATACGTTTATTTCACACGCACTGTCAATGTAAACATATGTGTGTGTGTGTGTGTGTGTGTGTGTGTGTGTTAATACATGTGTTTATATACACAGCCACAACGCGAATTCTAGTAGAGCACGGAATTCACAAATACCGTATTTTAATTATGTTATAATCTCATCATATGTAAACACATCTCATAATTCAGTCGTGTTTACTCTGTCAAGATATTATCCTTCATGCGTCCTAGCCTATTGTCGTTCTACGTAAATAATTACGCTTAATTGCCAGCCGTATTCGGTCAATATAAATGCCGACACAACTCCTTGTATTATGTGCCCACTCGCACACACACACACACGCACGTGGACTTCACACTTGAGTTTGCAAAATGTTGCGATCATGGCAAAATTAATAAAAAAAAAAAAAAAAAAAATGGCAACGCAACTTTGAACGTAAATATGTACGGTAGGAGGGGGTAATATTAAACACCCAATACACACAATTGGTAATATGTACCTGGTGACAGTGTTATCCCCTGTGACATAGTTATTGTGAGGACCATGGTAATAATAATCCTCTGTTGGTTGCTGCCAACGAAGCATGTTCATGTTCACAGATCACAAAACCTTATGTAATACGTCACAACACGCGTCGTTCTCACGGCATTGACTCATAAGTAACTGAGGAATTGATGAGGGGACGCGACACGGCGGGGTACAGGCGGGGAGACATTACTGGTGGGGGCCGCTGGTACAAGCCGCGCGCCACACTCCCAGGTCATGGCTGCACACCTCCCACTTAACGTCACAGAATGAAAAACCATTTACATTCGTATCTATTGGTTACACGTCTTCTGCACACTGGAATTCAAACTCCGATGATTACGGCGCAATGCGAAATTTTATCGCAGAACTTGTTTTATGCAGTTTTAGAGTGATTAATAAAAATTGCAAACGCCCGTGAGTAGTGCACAACTCCCCACTCCGAGCGCACGGAAATTTTCCGTGGATTCTTTTAGCAAAGAAATATTTGTAACACTCAACAAACGGCATGTGTACCACGCGTCTGCCGCCTTCCATACTAACCGGCGTGTAGGATCGACCGTGCGTCATACATTTATCGATCACGGCTGCCTTAATTCATGGATTGTTAGTGCCGTGGAGACATCAAGAAAGTAAACTTGACCGATTATGTCAGACTCCAAACTAACAGCTAGACAGTTCCAGTGTAATCAATCTAATAGTTTACCTATAGCCTATGCTGTTGGAGTCCGTGACCACATTACTCTTTTCCTCTATAGGCATACAGCACATCTACGGTACCTGATCCAGTTTCCTGGATGCCGATACTAATAAGTCTCGTCTTATTATTAATGAAAATTGAAAGTTGAGCGTTCAAAGTGATGCGGTCTCAGTACGTGTACGACTACCGATGTTGCTTCTGATCGTTATTATAAATCTACTCACTGCCTGACAAACGTTTTGTCGTCTCTGTACTTGCACGGCACACATCAAATGAACACAATATAATTTTATATGATTCCGTTCGCTGATTCATTGTAAGTATTTAATAATGTATTTCATACTGACTTGCTTCGATAGCCGCGTGGCGCAAGCAAAAATACGTGAAATGACCCAAACGATTTGCAGTACAGCAGACAAATAATCCGAATTTTAAGGCCTACCTTACGATAGGGAACTTGGTTATTACGTAATTCAGTATAGGCCTATAAGTATTTATCGGTCTGGTGTGAATACTAGACCGTCCTTAATTTGTTACTAATTTCAAATGCAAGTGAAAACATCGGTAAGAAGAGGTTTATTTTAAGACACAGTATACCGCAAACGAAAATACCCGTCGTGTTCACGAGCTATGCTTTTTGGTATATGTCCAAGGGGCGATACCCGTTATACCGAACTTACTTTGTTTTATGAGAAGCGTTTCAGTATAACAACGCCAATCTAACCACCGCGTGATCTACCTTTCCGCAATACCACCACCAATTCAGGTTTGTTTTTATGAAAATCACGTACACATAAAAACACGTGTATTGTTAAAGAAACATTACTTATGATAGTATAGCAGTCATAACAATTCAATCCTACTGTAGAAAACTTCAGGGGCAGGTAAATAAATCTATAGGTTATACAGACGTACAGATAAATATTAACGTAGGCCTACTTAACTTACCCCAGGTTTTTTGTTCATGGACCTCGTTATGGGTAGACTAAGAGGAAAAGATTCTCAATCGATCGAATTAAATACTTTCAATAAAATTGTAAATTACAGGAACGTTGGGGTTTAGCGACGAATAGCTGGATGTATTTAGTCTATTACAAAACTTAATACCACGCCCACAAGATAAACCCAAAATAGTTGATAGCATATAAATTAAACAACACACAACACTTCTGTCAATTTCATACAAGTCCGTAATTTTCTCACAAACCAAACTCAGACTATTAGCACCATTCAATAATTACGAGGAATGCTCACTTACCGAAGCAGGAACATAACGCGACAACCAATTCAGTTGGATAGAGCACAATCGGCGTTATTACGTTTATTCATTACCTGCGAAGCCGGATACGTAAACATATCATTGGCTCTTATGCTTTTAACCCATAATAAGTTCTTATAAGAATTTGTTCAAAGATCTACTAATAGGCCAACAGACAATTTCCGCAACACAGTCTTTCCTTACTTCTTTCTTTAGACGTAAAACATTTCACTAAGCAATGACAACTCTGGTGGTGCAGATGTACAACTACAATCTATAGGATCTGCACAAGAAATAACGAATTAAATCCGGTCGATTAATTCTGAAAAGATACGTCAGCTAAGAGTGGTATGTGTTGTCAAATCACTCCTAAAAACGTTACTTTTACGCGAGTAATTAGCAATGAAGTAAACCCAAGAAAAACGTCCACGCGATTTTCCGTAGGGGTCCTATTGAATTCAGATCCAGTTTCGGGCAAACCTAAATCACACGATTCATGGTTTTACTTCACAAAATGTAAGTTTGACGCGCGGGCGCGATTATATAGGCTATACTTCGTAGCACGTCGCGAGCAGGACATGCAGAAAATCTAAGCCTAAATTTACGTGTTGATAACCACGTGTGTGAACATGAAACATCTGTGAACTGGAAATAAAATGCTCAACCCTAAACATTTTGATTTTGGTTGATTTTCTTACTTTCTATAATTTCTATCTCAACTCCATTTTATTGTGAACGATGCAAATGTATATATGCATAAGTGTCAATGTGAGACTTCAGTGCCGAGTGGCGAATGTACTGATTCAACGTGTAAAGGTTGCTCGTATGCATTTGGAGTAATGATTTCAAAGTATTCAGCTCGATCTGTCAGCACGTTTCTTTTATCATAAATAAAATTAGTTTTTATATTACGGTATTCTTGTAATAGAATTTAAACATTTAGAATATGTTCACATTCTTTAAAAATATTATGATCTATTTAAACCACACACGTTTGCGACAGCGGGAAAATTTTGGGTAGATATGTGGGGAAAAGAGGTTTGATTGACACTGCTTTTTAGTTTATCTATTTCGTTACACACTGAATCGGTTTAGTAACCTAGGAGCGCGAGGTGTACGGGAGTGAGAGCCCGGGCACCACAGTGCTGTACATGAAGCACACACGCGCGCGCACACACAATTTTTTCTACATGTATCCACGTATGCTTTCTCTATAATGAAATAAAAATATTTTAAACTGACATTTTAACTGTATGTGGGGCTTCACACCGGCACAACACTCATATATCACAATCAATCGAGTCAGTAAAATAAACGTTCCTAGTAGCCCAGACCATACAATATCTAGCAGACACAAAACATTCAACTACACGTATCGTTAAGTCGAATAAACAACGTGGAACTAAGTGGAGACGAGGAGCAGGAAGTATTTTACACCTATATAACCGATACACACACGTACATGGTATCACATTTTTTTTCAAAAATACGCGTACTGTAGCATGTTAATTTAACAAAATATTCTACAACAAATGTAAAAATGTTACTTTTTATGCTTACGTGAAAGTAACGTAACTTCGATGCCAGTTACTGTATGTTTCGTGGTTTAAACCAAAAGCTGTGTGCTTACAGTTTAATGTGGTTACAGGTAAAATGTTTTTGCTGCCACTCCCACACACGTGCGCGAATGATCGAGTCGTTATTAATTTACTCATTTTATGTTCACTGATAAAATTAATTTTTGAAAAACGGCAAAAATGTTTAATTGGTTACAACAGCGATTTTAAAACTGTTTTCCTGGCTAACTTAAAGAATACTGTTTGTTGCTACAGGATTATTTACGCATAGTTGACTCGAAAAAATATCGACTATATTTTAACGAGTGACTACTGACTGCACTTTAGAGAGCTTCTACTGCTTTTTCCATTTACGACGCGCGTGTAGAAGACTATAAATTACGAGTGTTGTCATTATCTCGAACAAGACTTCGGACGTCTACAAGTCACTGAAGAACAACGGATTCCCAGCTATGATTGCGAGTCTCTAAAAACTCAACGTATGTTGATTGTACTTAAAGCGTGAAGTTAGATTTACGATTTTATGAACTTTGTTTTCTAGACGAGCACAATATACGAGCTTCATTCCAATTCCGTCTACTCAGTGGATTACAATAAATACGCTACAAGCTCATCGACTGCCGTCATCGATGCTTGAGAAAAAAATAACTGTTACAAACAGCTGTTTTTGTAATTATGTGATATAATGCATAGAAACATATATTTTCAATTAAATTTGTATCTACTTCTAAGGTACATCATCAAAATGGGGTTTGACGAGGTGCGCGCGGCGGTCTGTTTTGGTCGATCGAAGAAGTCACAAGACGGAACTGAAATAAGAGAATATATTAAGTAAATAAAATGTTGCCTCGCGCACACCTTGTATACACCCCAAGAGTTGCCTCCGCGCGCACCTTGTAGGCTACAGACCCCTTCAAAATATCGTCAAAGAAACGATTTTTAGGAAACTGGTTTGCATATCTCACAAAGTGTTTCGTTAAAGCCTCTTTTTTAAAATTAATTCTGACAATATCCACTATAAATAGCAAAACTATCAATAACGCAGCAAAGTGAACGCGCGCGCATACACACACAGTTTGAACACAAAACTGTTTCTGAATGGAGGGAAAATTAAAGAGATATTTGTTTTTATTAAGTCGAAACATTTAGTAATCGAGATAACTCACACAAGCAAGATATTTGTTGACCGACAAGATTTTTATAATATTTTTCAGGTGCTATGATTGATATTGTTGGTATGATATTATTGTAAAATAATTTTATATATACTGTAAACAATAACATTATGAATCGATCTATCGCTAAAATGTTTAGGTTTGGCCACTATAGTCTTACAATATGATAAGCCTAAACGCGTTTACACTGGACGCTGTGTAACACCTCCAAACGATTTTCCAGTTGTACAAAACCAATTCGGAAACCAAAAATGTATACGCTACTTATTTTTGGTGCAAATTACACGTTTAATTAATTTGAAGTCTAGTAGCTTATAACTCAGCAAAATAGTAAGAATGTGACGGAAACGGAAATAAATGGTTGATATCTCATTTTAGCGACATCTCGACATTCTTATCAAATTTTAGTTTCAACGTTTTCATCACTGAATGAGCTTGGTATATACAAGTAGGCTAGTGTTCCGTACCTTGTTCGCAAAGTACCTTCGTTTTATACTCACGCAAACATTTTACACTAGTAATCATTTTGTAGTAATTTATATCTGTATTATAATTTTTAATTCCATCTTCATTATCAATCCTGGAAGCGGTTACTGAAATGGATTTAGAATTTAAAATGTTCTGATTATATCTTCTACACGAAATTACCTACAGTTCATCGGGCTGGAGTAAAACTTTCAACCTAAAGTCCTCTCCTTTAAAAAATTATTATTTCATATAACTATGAAATTGTTTCAAAAATGTGAACTCACATTTGAGTGATTTCAAAATAGTGATTAAAAATTGTACGTAACAAGTAAACAACGTACAATCAAAACATGATACCATCAGAACCGTTAACCAGTCTTTCACGCAATCGACTTCAACACTCCTGGGTCTGTCAGGGGACGTAAATTAAAGGATTGCGACACGTTGTCACTTACAGATATGCAACCGACATGTGGTTATTAGTGTGAAGCCAACTGTCGAATCTGAAAGCGATAATAGAGAATACATAACACTATGTACCGAAGATCAAATAAAGTTACATAATAATGTGGGCACGATGAAACGTTTGCGACGGGCATCGCACTTTTAAAGTGAAGCATTCACGTAATTAACAAACAGAAACGTTAATTTTTAGGACCCACGTGAAACATGAATAGACGTAAACAGAATAAATAAATATTTACTTACTTCGTTAATTGCTGATATATTTTAATTGCCAACGAAAAAGACATAATAGGCCTACCAATAATTTCTAATGAACGATCTTATTTTTATTCAATTCTAATTCAATAGTTTTATCGAATTAATGTTAGGGAAAATAATTAAATTATATATATTAACTATCTTTGACTATTACGCTTAAGGCAAATCTGATTCTATCGCGACGCCTAGAAGCTTCACCCTCTGTACTACCGAGCCGCCGCCATTCATCCAGGTTTGTATTCACGCATATCACGCTTGACTTTATAAGTAGAATAACGACGCCGTAACTACAAGCCACACAAAATAAATTCTACGTAATTTATAAATATACTATTTAGCGACACTACCTATCAACTACACTGTCTGAAGGAATCATAGGCTGTGGTTCCTTAAGACTAACAACCAGTTAACTGTCTTTTTTTTTATGCCCACGTATGGAATATACCGTATTTATAAAACTAATAGCCTATTATTAAGGATGGAGAAACATTGCACAAGTACGATTCAAATTTGGAATCACAATCGGCAAGAAGTTGTAACAATATCACGTGCAGACAGATAATAGCTAACCGAAAGATTTTCGCAAAAATAAAATCTACGACATGATGTTCGACTAGGCACAATGTTGGCTGACCGTGTAGAGCAGGGCGGCTTAGATCTCCATACGTATTACGCAACTCTACGGATTATTGTTTTACAGTTACACTACTGCAGTATTACACATTCTAAACCATTCACAACTTCAAACATAACGTTCACATAATATCACACGATGTATACTTGGGTGACTTGGGTTTATGTGTTCGGCACATTCTGACCATTTTCTCTTCACCGTAAAAGTTTTCACTACGATACGTTCCCCGTAAAAGATACAACTATTTTTGTTTCATTTACGAAAACGTAGATTCGTGGTTGTATATTCGCCGTTATTAAACAAACTGTTCAGATCGATTTGGTTTAGACTAGAAAAAACTAGTTCATAATTCCCCAAAAAACAAATTATTAACTGATTAACTAAAAGTGAGACTTGGTGACTGCCTGCTTGACAAAGCTACTGTAACGTTCTCTTCATTCCAAATAAATTATTAACACTACGCAGAACAATGCAAAAAATGGCACACAAACACAGACGTGTTATTATAAGATTTTAAGATCATTAAGCCCTCTGCGTTGACTACCGCAGTGTCCATAATCGGCGCCTAAGAACATCAGTGACAAACGCGACTGATGATAGTGCAACAATAAAAGTGTTTGAAGTTGTCCGCACAAGAAGTTCCATTTCGAAAGTCCTGCTTGCAGCGTAAAGATTTACCGCCTTTCAAACCACTTTAAGCCATATACGGTAAAACCGACAGGCAATTTCGTCCGGTAAGCTCAAAACTTACAAATCAAAACAAAACTATAGAAAATCATTTACAAATTGTAACCGTTCGTAACAAACAGAAAATTATCTAGAATAGAGCCACGCTGGATTCATCTTTGAATTCACTCACACAAAGCTGACCTACATTATTGTAACGCCAACGCAAAATATAAAAATTCATTAAGAACTTGTACAAGTACTCATAACGGCAATTAAACGCCAACCAGTGAAAGTTTGCAAAATTTTACAGTAACACGCTAAGACAAGAGAAATGGACATGATTCAAATGAGAGAAATTCCAAATGAAACAAACTAGACATATACACGCGAACTCTACGGTAAGGTTAGAAAAATTATTAAACTTGGGTATGTCCGTTCGGATCTAAAACTCGTTTCTATCGCAAGTGGTTACGCCTGTCATTTCAAACTCGTCGTTTCGACTTAACGTCCACAATTACTTTACTGGGTATCTCCAAAGCAATGTTATTTTAATATTACATCAGCTTTGTATAATTCACGATTAACTTTAACATTACTTCACCTATTTGTCCTCAAATCTTTTTAAGTGATACGATTTTTTTTATATTAATCACTACTGTTTGATTTTTTGGTTGATCTTTATTGGTTAAAAAGTGCATTTTCCTTCATTCAAATGCACTCTCTTCACGACTTTCTTAATGCATTTCTGGGATGCAAGGGAAGATGAACGTAACAATGCAAGAAATGGAAAACTTCAGTGACCACTGAAACCAGTAACGTTGCATACAATATTATCATTCACAAAATTTAAGGACACAGGCCTCTTACTCAAACACTAAATACAGGTGTGCAGCCAGGATTTCCTTCTTGAAGGGGGGGGGGGTTACATTTCTTGTAAAACCGCAAAAATTTCGTAATTTGCTATTTTACTTCCATATTCCTTAAGGAATGGAAGTATGGTGATGGCAAAAAAAATCGTGTTCGAGATTATTGCAGATTCTGATTCTACTACACTCAAAACATGAAAAAAAGTCGTTTTCCGAAAAGTGTCTGTGTGTGTGTCTGTCTGTCTGTCTGTAGATTTTTTTTCTATGGCAAACGATAACTGCCGCAAATTCAAACAGAATCAAATAATTTCTTGCATGCAGCCCTGATTTGCAGAGTACTCGCGACCTATTGTTTTTGGTGAAGATCGGTTGAGGGAAAGGGGTAGTTTACCTGCAACGGTTTTTTTTTAGCAAGGGTAATTTTGTTTGTTTGGCAAACGATAACAGCTGCAAATTCAAACAGAATCAAATAATGTTTCGCATACAGCCCTGAATTGTAGAGTTCTCAAGATCTTTTGATTTTGGTGAAGATCGGTTAAGGGAAAGGGGTAGTTTACCTGTAACGTTTTATGTTTTAACAAGGGTATTTCTTATGGCAAACGATAACAGCCGCAAATTCAAACAGAATCAAAAGATTATTTGCATACAGCCCTAAATTGTAGAGTTCTCAAGACCTATTGTTTTTGGTGAAGTTCGGTTGAGGGAAAGGGGTAGTTTACCGGCAACGTTTTTTTAACAAGGGTATTTTCTATGGCAAACGATAAGAGCCGCAAATTCAAACAGAATCAAATAATGTTTTGCATACAGCCCTGATTTGTAGAGTACTCAAGACCTATTGTTTTTGGTGAAGATCGGTTAAGGGAAAGGGGTAGTTTACCTGTAACTTTTTATGTTTTAACAAGGGTATTTCCTATGGCAAACGATAACAGCCGCAAATTCAAACAGAATCAAAAGATTATTTGCATACAGCCCTAAATTGTAGAGTTCTCAAGACCTATTGTTTTTGGTGAAGATCGGTTGAGGGAAAGGGGTAGTTTACCTGCAACGTTTTTTTAACAAGGGTATTTTCTATGGCAAACGATAACAGCCGCAAATTCAAACAGAATCAAATAATGTTTTGCATACAGCCCTGATTTGTAGAGTACTCAAGACCTATTGTTTTTGGTGAAGATCGGTTAAGGGGAAGGGGTAGTTTACCTGCAACGTTTTTTTATCAAGCGTATTTTCTATGGCAAACGATAACAGCCGCAAATTCAAACAGAATCAAAAGATTATTTGCATACGTCCCTGAATTGTAGAGGTCTCAATGACTTTCGATTTTGGTGAAGATCGGTTAAGGGGAAGGGGTAGTTTACCTGCAACCTTTTACGTTTTAACAAGAGTAAAGTACTTGAAAATTTATTTAAACTTTTTGAAACAATGGTAATTGTTAAAAATAAAATAATTTTGTTGCCAGGCAATAAAATTATAATTTTTTCATTTTAATGTAATATAATATTTTTCATTTAATACAGCAATAAAAAGGCAGGTAAGACACAGCCTGGCTGTTTGGCTGAAAATGATTTTAAATATAAATCTTAGAATATGGAAGTCATGTATGGTTCTCCATACCGATATTTTACTTCCATATTCCTTAAGGAATGGAAGTATGGTGATGGCAAAAAAAATCGTGTTCGAGATTATTGCAGATTCAGATTCTACTACACTCAAAACATGAAAAAAAGTCGTTTTCCGAAAAGTGTCTGTGTGTGTGTCTGTCTGTCTGTAGATTTTTTTTCTATGGCAAACGATAACTGCCGCAAATTCAAACAGAATCAAATAATTTTTTGCATGCAGCCCTGATTTGCAGAGTACTCGCGACCTATTGTTTTTGGTGAAGATCGGTTGAGGGAAAGGGGTAGTTTACCTGCAACGGTTTTTTTTTAGCAAGGGTAATTTTGTTTGTTTGGCAAACGATAACAGCCGCAAATTCAAACAGAATCAAATAATGTTTCGCATACAGCCCTGAATTGTAGAGTTCTCAAGATCTGTTGATTTTGGTGAAGATCGGTTAAGGGAAAGGGGTAGTTTACCTGTAACGTTTTATGTTTTAACAAGGGTATTTCCTATGGCAAACGATAACAGCCGCAAATTCAAACAGAATCAAAAGATTATTTGCATACAGCCCTAAATTGTAGAGTTCTCAAGACCTATTGTTTTTGGTGAAGTTCGGTTGAGGGAAAGGGGTAGTTTACCAGCAACGTTTTTTTAACAAGGGTATTTTCTATGGCAAACGATAACAGCCGCAAATTCAAACAGAATCAAATAATGTTTTGCATACAGCCCTGATTTGTAGAGTACTCAAGACCTATTGTTTTTGGTGAAGATCGGTTAAGGGAAAGGGGTAGTTTACCTGTAACGTTTTATGTTTTAACAAGGGTATTTCCTATGGCAAACGATAACAGCCGCAAATTCAAACAGAATCAAAAGATTATTTGCATACAGCCCTAAATTGTAGAGTTCTCAAGACCTATTGTTTTTGGTGAAGTTCGGTTGAGGGAAAGGGGTAGTTTACCAGCAACGTTTTTTTAACAAGGGTATTTTCTATGGCAAACGATAACAGCCGCAAATTCAAACAGAATCAAATAATGTTTTGCATACAGCCCTGATTTGTAGAGTACTCAAGACCTATTGTTTTTGGTGAAGATCGGTTAAGGGGAAGGGGTAGCTTACCTGCAACGTTTTTTTATCAAGCGTATTTTCTATGGCAAATGATAACAGCCGCAAATTCAAACAGAATCAAATAATTTTTTGCATACGTCCCTGAATTGTAGAGGACTCGATGACTTTCGATTTTGGTGAAGATCGGTTAAGGGGAAGGGGTAGTTTACCTGCAACCTTTTACGTTTTAACAAGAGTAAAGTACTTGAAAATTTATTTAAACTTTTTGAAACAATGGTATTTGTTAAAAATAAAATAATTTTGTTGCCAGGCAATAAAATTATAATTTTTTCATTTTAATGTAATATAATATTTTTCATTTAATACAGCAATAAAAAGGCAGGTAAGACACAGCCTGGCTGTTTGGCTGAAAATGATTTTAAATATAAATCTTAGAATATGGAAGTCATGTATGGTTCTCCATACCGATATTTTACTTCCATATTCCTTAAGGAATGGAAGTATGGTGATGGCAAAAAAAATCGTGTTCGAGATTATTGCAGATTCTGATTGTGCTACACTCAAAACATGAAAAAAAGTCGTTTTCCGAAAACTGTCTGTGTGTGTGTAGATTTTTTTTCTATGGCAACGGTTTTGTTTTATCAAGGGAAATTTTTTTTTTTTGGCAAACGATAACAGCCGCAAATTCAAACAGAATCAAATAATGTTTCGCATACAGCCCTGAATTGTAGAGTTCTCAAGACCTATTGTTTTTGGTAAAGGTCGGTTGAGGGGAAGGGGCAGTTTACCTGCAACGTTTTTTATCAAGCGTATTTTCTATGGCAAACGACAACTGCCGCAAATTCAAACAGAATCAAATAATTTTTTGCATACGTCACTGAATTGTAGAGGACTCAAGGCCTTTTGATTTTGGTGAAGATCGGTTAAGGGGAAGGGGTAGTTTACCTGCAACGTTTTACGTTTTAACAAGAGTAAAGTACTTGAAAATTCATTTAAACTTTTTCAAACAATGGTAATTGTTAAAAATAAAATAATTTTGTTGCCAGGCAATAAAATTATAATTTTTTCATTTTAATGTAAATCTGTACATAGTATAAAGTAAAGTCGGTCCGTTTTCTCTCTGTGTTTGAAATCGCTAATCTCAGGAAGTACTGAACGGATTTTATTCAAGTTTTCGCCAATAGATAGAGTGTCTATCGAGGAACATTTATGTGTATAATTAATACATATATGTTGTACATTAGCTTAGCTATCACGGTTTATGTCAAGTAAGTAGTATAGTTTACATCTTACATATAAAAATGAATGTTTCTTTGTTTGTCCCGTATGCGTTCCTATACCATTCATCCGATTGCGATGAAACTTCGGTGAGTTGTTGTGCGCACGTCCGCGAAGGTTTCTTCCACATCTCCTCCTAAACCACTGTACCGATTTCAACCAAACTTGGCACAAATATTTTACGCAACGGGAGAACCAACATAGGATAGGCGTTTTTTAGATGGGGTCCTTTTGGGGGTTCTTTGGGGTCTTCCACATCGCCTCCTAAACCACTGGACCGATTTAAACCAAACTTGGCACAAATATTTTACGCAAAGGGAGAACCAACATAGGACAAGTGTTTTTTTCGATACGATCCTTTGGGGGGTCCTTTGGGGTCTTCCACGTCTCCACCTAAACCACTGGACCGATTTAAACCAAACTTGGCACAAATATTTTACGCAACGGGAGAACCAACATAGGACAGGTGTTTTTTCGATACGATCCTCTGGGGGGGGGGGGTCCTTTGCGGTCTTAAAAAACTATTAGATCTGGTTACTATGGCAACCCAATAGAACAGATTCTGTTCTAAATATATTATCGCATTAAATTGAAGACCACGCGAACGAAGTTGTGGGCAATAGCTATTTATTTTTAAGAAGCCTACTTTAATTAAACTTTATTAATTAAACTAACATTTTCATTACGTACAACGTGAAACTCCGTAGCGATGCACGGGTATTCTGCTAGTCATGTATAAGGGAAAATATATCGTGCGTGGCAGGCAAGCATATCTCAGTTATGTACTGTTTACGTTTCCATTTTATTATTATCACTACCGCAATAAAAAGGCAGGGAAGACACACACACACAATTCGTGTTATTTCTGGCCTCATTCATGTTTATTTTCTTACATTTGCACGCTTTTTAAATGGAAAGTGCCGAACCCATACCAACATAACGCATGCAAGCCGAAAAAGTGTCCAGCGTGGATAGCGATTTGCTTCCTGTGGATCGCTGGGCAGTGTAACTGCACGTGTTTACAGAGGAACGATTCATAGACAGACTTTTCGTCTTTAGGGAATGAACCCTCTGCAAGATGCTGAGGGTCCATGAGTGACTTCGGAGCACTCCTTCTTTTCCACGTGTTTGTTCTGTGAAACGTACACTGTAGATTCGCAGATTTATTCTAAGCAACGCTCAATAGGAAATGTTGAAAATTTTTGTCCACGGTGAACCCTCATACACACTAAACCTGCTCTGATGTTTTAATTACGGACATCATAATATTAAAACTTTGGAAACTTGAGCACTACTTAATGGAGATCAATCATTAACTTATACAAGCCATTAATTTTATGCATATTTTTTATATATATGTGTACAACGTTATCGGCAACAAAGATGTAGTTTTTGTTAAAATTCCTTCCCGGGATATTTGGCCGTAGTCCAATGTTTTCTACAAAACCAGATGTTTCGGCAATGCCATTGACTTCCATCATCAGTGAAAATCGAGTGCGATAACGTGAGGTGGTATATGTTAGTGACCACAGTACTGTGGTTAAGGCTGAAGCAGTAAGTAGAAAGAAGTAGTTTCTATGGTAATATTTCATTTCGAAAATGATTTTAAAAATAAATCTTAGAATATGGAAGTCATGTATGGTTCTCCATACCGATATTTTTTTTTATTGTAATCGTGAAGTGTAGAAACATTCATTTTCTTAATAACTGACATTTAAAATCACAAATAATTATAACTGATATCTTAAATTTAACAAAGTCGTAAAAGATATCTTACGTTACAATATGAATAAAAAAACGGTACCAGAAAACTGGCACAAATTTTCTCCCGTCTTCTGCACACGTTGGTAGTGCTGAATATTTTGTACGAATTTTTTAAAATTTAGTGGTATACGTATATGTAAATACGTTTAACTCGTACACAAATGAGTATACAAATGGAATAAAATCGTTTAACTCGTTTTGTCACAGAAATTAATAAAATATTTTCATAAAACGGACACCACAGGTCTTCAAAAAAAAATGGTTCAAAAGTGCGCTACGGGGTGTCCAAATACTTTCGATGGCCCCACATTTTGTGAAGTTAGAATACAAACCATTATACAGGCTATGGGGCGCTTGTAAACTGCGCGTTCAGTGTTAGGTTTAGGTAGGCTACGTATGGATTAACGGACAGGTTTAAAAATTTTAATTGTTGATTTGTTCTCGAAACGATAATAACCCACTAAACTGAAAAATACAAATAACTTACTAAATACGTACGTTAAAGCGTTTAAACAATACGCACATCTGTATTAGCTTCGTTCGAATAGCAAGCAGAAAACTGTTTATTATAAAAAATTTTAAGTTGTAGTGTATTAAACTACTGCACTAATTATAAATATCTAAACCAGGTTGGATGCACTGCGGGCTGAATAAAGCATTCGAAGGCTACCTCTTATGTCGTCTAAGACAATATAACCTCAAAAACTCGGATAAATATTTGAACAATGTGCATCAAACACCTGACAACTAGCAATGCGTAGGCTATACTGTACGAAGCGATTTCATACTCGTACGACTTTTTTTGCGCTTGTACACAGCGAATGGCCTCGTAGTACGTATTGCTCTGGCAAGTACGTAGTACTGCCGCTTGGCGGCGCATAAGTATACTCGATTCAGCCCGAGCGGCCATTCGCTGTGTAAATGCGCAAACAAAAAGGTAAACATTATTATTTTGGAAGCTATGAAAGAACAAACTTTTTTCACTAGCTGATAGAGCATGAAAATACGAGTATTTAAAAAAAAAACTGTCCTGTGATGTCAGGGTGATGACTGGATCCAATTTTGAAAAATTTCCCTTTTCAACTTGAAAAATTTATTGTGGCTTAATGACAAAATATTTCGGGATAAAAATTAATATGGAAATTCGTCTATTGGAATACTATATTCAAAAATTTGTTTATAAAGAAAAAATCATTATTTCACTCATTATTAACGAAAATCTGAAAATGCACTTTTTTGCAAGTTTCAATTTTTTTGTAGGTTATGTTGCCTTTAAAAACATGCACGACTAACACAGATCGATAGGAAATTTTCCGGTGAACACGCTGGTATTTTTATTTTTCTGATTTGGTGAAGTTACCGTCGGAAAAATTGAGGAAAACTTTAGTGACACGCGCTCCGCTGTTTGCCGGAAGGAAAAATGGGGGGGGGGGTGCGAAGTCTGGAACTTGGATAAACTTTTAGGTAAACACTAAACCTATCGTTTAAAAAAAAACAGCTCAAAAGAAGCTGTTTCTGGAAATTTGCTATTTTTAAATTAGTCTTACTCGGCTATTAATACAAATTGTAGTGAATTTATCCACTGCTACTACATAAAACCGTACAGTGAAAGTATTTGCAACGAAACATTTACGGATGAGAAATCTTCAAATGTAAGAACGATGCCATTTCGTTCGTTACCCATACTTGTCCTCCGCAGTCACTGTTCCGCCCAGTGGGGGATTAGCAACTCTTGGACCCCTGGGCCCTATTTTCTCATCGGCCCCCCTTCCCCACCCCTCCGCCCGCTCATAAATTATAAACTACAACCATTACAAAACAGGCCTCAATCAAGGAAATGGAGATATCTGTGATAAGATTTAAATCTTCTATGGGCTAATACCCACCCTAATCCTAAATAATCATTATTCGTTAATATTTGCTTTGAGGTATTTTTACAACTTAAAAAACTTTTTTACAGCTTTTTTTGGGACAGAAAAGATAACAGCTATTTTTTTAAGAATATTTATTTCCCAATAAAACAAAACACAACTCAATTTCATTCATATACAGGGTCTGCCAGTGCAGCGGGAAATTTTGAAAGTCCAATAGTTCATTTTCTGCTCACGAGAGGGCGTGGAGGTTTCCGATTGTTGTTTTACATTTAATGCCATTTGTTATTATATGTTTTAAAACATGGAGCAGTGGTCCGGTGCACAGCGTGCTTTCTGCGTAAAATCGTTTTATAAGAATGGTGACTGTGTGACTTCTGTACAACGATTGTTTCATAAGCATTTCAATATTCCACAACATGGGAGAGTGCCATCCGCTCATGCAATTATGTCATGGGTGAAAAAGTTTGAAGAAACTGGTTCCACATTAAACTTAAAGCATAGAGGAGCAACAAGGTCTGTAAGAACAGAGGAAAACATTGAAAGAGTTCGAGTAGCACTGATGCGTAGTCCACAACATTCTGCAATGAAACATGCATCTGCACTAAACATTAGTGACACATCGTTATGACGAATTTTGCATAAAGACTTATCTTTTCATCCTTACAAAATTCAAGTAATCCAGGAGTTGAAAGATGGTGATATGCTGGCTCGCAGGATTTTCAGCGAAGAAATATTGCGACGTGTAAATGATGATGAAAACTTTATTCACCGCATGTTTATGTCAGATGAAGCACATTTTCATTTGAATGGATATGTAAACAAACAAAATAGTCGATATTGGAATGATGAAAACCCAGGTGAGTTGCATGAAAAGCCATTACATAGTCCGAAAGTTACGGTGTGGTGTGCAGTTTCATCATCTGGCATTATTGGGCCATATTTTTTCCAAGACGATAGAGGAAACACCACAACTGTCAATGCAGACCACTACACACACATATGGTCAGAACATTTTTGATGCAACAGCTCCCTAGGTTTCCGGAAATTAATTTTTTCCAGCAGGATGGGGCCACAAGTCATACTGCTCGTGTGTCCATGGCTGCTTTAAGAGAACTCTTCCCGGACGGACTCATATCCAGATATGGCGACATCTCATGGCCTGCAAGATCCCCAGATTTGTCCGCATGCGACTTTTTTCTTTGGGGATTTCTGAAGAGCAGGGTGTACATTGATAGACCGCACACCATACCGGAATTAAAAACGAATATCAGGCAAGAAATTGCACGGATTCAACCTGACCTGCTTCGTCGAGCGATGGAAAATTTTCGGTCAAGATTAGAAGAATGTTTACACAGAAATGGCTCTCACTTGAGCGGCGTTATTTTAAAAAAGTAAAATAATGGCATACTTTACACAACTCAAATCTGTAAAAAAAAATTCTGATAATAAATGTTTCATGAAAAAATTGGGTACTTTTAATTTTCCCGCTTCACTGGCGGACCCTGTATACACGATCACATAGAAAATCAAAAACACACTGCAAAAGTTAATATAAAATATAAACAAACAAAAATATTAAATTAGTAACCTTCTGAAGTTTTATATACTGACTGAACACAATCTATTTAATAAACAAACTACAAATCAACTTTGCGAGCTTTCATTGCAGAAAAATCTTTTATAATGTCACTGAAATCAATTTCGTCGAGCAGTTCAGCATTTGCCACAAAACTTGTTAAACCTGACAATCTTTAAGTCAGCAGATGAATTATGCAGGTAGTTTTCAACTCTTTTTAGAATGCTAAAGGACCGTTCACCAGATGCATTTGTGGTCATCATGCACAACAAAATTCTCAACGATGTTTCAACGTTAGGGAAAAGAGTTGTCAATAGCTTTTCTCATATAAATCTTAAAAAGTCAGCAGGAAGATGATGGTCCTTTACATTTAAGTCAAGAGCCTCAACAAACGCCTTAAAATGTACAAATTCTTCAGTAAGTTTTGAAGAAAAGTCTGTAGGATATTTCTGAACTAAGAGAGAAAATTTTTCCTGAATTTCATCATCTTTCAAGGTAAACAATTTAAAAATGAATCCAAAAACTTTGTTCTGATTGAAGTAAATTATATCAATCATGTCTTGTCTGCCATCCACGTCCATTTTGGAGGTCTCTTCATCATTGTTCTCATCATCAGAAAATTGTTTTTTCTTTCTTCTCCTCTTGAAATCTAAAACATAGTCAGCCGTCTCTGACTTACACAGTTTCATACCTTTCATTTCATAATAATTGAATCGTTCTCGTAAGCCCTGCACATAATCTTTGAGAGATTTGTAAATACTGCAAATGACTCCTAAGTCAGTGTTAGTGCTTTGCAATTTGCAATGTTTTACTTGCACCATTAAAGCGTTCAAGAACATCATTCCATAAAACAAGTAATATTGCTGTTTCTATCCTAGTAAATACTGCACATAATCCCTCAGCTGTAGCTCTGTTTTCTGGTTTTTCTTGGGGGTTTCCAGAGATGACTTGAAGTGCTTTATGAAACTCCCAATAATGAAGGAGTAAAGCCCTTGAAGCATGCCATTTAGCTGACCACCTGGTCGTATTTAGCCTTTTAGGCAACAGTTTTTTCTTGATTTCACTGTCTTTTATTATGTTTTCAAGTAAAGTCCACCTTGCAGTTGACGTGCTAAAAAACACATAGAGTTCTTGTATGAACATAAAAAGCTTGGTTGCTTGAAGGCAGCAGTTAGCTGCGTGGGTCCCTACCAGATTTAAGGAGTGGGCCGAACAAGGAATGAATTCTGCCAGAGGATTGTGACTCTTAATTTAGGATTGAAGTCGTTCATATTGCCCTGACATATTCGATGCATTATCATATGACTGGCCTCTCATATCGTTTATCGAAATATCTAGTAATGAAAGTGTATTCAAAATTAATTCTTCCATCTGAGCACCCGTGTGGTTTTCCATTCTGATAAATTTAATAAATCTTTCCATTGGGCAACCATTATTTAAGATATAGCGAACAATCAAAGTCAATTGATCATGATGAAAAATAGGCCTATCAGGTGTTGAATCTACATTAATGGAATAGTATTTGCTTGATTTTAACTCTTCAACAATTGTTGAAACTATTTTATTGTACATTATTTCTATAAACTCATTACAGATAGTCTTTGAGAGATAACCTACATTTTCTTGACCAGGATTAACATAATTTTGAATGTGAATTTTTAAAAAATCATCTTATTTGGCTAGCAATTCTAGAATTCCTAGAAAATTGCCATTTGTCCGAGATCCAAAAACTTCATGCTTTTCTGAGCCTCGAAAGGCTAGCCCGCGAGCACCAAGAAATTTATAACATGTAATACATGAATCAAAACTTTCTCCCAATAGTCTACTTCTTTTAATTACTGTTGATGAAGAGAAGAGTCAATCTTACCGAGTAAATTGCCTCTGATGACGTAGGACTGTGTGTTAATTCTATGCTCAGAAATCCTCTCATGCTGTGAAAATCTGGAAATATGTTTCCACTCATTAAAGCCATGAATAAAAGAATTTTCAGTCTCGTCTGAATGGAAAAGTTTGCACGGAACACAATAAAAAGATCCCTTTGAATTAGAATACATCAGCCATTCTGTTTTCTTCAACTGTCCATTTTGCAAATGAGTAAACAACATACTCCTGTTAGCATACCTTGTCTTATCAGGATAAATACGCCTAGATTTTGAAAAATAACAATCACAATCAGTTATTTTTGACAAGTGTTCTGGAAGATTTTTAATTATATGATCTTTAAGCTCGTTCGTCAATGATTCCCAAAAATTTGGGTCCATTAAATCAAATTTAAAAATTTCTTTTTGCACGTTACAGTTATCTTTTGAATTATCTGAATCTAAGCATTGAATGTCGAGAACAGTATCTGCTACTTCCGGATCATTAACTTCACCACTTTCATATAAAACAGTATTTACATTACTAAAGTCAATATTTACTTTGCTACAACATGGGCGTTGTTGCAGACCTACGTTAAAATCTGCTGCATTTACAAGTTCATTATTTACTTAACAATAATTTGGATTTTGTTTTTGATCAGAATCCGAATCTATTGTTTCTAGTTGGGGCAAGATCCGTAAACTTACCAGAATCGGTAGAATTTGAACCAGTACTTTGTGAAACTGTTGAAGCTTTCAAAAACTTGTCCAACTTAGCAGTTTTGTGTAATAATTTTGAGTGAGTGTCATCTTTAGTTTCTTCAACTTGCGTTTATAACTCCACTTGCAGTGTGCAAATTCTGACTCATTTTCAATGAAGACATGAAGATGTTCAGACAAAACAACACACACACTGACACACAGAAAACAAACTAGGCTAAACAATACAAATATCTGAACATAAATAAATGGCTTTCAAATGACTCCACTAAATAATAAAAACAGTTACCACAAAGTGTGTCATCTACAGAGCTTTTACGACGTGTTCAGACCTTTCCAACTTAAAATAACCTCAAAACTGACAGGTGCATTGTTTACTGTTCCGCCGCCAGTCTACTGGCTGTAAGTTAGAAGGGGAAGGGGAGAGTGTGACTCGTCACCGCCAAGACCGACACGACGACGCGCGCCAGTGTCGACTGTCTGATATGACGGGCTGTCTACCCAGGGACATATCCTGAGTTAACTGCGTGTTTGACTTACAGTTTTTCTAAGCCTGCGGCCCATGGGCCCGGGCCCGTCGGGCCCAATTGGTAATCCGCCACTGGTTGCGCCCCATAACTGCGTATTAGTTTGAGGGGAATAAATACACACATATTTGTTTGTTATTTATTTACCACATATATTTGATCTACTAAATAATTAAATAAAACAAGTAAGCTCCCTGATCTGCAGACCTCACTCAGACTTTCAAAATTTTGACTTCCATTTATAGCTCGTGCTACTACTAAAAATACAAATTTTCAATGGAAACACTACTTCAGTTCTGGGTTAAAATCACGTCCTTTATTCTGAGGTTTGGCATAAGTTTTATAATTTTTTTCAAAATTTTAATACGTTTTTAGTGTTCTAAAGTGTTTAAATTTTGAAACCTGAACAGTCGTTCAGTCTGAATGAACCTATTTAGACTGTCGTTAAAATTATCTTTAATTTCATACCCCACATGGGCATGTTGCAATTTTTGATATCCCTAAAATAATTGTGCTACAAGCACTTTTTTGAATTTGGCTGTGCACTACGAGCAAAACGAAAGTTCGCTAATGAAAAATTCCAAGTTTTTTAATCAGTGTGGGCTTATAAAAAGGGCCATTTCATTACAAAACAGCAACATAATAACAGGCTGGTTGCCACCTAATTTTTTTATTTTGACATTTGTTGCAAACTTGTAAAATTACATCTTCCAGAAGATCCAAAATTGGTTTTTAATTTTTAAAAGTTTTTCTCCTTAATGTTGGACAATAAAGTGTTGGATTATTTTAATTGTTAAGACTAAAACTCACGTGTAATTAAGACATGAAAGACCATATTTTTTTTTTTAAGAATCTGTTTTTTCATACATAATCCACTGTGTAACCAGTGGTGACACTATCTCTGATCGCACCCCTCCCCGCTAACGTTTGGAGTATTTCTCTTTCACGGCTGAAGTCTTGTACCCATGTAACTTTGAAACAATGGAACTGTGACTGGCGATTTCCAAAATGATACAATTTTATTCATCAGGTCGGACTAAAATCTAACATTTTTCTTGCTATCATTTCCTGCTTTTCCTGGATTCCATCTGGCAAAATTATGACTTGATACTGAAATGTGAGACTGAATTCAGAAAACTGAAGAATTTTTGCTTAAGACCATTGGAGTATATAAACTATTATATACTGATTTAAATATTTATTTTTGTAAACACTTTACAGCAGATGGAATTTTCAAAACTTTGAAACACCATATTTTAAATTGTGAAAGACACAATTCTTTTAATAGGCACTGTGGTATTTCACATAAAATCTGCTTGTTTCATACGTACATTTTCAAAATTAATGATACTCAGCATTAACATACAACTATCTTGCAAAATAATATAGAATTTATTATATGTAATACTAACAGTGAGAAGTGTATTATACTCAGTTGTGTCCCATAATTCAGTGTATCCTGGCCATAAACTGATTATGAACGTTTCACACACAGAGAAAATTTTTGGAAACACTCTTCTATCAATGAAATTTTTCTCAAAAATAAAAATCATGAAGGCTTACAAACAAAATTTTGTCTCACTTATTTCAGTAAACTGCATGACAGCTGCCAATTTAACAGTTGCAAATACAATACTAACTGTAACCTCTATCTGTAGAGTACACATAGGCTTATGTGGGGTAACTGTACACGCCTGAAGCAAAAATATTAAAAATAACTCACTAAGTTACTACTAATGGAAAAAGAGTAATGGAGAAGGAGAATTAGAGTGTGAAATAAATGAATATATATGAAGAAAGGATTTATTATTCAGATGGCTGTAATAAGTAAGAAATTTTTAAACAGGTGACTGTTATACTAGAAGAGATGGAGAGAAAACAGACTGGAAGAAATATGGAAAATGAATCTCCAAAACTGGAAAGAGTTGGCTTTACACAGATTACAGTAGGCCACATAAAAAGAGAAAAATGTCTATTTGTGTTGAACTTGAAATATGTATTCCTGTACTTATCATATAAGGCATCATAACTCAAAATGATTGATATGACACATGTGGTTAATTACTTTGTCTGTTACAATTTATACAGTGAGGTAGTCCCTTTAAATATCATCATTTGTTGTGTGTGTGTGTGTGTCTCAAGTTATACACCACTGCCAGTACGCTGCAAAGATCTGATGAATGACAAAACAACATGGCTGCTTACCTGATAATGTGTCCTGGTGCTGAAGACGTTGATGGCCCAGCACCATCCTCTTCCGTTTCCTGCTCCAGTTCATCCTGATCTTTTTCCGCCTGTTTCTTTGGCGTATCATTTTTTATAATCTCCTCTTCAGTGTCCATACGTTCTAAAAATAATTAAGGTGGTTAACATTCGTGTTATCAGAAATTCAGTAGCTAATGAGATAATAATTTCTCAGGCACTCAAAACTCTTAAATACACAATCAAATGATTATGCATAAATATAACTCCATTTTATAAAATGTATATAACACATATAAGTAATGTTTAAAGTTCTGTTAACTATTGTCTAAAATTTTCTTGCATTTGTTATATTAATATCAATACATGATAATTATACAATAAGATGTTTATTAAATTTTTAAAATATGTAATTGGAACACAGTAAATTGTTTGTTGTTACTTACTCAGTAACTGTTATAACTTACTGTCACCTGGTCTAAAAAAATTATGTTAATTTACTCAAATAGAATGTTCATGAATATCTGGTACAGGTTGTTCAAACACTGATTGTAAATTGATTCAAAACTACACAAATCTATTTACTTCTAATGAATAAAGCATGGTAACTTTGTTCAAAATATCAAACAAGCCAGGAA
Source organism: Magicicada septendecula (assembly GCA_034769895.1). Classification (NCBI taxonomy): domain Eukaryota; kingdom Metazoa; phylum Arthropoda; class Insecta; order Hemiptera; family Cicadidae; genus Magicicada; species Magicicada septendecula. The sequence goes on from CM068367.1 coordinate 457,070,858, forward strand.
AAATTTTAAATTGGTACATGTTTTATATAAAATAACCTTTTACATTTTTCAGACATTTAGTTCCAACTTAAAGGTTAATTTTCACGTTAGTATTTACACATTTTCCTCAAAATAAATGATACTCCTACTCTAATGTTGATTGTTTTCTAAACTGCTGACAACTTCGCAGTACTGCATTGTAATTGCAACTTACATATGTTGTATACTTCCCAGCGTCAAACAACTACATGATCACAACACGGCTGGAAAGCATGCATGCTTGCACTACTTTCCAATTCTGAATCATGGTATCAGCATTACATATACAGTATAATAAATACTTAATTTCTTGTTCATAAATAACATAGCTTGACCATCTAATTATCAAAGCTCGGTTCTCTACCTGTTTCTAACATTCCTTATTTCTGAGCTGAACGATCAAACATTGAACATCTCATTTATAAAATTTCATTTAATGTATGGTTTTTATGACACATGGATGAATTCAACTGCTCCCACATTTTATTTATATTCACATCACTTTTGATCCAAAATTTTAACTATGACAATGTGACAATAGAAATTATTAGCTTAATAGAAATTATTGCTTAATGGCGTTTCAATTTTCCAGGGTAGTTACGAAGATGTATCCTAGTACAACACAAAGTACAGAAGTATTTTAATATTAACAGGTAGTAAACTCATGGGCATAATTATACATTATTATTATAAATTTCATTTCAATAAAAACTGCTATTGTCATCTGAAAGTCTTTCCCCATTTCACACTAAGCTTTTTTCCATACTTCCCTGGAATAGACTTGGCAGTTCGTTGTTTAATGAACTGGATGTTTTTCCATTTCCCCCTACATATTAAAAATTTATTTGTTTAGGATTGAAAAACATCGTTGTGAATTACTCAAGTAGCTACTGAGTGGATGTCAAGTAACCATGAACTGGTTAGTAATGTCCAGTGAACGGATTACAAATTCATTGAGTAATCAACTGTACTCCCAAACTACCTGTATCACTAACAGTTCTATAGAGTTTGTGATTACAAATAACCATATATTACTAATCACATTATTGGTAACCATTGTAATATAAGATGGTACACAGATTTTAATGTTACCTAATTATTTCATCAATGTGTGAATTATGTGCAGCAAACTCTGCTGACAGGAGATATAAAAATGAATAGAAAGAACATAGCACCACTGTACTAGAACTGAACAAATATTCTCGGATGGTTGGTACAAATCGATTGCTCAGGAATAACTTCTATGAATGTAGTAACGTTTGGTAAAATACTGTGTACAGAACTAAAAAGTTATTTAAAAAATATTTCACTTGAAAATAATATCGCAAATTATTAAAAATACGTTTAAAGTAAGATCATCAATTTTTTATCGTTTATCCGGACAGAAATTTTATGATTACAAAAAGAGGGCATGTTCTGAAAAAGGAGGATACTGTATATGATAATCCTTCACATACATCTTTTACAGACATAAGCGGTGGGTGAGTGTATGCTCTATCAAACAATAAAAATTCTATTACACAACACTTTCGTATACCGTAGTTTGAAAAGAAATGATTCAGCAGTGAAGTTTTATATTTTTTGAAACTCTGAAAATCCCATGAATTAAATTTCTTCTTTGGTGCTGAACACTATTCGGCTATGCTGAAGGTCGCTTACAAACCCCTGGCATCGACAGTCACGCGTACGGCTGTTGGAAATATGTTACGCCAGGTCGTGTTGATGTTTACACACTGGGGCAACAACTCGCGCTACCTTATAACGGACCGTCAACTAACAACTTAACGGTCACTTAATATCCCCTCCCCGTGCTTCCCGATCCTATAGTTTGCAGCTTTCACAGCGACAGCAAAATCTCGTACTGCACTAAAAAATTGCACACCACCACACTTCCTCAACACAGTGGCAAATTTAATCATACGTAGTTATTACACTTTTGCAAGTGTCGCCTGCATTAAAAGTTTCATGAGAAACTGTTTTATGGCAAATTGCGTATGCAAATTTGTACAAAAAAAAGGCAACAAGTATGATATCTTGATTTCACCCTCCCCCCACACAATCCAAGTGTGGGAGAATGCGGCATAAATAATTTGTACACGTGTGCGCGTGTCGTGATTAATATAACTTGGGCGTCCATTTAACATGATCTTTAGCTCTTCCTCAGAAATCAATCATTCTATTTATTTGTTTTAGAGAAACTGGTAAATCGGTTATGTGTGGCTGAATATGCATGCATTTTGTCTGTGCGTGCGTGCGCGGGGGCGTATTGTATGCAAGTTAGCACTATCGGTATTACGTAATTTACGCAGTTCGATATTTTTATCAAAATAATTAATGTTCCGATATGTTTATTTGGAATCTATCATCGTTTCTACGTTTTTGATTACTGCGATCAATTATCGAAACATGTTATGACCGGCATTCTCTAATAATCAAATAGCCTAACAATAATATTTATACTTAAATTTTACAAACGTTTTCTCCAATCTGTGTGCAGTGAATAAACAACTGTATATACACCGATATTTACTTAAATCGACAACTGTAAACTGTATTTTAACACTGAATTACCCGCGTTTCGTTGACCGAACTGACCTCTTTTACATAACCCGAGGCTCCTTCGCAACTGGAAGTTGAACAGCTATTAAATTTTTACAAAGGGCTTTTACAACTCTCTCTAAATTTAAATTATTGCCAATTCTGCAAAAAGTAAAGACTCTCTGTTAGGCTTTCTAAATCCGCCTAATAAAGCGTACTTTTGCTTAAAGAACCGGTTTAACCGGAACGAAAGGCGAAATGCCAATACATGTTTTTTTATACATGTCCCGGTTTTCCAAGGCAATTTGTTCAGTAAGTACTGATCTCGATTAGACGTTTACGTCAGCTACGCAGTACAACTGTATGGGACACATAACTAAACTTACTAGCAGTAATAGTTCGAAATTATGGAAGTCTATGTAAAACTGTCCAACTTCTTCATATTGAAAGTTCATACGATGCGTCATTCACATACGCTACCGAAATAATCACACTGCGTTGGACGTCAAAGATTGAAACACTTTAAAAATTTTTGACACACATTTTGATGAATATCTGCGGTTTGTTGAAGTCTATGGTTTGCAACTTTCATTCAAATGCCTGGAATAATTTACATCATATTATGTTATTTTAAACTATGGGGAGGTGTGTTTCAAATGCATCTACGTTATAATTTTAATAAAGAAAGAGTGCAACTTGTAATAAAATTATTCTTATCCTTCTTACGAGCCGCCCTCAGCAGCAACGTGGCCGGTGCGTACCTAACGGGAGGTCCCTATAAAACCAAACACCAGACCCCTCAAAACTGCTTGGGCAATGAAATATATGGCTTAGCTATTTATAATGTAGTCGTTTGTTACCGACATTCCACTATATATTCACTCTACAACCGAGATGTATAAAAACTTAAAATAAAATAAAGTTTAACTCCCCCCTCAAAAAATTAAAATAACTGAAATAAAAAATTCGCTTTCTCTTTCATTTTATTTCTTGTTCCATATTTTCCTTCATGCATAAAGACGGGCCAGCTTTATTCATACAAGTTACACGTGATTCTCTATTGTAATTTGCTAGTCTCTCTACAGTACGTGCCACTAATATTTCGCAATAATATAGTTCACGCTAGAGGTGTGCTAAACTAGTATTTAAATAACAGGTACGAACGAAACCGTTCCAAAAAAATAACACGTACAAATACCTGACATTATATACCTATTATACATATACCTGTATTACATAATTTGTTATAAGAAATAAATTGAAACTAAGAGTATTAACAGAGTTACTTCACACTGTGACTTTTTAAGCGGTTACTGTTTAAAAGAAAAGAAACAAGAAAAAGGGTAATTATAGGGCTATCGCCTTTTGGGAATACTAATTTAAATTTCACTAGGAGTAAACACACTGACATAAATTTAATATTAAATTATTGATTCTATTTTGGTTAGACAAATCAGTTCCGAAATCAGGCAATGAAATTAAGAGTGCACGTAATAGCACAACAAATAATGTCAAAAAAATCGTGTGCAGTGAAGTTACAACCATCTCCGAAATCACATTAACAAAAAGTACTATATGGCCTATCAGCCATTCTGTAGGTTATAACACAATATAATTCACTTTTTCAAAATTTACCAAGTTTGTGACTAGTATAATATATAATTTGTTATTATAATCTGTATTATATATCTGCATAACACACGAGAACAAATGTACCATCAGTATGAATTTTTTTCATTTATTAAAAACAGCTTTGTCTCTTCGGCATAGAGATATTCTGAACCTCGCTGTTTTGCTTCGTTTCGTACTTCTATGGCAATGGCACACGCGCAGAAAAGTATTCAACACCAATAACTGTGACTTTGTACTCGTTTATTTGTTAGTTGCATAGAGGGGTCCCGCGAGGCCACGAGTATTCGGAAAGGGTAGGCTACTTCGAGTTATCGTTGAATCGGAACAGGTGTTTCAACTTTTCAGTCACTGTTACATCCGTTCCACAAAAATAATCGTTCCAAAATACCTGTTATAGTTATATCGCCCCACCTCTATTCACGCAGTAAACATCAGCTGATTCACGAATTTGACGTGCACACGTCTGACAAACAAGTACATACACTTTCATCATTTACTTCAACGTGAATAATGTCTATTCAGACTTTTGTTTGTCAGAAATATTTACTACAATATTTAGGATCTGACAATTCTTAGGCAGCACAGAACAAACATATTACCAGTAAAATCCGAAGCAAGGCGTAGTGAAAAATAACATTTCATCCTTGCAGCACCCTTCCTGTCTGAGTACAATAATCTACAGAGTTAAATCCTACCTCTCTATATTACTCTTGTATTGGTAGCGTATTAATCGCAAATCAGAAACATGACTCATTAAATAACATATTAGACATTAATACGTTTGTGTTAATACCGACTCTATGCTATTAATTTGTGCTAATACTGTGCGATAAAGCAGAATAAAAATTAAAGAAAACGACGGACAGTCTTGCAAGCACCGACTCCGTCACAGCAAACGATGATCAACATTCACTACAGCATTTCAGCTGGCACAAATAAATCATGTAACAATAATAATGGATGATATAAAAATTCAATAATCTTACTCTGATTAGGCTGCATTCCATTTCCATTTTCGAAAACAATACAAGATTCTCATATGGACGTACGGAAGACGTCATCGTTCATAACTTGTAAACTGTACACATTAATAGCGGGTTACGGGTTCGTAATGTTTCGCTACTGTACGCCGAACGGTCACGAAAGGCTACCACACTCGCACGATCCTGCATGTTCCTTTGATGTGTAGCAGGAACTGCCAACACACAGAAAGGAGACGAATGAACGCGAACTGAAGCAACTGCTGCCCGTACTCCCGATTTGGGCTACATTCATGTGTGGTAGGCCTAAGCCTTTTAAACCGATTTGTTCTGCAGGAACGACAGATTTTTCTCCCAACAAACATCAACTGTTATTTTAACAATTTTACAAAAGTTTTAACAAAATTTAAAGAAGAATGTATTTTTTTGCAGAAATATGCAATTCATAAAAAGAAAAATTTGTAATCTTTAAAAAATGAGTCTGCAAAGATGTCACTTTATAATCGCGTCATTAAGAAATTAGGCTACGACTAGCGTACATTGTTTTCAGAATTAAGTTATCCGCTGTGCTTGGGTATTATTATTACCTTTCGCCCGCCTAATTTAGAAATATGCGAACATAAACACATCTGGGCGGTTAAACAGGACTACATGAAATACAAACTTAAAACCGTATTATTAAAATTATACTTTATATGGCTTTAACATAAACTGTTCTAATTCATAGTTGTCATATGTAAATTTACAATTTACTGCCTTATTTTGGCCAATCTATCTACAATGTACAAACTGTTTCGACAAATTATGCGTATAATTAACGGCTACTCATAATATTTTTGTTTGTAATTTGCCCCGTAACATATTCAAATATTATGAATTTCTATACTATGGACGTGGTAATCACAAACAGGACTTCAGCAAAGATGACAGCAAATTTGCCAATTAGAAGGAATCATATTTTGAAAAACAAAGGGGATTTATGTTATTTTCGTTTTCCTTTCTATAATCGCATTTCTCAAATTAGTGTAATATTATTTTATAGCTGGAGTTGTAGTTCTAGCTTTAAAATCTAACAATACTCCCAGTGACTTAAGTATTGGCAGAATGAGATGACATGGTTTCAGCTACTTCCCACCCAGTTCATTTATTAAATTAACAAATTCATAAAGCAAATAAGCAGTGAGTTGAAAATTAAAAAAAAAATACAGAATCTATACTGTAGAATCCAAATATCTTAAAGAAAGAATGAACTGAAAAAAAAAAGTATACGTGTGTGCATATACATATGTACAAATTAAGAGGGCTTTCTGCTTGTGCACATGATTTAAGAACACTCCATTATAATACATTCTAACATATTTAAAATCCAGTACAAAATGGGAAAAATTTTGGGAAATATTTTCTTCTGGCAAAATCCATCACTAGTATTGGACACGTTTTTGTGTATAATATTATCTTCACTGTGATACACATTATCTTCATCTCAAACAATGATTAAAATATTACTTTTTATACAATACTTCTGATTAAATGAATACCTTTATTATTAAAATATTAATGAATCTATAATTTTAACAGAAACATTTATGGAATTACGGTGGTTACATGAATTAAACTAATTACTTGTGAAAGTGAAATGGATGCTGAAACACACAATAAATCCCTTCACTTGGAGGTACTGGAAACTAATTACTTTTGTACAATTTACACTTAATATTGGGCCAACAGGATATTTTTTTATTCCTAAGTAGTCAATAAGCATTCAACCTAAATAGTAACAATTTGCATGAGTGCAATCCACAATTTAAACCAGACATATGCCTTATGGACATACGATACAAAACAACATTCACACTCAATGTAAAATAGGCCTACACAGTAATAACAAAACTGATGATACGAATCAGTAAGAGACTGGCACCATTAATATAAAGTATAGGCCTATGATGCGAATAGAGTAACAACTGTTATATTTTTATTTTATATTACACTTTGTATGCAAACATAAATTTTCATTTTTATTTTTAGTCGTGGAATATGCAAAACTGATTTTATTTTGTACTCACATTATAAAAGTATCCTTAAAATAAATACCACACCTCCTTTACCTTGACTACCACAATATCAAAATTTCCCTATTTTTTTTCAGTACAGTGTTTACTTTGGTAATATTGTAAGGAATTAAAAATATAGTTCAGTCACAATTCAGTTCTGTTCCCCTCAAGAAGATTTGAACAGTTTTTGCAAATTTGAAGGACAATGGCAATATATTAAATTTTGTACATATTATATAAATTATATTATCTTTTAATAAAAAAAATATCATAAAATCAATAGTTTTCTACGGTAGTGGAATATTTCTGATAAATATTTTCCAAAACAGGTTCTCCACACAGGAAGGAGACATTTTTCTATGAGACTGATGAACTAGTTTATTTGAAATTTGTAAAACAAACATTTGTCTGTATTTGCTTGTAGACAGGAATTATTGAACTAACAATTTTAAGCTAATATTGGATTTAATAAACAGAAGACAAATAACAGATATATTGTTGAAGAATGGAATCCAAGAAGAGAGAACAGAGACAATCAAAACTCACCCTGATGTAGAACTGGGAATGTATAATGCTGGTTAGTAAAAGTATAATAATGATAAGTCAGATTCAAATAGAGAAAGAAATGTGAAATGTGGAAACACCGATATTAATAAATTTACATATAAGTTGTTAAGAAAAACATATCAACACGGATGATGTACTATGAGTTAATGTGTTCACGAGAAACAAATCGAAAGCTTTAGAAATCGAATTGAATCGAGAAATCACAAGAAGCTTTAGGAAAACTATCCTATCATTAATTAAGCTGAGAAATCAGTGACATGAGGAAAGAAAATAAACACATAATAGAATGAAATTGTTGAATGCTGAGGTAAGAGAGGAAGTTGAAAAAGAAATAGGCATGGAAGAGAGGACAGAAGATGAAGGAAGAAACAGAGATGATGGGAAAACAGATGACGAGAACAAAAATAAGGCACGCATAAATAGAGTAATGGTAGTGGTTAAAAGTACAAAATAAAGTTGGGAACGAAATAAATGAAGGTTGTCAAAAATATAAGATAGTTTTGAATCATCTGAACGCCTTCCACACAAATGCAAGCAGTGCGTTGAAGAGGATAAACATTCAGACAAGGCATTACACTTAAATATAACAGAAGTTTTAGAAGTATGCAGATACTAATGTTTAAGCTGAAAGACAATGAGGAAGTTGAGTTGTTGATAGGGGTCACAGAGATTCAAACAAATGAAATGTGCTGGAAACAGAAAGAGAGAAAGCAAAGGTGGACATAACAAAAAGCAACTGGTGAAGACAACAATGACCCTGAAGTGCTAAGGTGATTGTGAAAGGTAGGAACTGCATGATTAGACTAGAGTCATGGTTGACTGGAAAAAGAACTTGCTTTACCCCATTTACAAGAACGTCGGAACAGATGACACATGAAAATTAAAGAGCTAAATGTCTTATCAGTTACCTGCAAGAGCTATACTAGGATAAAAGAAGAAAACTGGTAAGGCCTTTTGTATTGCCATTCTGTAAACAGAGTGGTAAGAAATGTTATAAGAATGGATGAGAAATGTGGGAAGATGCAGAAAACCTAACAGAGACAGGTCAGGAAATGAAAGAATAGGTACAGAGGCTAAAAGAAAATAGAGAAACACAAGGGAAAAGAGTGGAGGAATTCAGAGAAATGATAGCATATAGAAAGGGGGTGGAGGAAGTGGGATATTGCTAATGTTGAATCTGCCCTATGACAGGTTCAGCTGAACTGTACTCTCCACACTGTTCTATCCTGTGCCGCTCTCTTCAGCTGTTCATAATTTCTCCCCATAATGGAATATGCTCAAACATCTTGTTCCTCACCATTAGTAAGGTCTTGTTCCTGACCTTCTTTCTCTCAATTAGTAACTTCTGCAGACAGTTACTTCTCAAGATATGATTGATCCAGTTTACTTTTTTTATGACTCTTATAACACTTCTCTCTTCATTTAATCTTCTAAACAATTCTTCATTTCTTACTTTCCTCTTTAGCTAATCTTTTCTATTTTTCACCACAACACACTTCAAGGCTTTCTACATACTTCTATTAAAGAGAAGCCACTGCATTTAGGATCCAAATAGGATAGCTTGAGTTCTACTGGATGATGTGTGAAGTGGACAAAGAAACTGATTAACTCAAAATCTGACATTCTATTGGGGCATCAAGACTGAAGAAGGATAAATAGATACAATCTCTTCAAATCTTACTTATTTCAAATATATGTGTTCATGGTCATGGGGAAAATATGCCCAGTACGCTGTAGCAGACATATTACAAACAAAATTCTTAAATGACAGTATACAATGAAATCGAATGGAAAATTTAGTAGTGCTACCAAACATATAATCTGCGTTTTCATCAGTTTCACAGAGACTGATACACAGACTAATCTTAGCAAGTAGCTTTCAATCTCACCGCACTTCATAAATCATTTTAGAGAAATACTATTCATTTAAACTCTTAGGAAATGGGGAGAAATTAATATAATCATTACCATTCTCATCAGATTTATAGTCAACTGAATGCTCCAATGAAAATTATGAATGTAAATGCTTCTTTGTGTACAAAAGAAACATAATGCAAAGGCTCAATTCGGTACCCTTCTTATCACACAGTCAAATACACAGCCATCAATACAAATTATATTTTTAAATAATCATATCCTCTGCATCCAATGGTGACCTTAAGTATTCCCTGTTGTTATAGGCCTACTCTCTCTAATTAAAGCACGAATTGTTGATGAAGTACCGTAAAAGTTTTTTTTTGTTCTGATATCACGAAAAGTTTCAAATGACAGACTTTATTGATTCAGTTAAAGGTGTCTGTTACATTCCTGTCAACATATTACTTAAAAGACGATTTAATAAATTGGGGGTGATGCATACAACCAAAAATAGGCTTCAGGTACTTATAAGTTCTCTCAATACAATTCTCGTTTCTTTACAATGGAAGAAACGTTTACAAAATGCGAATACTGCATTTTGTTGCACAGTAGATACACAGAAAGTTTAACGAAACACTGTGTTCGACAAATAATACAACGGAAAAGTAGCGCTAACTTATTCGGTCATAAAAAAAATGCAGTCCGCTCAAGGCTGACTAGTGCGAGTACTGTTTTCTTGCTTCCTGGACTTATGTAAGCAATCGCAGAAATTTTTGTTGAAACAAACGGATTTAATAAAGCGTAATAAAATTCGTTGAAAACACAATAATGAATCCAGGAAAATACGAACGACCTAATCTACGAATTCTTATATTTATTCAGTACAATATTGTTAGAAACTGCGACTTTCACACTGTATAATTGTGTACGGCGAACCTATGCAAGTACAGTCATTATTATTGTTTAGAAGTAACATCTACGGTTCACAGTTCAACAAATTCCAGAGTTTCTTTACCTTTTTTGCTAACCTGGAAGAACATGCCTACAAACTGGGAAAGGAAAAAAACTACAGGCGCAAAATATTTCAGCGGTTTACGCGTAACATTATCTGTTGGTTTCGCATCACCAGCTGTTGGACTGCCCCGACCTACAATGTAATTGATTATTAATTTATTTTCACACGTAACATTGGGTTGATTTTCGCCACACCTATAACGCATGTTGGCCGTTTAAAATTATTAAAAGTTTAGCGTGTTCACATCAAATTTGCACAAGCGCATGTGCAACACATCCAGTGTGACATTGCAGGGTCACCTTGGCATACAGTAAACTTGGTTGCGCGCGCATGCCTGGCAGTCAGTCATCAACGCGTTCTGCTACAAACAAAAATTTGGTTAATTATATGCTTATCATTAGTTCCCTTTACCCGCTATAAACAGTCTACTCTTATCATGATTCGCTGCGGACACCACAAATATGTTCTGAACTGTTTTAACGCCTACTTTGAAGCAACATAAATATTTATTCATACAATATAGGCCTAGGCATACAAGTAATAATGCCATAATAATAATACGGAAAAACTGTACTTTTAAACCACAATTTTAAAATCAAAGTACGGTATTAAAACATAAATAAAAAATGCTAACTCACATTCAAGTCTATGTTCGTGTTAAACACATAGGCCTATACTTTCTTCTGATAATGCTACATTACCATAATTATTACGTACCACCGAGTACAGCATATGTGCTATAAAATGAGGATTAGAGATGTCTGGTATTTTAACATATGTATAGTAAAATCCACAGTAAGCCTACACAGAGAGTGCATGCGCTCTCACCTGTGGGTAGCTCTACGAATATACAATAATAGATAACATAACAGATATCTTTTTACTCTTCCTCCTTAGCATTACGCTTACGTAATCTACATTCTGATCTTAACAAAACTTACTTCTTTAACTGTACAATATTTTCCACATTCATACATCTCCAATACGTCTATTATGCAGAACGTGTTCATGTAAGACTCTAACGTACCATTCGTTGTACATACATAATCCTAAATCAAAACTTACGGAGCTTCCGCTTTAAGATTTACTCCAATACAAGTTACGACACGTTTCCATACATTACAAGTTTCTATAACGCGTATATCTCACTTTTACGCGTTATAGATATGTTTTAATGTTTATATACTAATTATATCGTCAGCATTGGATTTAAGCGGCGCACACTTCATCTATTGGCTGTTAAAGTATAGTCGTAAATAAATGCGTGTACAGAAGTACCGTACAAACTTCTATGTTTACCCCTTCGTCACTAGCAAGCCACCTCACCCTCTGATGGTATTGTAGCTTTCGATGTCCACCGTCTGTACTGCCTTATGTCTATTCGTCCATCTCGTAGTTTACCGTCTTTCGTCGTCTACCTTTACGACGACAAATTTTCTATTTTGCCTATCCTTTCGGTTTCAAAATCAGCTCGGGGACACCATATCATCTTGTTTTAATAACCTAACTTTGTGTACAGATGTGCATGAAAGGATTCGTTCTGTTCTCCACACACGACACTCTGAGGACACGTCTGTACACCTACAATTTGAAGGCTACGATTGTTTTGCGATCTGCCCGTCTCTAAGCTCAAGTCTACAATAAACAGGTAGTTATTAAATATAATAACATTACAAATCAAATTATCGTTACTGAAACTCCTTCGTATTCGTTGAGAAACAATCACGTATCTCGTGCTGCGTAACTGACAGCTGTTACACATGACCGGAAAAAAGTACCCACTTTAGTGATGTACTAATTCAGTTTTAAGAATTTACATACGTCTGACTACATCACTGGAGATCTACCCATTTAGGTCTTTCACCTTACATTTTACAAAGACATAATACGGTTTTCTATTTCACCTGTCGTTCCGGCTATGCTAAGCGAATGCTTTCTCAGCGATTTATCTCCAGAGAAAACTTTGTACAGTTCACTGTACCGCAGTACTTCACTTCAAAAAGCATCACGTCTCTCAGCATCCTTGATGGCCATTCCCTATCGTCTCATACAGCCAAGTCCTGTACTATCCACTTTCGTTTGTTTCCTTAGTACTGTAAATAACATTTATTTCCGTTCTGAGGTGGCGTATTTAATTACTGGTTTGTGTCTCTTCTTGTTATTCATATCATAATCCTTATTGTTCTTTCTGCAGTTCGGAGTTCTTGTAACACTCTGTATTTACTGTCCATGTTTCGACATTTCAAGAAGCACGCAATGATTAAAAAAAAAACTTCACAAAGAAAGTCATTTTTATTCATCATAACATTGTTCACCTATTTAAAGACAACTCATCCTGATCTTGTTCTACTAAAAATTTGTGGTACTATAATTCCTAGTCTATTGTTTTTCCAAATATTTTACCACATTCACAGTTTTCTGAGCGTATCCATACATTTTCACTTTCTCATCTTTGCGAATACATACACACACAATTTTTGTTCTTGAGAAATCACTGGGGAGCATTCATTCAACAGTGAACAGAGGCAGGATGTGTGTCTCTAAGCGAAGTTGTACTAGGCGTCAAAAGTGCTAGACTGAGCTTCAGAGAATCAAAGACACATCACAGACACCGTCGTAAAGATACTACAAATACTATTCGTTACAAGGTGGAGGGATGGCACCTTGTGATTTAGATACATGGAATAGACTAAATTAGGTTGCTACAGATCAACTTGAGGATGAATGGGAAGCACTTGGCCCAGTAGTGGGTAGTTAAGTGTTAATAATGGTGGTGACTGTGTTAGTGTTGTCTCTTTTGAGAGTGAGTGCTTTCTCTTCATTTCGACGTGTGGTCCGATGCCTTCCTCAGGAGTGTCTTGTGTTCTGATGCGCGTTTATATACTTGTGTGTTACTACAGTCGAGCTGCTTTCGGTGTTGGTTTCAAAAGTATTTTAAATACATTATATTTAGGTTCTTATTTTTGTAGTTTCTGTAATTGTATGGTTTCCCTAATTATGTTTTCTGTGTTACTGCTGACGGATATGGTCATGTTGTGTTCGAATCAGATATTGTGTCGTGCACAGCTGTACAAGAGCCCAGGTGGTGTCTCCACTCTTCACCAATCTGCTGTATGTGGATACTCCTTTTAGACAGGCCGTGACATATGTCCAGTTGTAGTCGGTGTTGGAATTACGTAGATGCCTCTGGTTTCGTTACACAATATTTTCTATGTTGAGGATTTTTTTATCCGTTGTTTCTTGCGTAGTTTGCTGATGTATGATCCGAACGGTTCTGTGTCTTGTGGTCGGGTGCCGTGCTGATGTGCGAGTTGGTGAGAAGGATGGATTTGTGAGTTAAGGTACTTAAAAATGAATCTTAATTGTACCGGATGAGGAAGTGAGAATGCCCGCGACCAAAACGTCCAAAAAAGGAAGAGAGTTTTTCTGTTCCAGTTCAACGAAGTCTCATCAACAGAGAAGACAGCAAGACGGTTAATATAAAGTAGAAAATGCTTTTGAAAGCAACACCAACAAGACATAACAGTACGCACCGAAAGCCAGTCACTACTAGTAGCAGAACACAAAGACATTGCTGATGGCATTAAACAGACGTCGAAATGTAGGTAAAGAAGAAGGAAGACGAGGACGCAGTCTCATCAGAACACACACACACACACACACACACACACACACACACACACACACACACACACACACACACAATAATATGTGTATGCCACTAATGCTGTCATACAAGCCTACCTTAAAAAGTACACAACATTATTTACGAAAGAAGGATAAGGAAACAAAATCGTTCACTGTTTTTGCTTTTAAACAATTCGAGGAAAACCACTTGGATTTCAAACTGCTGACATCACGTACACACGCACTGTGACTGTGACTGTCATAACAGCACATTAAACACGATTCACGCTATGCGGTTAACGATTAGATAAAATAGCGCACGTTGATCATCTTTGAGGTAGCGGTAATCTTTGCGTTAAATTCAATCTTCGAATAAACTTTGCAAGATGAAACAAATGTATCAAAATAAGTCAGCGTAATTAAAATTGTTTCGTGTAAGACGTTCGTCAAACCCTACGTATAAAATTTGAGTCTTGACTTTTTTAATCTTTGTATGTGGGCTGCGTTTACGTTCGACGGCTGCGATCCGAATAATTGGTAATTTAGTGACCATGTTCGGTGGTGCCTACAGAGATGGAATGCGGTAACAGTTCTTGGCGTGATGTTTGAAATAGATGTACTGCACGATGTGATGTAATATGCAATAACAGCATATACAGCTTACTGTTTTACGCATAGTCATGAAGAGGCAATCTCCGTTTTGGTTTGTATTTCTTATAAGGGCCGTTTACACGCGCGGTTTTTTCACGGTTTTGGAGCGTACGCTCCAAGCACGCACGCCAAAACTGTCAGTTTGAATACTCAGCCTTTACAGACGCCTGGAGCGCGCCGGTCTCTACCAACGTGCCAGGCGTGCAGGTCTGAACCTGCGTCCCAATTACACGTACACTCCTGCACAACGGATAAGCACTTCAGTTTCCTTTAGCTGTGTGTGCACAGTGACGTGTGTATTCGGGCTAAAAATTGTATTTCTGTATTTTTAAAATACCGTAATTTAAACTCCCGGTGGAAACTCCACGCGCCGCTTAAAAACACACAAATATGGACCGTACACGCCAAGCCTGCAGACCTGGCGCGCACGCCGGGAATGCTGACGTTTTTTGTATCACGCGCCTGGAACGTACGCCTGGAGCGCGCGCCAGGTCTGCGGGTTTGGCGTGTACGTGTAAACGGCCCTATTGCTAGAAAATGCATGTGTGTGAAAATCATCGTTTAAAATGTAAACTGTTTACACTGAGAAACTGACTCACCTCACATATACGCATTTATACAACACCGCTAATGGCATCATCCAGAATTAAGGCCAGTATTGATAAGAGTAAATCAAGAAGCACGCCACATATCAGTCTTTATACGAATCTTCGCATTAATATGAATATTTTTCCGGCACAATCGGTAAATTTAATATCAGTATTACGTAAACAAAGATGATTATTTTCCGACATCTGCTTACTTGAAATTGTGTTTACTTAAAACTGCACACTTGTTTAGTATTTACAAACGAAAAAAATGAAGTGCCGCTTTCAAGCGACTGTTTTATTATTATCTTATTTTTCCTTACAGCGTTAGTAAAGTGTGGAGTGTTTAATCGTATTTAAATCTCTCGATTGTGAGTAGCTACTAGTAAGTGGGGAAGTATGATACCCCCTCCCAGCGTCTTACAAACATGGATACCGGTCATTCGTGCAAAAATTTTGAACACAGTTGCCTTGAATGTTTACTTACCGGTGGTTCACTTACTCATCGTATAACAAAAACACGATAAACAAAAATTAATTGATACGAATAAATACTCGCATGAAAAAACAAACAAAAGAAAAACTCACTGAGGCAATGTTATACGAATAACGATTAACAGTAATTAAAAATTCAGCAATGTATAAAGTACTGTCCACGTTAAAAGGAAGACGACTGTAGCGCTGCATACGCCACATTTCCGCAAAACTTCGTCACAATTATGTTGTGTTATATTTAGCCGACTTTTCACGTCTCGTCAACGGTACGTCCGAAACGACATGGGCGGAATTTCTGCACAAAATTAAACGATATACTATGTGTACACAGGTCCCGAATCCCACACTTCGCTGTATTCAAGCGAACCACGTACAACACGCGCTCTTAACCTTGTCAATCACGTTATGAACTTGGCAATGGAGTTTTTAATAACAAAGTCCGTTCTGTGCCTCCTACACGCTGCTGACACGAACACTGTTACTTTACCTTAAATATTTTTAACGTCGTTGAAATTTACCACAGACGGGTGGCTGGTGCAACATCATATACGTACTGACTGCGTAGTATATTGATACGACTCGTCGTATCTGGGTAATACACAATGCACTTGACACAAATATTAGAGACTGGAAAATAACTTTTACGTTAATCATTGTTTAGTACACTACACAAGGTCAGTGCGAGTGTGACGTAATTGCCACCGCTTCAGTTTACACAGTTCCTTTGGAGTAAACACGTTTACATTCATACTTACTACTTTATGTTTACAATAATATTTATGCTGCTGTTTATTGACAGTGCTATGTTACGTCGACACAGACTGTAATAGTAATTTTTTACTTCCATATTCCTTAAGGAATGGAAGTATGGTGATGGCAAAAAAAATCGTGTTCGAGATTATTGCAGATTCTGATTCTACTACACTCAAAACATGAAAAAAAGTCGTTTTCCGAAAAGTGTCTGTGTGTGTGTCTGTGTGTCTGTCTGTCTGTCTGTAGATTTTTTTTCTATGGCAAACGATAACTGCCGCAAATTCAAACAGAATCAAATAATTTTTTGCATACAGCTCTGATTTGTAGAGTACTCGCGACCTATTGTTTTTGGTGAAGATCGGTTGAGGGAAAGGGGTAGTTTACCTGCAACGGTTTTTTTTTATCAAGGGAAATTTTTTTTTTTTGCAAACGATAACAGCCGCAAATTCAAACAGAATTAAATAATGTTTCGTATACAGCCCTCAATTGTAGAGTTCTCAAGACCTATTGTTTTTTGTGAAGATCGGTTAAGGGAAAGGGGTAGTTTACCTGTAACATTTTATGTTTTAACAAGGGTATTTCCTATGGCAAACGATAACAGCCGCAAATTCAAACAGAATCAAAAGATTATTTGCATACAGCCCTAAATTGTAGAGTTCTCAAGACCTATTGTTTTTGGTGAAGATCGGTTGAGGGAAAGAGGTAGTTTACCTGCAACATTTTTTTAACAAGGGTATTTTCTATGGCAAACGATAACAGCCGCAAATTCAAACAGAATCAAATAATGTTTTGCATACTGCCCTTATTTGTAGAGTACTCAAGACCTATTGTTTTTGGTGAAGATCGGTTAAGGGGAAGGGGTAGTTTACCTGCAACGTGTTTTTATCAAGCGTATTTTCTATGGCAAACGATAACAGCCGGAAAAAAACAGAATCAAATAATATTTTGCATACAGCCCTGAAATGTAGAGTTCTCAAGACTTATTGTTTTTGGTGAAGATCGGTTGAGGGAAAGGGGTAGTTTACCTGCAACGTTTTTTTAACAAGGGTATTTTCTATGGCAAACGATAACAGCCACAAATTCAAACAGAATCAAATAATATTTTGCATACAGCCCTGATTTGTAGAGTACTCAAGACCTATTGTTTTTGGTGAAGATCGGTTAAGGGAAAGGGGTAGTTTACCTGCAACGTTTTTTTATCAAGCGTATTTTCTATGGCAAACGATAACAGCCGCAAATTCAAACAGAATCAAATAATTTTTTGCATACGTCCCTGAATTGTAGAGGTCTCAAGGACTTTCGATTTTGGTGAAGATCGGTTAAGGGGAAGGGGTAGTTTACCTGCAACCTTTTACGTTTTAACAAGAGTAAAGTACTTGAAAATTTATTTAAACTTTTTCAAACAATGGTAATTGTTAAAAATAAAATAATTTTGTTGCCAAACAATAAAATTAAAATTTTTTCATTTTAATGTAAATCATGTATAAGAGAAAATATATCGCGCTTGGCAGGCGATATTAAGATTTAAATATAAATCTTAGAATATGGAAGTCATGTATGGTTCTCCATACCGATATTCGATATGGCTATCGTGTAAAAAATAATGAAATTATAATTAATCGTACCATTTACTTTGAAGTTTAGATAGCGAACATGAAAACTAGAGACTATGAAACGGATGGTACGATTCACTATTTGATTGAGCAAAGACGGTGTATAATCCATTACTACAACCATCAGAACTCTTTTAGACCCATTTTTACTTCCATATTTCCTTAAGGAATGGAAGTATGGTGATGGCAAAAAAAATCGTGTTCGAGATTATTGCAGATTCTGATTCTACTACACTCAAAACATGAAAAAAAGTCGTTTTCCGAAAAGTGTCTGTGTGTGTGTCTGTCTGTCTGTAGATTTTTTTTCTATGGCAAACGATAACTGCCGCAAATTCAAACAGAATCAAATAATTTTTTGCATGCAGC
Organism: Magicicada septendecula; assembly: GCA_034769895.1. Lineage (NCBI taxonomy): Eukaryota > Metazoa > Arthropoda > Insecta > Hemiptera > Cicadidae > Magicicada > Magicicada septendecula. Next base: position 457,089,611 of record CM068367.1, read on the forward strand.
CCTGATTTGTAGAGGACTCGCGACCTATTGTTTTTGGTGAAGATCGGTTGAGGGAAAGGGGTAGTTTACCTGCAACGGTTTTTTTTTATCAAGGGAAATTTTTTTTTTTGGCAAACGATAACAGCCGCAAATTCAAACAGAATCAAATAATGTTTCGTATACAGCCCTGAATTGTAGAGTTCTCAAGACCTTTTGTTTTTGGTGAAGATCGGTTAAGGGAAAGGGGTAGTTTACTTGTAACGTTTTATGTTTTAACAAGGGTATTTCCTATGGCAAACGATAACAGCCGCAAATTCAAACAGAATCAAAAGATTATTTGCATACAGCCCTAAATTGTAGAGTTCTCAACACCTATTGTTTTTGGTGAAGATCGGTTAAGGGAAAGGGGTAGTTTACCTACAACGTTTTTTTAACAAGGGTATTTTCTATGGCAAACGATAACAGCCGCAAATTCAAACAGAATCAAATAATTTTCTGCATACAGCCCTGATTTGTAGAGTACTCAAGACCTATTCTTCTTGGTGAAGATCAGTTGAGGGGAAGGGGTAGTTTACCTGCAACGTTTTTATCAAGCGTATTTTCTATGGCAAACGATAACTGCCGCAAATTCAAACAGAATCAAATAATTTTTTGCATACAGCCCTGATTTGTAGAGTACTCGCGACCTATTGTTTTTGGTGAAGATCGGTTGAGGGGAAGGGGTAGTTTACCTGCACGGTTTTTTTTATCAAGGGAAATTTTTTTTTTGGCAAACGATAACAGCCGCAAATTCAAACAGACTTAAATAATGTTTCGTATACAGCCCTGAATTGTAGAGTTCTCAAGACCTATTGTTTTTGGTGGAGATCGGTTAAGGGAAAGGGGTAGTTTACCTACAACGTTTTTTTAACAAGGGTATTTTCTATGGCAAACGATAACAGCCACAAATTCAAACAGAATCAAATAATTTTCTGCATACAGCCCTGATTTGTAGAGTACTCAAGACCTATTGTTTGTGGTGAAGATCAGTTAAGGGGAAGGGGTAGTTTACCAGCAACGTTTTTTATCAAGCGTATTTTCTATGGCAAACGATAACTGCCGCAAATTCAAACAGAATCAAATAATTTTTTGCATACAGCCCTGATTTGTAGAGTACTCGCGACCTATTGTTTTTGGTGAAGATCGATTGAGGGGAAGGGGTAGTTTACCTGCACGGTTTTTTTTATCAAGGGAAATTTTTTTTTTTTGGCAAACGATAACAGCCGCAAATTCAAACAGACTTAAATAATGTTTCGTATACAGCCCTAAATTGTAGAGTTCTCAAGACCTATTGTTTTTGGTGAAGATCGGTTGAGGGATAGGGGTAGTTTACTTGCAACGTTTTTTTAACAAGGGTATTTTCTATGGCAAACGATAACAGCCGCAAATTCAAACAGAATCAAATAATGTTTTGCATACAGCCCTGATTTGTAGAGTACTCAAGACCTGTTGTTTTTGGTGAAGATCGGTTAAGGGGAAGGGGTAGTTTACCTGCACCGTTTTTTTATCAAGCGTATTTTCTATGGCAAACGATAACAGCCGCAAATTCGAACAGAATCAAATAATTTTTTGCATACATCCCTGAATTGTAGAGGTCTCAAGGACGTTCGATTTTGGTGAAGATCGGTTAAGGGGAAGGGGTAGTTTACCAGCAACCTTTTACGTTTTAACAAGAGTAAAGTACTTGCAAATTTATTTAAACTTTTTGAAACAATGGTAATTGTTAAAAATAAAATAATTTTGTTGCCAGGCAATAAAATTAAATTTTTTTAATTTTAATGTAATATAATATTTTTCATTTAATACGGCAATAAAAAGGCAGGTAAGACACAAACACACAATTCACGTTATTTCTGGCCTCACTCATGTTTATTTTCTTACGTTTGCACGCTTTTTAAATGGAAAGTGCCGAAACCCACACCAACATAACGCGTGCAAGCCGAAAAAATGGACATCAATTTGCTTACTGGCGAAGCTAGTAGTTAATGAATGGGTAGGCAAAAATCTTATCTTAATTTTTTTTTAAGGAATCACTAAAAGGACGGTGGGTCAAATCGGACGCTGAGGTAGAGTTTGCTGTAACCGAATGGTTCCACAAACAGCCGTAAGAATTTTACTAGCAGGGAATCTACAGGTTAGCACAACAGTGGAACTCATGTCTTAATGTTATTGGAGACTTCTTTTAAAATCGTTGAATAAAAATTGCTTTACAGCTCTATACGTGTGTCTATTGAACAATCCTTGTATTAGTCATACACGATAATACAACTGATTAAACTTCAAATTTTTAAACTTGGTTAGTTTCTATATATATGTTTAATGTTACAAATAATTCAAATAACAATCTTGATCATCTGTTAGTTCAGCGGAATAACAGTGACACTTTTAATAACCGCATAAAATAAACACTTAGAAACAACACAGGCGCTTTATTTAAACAGTTAGCTCGTTTAACGGACAAACGCGTGGGCGCTTACAGTCTACTGCTAACGAGACCGCACTTCCCTGCTATCTACCCGACATCTGAGTTACTACAGTGATACATTTTGTGTAACGCAAAATTAAAAAAACTTTTCAATATTAACTTAGAAAACAATGTTCGTCCCGCTGTGTAAACTGATTACTGAACAGTCAACGATTACAAATTAAATAATTTCCTTATACCCAAAAAACTAGTGGTTCTATAAAACGAAATTTACAATGTTCCGTGGGTTACGCAAATGAAATTCTATACAATAGGCCTACTATCAGATCCAGTTCAATCCTAACCCGAAAAAAGTCTCGACGTATCTGAATCAGCAGGTGTTTTGAAGATTCTCTTATTATATTAATAGCTGAAAAATATTAATAAGTGAAATTAGTGAGAATAAGGCAGAGACCAAATGAGGAATATTCCCATAATACAATGATGTCTTATCATTTTGGAAATTAGTATGAGAGAAGGTGGGATAACAAGTTTTTAACAGACTACTTAACAGTAGTCTGTTGAATCATTTCTGCTTGACTGACTTTTTTGAAGGTAAACGAACTATAATTTATGTTGTTAATACCACTCACACATTTTAAGAAGTAGACATTGAGAACAGGGTACTAATTAAAGAATTGAGTGATATTGCTATTTATAATCGAAATGAACATGATATTTACTAGGTCAGGTTACTTTTTAATTCAATGAGGTTCCTAACACAGATAGTATATATTATTACATACTTAGAACCATTAAACTGTGTGATACCATTAACTCTGTAATGCTGGTATATTCAAGTTTATTTCTTAATCTATTTATTTGTTTAAATGGCCATTCCACTGAATTTTACATTTAACATCTTGGGTACTGTGTATTTAAGGAACATCAAAATTATTTAAAAGAAGTATATTTTTTCAGAAACATTGTCAAACGACAAGAAGTAGTTAAAGCACCTAAGATAAAACTGGACCCAGCAAATATGAAAAATTATCATAAGTAAGTAAGAGTACGAGGTGGAAGTATCGACATTACGTTGCACACACAATTTATATGCTCCGACAACAACACTTTTTTGACTGTACAAGTAGTTAGAGCAAAGCTGGGTTGACCTGAAATTTGCCAAGAAATGTAGAAAGCAAATTAGAACTTAGAAATCTTTGTATAATTGGAAGTCGTTTTAAAGCAATGCTGATAAGAGACATTAAAAAACAGCATATAAAATTGTTATAACTAAAAAATTTTGTTTTTATTGTTAAGGAATGTGCTAAAAAAGTGGCTGAAGGTATTCCTTAAACGTAGGAATCATTCCTCAGTCTGACAGTAACTTGCTTGTACAGGGTGAAGGAAAATGTTCATAAGTTTTTTGACTTATTTGAAGTTTATTTTCTAAATATCATTATTTAGCCAATGCAGTGTACAAACAAAGACTAGTCTGTGAATTGTACAGTCAAGCACACCCACGTATGAGCAGTGAAAGGCTGGAAAAAAATTGGGGCAACAATGTCAGCTAAAAGAGGGTTTCTTGATACAATAATAACTTGCATGAAGAATGCAGAGAACTCATACATTCCAGAGCATTTTTTTTATAGAAATGAATGTACAGTTAATGAAATATGCCGTGGCAAGAGCAATTTCATTTTGTTGTCCTAGTGGTTAGATAGACATTAATTTTTATACAGAGTGGTGTTACAGTTTTTGGTAAAAAGTAAAGTCACCTGATCTTGTATTGCTTGTGCTGGATAATCTTACCAACCCAGTGGCGGCGCTAACGAAACGGGGGCCCCCCATGAAACTAATTAGGGGGCCCTATAAAAATGGTTAAATTTTGTATACATAATAGGGGAAAACACTCAAATGAGTTTCTATTTACGTGTGTTTCACAACAATGGTTTGTGAATACTTTCTCGTCTATCACAAAGCGTTTGCAATTTGCAAAAGACGTTTTACACGTGTACAAACTCTTAAAATTCATTGTTGCTAAATAGACAAAGTTCTATACAAACTATAAAAAAACCAAAATACCAAAATAAAAAGAATGATTTATTTTTACGCCAAAGATCAAAATTCAGACTATGAAACAGTACCGCACACAGAGTGTTAAAAATTTATTATTTAAAAACGAATATCAAAGTAACATTCTAGCTTTTTTCAAACATTTAAATTAGTTTGTAACTGAATTTGTAAAATTCTTGAATATACTCTACACAAGTTCTCCTTAAGTCTAATCCAATTCAATAACTCTCGAACTCAAGTAATGTACAATATTTACAGATGAGGATCAACCAAAGTTCACTGTTTTCCTAAGCCTAGTCTTCTTTTTTTAATAGCTAAGAGCTTTTCAACCACTTCGTTGATATTAGTTTTCTGTGTCTCTTCATGCTCAATGCTTAACAGTGCCAAGTCACTCAACCGAGTTTGGGCCATGGTACTTCTTAAGTATGACTTAATTAATTTAAGTTTTGAAAAGCTTCTTTCCGCTGTAGCTGTTGTGACAGGTATGGTTAAATAAAGCTGCAAAGCTGTAGTTAAGTCTGGGAGGCAGCTCATAAGGCAGCTGTTTTCTTCAACCAGTAAATTCATCATTTCTCGAATGCTTTTCTTGTGTACAATTTCTTTGGCCATCAGAGCTTTGAAGGATATTACTTGGTCAGGCAGTGATGTGGAAAGGTCACCAGGATACACATTTACCAGAGCCTTACTTTTCTCCACTATTGTCTCTTGTGAGAAGTTTACTAAATTCTGAGGCGTCAGGAATGAAAACCTATCATCAATGCAACGCAATCCTTCGAATCTCATTTGTAGCTGAGCTATTACAATATCTAGTGTTGCATTGAAAACTTTTACATCAAATGATTTCACTGGGTCGTCAATTCTATGGTCAACTGATAATTCAACAAAGAAGCGTTTTACAACTCACTTATGCTTATTTTTCATGTTACAAGTTATGTCCCATGACTGGGCCAACTGTTTAGCACCAGCAAGAAAGCCGGCAAAGTCCTTTCTTAAAACATTTAACTCATCACAAGCGCGGCTTAGAAACTGCCACGCTCAGCCTAGGTCAACAGTTGGCCTCTGTAGTGCTTTTGAAGTTATATTTACATTCTCTAAAAATCTTAGTTTCAAGGCAGAGCACAAAAATAAATTCAAAGTTTTCCAGGTGGTTTCTAATTGCTAATGCTTCTTCTGCCTCGGGTTTTTTTTTGAGCTGTACAGAATAATTTCTGTCAAACACTTAATCACATTTTTGAAATCATTTCTTAAAGCTAACAGACAGTCATGTCTAGAAGATCACCTTGTTGGATATAGCTTTTTTAAAGTTAGATTTTTGGCAGAGCTGTCTTCTTTAACGGCAGTGTTAAGTTCTTGCCATCTATGTAAGCTTTCACTGAAAAACACATACGTTTTCTGAACTATGTCATAAAATTTTCTTATTTCAGAAATATTTGATACTGAATCACTGATCACCAAGTTCAGGTTATGTGCAGCACAGTGTACGTAATCCGCGTTTGGGACTATATCCATAATTCTTTTCTGTAACCCAGAGTATTTCCCGCTCATTGTTGCTGCACCGTCATAACCTTGACCTCTACACTTACTAATGTCAATTTCGTTTGTTTTCAAAAAGTCTAAAATCTTACTTTGAAACCCCTCACTGTTGGGATCCTTTATTTCTTGAAATCCCAAAAAGGACTCACTAATCACAGTTTTTAATTGCCAGGAGATTCTTCTACTATGTTAATGTATCTGATTACAACACTCATTTGGTCAATCTTAGAAATGTCTTGTGTGCTATCAACAATTATAGAAAAAAAAGGAGACGAGTGAATCTGTTTTAGTAAGGCAGTCAATACTGATTTTCCTAGCAAGTTAATGATTTCATTTTAAATGTCATGGTGGAGGTATTTTGATCTGGTTTTTTTTTTTCATTTTCTAAGTGTGCACTAAGGAGAGAATCGTAGCGAGAAACTAAAGATTGTATGTTCCAAAAATTTCCACTTTCAGGATTTACTTCATGTAATGATTCTCTATGGCCACGAAACGGCAATGAACACAGTGCCATGGTTCGAATGACATCCACAATCCGTATGAAAATATCTTTCCATTTTTTCCGCTCATCGGAAATTTGATCAGCTACCGTTTTACTCTTTTTCCAAGTGGCATACGTGAGACAAGATTGTAAATGAGCATTGCTACTTTCATGAACTTCAATTTTTTTACCGAGACCTTTCCAATCTCTAATATCGCCTTCACGCCAGCTTTGGGAATCAGCACTTTGGCTGAAAAGCCAACATGGTAAACAATAGACTCCATCTAGATTAAGAGAGTAACAAAGCCAAAACCTATGAACAATTTGGCCTGCTGCAGGTTTGAAAGAATAATATGCTGTACTGAAAGACCGCTTTGAAATGGAATCCTTCGGGAAAGGACCCTTTGGTTGACAAGGTTCACTTAACGTTATTAACTGTTTCACCTCGTCTGTCATTGTAGCTTGATTTTTATAGAATGCAATATCTGTCTCAAAACTTTGGCAGTTTGGATCGGAAGGGCCTGCTAAACTAGTTTTATTTGCGTGATTACTTATAACTTCAGTTGGTTCAAACTGATTTTCTGGTCCAGGTATGTCTTCGGACTGGCGAACACATTCAATGCCTAGCAGTTGTTGTTCTTGCTCATGTTGCAGTTGCTTATTTGTTTCCGTAGTTGTATCACTTGTATCCGACGGACTAATGTTTAAATCAGGTTTATTGTCACTGTCACAATCAACTTCAAGTCCGATTTTTGTTTCTTTTTCATTACTTGCACTTGGCCCGGGTTTGGGTTGTTCAACTTCACATTTTGATGATTTTTTAAAAACTGGTCGAGTTTTGAAAGTTTACTTTTAGATTCTTCTCGTTGTTTTTGCAGTTTCCTTTTCTTAGCACCACTTAAATATTCACGCTTACTTTCCATTTTATAAACTCTCTCTCTAACACTCTAACTCTACACAAAATACAAAAACTAAAATCAAATGTTAAGTCATTAAACTTAAACGGCACTAAATTACGAAATGAATGCAATACAGTACTATCGCGCAGGAGATGCGACGCACTACTGAGTACTGAACTACATTGTGTTGTGTTTGTTTACGTCTCCTCAGTGCCGAGTGACTCATCGCACCGGACGTACGGGCACCACAAGAGATAAGATAAGCTTCACTTACAAACTACAAACAGTAATGTCATTTCGGAAAACGTAGTTTTTTGCATGTCTATACACTTAAATAAAACGTATATTTCGTATTTTAAATACAAATTTAGCGGTAGTCGGATCCCATTAAAACTTTTTTTCCTATTATAGCTCGTTTCATATTTTTTTCTAGGGGCCAGAGGGGCGGGCCCCCCAAAGGGTCGGCCCCCCGCACCGCGGGGTCTGCGGGGGCCTTATCGCCGCCACTGTACCAACCACACTAGGTACACAGACACCATAATCTTGCCAATTACCATTTCACTCTACACATTAAATAAAACTGTTTGAATACATTCCACTGTTTTAAATCTTACTATAGGGAAGAGGTGTGAATGATAATCAGGAATTCAGGGAGGTCGTCTGTTTTATAAAATTTATTTCTAAGTTCCAACAGGATCAATTGCAATAACTGGCTTTCAAGTGACAGACAGTTATCTAGTGAACTACACATGACCAAAAATCAGATTCTGTTGCTTCTGAACAACAGAAAGTTAGGAGTTCTATGGAGATTAAGACAAATGACTACTGCTGTTGATGCAAAGGAGTTATGTCTTAAAGAAGTCATTGCATATCACGAAGGTAAAGCAGAATCTTATATAAAACAATTGGCCTACGAAAATTTCAAAAATGAAAATTAAAAAAGGGATATTACATGGTTGACCTTGAAACAAAGTAACTATTATCACTTTGTTTTCATTCAAAAGACGACTTGAAAAATATATTAGAAAATCGCCAAAACAAGTTAAATGGAAGTTACTGCCACAAGAAAATGGTAAACTGATATCCACTGATAGCCAACAATCATGCCGTAGTAAGATCTTTCAGATTGATCAAGGAAAATAAAACAACTATAAAAAGTTGATTCATTTTCTGAAGGAAGCAATCATGTGAACAATAGAGATGACTCATCTATATTTAGGTTCACTGAAACATCAGTTGCAACCAATGGTAATGGTATCATAAAGGGTAAAAATGAGTCAAGTGTATGTCAGGGTTTATGTAGACCCTGCAGTGACAGGGTTTATGTAGACTATACAGGGATTGAAACAGAAATTTTTATAATTTCAGCACATAACTAATTTTTAAGAATTAAAAATACATTTTTTATGGTTGTATTACTAAAAACTCTTAAATTATTATTAAAAATTACAATAACTTTTTTGTTTTATTGTCTTTAAAGAATTACGTATGTAAAGTATCACTTTTTATTTAATTTTACTTTTAAGTATTCTCCATATATTTAAACACAGGGATATGACAGAAAAAGGAGTTTATTATTTGTTAAACTGTTCTTTGCGAGACCTACTAATACTACTAATAGACCTACCTTGAAATTATTTAGCCATGCCACTCTATCTGTGTACTGTAAGTATAAGTAATGCTATTATTTGAATATTGATAACATTTACAAAATAGAACATGAAGTTATGTTCTATAAACTAAGAAACTAGACCCTGCTAATGAAGATGGTTGCTGCAGGAGCTGATGAAATGTTTAAAACAATTTTTACAATTGACCACAGCCAAACAGCCCAGAATATTTTAATAAAAATAAAAAACGTTATAACTGAAAAAATGTACACTTTCATAATTTGTGAAGCCACCATTTTGTCATTATAAATATGCAATAATTGCAAAATTCTCACAAATACTGTTTTTTATTAACATTGTTGCAGAAAATGAGCAATTGTTGCTTTTGTTTTGCAAAATGAATCCTATCACAAAATGACAGACCACAAATGGATGAGTAATAGTACAAGACTTAAATCAGAACCTGCACATCCACTTTGCTGTGTCCTCACCCCAGATATCTTCATTCCTCTCTTTATATAATCAATCCTTCATATTTCTAACATGTCTTACTGCATACCCTCATACACATTATATCCAGCTCTTCCTTGGGTGTCATTAGTAAACACTTCTCTGATTAATGTTTTACTATATATGATGAAAATGATGGCATGCTACATCCTTGCCTTACTCCCAGCATCATAGCTAGGATTTTTCCAGGACGGGACGACTGTCCATGCTTTTTCTGTGGGGACTGTTGACTCAATATTTTCATGGAAGTTTGTTGATGATAAGCAGGAATTGGAGTGTTAGTGGTAGTCTGGTATTTGCCAGTTATAGCATATGTTATATTATGGGATCTAGCAACTTGGTATTGCCTGCCTGCACTCTTCAACTTAAGCAAATGGGAGGGAGACGACCTCCAGAAGGCCCTTTGCTATGCCACTGACTCTACTTCTAATCTGCATACACTTCCTGCTTTTGTCACCTTTTATTCTTATCCTGACTTTTGATTCACATAAACGTTTTGTGTCAGTGTTCTGTCTTTCCGAGTAACTCCCATTTGCTTTAGTATTTCCATTAGTTTATTCCAGTCACTCTATTATAGGTGTACCACAGACAAAAAAAAGTTTCAGTGCGCATGCGCTGGCTTGGCGGAGAAGGCTCTCACCCCCACTATTTCCGTTAACATACTTGACGGCTGCGTAAGCAGCCGGAGCGGGAACTGTGTTATTCAGTTAGATGCGTACATATTTATGAATAATTTTCAATTTGGTTTAATTTATAGAATTTCTTTATAAATACAGTAAAACCTCGATTACCGGTGTTTAATTCGGAATGTGCAATGCACGGTTGTCGGAAAACACGGTTAACATTTTATGTTTTAACAAGGCTATTTTCTATGGCAAACGATAAGAGCCGCAAATTCAAACATAATCAAATAATTTTTTGCATGAAGCCCTGAAATATAGAGTACTCAAGACCTGTTGTGTTTGGTGAAGATCGGTTAAGGGAAAGGGGTAGTTTACCAGCAACGTTTTATGTTTTAACAAGGGTAATATTTTTTATGACCAACGATAACTGCCGTAAATTCAAAGAGAATCAAATAATTTTTTCCATATGTTCCTGAATTGTAGAGTACTCAAGATTTGTTGTTTTTGGTGAAGATCGGTTAAGGGAAAGGGGTAGTTTACTTGCCATCTTTTATGTTTTAACAAGAGTAATTGTTTCTATGACGAACGATAACTGCCATAAATTCAAACATAATCAAATAAGTTTTTGCATACACCCCTATATTGTAGAGAACTCAAGGCCTGTTGATTTTGGTGAAGATTGGTTAAGGGAAAGGGGTAGTTTCCCAGCAACGTTTTATGTTTTAACAAGGGTAATATTTTTTATGAAGAACGATAACTGCCGTAATGTGCCGGTTCGAAGCCGGCGGTTGCAAAATATGAATTCTAGAAGGTTTTCATGGTTGTAATATGCGTGAGTGAGGCGCGGAGCCGGCTTTTACAAAATATTTTAAAACAAGTCAGTTTACGGTAACTTAACGTGATACACTCGCGGACTTTGGTCGACGGTATGAGGGGAGCGGTGCGGTGTGCGGTTGCGCGCGCAGCTCGGCCAGTGAGGTGGAAATTGTTCTCTGCCGGATTTAGTCAACGCTCGTCCTTGCTCACAGAGTTCTTCCCCCTTCGTCTCTGCTCTTCGATTCGTTTCTGCGCAGTTTGGTATCTTCTACATGATTGAGTAGAGAATATACGACACCCTGGGTTCTCGCCCTAAGTCGGGTTCCTGGCTGGCTGTGAGCCAATCACCTGTTCAAGCTGTGAACCATATCAAGACCGCCTACGAAGAGGGAGATGGAGACGGGAGCACCACGTTGCACTCACCAGCACTTATGAGGTGACATTTATGCTTTTTCTTTTTTGGGGGCCGAACCGGCAGTGTGCCTGTTTTATGAGAATAACTTAGATGCCCGGGGACCACGTGTCCAGACTCTATTTGGGAAGTGAACTGTGATCATGACTCTGAACACTTTAACTTAAAATTTCATATACCTCTTATAACTCAGTTAAGTAACACTAAATGCTATGTCTGTAAGTGCGTGCTGCACTGCGAGAGCGCGCCATAGAGAGATTTTTAATCTTGTACCATTTTTATTGTTGCATCTGATTTACTCTTTTAAAATTTAATTATTGCCCAGTAGTTCTGTTCCGGCTGGAACAGCTGCGTATATTTTTTTTAATTTGACTAGGGATTTCATATTTAAGGGCTGGGGACTTTCCGGGGGTTTTTCTTGGGGACTTTTCTGGGTTTACAATATGGGACTTAGTTTTCTGACACGCTGGTACAACTTCAGACAGGTTGATTGCCTGTCAACTTTTGTCCACTACATGTGGGCGCGCTCCCACAGATGCCAGAGCACAACCACCTTATTGTACTCTTTTTCTAATTATTTTATACAGTTACCTGAGGCTAATCGAAATGATTTATTAATGTTCTTGAAATATTTTAGCCAATTTTGCCCCTTGCACAAGGGCTAAGCTGATTGTTTTCTTAACTGGCAAGCACATATGGGTTGACTTCACACGTAGAGAAGTTGCTGTTTAATTTTGAATATTAACTGGTTTTCATCCTTTTCTTTTTGGGTAAATTAAATAGATATACATATTGTCCAAATCTTCTGATATTGTAAAGCCTCAATCAATTAATTTCTGTTATTAATGTACATAAGGATTTAATTCCTTTTTGAGATTTTGTGAAGTCAATACTGTCTAGAATTTTATAAACACTGTCTGGAAGTAGGTGAGGAGTTTGTTAACATTACCTGGTGCTGTGAACGGAACAAAGGTTCACACACTCATCACGGGTCATTAATAAACGGAATGCTAGACAAATGGGTGGTCCAGTTTCATTTATGCTTCATGAATTATTCGTCTTTAAAGGGGTTGGAGTTTGGGTTGTCCTACTGAACGGGTTGCTGACGAGCGTATATTTTATCACTGCCGGGGCATAAGATCATAGTTGCTTTACCCAGTGGGTGGGTGCGTTACAGGGGCATGCGTGTTGAAAGTAAATGACTGTGAGTTGTGTACCTTGTGTTCTGTATGTGTGTTTTATGTGTCTAGCTAGCCACACGACGGGGAGAATTTTACATGTGTTTGTGCATTCTATATTTTATTTATGTATGTACATTTAACTTATATGCTGTTATATACACTTGTTCTGATGTAATTCTATTCAATTATATACACTTGTTCTTAGGCAAACTGGAATTATATATGCTAGTTGTGATTCAAATTTTTCTATTATATATATGTATACACATTTACTTTGTGCACACTTATGTTGATGTACACTTAATTTATACATGCTTGCCATGATGTACCTTTTGGTAGTTTTATATAGATCATATTTATCTTGTACACATGTATGAATTCCAGAGACATAATAAATCTGTTATTGTTATATTATGGCTGAGTTCATTGCAAGTCCCGTCATACTGGACCCAGCATAATTTTGCTTCTCTAGGCTCCTGCCTAGTTCTAAATAACTTGTAACCTCTCTTTGAAAGCCAGCGAGCAAGGAGATAGAAATTTAACAGGAAATAAAATAAATACCAAAAGCATAGAGAGGTTACAAATGGTAGCCGGAGCGTGGTTCATTCTAGGCTTGAACCCTTGGGTCCTGGTGTGTGACGGGGCTTGCGGACTCGGGAATATTAAGGCAGTTGTAAATTAATGATTGTTGTAAAATAGTGGATAGATGCCAGTGTAGGCTAATTGTAAGTTGTTTAAATTTGTGAGTCAGGTCGCACCACTGAGGCGGTTAATAGTGTTAAAAAATTTTGATAGCTGGTATTGCCGGGGAGTCTTAAATGTGGCCTGGAATATGGAACGTTCATTGGGGTCGGTGTTGAGCGTAGTATATTGACGGGATGCGGTGTGGCCCGATCGGAGATCGGTACCGGAACCGATTTGCGTCCGGTTGATGTTGAATGATTCTGTATTCCCGAATTAGGACTTGTACTTGATTGTTAGTGGGTTGTTGTGATTTATGTGTTGGTACGACGTGTGTGTCGGTTTGCTGTTATATGTGTTTAGTATTGTTGTTGTCTCTTGTCGCCTTTCGTGGGGGTTTGCATGGTTCAGAATAGGCCAGGTTTCCGCAGCGCTAGAGAACCTGGGGGTCTTCTTGATGGAAGAACAGTACTCAAGGTTTTCCTGGTTAGTGATTTTTCGTTTTGATGTTGTTTGTGGTTTGTTAGATAGGTGTTTAGAGCAGTGGCGGCATGAGTGTGATAAATCCCGAATTATTTCTCAAAAACGAGTTGGAGTTTGAAATTAAGTCCCGGGGTGGGAGGCCCCAAGGGGATGTTGCCTCGTTGAGGAAGCAGTTGAGAGACGCCCTCGCGTCCGGAGGCACAACGTCGCTTGTAAAGGTCACTGATGTGACGGCCGAGCTTGAGTTGTGCCAGGAGAAGTGGGGAGAGTTGCGGGAGGTAATGGAAGATTTTGAGTCGGCCCCTTCCAACCTCCGGGCAAGACAGAGAGTACGACAGCGAGCGGAACACCTGCAACATAGACTGGAGAACTTGTCCGCACAGACTACTATCGCGGAAGTCAGCGCTACGGTGAAGCTGATAGCGGAACAGGTGGCTAAAGCATTGCGGAACTTCGAGCCTGTGAAGTCCCCGCTTTCCGTGAGCTCTCCCCAGCCTCCTGAAATGAACATAGAGCAGACGTCGAACCCTGCGGCTCCATTGCCGACGCTTTTGGGAGGAGCGCGTATCTCGTATAATAACTTACCTCACCCCATGTCCTCAATTATGCAGGGGCTTCCGGTGGTGGACGGACTGGACGTGGACCAGTTAATGAGTTTCTTTCGGATTTTGTTTCAGCTGTCCGACTTCCCGGGGATGTCGGACGGCACACTTCTTGAACTCGTGTATCCCTATTGCCGGGGGTCAGTGGCTGAGCAGGTCGCGCGCACTATACGAGATGGCGGCAGTGTGGCGTCTTTCCATCGGGGGGTTGTTGGACGCATGCGTGCCTGGGCTTTTGCGTAAGCAGCTGCAGGACAAATATTTTTATCGAGTACAAGCACACGGGGAGAATATTTCGAAGTTCGTGCAGAGCCTCCGTGAGGCGGTCCGGATTTTAGGGTTGGGACTACCCGAGAATGAAGTGGTACAGTGGATCTTCCAAGGGGTTACTCCCCAGGAGAGATCGCGCTTAACTTTTGCCGAGCGACCGCGGACTTATGAAGATCTGGAGAAACTGTGCGCGTTATCAGTCCGTAGATGAATCCCGTGGGCCAGGAAGGGCCAGTCTGGGTGAACCCCGAGTGGTAGAACGACGGGTTGTTCAGTCCCAACCGCGACCAGAGAGAAATAATGGTGATCGGAGCGGACGAGTGAGGGGCGTTGTGTGCTTTCGCTGTCATAGACAGGGGCATGTTGCCCGCGATTGTCCGGAGGGTGGTATGCGTCCGGCGCTTCCCCCGAGGGTCCGGTATCCAAAAAACTAAATTATCAGGGGGGGACAAATCGGAGGTTGTCTTCCCCTCATTGCAAGACGTTTCTGAATTCTAGCGCCTCCAGGCCGAGGATAGGTCCAGACTCTTCTCAAATCAAGGTCCTTACCACCGTCCCTCAAAAGGCTTCTGTATGCCCCTTCCTGTCGCTTGAGGTAAAAAAGGGTCAACTCAGAGCGTTAGTTGACTCCGGGTCAGCCCGATCTATCATCTCATCTCGAGTATGCGCGGACCTTGAGAAACAGGGCTTAATAAAAGGGTCGAGTAAGTCGTCTGTGGTATGCTGGACTGCTTCTAGGGAAATTCTGCCCATCTCCCGGGTGGTTTCCTTCAAGTTCAAAATTGATGGCTTTTCTTGGGTGTGGCCTTTTCTGGTTTCTCCGGCTCTGGGAGTTGACTGTATTGTAGGTGCCGACTTCATCGCTAAAAGTGGTCTCGTGTTGGACATCCATGGGCACCAGTGTTATTTTAAATTTAATCGGGGTGTAGTTATTCCATTTCTTGGATACCAGGGAGCTAAGGGAGGTATCCAAGAGGTTGCTTGTCCCGATTCTGCACGAGATCATCTCACTCCCGCCCAGCAGAGAGCTTTAGATCGTTTGTGTGAGGAATTTCCCTCTGTCTTAACTCCCAAGTTGGGACTCACACATTTATTAGAATATAAGATCCGTTTAACAGACACTAAGATAGTGAGGTCACACCCATATAAGTTCGCCCCTCCGAAGATGGCCGTTCTGAGGGAGAAGGTTCAAGAGCTTTTAGGGCAAGGGGTAATTGAACCTTCTAATTCCAGTTATGCCAGTCCAGCGTTCCTTGTGCCCAAGCCTGGGGGTAAGCATCGTATGGTAATCGATTACAGGAAGTTAAATGCTAATATTGAGGTGGATTCGGTTCCCCTTCCGGATCTCCACTCAGCTTTTGATTGGTTTAGTGAGGCCAAGTACTTCACCGTGATTGACCTCAACGCGGCATATCACCAGATACCCTTATCCAAGGAGAGTAGACCGTATACGGCGTTTTGTGTCCCGTGGAATTTATATCAGTATACACGGGTTCCCATGGGTCTGGCGGTGGGCGCCCAAACGCTCACGCGTCTGCTTGACCTAGTGTTTCAGGATGTGAAGTTTAAGTTTATTTTCAACTATCTAGATGACCTGCTGGTCTACAGCAAAACTTATGATGAACATCTGAGCCATCTCAGGGAGGTGATGAGTAGGTTGAGAAGAGCGGGCCTTACGGTCAATCCGGAGAAAGTGCGAATCGCCCAGGAGAGCATCTCTTTTCTGGGGCATCTGGTGTCACACCAAGGCGTTACTGTAGACCCTGAAAGGACTCAGGGTATCCGGGATTTTCCCCCACCAAGGGATGCCAAAGGCATCGCCCGGTTTGTGGGGATGGTCAACTTTTATCGGCGGTTTATCCCCAATGCAGCGGAGATTGCCGCACCTCTAAATGAATTAAGAAAGAAAGGGGCCAAGTTTGTGTGGGGCGAAAGCCAGCAAAAGGCGTTTGAAACATTGAAAGAGGCTATTATTTCCCCGCCGGTGCTGAGGATGCCGGATTTTTCTCAACCGTTTATTTTACAGACGGACGCGAGTTCGGTGGCGCTCGGGGCGGTTCTGTCCCAAGTCGTTGATGGTGCTAGGCAGCCTGTGGCCTTTATTTCACGAACGTTGACCCAACAAGAAAGAAAGTCATCAGTATATGAGCTAGAGTGTTTGGCCGTTGTATACGCTCTAGATAAGTTCAGGCGTTTTCTGGAACACGCTGAGTTCCTGCTCGAGACCGACAATCAGACTCTCTCTTGGCTTCTTGCTCATCCCCGCCAGCTGGGCAAGATTGGACGATGGGTGGTTAAAATCTCATCCTTTAAATTTAAGGTGCAACACATTCGGGGAACTCAAAATGTGGTTGCAGATGCTTTGTCCCGTATGTTCTCCCAGCCCAGCGAAGCCCAGCCGGAGCAACCCTGTTCTGTTCTACTCGACTTTCCGTTAGCTTTTACTGATGTGTTGCCCCATCAGTTAAATGATGAAGAGTTGGGTCCGATCATCCAAAATCTAAAAGAGGGTAACGTGCAGGTCCCCTACTTCTTGTCCAGGGGCGTCCTATGTTGCAGAGAGAAGAAAGGACGGGCCCCGAAGATAGTGCTGCCTAGCAAACTTGTGCCTATGGTCTTCAGCTACTATCACAATTCCCCGGTAGGTGGACATAAGGGAATTTCGAAGACCATTTCCAGTATTAGGAAGAACTTCATCTGGAAGGGCATGGATAGGGACATTGCGACGCGTGTGAAGGCCTGTCATCTGTGCGGCTTAAGCAAGCCTGCTCAAAACACTAAGTTGGGGTTGTTGTCATCAGAAGTGGCGAGCAGACCGATGGAGAAGCTATTCATCGACTACGTGGGACCTTTCCCGCGTAGCAAGTCAGGTAACGCTTACCTACTTGTCTGTGTGGATGCTTTTTCGAAGTTTGCCTGGCTACTGCCCTTACGGCAGGCAACAGCTCGTTTGACCATAAGCGCGCTTCAGAACCATGTTTTTCAGCATTTCGGTCTTGCGACCATCATTGTCTCCGAAAATGGACCCCAGTTCATTTCGAGTGAGTTCCGGCGGATGTGTTTCGCCAGCGGTATCAAGCATGTAACCACTATCCCCCGTATTACCCGCAGCCGTCTCATGCGGAGAGGTTCAATAGGAATCTGCGGTCCGCACTTATTGCCTACCACGCTGAACAACAGACTACCTGGGACCAGAACTTAAAGTGGTTACAGCTAGCTTTTAACACGGCCCTGCATGACAGTCATAAGGCCGTGCCTTTTGAGATCATGTTTGGATTCTCGCCCGCACTCCCGTTGACTAACTTGTGGAATATTGATGATCTTCTGCCACGGGAGCCCGATTATGGAACTGCGGAGAGATGGAGGGAGGCTCGGAAGAATTTGCTACGAGCGCACGAGCGGGTCCGTCGACGATATAATCAGGGGCGAATTCCGAACCCCTTTCAGACCGGGGACTGGGTCTACTGCCAGAGCCATCCGATCAGCTCAGCCGCAGACAAAAGAGCCGCTAAATTGTGCTATCGTTGGTCGGGGCCATACCGCATTCTCGGGTTTACGTCACCGGTGACGGCGCGGTTGGAAGAGCCGGGTGGTAATCCTAAAGAGATTACTACACACATTTCCAAATTAAAATTGTTTAAAAAGGGGTAAACGGGCTGGAAATGGGGGGGGTGACGGTGGTCTCTGTGCGCGTTGGGGATGTTTTCGGCTTTGAGAGGGTGTGCTCCGGGGGCGAGATCGAGCATATGGTAGCGGGTAGATGTTTCTCACAGTCCCAGTGGGAATCGTTTACTTCAGGGATGCGCCCCTGCCTGCGCGAGCGCTGGTTTTCTCCAATTGTCCTATTGTCCGGAGGGAGCCAGGTCCGTACCTTTAGTCCTAGTCTATGAACGTTCAATCATCCTTGACCATCCACCTTCCGACTTTCCTAACCTTACCTAGGGAAAAAAAAAAAAAAAAAAAAAAAAAAAAAAAACTAGAAAAGCAAAAAAAGGAGTTAGCGAGAGAAGTGGAGCAGCAGGGGGGCAGGGGTCTGTTGTGCTCCTCCCCCCCCTGCTGTTCCAGGCATGCCCTTGGAGCACACTTGTAAAACACAATATATATATATGTATACATTGGAAAGGTGCCATTGTCACAGTTGACATGGTTTTCCGTTAGGTCCCAGCGGGGACCACCGCATCATGGGGACTGTCATCGCCCCTCTTTCCCCTTGGCCCGTGCAGTATGGTAGTGTGGAGAATGGGGAATAGTATTAGGGGATCTTCCCGTAATTATATGGGGCAGATGGCCCTGTTTAGGTGGCTATCGTGTTCTGGCTTGGGTGGACAAGCCTCAGGAGGTCGGAACTCAGGGAGCTCCCGAACTTTCTTTTATCTTTCTTCTCTGTCCCTCTTTGCTGTGGGCTGGCCCTGATCAGGTCAGCGTGCAGCAACCGCACACTTACACTATACACCTCTTCTTTCGTCTCTTTCGTTTTCCCTTCTGAGCCTCTGTTCTCCTGGGAGCGGGTTTGCCTAGCCACCTTACCCACGATGTCCACCGGTTTTTCAGTTGGAAGTACACTGCAGGGTACTTTCCCGAGTTTTGTGGGGCAACCGGGTTGCCCTTTCGGGGTGGGGGTGTGCCGGTTCGAAGCCGGCGGTTGCAAAATATGAATTCTAGAAGGTTTTCATGGTTGTAATATGCGTGAGTGAGGCGCGGAGCCGGCTTTTACAAAATATTTTAAAACAAGTCAGTTTACGGTAACTTAACGTGATACACTCGCGGGCTTTGGTCGACGGTATGAGGGGAGCGGTGCGGTGTGCGGTTGCGCGCGCAGCTCGGCCAGTGAGGTGGAAATTGTTCTCTGCCGGATTTAGTCAACGCTCGTCCTTGCTCACAGAGTTCTTCCCCCTTCGTCTCTGCTCTTCGATTCGTTTTTGCGCAGTTTGGTATCTTCTACATGATTGAGTAGAGAATATACGACACCCCGGGTTCTCGCCCTAAGTCGGGTTCCTGGCTGGCTGTGAGCCGATCACCTGTTCAAGCTGTGAACCATATCAAGACCGCCTACGAAGAGGGAGATGGAGACGGGAGCACCACGTTGCACTCACCAGCACTTATGAGGTGACATTTATGCTTTTTCTTTTTTGGGGGCCGAACCGGCAGTGTGCCTGTTTTATGAGAATAACTTAGATGCCCGGGGACCACGTGTCCAGACTCTATTTGGGAAGTGAACTGTGATCATGACTCTGAACACTTTAACTTAAAATTTCATATACCTCTTATAACTCAGTTAAGTAACACTAAATGCTATGTCTGTAAGTGTGTGCTGCACTGCGAGAGCGCGCCATAGAGAGATTTTAATCTTGTACCATTTTTATTGTTGCATCTGATTTACTCTTTCAAAATTTAATTATTGCCCAGTAGTTCTGTTCCGGCTGGAACAGCTGCGTATATTTTTTTTAATTTGACTAGGGATTTCATATTTAAGGGCTGGGGACTTTCCGGGGGTTTTTCTTGGGGACTTTTCTGGGTTTACAATATGGGACTTAGTTTTCTGACACGCTGGTACAACTTCAGACAGGTTGATTGCCTGTCAACTTTTGTCCACTACATGTGGGCGCGCTCCCACAGATGCCAGAGCACAACCACCTTATTGTACTCTTTTTCTAATTATTTTATACAGTTACCTGAGGCTAATCGAAATGATTTATTAATGTTCTTGAAATATTTTAGCCAATTTTGCCCCTTGCACAAGGGCTAAGCTGATTGTTTTCTTAACTGGCAAGCACATATGGGTTGACTTCACACGTAGAGAAGTTGCTGTTTAATTTTGAATATTAACTGGTTTTCATCCTTTTCTTTTTGGGTAAATTAAATAGATATACATATTGTCCAAATCTTCTGATATTGTAAAGCCTCAATCAATTAATTTCTGTTATTAATGTACATAAGGATTTAATTCCTTTTTGAGATTTTGTGAAGTCAATCTGTCTAGAATTTTATAAACACTGTCTGGAAGTAGGTGAGGAGTTTGTTAACATTACCTGGTGCTGTGAATGGAACAAAGGTTCACACACTCATCATGGGTCATTAATAAACGGAATGCTAGACAAATGGGTGGTCCAGTTTCATTTATGCTTCATGAATTATTCGTCTTTAAAGGGGTTGGAGTTTGGGTTGTCCTACTGAACGGGTTGCTGACGAGCGTATATTTTATCACTGCCGGGGCATAAGATCATAGTTGCTTTACCCAGTGGGTGGGTGCGTTACAGGGGCATGCGTGTTGAAAGTAAATGACTGTGAGTTGTGTACCTTGTGTTCTGTATGTGTGTTTTATGTGTCTAGCTAGCCACACGACGGGGAGAATTTTACATGTGTTTGTGCATTCTATATTTTATTTATGTATGTACATTTAACTTATATGCTGTTATATACACTTGTTCTGATGTAATTCTATTCAATTATATACACTTGTTCTTAGGAAAACTGGAATTATATATGCTAGTTGTGATTCAAATTTTTCTATTATATATATGTATACACATTTACTTTGTGCACACTTATGTTGATGTACACTTAATTTATACATGCTTGCCATGATGTACCTTTTGGTAGTTTTATATAGATCATATTTATCTTGTACACATGTATGAATTCCAGAGACATAATAAATCTGTTATTGTTATATTATGGCTGAGTTCATTGCAAGTCCCGTCATACTGGACCCAGCATAATTTTGCTTCTCTAGGCTCCTGCCTAGTTCTAAATAACTTGTAACCTCTCTTTGAAAGCCAGCGAGCAAGGAGATAGAAATTTAACAGGAAATAAAATAAATACCAAAAGCATAGAGAGGTTACAGTAAATTCAAACAGAATCAAATAATTTTACACATGTGCCTGAGTTGTAGAAGACTCAAGGTCTATTGGTTTTGGTAAAGATCGGTTATGGGGAAAGGGCAGTTTACCTGAAACATTTTTTGTTGTAACAAGAGTAAAGTACTTTATTTTGATAAATAAAGTATCCTGATAAGAAGATATTAATAATCCACTGTAGAAACATAGATGAAATATCTATAAATGAAGAGGCTAGTTGAACGGGGTAGAGGTAATGAAAATTATAGTTGAAGGGGGAGGGGATAATTTTTATGTGTACTACGTTATCGGCAAGAAAGTAGTAGTTTGTTGTTAAAATTCCTTCCCGACCTGTTTGGCCGTAGTCCAATGTTTTCTGCAAAACCAGACGTTTCGGCAGTGCCGTGGACTGCCATCATCAGTGAAAATCGAGTGCGATAGCGTGTGGTGGAATACGTTAGTGACCACAGTACTGTGGTTAAGGCAGAAGCAATAAGTGGAAAGAAGTAGTTTTTATGGAAACATTTCATTTTGTAATTGATTTTAAATATAAATCTTAGAACATGGAAGTCATGTATGGTTCTCCATACCGATATTTTGATTTGTTGGTGAAACATTAAAAACAAAGAAGTCTGGTCTGGATCAATTTTAGGTGAATAAAAATAAAAATTGACAATTGTTTACTAATATGCATAGTATTAAATTAAAGACCAAATTAGTTAAGATTTTTAAAGAATTTTTTAAATTATTTATTTATCAGGTCACTGCAACAGCATTGGTCATTAGTGACTATAAGAATTATAAAAATGAATTTATAAATCACACAAAAATGCTCTTATAGATGCAGTAAAATTATAGATTAAACTAGAAGTTGCTAAGCAAAGATAAACTTTGCAACAATATACTCAGGAACTAGTAGGATTTAAAAACTACATTAGATATTAGGTTTAATACTAGCAATTAAGTATAATACTAGCAATTAAGTAGTATTATAATGCAAAATAAAATGATAAATATCGTCCTATATAACACAATAATTATTAATTAATAACCTATATACATGTATACGTAATAATAAATATAATACATAATATATATAACAAAACAATATTATATATTGTCACCGGACAAAAGCTTGCCGCATGACAAATGGTGCCAATCGTACACTCTAATGTTTTTGGTGGCCCTAAAAAGGACCTGGTGGCGAGAAAGCTGAAGTTGGTCATGCCGCACTGAGATGTTCAGCGGCTGCGTCTGCTGTCCGTGGCGCCCTGCAGTCCTCCTCTTCTTTCGGCATCAGGTATAGAGTCGGTTGCCGGCCCAGCGACGTCCTATCGCTGGCGCGGAACGGGAGTGTGAAGACGCAAGAACGGCGGCGGTTCTATTCTTCGGCTGTTCCTTCAGGCTGACTCCGCCTCGATGTCGTCCGAGAGAGGAGAGGAGATGAAGTGTGTTCGATGGCGTGGCAATGGAGGGTGCCCAAAATTTTCTGCCGGCCCCGGGTTTTATTAACTAACCGGGATCGCTGATTGGCTCGCTCCGAATGCTGATGCCGAATTGGCTCACTGTGTCCACCGCTGGTACCGGAGAACAGATGTTCGCATACCGCTGCCGTCACAACTCCACCGGGTCTTGAATGCTCTCCGGTAAACAGCCTACTGCTCTTCTCCAGATGTTGTGGAGGTGTCTGTTGGGTGCCATGTTGATTGGTGTGCTGGCTGGTAGCTCGCTGGCGTGGCTGGATCTTGCATCCGCAAGATGATCGTCGCCCCACGTTGGGCGCCACTTGTCACCGGACAAAAAAGGCTTGCCGCATGACAAATGGCGCCAATCGAAAACTCTAGTGTTTTTGGTGACCCTAAAAAGGACCTGGTGCCGAGAAAGCTGATGTTGGTCGTGCCGCGCTGAGATGTTCGGCGGCTACGCCCGCTGTTCGTGGTGTACTGCAGTCCTCCTCTTCTTTCAGCATCGGGTGTAGAGTCGGTTGCCGGCCCAGCGACGTCCTATCACTGGCGCGGAACTGGAGGGTGAAGACGTAAGAACGCCGGTTCTATTCTTCGGCCGTTCCTTCCGTCTGACTCCGTGCCGATGTCATCCGAGAGAGGTGAGGGTGAAGTGCGTCCGATGGCGTGGCGATAAAGTGTGCGCAAAACTTTCTGCCGGCCCGGGTTTTATTAACTAACTGGGATCGCTGATTGGCTCGCTCCGAATGCTGATGCCGGATTGGCTCGCTGTGTCCACCACTGGTACCGGAAACCAGTTGTTCGCATACCGCTGCCGTCACAATATTGTAACGTATCAAAATTGTCGTTACATAAAAATAATATCAGATACCTAGAATAAGAATCTACCATGTACATGTCTAAGCCAAAATGACCAAAAAACTCTAAAATATCGAAATCAATCGTATATCCATGGATAAATAATGTCGAAGTAAATAAACACCGTAGAAGGAAGAAATATAATTGAATGCATCATCAATATTATCAGAAGAGAAAAAATAAACCGAACAACTACGTTAGCAACCAGGACCCAATAGATCATATAAGTGAGGGAACATATCATATAAGTGAGGGAACATATCACACAAGTGAGACAACATATAATACAAGTGAGATAATGTATCATATAAGTGAGGGAAAATACCCAATAAGTGAAAAACATATATATAAGAAGAGGAAGAAACCTGTACATAGAAAGGGGAAGAAACCTATATATGAGAAGAGGGGAAGTCTATATAAATAAGAAGAGGAAAAATGTATAATACACAATGAAAAATATTTAACAAGGAACAAGACAATCACATTACCAGGGTGAGGAAGACACAATAAATAAGGGAAGTATTGTTTAAATGGAGCAAATACCCAACTAATAAGAAGATAATAATGCAAGTATGAAGAATACCAGATAAGTGAATCATGATACCCCAACAAGGAAGAACATGAAGAAAAAAAAAACAAGGTGACCAAGAACAAGGTGTCGACAAAATAATAAGCAGCCACAAACAATAATAGTGAGTGACTTATGAGTGCACTGTTTAATACCAAAATATCACAATCCCAAACTAAACAACACAAACAATGAAAGTGCAATGTTTATGGAAGATGAAGATAAGAAGTGTTAACAAAGATAGATAACAACCTCAAATAAACAACACAAACAATTAGTGTATTATTTATGAGACAAGAATATAATAAAATAAAACATAAAAAGACCACAAATGTACTTATAATAAAGAGAGAAATAATTGCTCAATAATGACTGAAATTGAATGTAAATTCCTTAATAAGATATATGTTTAAATATCAGGAGAGTGAAGGGTAAAATCAATACAGAATGTAATTATTAATGTATTAAAGATAAGACAACCTGTAGTAGAAAACAAAACAGTTTATCCAAACCCAAATGTAAACACATAATATGTATGACAATAACAAGTTAGAATCTATATATTAATACGTGAAGAGAAAACTTTGTACCCCTTTTTAAGCATACTGCATGCACGGAGGAGTGTGAGATTTGGCATAATTAAAGTTTATATGGAGAAGGAGTGCAGAAAGCTAAAATTTATATATAATATGTGTTACAAATACATTAAATTAAATACAATAAAACATTCATTTGCACTTGAAAATTCATTTAAACTTTTTCAAACAATGGTAATTGTTAAAAATAAAATAATTCTGTTGCCAGGCAATAAAATTATAATTTTTTCATTTTAGTGTACGTTCATACTGCCAATGTCAAACACATAATAGTCTGTCGTTTGTTTACGTTCATACTGCCAATGTCAAACACATAATAGTCTGTGGTCAAACAGTCGCACAGAGTAGAGATTGTCGCCAAAGAATTTTAAAATGTTGCCAACAAATAATTACTGACAGATTGACTGAATGAGCTGTGAATTTTGTGTGATTTCAAATGTTACTTTTTCAATAGTCTGTGGAGTGTATGTCAAGGCAAAAAAGCGTTTATTTTATATTTTGTATATTAGATATCTGTGTTTTATATATTAATGTGCAGTTGAAAGTGAAATACAGCTTGCTTAATATACACCTGTTGCAAAAGGAAAATTTTGTAGCAGCAATTTGAATTGACTTACTTTGTAGCAGCAATTTGAATTGACTTACTCTCGCCTAATTATTATTGGTGGTTTCAAAAAAGTGAGTACATTTTATTATTTTTAAATTAAACCCTGTCTAATCTTAGTTTCAGTAATTTCATTACATGTTTTTTTTTACATTCAGATATTCGCACCTACTTCCATTATGCGTCGACATAGAACATTGACGGGTCGGAGTGAGAGACAAAGAAGAAGGAATATATATTCGCGTGAAAGTCAAAATGATAATAGACCAAATGCAAATTTAAATAGTGTAAATAGTATACACAATGATGAAATTATTTTGAGGGATACATTTAAATGCGCACTGAATGTCATTCCAAGAAATTTTAATACTTTCGATTGTGGATTAATGCATTTACAATGCAGGTTTTGCAATGCAAAACATTTCGAATCTGAGGTCACTTTAGGTGAAAGGACTGCATTCACTTCATGTTGTCATAAGGGTAAAGCAATATTACCGGCATTTAGTCAAAATGAATACTTTAAATCATTGTATGATGGACTTACTTCAAATGAACCTTCAATAAAAAGAAAGTCAAAAAATTATTTTGAAAACATTCGTAAATACAATCATCATTTGCTATGGTTAGCTCAGAAGCTAAAATTTCGGATACAGTTACGCGTGGAGTGTATCATTTTAAAATACATGATGTTTTTTATCACAGATCAGGTCCAATGACTGCTGGATATGGTCGCTCACCATGTTATGCGCAATTATATTTTTATGATGTTGACACTGCTGTCAATTATAGATTACGTGAACACTATAATCAAACATGCAATAACAATATAATGCGCGAAATCTCTCTTGAATTGGAACGCATTAATCCTTTCGTTCGGTCATTCATTGCAATGAAAGATCATTGCCAGACAGTTGAAAATCAAAATAAAGAAATTTGTATGCTCATTAAAGTAAATCGTAAATTAGATCTACGCCGTTATAATGATGCAGTTCAAACTGATGTAGCAGTAATATTTAGTACAGTTGATGGTGAGCCACCCTTTGAACGAAATATGGTTTCGTTTTCAAAAGTTAATGGTACCATTAAAAATATCTCTGTTTTGGATTCATCATTGGACCCTTTAGCGTATCCATTACTTTTTCCAAATGGTGGTACTGGGTGGCATATCAATATTTCTCATAATGTACCAACTACATCTAATTCAAGAGCGTCCAGAAATAAATTAACCATGCTTCAGTATGCAGCCTATCGACTTGCAATTAGAGAAGATTTTAGCATGTTGCACCATTCACAAAAATTATTTCTGCAGTGGATAGTTGATATGTATATGAGAATAGAGGGCACAAGGTTACATTTCATTCGACAAAATCAAACAAGTCTTAGGTCTGAAGTTTACAACAATTTAACAGATTATTTAGAATTGAACCCCAATGCCAATAATGTTGGCCGTAGAGTAATTTTACCATCTTCATTCAATGGATCACCAAGAAATATGTATCAGAATTATTTAGATGCAATGTCAATTG
Organism: Magicicada septendecula; assembly: GCA_034769895.1. Classification (NCBI taxonomy): domain Eukaryota; kingdom Metazoa; phylum Arthropoda; class Insecta; order Hemiptera; family Cicadidae; genus Magicicada; species Magicicada septendecula. The sequence continues at coordinate 457,116,661 of CM068367.1, forward strand.
TACAACATTTCGGAAAGCCTTCTTTGTTTATTACAATGACTTGCAATCCAAGTTAGCCTGAAATAGTTAGCAATATTGGTGTAGGTGAGTCAGCTAATTTTCGACCTGATATTGTTGTGCGTGTATTCAAGTCCAAACTGAAAGCCTTACACTAAAAAAAAATCTTCGGTAAAGTTGAAAGCACTCATTTATACAATTGAGTTTCAAAAGAGAGGATTGCCTCATGCTCACATTTTACTATCTTTAAATGAGCAAGATAAAATTGTTAACGCTACCGATATTGATAAAGTTGTATCTGTGGAGATTCCTAACATTCAAACACATCCTACATTACATGAATATGTTGTAAAACACATGATGCATGGTCCATGCGGTGTACTTAATCCAAATTCTGTATGTATGAGAGATGGAAAATGCACAAAAGATTATCCAAAACAATTTAATGAATTTACATGTGAATCATTAAATGGATATCCATTATACAGAAGGCGTGATAATGGTATTAATGTTGAAGTTCGCGGTAGTTGCCTCGACAATCGTTATGTTGTACCATACAATCCGTATTTACTTGCCAAATTTAATTGCCATATTGTTGAAGTATGCACTACAGTTAAAAGTGTTAAATACATTTATAAATACGTGTATAAAGGCTATGACAGTGCATCTGTTGAATTAGGTTCAGAGAGAAATGAACCAGGTCAAGAAATACAAATTGATGAAGTTAAAAATTTTTTAAATGGCCGTTATGTCGGATCAACTGAAGCTGTATGGCGCATCTATGAATTACCAATGCATTTTCAATCACATGTCATCGTTAGACTTGACATTCATTTACCGCGTAGACAGAATGTTTACTTTCGAGAAGGGCAAGAACGTCAAGCAATTGAAAATGCAAGACAAACAAAATTATTAGCATTTTTTGAATTGAATCGATCAGATCCATCAGCACATGAATATAAGTATATTGAAATTCCTTTGCATCATGTGTGGGAAGATTCCCGAAAAAAATGGAAGAAGAGAAGGCGTGGAGGTGATAAAATCATTACACGCATATATGTAGTATCACCAAAAGACATCGAACTTTTCCATTTACGATTGCTTTTATTACATGTCTGTGGTCCAAAATCATTTGAGGATGTTAGAACATACAATGGAATTATACACACTTCTTTTGTTGAAGCGTGCCATGCTCATGGCATTGCTTCAAATGGTAATGAATAGCGCGAATGTTTAAATGAAGCAAAAGAATTACATTCACCAAAACAAATGCGAAATTTATTTGGTTACATTTGTGTATTAAATGTGCCAGCCAATGCATTGGCGTTATGAAATGAATTTAAAGTATATCTTAGTGAAGATTTTTTGAGAGATTACAACGAAGAAGTATCCTTTAACACAGCTCTATTAGAAATTAAAGATATTTTGAATGTTCATAATTTGTCATGTCAAGAACTTGGTTTACCAGGTCCCACGTATTCGCAGAGAACAGACGAAGCAAATGCTATTGATCCAATAGAACAAGAGTTTCTGTTTTGTGAGCATTATGAAACTGCAAATATTGAACAGCGTAATCTAATTGATCGTGTGATTCGTGAAGTTTTGCACCATGATACTGGATCTAATGTTGTTTGTTTAACCGCTCATACAGGTTGTGGAAAAACATTCACACAAACAGCAATCATTCACAAATTAAATTCGCTTAATCTTAGTTGCATTGCAACAGCGTTCAGTGGCATAGCTTCAACTCTATTACTTGGAGGTAGAACTTTACACAATGTGTTTAAATTGCCTATACCCATTTTGGAAAATTCTGTAGCGAATATTACCGCAAATAGTAGCTATGGACGTTACATAAATTCATCATCATTGATAATTATTGATGAAATTTCTATGTGCCCACTGCAAGTGTTGAAAATCATAGATAGATTATTGCAGGATCTATGTGATGAAAATGATAAACATAAACCATTTGGAGTGAAAACGATACTTCTGTGCGGTGATTTTCGGCAAATCTTACCAGTTGTCCCACATGGATCACGTGCAACTTTAATTGAAAATTGTGTCAAGAGTTGGCATAAATTTGGTTATTTTCATAAAGTAATGTTTACTCAAAATATGAGAGCCTTACCAAGTGAAATAGAATTTGTCGAATTCTTGAAAAAAATTGGTAATGTTGAAGCCCCACAATTCCCTCAGTTTGGTGAAAATATTATTGAAATACCTCAGCAATTAATAGGAGATGAAAATAATATTATTAATGAGGTGTATAGAAATATTTCCGAAAACATACTCTCAGATAACATATTGAAGTCAGTTATTTTAGCACCTAAAAATGATGATTGTACTTTTATTAATACTGATATACTTAATCGAATACCAGGTGAACAGAAATCATATCATAGCTACGATAAAATAATTTGTGATGATGACAATGAAATCAATAACTATCCAGTAGAGTTTTTGAATTCTTTGACTATTAGTGGTTTGCCACCACATAAGTTAGTATTGAAAGTTAATTGCATCGTTTTACTGATCAGAAACTTAAATACAAAGGAAGCATTAGTTAATGGAACAAGAATGCGCATCAAGTGTATGCATCGTAATGCTATTGATTGCGAAGTTTTAACTGGAACCGCACGCAATAAGAGAATTTTGATTCCACGTATAAATTTAACATATTCCAGTACTGTTTTACCATTTAACTTTCAAAGAACTCAATTTCCAATTATACCTGCATTTGCGATGACAATAAATAAGTCTCAAGGACAAACATTCGAAAAAATTGGAATTTTATTGAGGCAGCCAGTTTTTACACATGGTCAATTGTACGTCGCAGCAAGTAGAGTTCGATCATTCGATGGTTTGAGATTTTATATTTCTGAATATAATGGCCTAGGGCATTTAGCAAATGAGGAAAGAGTTTTTACAAAAAACATCGTTTACACAGAAGTTCTGAATCATTAAATTCACTTTCAAACTATTTTAAGTTCAATGGACAACATTTATTTTTTTAACCACCCGGTTTTTTTGATTTAATGAAAAATATATGAAAAAATACGAGGCATGTATTTTTTATTTCACTTTTTATTTTGTATTAATTTTTTATTTAAAATTTTATATAATTCGAAAAAGATAGGCAAAATAACTGTGTAGCCTTGGCGAAACCTGGTCAGTATGGCAATAAAAAAAAACCAAGGAAATGTCAAAAAACGCGTTATTGCTTTTTAAATATGGCTTAGCCAAGCTAAACCTCATTTTTCCTATCTTTCATATTTTTCAAATAACTCGAAAATTAATGCATAGAAAAAAAAATTAAAAAATTATATAAGCTTTGTAGCAGATAATCTTCAAACTGTTTTCGAATGTTGTACCTTACCAAAAATGAAATGTAATCCACTGGAATTGAAAACAATGTATCTTATACTTCTATGAATGTCAAGTCTCATTTTTATTAGCATTTATTTGATTCAATAATAACATGAAAAAATTAAAACTGACAATGAATTATATCAAAAAATAAATACGAATACAAGCTGTAATTGTGTTTTTTTTCAACTGTTACTAACATTAAATTTTAAATTTCATAGGTATTGCAGGGAATTAAGGCAAACAACACACGCTAATGACGTATTTGTACACGCTCGCAGCTGACGTAATAGAACAAAATTCAAAAAAATTATATGCAATGATTATAGAGGTATACTCTTTGACAAAAGAACCTCAATAACGTTCAAATTTAAAAATTTAATGAATTACGGTCGAATTTCGACCACTGGGCGACCACTAGTTAATAATAATGTGTGAACAAATAGTATATACTTCGTATTGTTTAAATTAGCAGCCATCCTTACTATTTCTTTTATGAATTTGCTAACTGCTATAATTTTTTATTGTTTGACTAAGCTTTTCGTCATTACTGACATCTTCAGGTCTTAAACAACGTCTATCAACTGTACGTTGTAAGCTTTTATACTTTAGGCCCCTCCCCTTATGTCATCGCCCCTACTATTGGTTCAGCTGCTACCGCTCTTCACGGGAACTTTGTCTACCTTTTTCCGTTAGGCATTTTTCTAACGTCCGTCAAATTGTTTTAAGAATCTCATCATCATATTTTAAATAGTATATAATACAAATAAAATAAGGAAAATATTGTACTAGATAATAGTAATAACATAGCATAGTAAAATTATAAGAATTAAGCACGAAACTGAACAAATCCAAATAAGCATTGTTGTCAATTCAGTAGGATACACATAACCCATAACCTCAACTGAACAGAATCTGCAACACAGAATCACAAATAACAATTAGAAAAATGCAGAGAAAAGTAATTACCTGAATCTACAACCAAACTAGAATAAATGTTTAACATAATGAACCCAGTATGAATTATGAAACACAAATATATACTCTATATTGTTTAAATAAACCATAGCCAAATTACCAAAACACAAGGTGACTATCAGAATTACATGAAATACTCATTTAAACTTAATAAAGGAGAGGAAAGTAGCATGACAGTAGTTACTAGAATACTCAATACCTCTTTGAGAACCATTAACAGACATTAAATAAACAATAAATAATAAATAAATTTATATGAAAATAATAATAAACAAATATACATGTCAAATGGGACTAGACGTATATAGCAATCCTACAGAGAATTATGAATAATTAACACAGCAGGGAGTATTATATACACAAGACAAACTGTAAACAAAGTCTAAGGACACCTTAAGGGATGAAAATACATCCCTAATGCACAAATGATAATAAAACATGAATATCAATATGACAGAACTATGATATGGTGCATTAAAACCATGCAGTGTAAATAAATGAAAGCAACATTAATGGAAACAAAGCTTCACAAAAAATATCTAATGTACAAGATAAACCCTAAGGAAATGTATTATTATAAGATATATGTTAGAATTAATAAGTATTAATGCAAGGATATGTAGGGCCTACACGCCTGAAAATGCATTTGGAAAAATTGTACATAATTTAGTATTTAAGGAGGAAAAATTGTACATAATTTAGTATTTAAGGAGGAAAAATTGTACATAATTTAGTATTTAAGGAGTAGTTAATAAGAGATAATGACTCTAAATATCTACAGTGAGTGTTAGAAATAAAATGTATTATAATAAAGTGGAAAAAACTTACGTATAATTAAGAACCACGAAAAGTGCATCATCAAAAAGTTAATTATGTTAATCATGGACGGATTTATAGCTTGAGGGACTCAAAATAAAGAGCCGAGCATCCGCAAAATAGTGATACCATTCATTTCTTAATCCGAAATGTACTAAAAAAGTTATAAACGATAATAAATTTTACTTCAATTCCAAAAGAATTGATAGCATCATCTCCGTACTCTCAAACCCAAAACTCGATGCTTAGAAATAAAATTACTTAATTTATTAAGGCATATGGGTACGAGATTAACAGATTTTCAACCAATAAGAAGAGCTGATTTCAATAGATGCCGAGAGCGACTTCAAGGGAAAAGACTACTAGCAAACTGGCCACCAAAGTGTACGGAACGAGTCTTCGACGGGAATAAATTTTAAAAATGCGCGTGCTCCCTAGTGAAAACACATCTACACACTTCAAAAACGTCTAGTTACAATATATATATATATATAATAAAAAGGCTGATGATGGGATCACTAAGGATCCCGAAACATGTTCCAAATAGGGAGAAAACATCTTGAGGTAAAATCATTATAACATATATATTATATACATCAAGAAACGAACTGTAGCAGAAAGTGTTTGAATATATATACTGTAATAAACTAATCTTTCGATGTGTGTTGGTTGCGTCTAATTTGATACCCTTCGAAACTCTCGCCTAATTAAGCCCCACGATGGAAACCATTTGTAACAAATGGTAATCAAACCTTCTCTTCGTTGATTTGTTTTAACCGGATTATGTCTATGTCGTATTCGTTTTGTGGGAATAGTTTTTTCCGTTAAATAAACAATCTGTTTAATAAAATTATTTTTTTTATTTACTATCGGGTTCATATGTGGTTGATTCTCCATGGGTATTACAGTTCAGCTGTGTGTGTGTGTGTGTGTGTGTGTGTGTGTGTGTGTGTGTGTGTGTGTGTGTGTGTGAGAGAGAGAGAGAGAGAGAGAGAGAGAGAGAGAGAGAGAGAGAGAGAGAGAGAGAGAGAGAGAGAGAGAGAGAATAACTTCCTCTCTTGTGTACTGTGTTATCATTTTATTAAGCGTATTTTGCAACAGCTGTTTTCAAGGCGACAACACGCTAAAGGTTATGTTCGCCATTTATACCTCATACGCTATGATGACTGCAGTAGTTTGCTCACTCTTCTCTGCTATTTACCAGTTTCCTGTAACAAATTTGCTATCTACAAAGAATAACACAAAGTCAATTCCCTCAAAAAGGTATTTATTATCTGATATTGGTTTATATTTTTGAAACCATTAAATTCAGTTCATCGATTTTCAAGTCAACTATTATCGAAATTATAACAACTTTCGATATATGTATTTCTATCATACGACAGATATATTCAATTGTAGTTATAAGCAAAATTAATAAATTATTTATCTCAGGTTTTTTTTGGATTCTTTGAGCTGTAAGAAAGTCAGAAATGCTTTGACAAGAGTATCATACTGTACAAGAAAAATATTTTATTCTTAAAGACTAGGTCAAATAGTTCGTTTTTTAGACACCAGAGCGCAGATTACATGAATTCATACAGCTGATGGTCAAAGAAACATGGCCGCTGTGAATGTTCTAATGAGATTATATTTTTACTGTTTTTAATTAAATAAATAAAGTTTGAAACGTTCTCACTAAGTTTTCTTTTAGATTTAATTATTTTATATTGGTTTCTAGTGTTCCAGTGTTCGTTACTTGGTGGTGATGTGTAGTTTTTTTTTTAGTTTATGAAGGACCGATTTCTCACCCATGGCAGCTAGGTTCCAATTTTCAATCTATCTTGTGGCTGGACAAATTTTCATTTTTTTTTTTTGTATATTTTCGCATCAATTAATATGTTTCATGTGATGTCCCAGACATGGTTTTTTATGCTGATTCTTTTTATTCAGTTTTGAATTGCGTACAGTTTGAAATTTAGTTAAAATTTTGAAATTTTCTGGACATTATTTTAGTGTCATCTACTCTCTTGAAATAAAAGTTAACAATCCCCCCCATCTTGTTACCTTCGTTACCGTTAGTAACCAAGAAATTGATGAGTTCTTATTGGTTAACCTAGGTACAGTTTTAGTAATTAGGCTAGTCTTTAGATATTATTAGTTCTTTCGCCTTTTAAGAAAAATACTCCTTTATAAAGGTTAACTCTAATTAAATTAAATTTACAGTGTTTTTCTTCATACTATTACATATGCTTAAATACTTATTTGTTATGATTTAGTGGTGATAATCCATAGTTTGTTTATTAACAAGATTCTTGTTTTTTAGGAACTATTTTCCATTAACATTATTTCCTCATAACAATTACATAAACTTATTTAATATACCCTTCTGTCATCACCTGAAAGTGTTTTTTATTAAAATTTAGTTTTCTTTTATATTTTCGGTTTACAAGATTGGTATAATTAGTTCATTTCTGACTTTTATATTTGTAAATGTATTACTGCCCTAGCCCTATTTTATTTTTCACTATCTCTTTATAATTTATTCCAATTAACAGTTATTAATTCCTTCTCTAACCCTGGATCTTTCAGAACAATAAATATAATAATATTCTACTTATACATTGAAATATTGCCGCCTAACAAAAATAAAACAGTAATAACTTACTACTAACTACTTATTATCTATTACAAGATTCCTGCATCCTTATCACAACTTGTGACGAAAATCATATTTCGAATATGATTTTAAATATAAATCTTAGAACATGGAAGTCATGTATGGTTCTCCACACCGATATTTACCATGTAATGCACATATTGGAGTACTTTTAAAGATAGGTTTTATCTTTCCAGATGTTTAATATACATTTAGTGAATTCTTATCTCCTTTACATTTAATATAAATTTACTTTTAAACTATAATTTTAGTAAACAGTGTTACTGGTAACATGATGGTATTAGAAACAAAAAGTCTAGCTGCACAGACAACAACTGGATACACATATTATAATACGACTCTTTTGTGCCCGTAGTATCTTAATGGTATAATATATTACTTTCCTAAAATAATAACGCATGGATATGATTTAATAACATAATGGTTTAATCTGTGTAACATAAATTCAAATTATTGGAAAATTCCATTCGATACATACGGTTGTCACAATCGATATTTATCTCAGGATTTAATAACTAAATAATTTTAATATATATTTCGTGGGAATTCTTGTGGCTGCTACGAAAAGTTCCTTTACATGTTAATTAATAATAGAGAGTACCTTTACAAACAATTATTACTTATAATCTAAAAAATTACAAAAATTATATATTAAGTTACATACAAGTTTTGACGATATTCAATACGCTTCGTAAAAGCATGTAGGTTAGAGTAACGTCAACATCATGACTATTTGTCCGTCTCAGAAAATAATGTAGTTTATTAATGTGTACAATAAATGTTTTCCTTGTAATCACTGTTCGCTTAGATATTGAATTTGTTTGCACTTTAAAATGTTTACTAGTGATTAGTGTTAGTGTAAATTGTTATATTGTCTAGTGGTTGTTCCTTGTTGGATAAAAATATTGTCAAATTATACTTTACACATCTAGACGATATTCTGAAGGTTTTCTGGTTTATTCTGAAATTTTTCTTGATTGTGTGTATTACTTGTTCATGAAAATTGTAGTGGAAGGATTATTATCTTCGATGATGGTCTTTCAGATCTTCTTTCACAAACGGGTTATCTATTTTTATATTTTTTTAATTACATCTAGACACTCACTATTCAACTGTTTTCCATCACAATTAACAATTAATTGTTATTTCTTCTTTTTTTTAGTCACAGAACTCATACAAATTTCTTAAATTTTGATTGGTCATTTATGTACAGGTTAAATGTTATAGGATCAACACCCATTACCTACTTTATATTTTATAAATTACCTTTAATAGATAATTTTATTATTATACTCTAATTATATATGCATTGTTTATACAATTATTAATTAGATAATTATAAACAATTTGATACTAAACATGCCTCAGTTTATAACTGTAAAACCTTATTAATTTGAATTTCTATGATATGTGGTGGAACAATTTGTTATGGTTGATTGTAATTTCTACTTTGACTGCCTGAGATAAATATATTTACATAAATTAACTGGTGACATAAAATCTTATAACATACAACAAAACTCTTAATAATAATAATTGTTTTTGACAGTTTTAGTTTATTTATACTGCTAAACTATTGTCTGTATGATAAACTAAAATTATGTCTAATAATAACAATAAAACACTTTTCATACAAAAATAATTAACACTGTTTAACAGTAGTCTGTGTCACTATTTATATTATGTCACTCATATAACTGTAAGGTTTGTGTCCCTTTTTCTATCCTTAAAATATGTCGATACAATTTTGTTAATACAATTTTAATTTATGATTAGGTACTCTTTATTGGGTTTGGTTGTTATTCAGGGTAAGTTGATTAGGCCTACTAGGTTTATTTATTTAACTTTTTTCTGTTTACTGCCCTATTCTACTGGGTTATTTCTGGGTTTCTTGATAATATTAAATAAGTCAAACCAACTAGGTTTCCTTTAATTTGCTTTCAATTATTATTTCTCGTTTCCTCTCTGGATCGGATTTCACTATTATTTACTATTCTTTTGTAACATTTGTTTCGTTACAATATATTGGCAATATATTACACAACCCACCATAATTATAGACAACACAGCATAGAACACTATACTCTTATACATCATTACTAATGGTTCCATCTACAAAACTTTGTCTTAAAAGAACCTAAAGTATTTGAACACTTTTGTTAAACATATACAAATAATTTATTACATAAGGGTTGAAAAACTGATTCACTTTTAAATATATTGTTAAAAAGCAACTTTTTATCAATTAAAAACTTACTACAAAAGGCAAAAACTTACTAATTAAGGCACATACTACTACAAAATTCAATTTTTAATCTTTGTTTTTTAACATATCATGTTGGCAACACATAAAGCAAAATCCAATGCTTGCAAAAGACAACAGAATGCGATAAAAAGGCAAGAATGTTATTTCCCTCTTTTTGTGATCCCGTTTAATCAATTGTTATGAAAGTTATTCATTGCATACTACAAATAACAAGGTCCATGCCTGGGGCTGTCTGAACAATTCTAAGTGTATAGCAGTGACGATTCTCACCTAAGGCTGCCCCTCCCTCTGAAAGTCTTTGTGTTTTCACATTTAACTTTAAAGAGTTTAACACCAAACTATAAAATTATATAAGTGGTGATTGTTTTGTTAAGGCTAACAAAGAAGTTTGGTATAACAAAAAATATGGTATAACGTATATGAAAAACATGAGTGGCTGATCTTCTGAAGTTCTAGTTTGTCCTTATTTTTTTTTTGTCATAATTTGTACACTCATATGGTGTCTTACATCTGCTATGCCTTTTTCAAGAATCTGGATGCGAAGTGAACAACAGCATTTGCAGAAGCGAACAGTGAATGTATGCTAGAACTCAATGACTGTGTACAGTATTTGGTTTTTAATTAAAAACTATTTTTCATGTAGGAGTATAATCTAAGAAGATGTCTAGATACACTCATTACATAAAATACTGATTTGAGTGTACTTGTAATTATGGGGGATGGACTGTGGGAGCTGGTTTGCTAGCACTTAGCTGAATCTCCTGGAGAAAATGAACACAAATGTACAATCAAAATTATTTTTATAACACGTTTTATTTTACAGCATGTCTTATTTTACAAAAGCATCCTTGTAATAAATAAATAATTAAAGGATTGTTAAAATAAGAGTAGAAAGTAACCACGATTGAAAACGGATCCATCCGCCATATGATACAAAAGAATCAGATCTACAGGTTTCTGTTATCAAACTATCAAGTTGGAGTTAACATCATTGTTTACCATGCATTACCTGTAGTCAGACTGCAATTTCACTGCAGCATTAATACGGTTATTAGTATGACTGTTTTTGTATGTTAGTATGTTTTTGTTGATGCTAAAAAATATTGCTAATTGTCAAAGCAGTTTATTTAGTTGTATCAATAGGAAAAGACATGCTGACAGCCAGAATGAAGACACATGCACTATACCAACACCAAAACAAAATAAAGCTGCCAAACACTACAGGATGCTGTTACCTGTGTTACTGAGCCGTGTTAGTTTCAAAGTGCAGTGATTCCCAGTAATATTGGTAAATTGATTTGAAATGGGCCGCACCAATCTTTCAATATACAAAAAAAGTAAATACCACAATCTGTCATTAATTAAATAAACAGCTTTCTGAGAACCAACCAACACGATACCATCATGTCTATGATCAGAGCAAAAACTGAGGAGACATATAAGCTAATCAATCTTCTGGTACCACAGAAGCTTGAATGGCACTGACATGTGCTAGTCACAAATTAGGCCTAGGACAATGTGAGATGAAAAATGAATTAAAAATACAAATTCTTGGTGTTTTGATACTGTATTAAAAAACATATAGTTAATGGAACTATAAATAATGATAGGATAGCCACATTAATTTTAAGGTAAGCTATATATTCCAGTAGATTAGAACAGATGTCTGCTTGTATAAGGCAAGTTAGCTGAAGTGGTACTAAAGATCACTTCACTGTTTGAGAATAGTGTTACAGGTTTTATTCATTTAGACGAACTGAATGCTAGGACTCTTTTGAGACAAAATACTGGAGCTTCTTTGTACAATTGGATTTGTTTCTAAAAATTAGACTTCACATGCTTATGTTGAAGTCTCAGAAAGTGTGTATATATGCTGTTTAAAGTTTTTTTTGTGTGATGAAGTTAAAAGCCCATGTTTCTGTGTGCACTGCTGTACATCATTTAAACAAAGTACTAGTTGAATTATCTAAGACGGTTTATATTGTTGGTGACACGTTTGGATTACTACAAACAATTACATATTTCATCAGTCTCTCTCTTTTAAACATACCATTTAATAAAATACAATCAGAACTTTACCCCAGCAAAAGAATTTTAGTAACACAATTTATATAGCAACTAGGTCTGCATGTACAAAGGTTGTGCATTTCAAAAATTGTTTTGCATCTGCAAAGCTGGAAAGTTAATCATTTCATACGTAATTTGCAGCTTAAAAAATAAATAAATAAGGAATACTTAGAAACTACTTTTGTGTTAGAATTTTTAGTGATTTCCAGGAACTTACTAATGATTTATCAATGATGTTACAAATGAAAACTGAATTTGGTACTCCTGCTAAAAGAGTAAAGTTATCATTCTCACTTTAAAAAAATTTAGTAACAATTAAAAGACAACTGCACTGTTAAGAATAAGAATGAGTACATTGTAAACAATATGAACCAAAGAAGGATAACAAACATTCCAGACTGCTGTTGAAACAGACTATATATTTTAATATTCAAAATGTCTCAAAATGTTTTTGAAAGACTACTGGTGTATTTATAAGTCTACAACGTCTAAACTGTAATCTCAAGTTTATTGTAAAAAACAATATTTTAAGCTAGAATTCTTTGAGACTTTCTTTCTCAAAATTTTGGGATTCATAGATTTCTCATTATTTTCAAAACACAAAATACATATTCCTAATTTATAAGTTAAAATTGTTGTTACTTTTATCATTAAAGTTGGTAATTAGTCAGGTACATTATTGTAGCTGTGTGGCATACAGATGGGGTACTGTGGTTAACTACACTTAAACTTACATAATTTATTATCAACTCACGAGAACATGTATTATTACAGTTGGGTCAATTCAGAGTACATGTGTGTGTTAAAAAAAATCACCCTCAGATGGATCTGAATACCTTGCACTTTTGAAACAATGATACTATACTGTCAATAGACTTTGACATAACAAATTCTGGATGCATTTCAAAGTCAAAGGTATTATATAGGCTATTTTTACTTTATAATATTTGGTAACTATATGTAAATTAACTTAGGCATTAAAGAAGGACTTCATAAATGAAAATCATGGGGAATGGATGATTTATCTATCATAAAGAAATTACTGATAGATATATAATTGGAAGGATGCTTGAAATGAAGATCATTGGCATATAGGGACGAGGAAATAGTCATTTAAATTATTTTATATAAGTGCAATCACTACTGATATCGTTAACACCTGTCTCCCAATATGTCATTGACTGTCTCCCAATTTTATACTTTTAAACTATATTTTCTCCAATACACACTTGACTGTATCACAGAACTTGTCTGGTTTATTCCTTCACCTTATAAAGGACAAAAGTTGCCATGGGATATAAACTAGCAATCTTCACGATAGTTGCCATCTAACTGCCCTACCCCTCTTTCACTTTATTATTATCATTCTAGAAATCATGTTATGTAGCAGTTAGCTGTCTTTTTCTTTCTGCTTTTCTAGTACTGTCTTTCCATATTTTTCAAAACAGTCAAAAGGTTTTGTAATCTCTCATATTTTACCCATTCATGTTTATGATCTTTACAGCATTATAGGAAGCACATACTATTAAAAATGTAATCTTATTAAAATATTCCTATTACCCTATTAGTTTGTGATTTTTATAATAATGTTCATGTGTCATACGCAATCCTGGTCTTATTCAGTTGACAACATCTGACATGCACTTCCATAATTTACTATTACTTTACCAAAATGTTTCACTTAATCCACAACTCTCAGCCACTAAGTCTTCCCTCTGTTTATGTCTATCAATTTTATTAGGTTATTTTTAGACATATACTGACAAGATGAATAAGCGGACTAAACAGGCATTTTTGTAGTCAGTGACTAGTTTGCAAAACAAGCTGAATGGTCGGCCTTAATTTTTGTGTTATTACACTGATAAAATTTTTAAATTTAAATGCATATGATAGGACAGAGAACAAAAATTGTTTCATACCATTATTATCATTCTAATCAGTTAAACATAATGATTATTATAATTGTTACTTACCTGTAACAAAAATAAAACCTCTTCATTTAGTTAACATTTATACACACTAACTTCTATCAACAGATTTACCTTTAGCCTGGCAATTAGGAACAATTATAATATTTATTTCAATCTCAATTAGTATTTAGGTATATAACTACCTAATTTTGGTCTTCCTTCCATCACTTTCTGTTATAATTAGGAATTTGTTGAATGTGTCATAATAATACTCATTAAACGTAAGTATAATATAACGTAATAACAATAATATTCACCAGTAATAACTACGAGTAAATAGTATAATAAGTATAAGGTGTAAATATTCTAATTTAAGGTTATTTATTAAAAGTAAATTCCAAAGAAGAAAGATCAGATTTTAGGCTCGATCAGGAAGGATCTAATTTCTTTTTGTTTCTTGAAGTTTCCAGCTTCAGAGGAAAGTCAATGATTAGACACTGCTGGTGGTCATCTTTGTGTCTCTTCTGTGGAGCTATCTTGCTACTTACCTATGCTCCATAATATACTCAATTGGTGACTAAAGCTTGCAGTTAAAAATCCCCCACAGTTCCCTTCTCAGACTGTGAGAAGAGGACTAGGTGTCCATTCTTGGATGACATCTCTCTTTGTGTGTATGTTCTCAAAGGTGGCTTGGAACACCACAAACCCCATGACTGTGACGTTTGGCAAATATCATCTAGAGACGGTTAACTCATAGAAATGATCCCATTTATTAACCTTGGTAGAGTAACCTACCAATCATGGGTGTTTACTCCCCTCCATAATTTAAAACAGAATAAACATTATGCTACTGATCAGTGATGGAAGTTCTTTTACTGATACTCAAAGTACTACACAATTTGTGACTGGCAAGCTGCATTACCACTGGCAAGCTGCACTTAACTTCACCTGTTGATGTTCAACTCCTGAACGAATCGTCACCTGTCTAAGGAGCATGCACTCTTATCACAGAAGAGGATTCATTCCACTGCGAGATAAATATTTCTTGCCATAGTTGACTAAAATGCTCTGCCAGACTTCTGCAAACAGATGCAAAGTATCTTGCTTTACCAGTGTCAGCTCTAATAAGACTGAATTGGAACTCATCGCTGACCTTCACTTGATTGTGTGATGTCCTCCAATATCTTCCTGAATAAGAAATTTTGTTCCTGGTCACTCCTCCAATCAAATTCTCTAACATCAACTTCCTGGTGCACAGATGACCAACTTCCCTAAAAAAAGTAGAGCGTCACCATCAGAGTGATCCCAAAGCAAGCAAGGATGACATACATGCAAATGACCTCCTGCTCATCAGTCTTCCATTGACCACATTAAAGGAATTCCACAGTCTCGTATAAATGGTAATCAAGATGTTAATCTTATATGTATGTTGTTCTAACAAACTCATGGTACTACACAGAAGTTTACAAGTTTCAAGCTTTCATGGTTTTCAAGAGACATCGATTTTTTAAATTAAAAATCTGGATACATTGTTTTTTGAATGCTGCCACAGTCTATTTAAGATTCAATGTATAAATTCACTTTCAATGGCACAGTACAAAATATTCAATTGAAAATTGTTAACACAATATACTACTCAGTTCCTGATCACTGATTGTATCTTACCATTTAAATTTATACAGTTAAAACAAAATTTTTATGTGAAAAATACTGACAAGACAAAAAATGTATTAAAAATCAATTTTTTTGCTGACTTCTAAATAACTGTGGTAAGTTAAAGCATATGCCCATAAACTTGTTTTAAACATGAAGGAATCCATTCTTCCTCCTAAAGAAAGGGTACTGTATAGTTTAATATAGGCTAGTATAGGTGAGTCCAAAGTAGCTTGACGGTGAGACTGGTTATGTAGAATGCTTAATTTGGTCATGGGTATGTTAGCTGGTTAAACAAGAAGTGGGAATAAATCAAGAAATACAAACCTGAAGTCTACTGAATTAATCAGAACTTCTGTGCAGCTCCAATGGTAAACTAATTTGGACTCACCTATCATAATTTATGATAAAGTTCTATTTATATTAAGTTGTGAGTGGGGAACCATTCCTTTCCTCAATTCGAAATGTATTGTTTAATAACCCTACACAAACTATAATCCCCTTACATAACTACAACTAGTGAACAGTTAATAGTCAATTCAGTTCAGTTATTATTTGTAACAATAGTCTGCAATACGTTCATAAAAATATAATGTTCTCTTATGTAAACTTTACAATTAAACTTATTTTACAGAAATTGAACCTTCACTTTCTGAAATGTTTAATTCTGTGTCATCATCATCATGTTTTAACATCATTCAATGAACATGTGACCATTAATTATAACATTAACTATGATTCTGATAGTAACAAATAGCAACATTTAAACAGTACAAGTTAACATCTCTGAAGGTGATGGTAGTGCTGACAAATTTGACAATGGAAGTTATAGTAAAAATATACTGTTGCCAATATCTTCCACTACTAAACTGTGTTAACAGATATTTTGATGGCATCTCAGAAGGTGAAATGTCACCAAACTGTGTAGAACTAACCATAAAATAATAGACAATAAAATTAAATTTAAAAAACATACTAAAATCACTATTCAATAAAATCTAACTCATAAGACTAAGTAGCCTACATAACAACTATAATACAATAAATTTTAAGACAAATTATAACCTATTACAAATTAGAGGTTAAATGAAACATCTAAATGTAAGTTTTTTACAGTCTGTAAATTAAATATCGTTTATTCCATTATTCGGCTACACAGTATGGTAGAAACAATTTCCTTGTTTTCTCATTTTGTTTCTTTAACACACAACAAATAACTGGCTTCCATCACTTGTGTTATCCATTGTATATACTTGCTATACTATTATTATTTAGCTAAAAGATTTAACTAACAGATTTTAAGTAACTCTTCAATCTATAAAACAAATGTTTAAACCATGCTTAATCTCTGAACATATTAAAGCTTAAGGCATCCCATACTCACAATTAATCATAAAGAAATGTAATAGGTAAACGTGTACCAAATAATAACCACGCATAAACCATGAAGAAAGAACCATTACAACAAACATAATGGAAAAGAGTAGGTTTGAAGCTGAAGTGAAGGAACCCCTCTCCCAAATACAACAAACTAAACCATACACATTACAAAAGAACAAAAAAATGTACAAAACGTGATTCTAGCACAATCCTGTGTGATAATGACAACCTACAGGTGACGAAAGCAATACAGGAGTTTCCTAGTACTTGAAGGAGAAAAACTTAATAACGCTGATAATGAAAGAGACTTAGTATGAAACACACTACTGAAAACATGAGCTTAGAAGATTATAAAACATGCTTAGATATAAACTTATTTCTAACTTTCCTCCATAATCTTGTCAATAGTCAGGTAACTTATCCTTCTCCAATACACGAATGAGAAAGGAATAATATTACATATTAAAAAATAAATGACAGACCGATTGCCCATAATCTGATCAAATCTGCAAAACCACTATTGTGTGGTTCAATAAAACTACATATGGAACAATGTTCCATATGGAATAGTGTTGACAAAATTTTGAAGAAATAGTCTATAGCATTTGCCACCTTACACCCCCTAATATAAAGTTACTGAAAAAGTATAGACTAACATAAAGACAAGAGCAGCATTTCATTTAAATTGTCAGGTGTAAAGTAGCTTTGTACACTCAGTTTTAGTAGGTAACGTTTACATGTGGCGTTCTCTTTGCTAGATGCTAACAAAAAATGAGAAAAGTATTGATAATCTGATATCATAATGGATACTGAAGTAGAGGAATCTGCAATTTTTCTTATGGGTATGAGTAATAATCATACAAGCGTGATACCGGTATTAAGTATGAGGACAGTATCTACAACTGAGAAAGTTGAGATAACAATAATATTAATGATATATGTTTTCCAAAAAAAGTCTGGAGCGTGTTTTTAATTTTTAAACTATAATATTAACATATGTTTCATGCCTTTTAAACAACATAAATTCAAATTAGCTGAGTTAAAATTACATTAACTCAAGCCTACTTAAATTAAAGAACATTACTCTACTTCATCTATTTACAATTATGTTCTTCTACCTGCAACTTCTTTGGAAAAAGTTTCTGAGACCTAAATAATTTGCCTGTCATTAAGGCTACTAATTTTTCCGACACATTTTATTTTGTTTGTCTACAAAAATTACAATATTTGCCATCTGTAAATTATTTATAACTATCATATTCTCTTATGCCTGATGCACACAATGTGTAAAAACACAGTTTATTACACAGTTCTGGAGCAACCAATACTACAATTTTGGATATAATGAACTTCAGGAATCAGATTATCCACTCAGCCAACCTCAGATAACCGGAACTATCATGTCTTTGAATGACTAGTAGTGCACTGGCAGCCCTGCTATCAACAACACTCAATCTTTCAGTTATACTGCGCCTCCTATACACAACATTATACAGTTCACTACAAATGAATCTAGCCCAGAGAAACTAACTTAAAGTTGTACAGTCTGTAGTATGTTTATTTAAAATTTTTATAACTACCACATTATGTATTATAAGATTTTGGTTTAATTTAATTCTGTGCAAAAACAAAATAAAGTGATTTTGGTAAAAGATTAGATAAAAAACGTACTGAGAAACTTTTAGCTTTAATAGACGGTATTTTGAAGGGTGTAAGTTTGTTAACTAGTAAAAATAAATAAAACAGTTTACATTTGAAAATTCTGCTTACTTTTGGGCTCCCCCGTATAAAATAAATTGGTACAAGTTTTTGTAACTGAAGAAGAGACAAATGTTTAATAATCATTGTTGCACACCACTACAAAAATCTCTCTTCCCCCCACACACGCGCGCGCGCATGCGCATAAAGAATTTTGACAAAACCGAAACATCGAAGCATGATAATGTTTTGTAAACAAAAGATTTCTAGACTGTGGGGAATCGAAAGTGTGGAAGCGTCATATTTTTTGATGACGCATCATGCATTTTGTGGAATGACCCCCAACCTAAAAACACTATCATGTTAAAAATATATAGGCCTAACTAATATTACATATCTACTAGGCCTAAATTAAGTTTTGTTCAATCTATACCGTACAATTTAGCAGAAGAATACAGCAGATTCAAATGTAAATATATATTATACTGTAGTTTAATAGTACTTGTGTGTTAGGCAAATCACCTCATATTTCACAATCGGTGAATAAAACTGATTTAACCTATATTGTTAAAGATGTTTTGAACGATAGTTAAGTGACCATAAAATGTGATTAAATTCCATAAAAATTGTACTACTCATAAATAACTCAATTAAAGAATGGGTATTTCTGCATTATAGCCCTGCCTAACAGTATAAAAGTGATCACAGATGCAAACAGAACAATGAGGATGTTAGACTGATGGAATACAACAATATAAGAATTGGACAGATGTCCATCGGAACTATTACTTTTATGGTAAGCTTACATCGAAAACTACTCATTGCATAGGAAGGCATTTGAACATTCACACAAAAACATACAGGTCTATATAGCATGTCACAAACACAAAATCGGGCGGGGCTGTGTCGGGGCGCACGGCCGTTGGTTTAACGTGAAACGTTATGTCAGCGAGTCGCTTTTAGCGTATTGGATTGAAATGAAAACGAGACGCTGACTGCGTACCAAATTTTATTTTAACATAAAACAGACACTGAATGGTACATGATATTTATTTCGACTAATATTCGACGACGATTTTGTTTAACATTGGCCTGTGATATGAGAAGTAAGAGACATAAGGCATAATATCAACATCAATGTGTCTGGTGAACGTACAATCGATAGTGGTATTGCCCAGTGTTGTTGGTTCTGTGGGCACGTAGTTGAGGCCGAATTCATTCTTCATGAAGTCAAGTCATTGAGACCTCTACAATTCAGGGATGTATGCAAAAAATTATTTGATTCTGTTTCAATTTGCGGCTGTTATCGTTTGCCATAGAAAATACGCTTGATAAAAAACGTTGCAGGTAAACTACCCCTTCCCCTTAACCGATCTTCACCAAAAACAGTAAGTCTTGAGTACTCTACAAATCAGGGCTGTATGCAAAACATTATTTGATTCTGTTTCAATTTACGGCTGTTATCGTTTGCCAAAAAAAAAAATTTCCATTGATAAAAAAAAACCGTTGCAGGTAAACTACCCCTTTCCCTCAACCGATCTTCACCAAAAACAATAGGTCTTGAGAACTCTACAATTTAGGGCTGTATGCAAATAATCGTTTGATTATGTTTGAATTTGCGGCTGTTATCGTTTGTCATAGGAAATACCCTTGTTAAAACATAAAACGTTACAGGTAAACTACCCCTTTCCCTTAACCGATCTTCACCAAAAACAATAGGTCTTGAGAACTCTACAATTCAGGGCTGTATGGGAAACATTATTTGATTCTGTTTGAATTTGCGGCTGTTATCGTTTGCCAAAAAAAAAAATTTCCATTGATAAAAAAAAACCGTTGCAGGTAAACTACCCCTTTCCCTCAACCGATCTTCACCAAAAACAATAGGTCTTGAGTACTCTACAAATCAGGGCTGTATGCAAAAAATTATTTGATTCTGTTTGAATTTGCGGCAGTTATCGTTTGCCATAGAAAAAAAATCTCCAGACAGACAGACACACACACAGACACTTTTCGGAAAACGACTTTTTTTCATGTTTTGAGTGTAGTAGAATCAGAATCTGCAATAATCTCGAACACGATTTTTTTTGCCATCACCTTAAGGAATATGGAAGTAAAAAGGCATGTATATGAATGTACAAAGACTTTTAAGATTTATGGGACTTTCAAAAACAGAAACACTGATGCCTTCCTAATGAATGACTTAACTAAATTCTCAGTATTAAACTAAAGACAACTCAAGTCACATTTCAGAATAATTAGTAACTTATTTATCAAGTGGTCTGTACACAAACTACTTTGGAGCCTAACAAAATATCGGTATGGAGAACCATACATGACTTCCATATTCTAAGATTTATATTTAAATCTTAATATCGCCTGCCAAGCGCGATATATTTTCTCTTATACATGATGTACATTAAAATGAAAAAATTTTAATTTTATTGCCTGGCAACAAAATTATTTTATTTTTAACAATTACCATTGTTTCAAAAAGTTTAAATAAATTTTCAAGTACTTTACTCTTGTTAAAACGTATAAGGTTGCAGGTAAACTACCCCTTCCCCTTAACCGATCTTCACCAAAATCGAAAGTCATTGAGACCTCTACAATTCAGGGACGTATGCAAAAAATTATTTGATTCTGTTTGAATTTGCGGCTGTTATCGTTTGCCATAGAAAATACGCTTGATAAAAAAACGTTGCAGGTAAACTACCCCTTCCCCTTAACCGATCTCCACCAAAAAAAATAGGTCTTGAGTACTCTACAAATCAGGATTGTATGCAAAACATTATTTGATTCTGTTTGAATTTGCGGCTGTTATCGTTTGCCATAGAAAATACCCTTGTTAAAAAAACGTTGCAGGTAAACTACCCCTTTCCCTCAACCGATCTTCACCAAAAACAATAGGTCTTGAGAAATCTACAATTCAGGGCTGTATGCGAAACATTATTTGATTCTGTTTGAATTTGCGGCTGTTATCGTTTGCCAAAAAAAAAAAAATTTCCCTTGATAAAAAAAAACGTTGCAGGTAAACTACCCCTTCCCCTCAACCGATCTTCACCAAAAACAATAGGTCGCGAGTAGTCTACAAATCAGGGCTGTATGCAAAAAATTATTTGATTCTGTTTGAATTTGCGGCAGTTGTCGTTTGCCATAGAAAATACGCATGATAAAAAACGTTGCTGGTAAACTACCCCTTCCCCTCAACCGATCTTCACCAAAAACAATAGGTCTTGAGTACTCTACAAATCAGGGCTGTATGCAGAAAATTATTTGATTCTGTTTGAATTTGCGGCTGTTATCGTTTGCCATAGAAAATACCCTTGTTAAAAAAACGTTGTAGGTAAACTACCCCTTTCCCTTAACCGATCTTCACCAAAAGCAAAAGGTATTGAGAACTCTACAATTTAGGGCTGTATGCAAATAATCTTTTCATTCTGTTTGAATTTGCGGCTGTTATCGTTTGCCATAGGAAATACCCTTGTTAAAACATAAAACGTTACAGGTAAACTACCCCTTTCCCTTAACCGATCTTCACCAAAAACAATAGGTCTTGAGAACTCTACAATTCAGGGCTGTATGCGAAACATTATTTGATTCTGTTTGAATTTGCGGCTGTTATCGTTTGCCAAACAAACAAAATTACCCTTGCTAAAAAAAAACCGTTGCAGGTAAACTACCCCTTTCCCTCAACCGATCTTCACCAAAAACAATAGGTCGCGAGAACTCTGCAAAACCGGGCTGTATGCAAAAAATTATTTGATTCTGTTTGAATTTGCGGCAGTTATCGTTTGCCATAGAAAAAAATCTACAGACAGACAGACAGACAGACACACAGACAGACAGACACACAGACACTTTTCGGAAAACGACTTTTTTTCATGTTTTGAGTGTAGTAGAATCAGAATCTGCAATAATCTCGAACACGATTTTTTTTGCCATCACTATACTTCCATTCCTTAAGGAATATGGAAGTAAAAACAAACAAAAAATCTCAAGAACTTAATTTCACTTAAATTTAAATTCGGTAAATATTTACCAGAATAATATATTCTATAATATATAAAAATCGACAACTAGGCCTACCTTTAAGAATCTGAAATTATGACTTAAGAGGTTGGGTGGTGCAAATGCGTTTAAAACTTAAAACGTTTTAAGCTTTCATACACTATACCTTCATAATAATACATGTACATTTATAATAATTGCGTATAAATGTATAATGGGTGGTCTTGAACAAAACTAAACTTGAGGCATATTGTTCTTTTATGACTAAAACCTCATCGTATTCAACATGTTTTTTACCTAACGAAAAAAATGTTGTCAGCTGACAAGATTTACGTGAAAAATAATTACAAACCATTATACTAAAGCATTCGTAAATAATAAACTAAATTTTTTAAAGCAAAATAAATCACAACTTATGCAAATTCTTAAGTTAAAATAGGTGACGTTTCATATAAAATGTTTTAAAAGGGTTTAACACACCTGATGTCTACGTCATATTTCATGTTCTCAATAGACTGGATACTTCCTTCAGCTTCAGCTGCAGTATTAATATTGATAAAATCACCGAGTTTGTTAAATAGTTCATAATGAAAACGGAAAATTAGAAAGAAAAACACTTTCTACTACAATCCTAACCTGCGTTCAGTCTTTGCTATCTACAACGTCTTCAGTCTTATCAAGCAGTCTTCTTGTATGGCACATGAGGCCTAAACAAATGTGCGTATGCACTTCTCACAACCGCTAACTCATTTTTTTTACACAAATTCAATATCAATAATGTCAAAATTAATACATCACTATATTTTAAGTTCAACGATCCCAAAATCAACACAGAACCGCCATATTATTTTCCACAACCCTCATAAAAAACGAACAGTGATCGTTATTGGAATGTTGCTTGTACGCTACCTATTTGTAAATAATGTAACTACAAAAGCGTATAACTTCTTTACTGTGTATATCGCGAGCCTAGTTTCTAAATTTTGAACACTAACGTTTGAACATTATTTGAGTCGTCCAGATGCAAACCCTGACAAAAGTGTTTCAACAGATTTCGGTCCAAATGAAAAAAACTTTTTTTACAGCTTCAAAGCAAGATATCCTTTAGCTTTTTTTTTTGAAAATTTACAAATAAATCACTTTGTCGGTCCCCAAAACTTTTTACTATCAGGCTTTAAAATAATATTATATATTATACTTTAAAAATTGAAGATGACAGGTTTTGCATCCTTACTGCAAATATGACAGGTCTTGCAAATCTATCGACGGTCATATTGAAAATATTGTCGTTTGCAAAACCTGGCATATTTTAAGTCAGGCTGCAAAACATGCCATTTTTTTGGCTAATAATAATAATAACACACAACTATGAAGCAAAATACCTTTTTATTGTACATATAAAATTAAAATAATAGGTACCAAATAAAATGATTATAAAAAAAAACACGAAAGATTTATTTTAAAAAGTTTCTAAGAATAACTAATAACTTAGGTTAGGTAAAAAAAATGTTTAAACTGATTATAAAGATCATTAAAAAATATTAAATTTTAAAAATTGATGTTTACTGAGGTTCTACTTCCACATCATCAAAAAGTTCAAAATCGGATGCATCGTTGTCATCGGATCCTGGTGTTACCGCTTCCTGCTCTTCGAAAACTTTCTTATAAAATTCAAGATTTTTATTATTTGCCCACTCTACGCCAAAATGTAACTCGAGAAGTTTTTTCACGTCCTTGATTTTAGTTTCTTTTACTGCAGTTCCTTGCGGTAAAGCAGGTGGAAGATAGTTTTTTTTTAAGTTTTTGTTTCTTTTGACGATGCTTTTACGTGATCCACATTCGAAATTATAAAAAGGTTCACCTTGTACAAGGCAATGTTTTTTGTTATTACTTCTTGTCAGGATAATCTTTTTGCACATTTGAAATTTGAAGTGCCACTGCCCAGGGTTTTTTGTAATTTCTTCTGCGTACTCCTTCCAGTTACGAACAGGAGTTTCGCGAAGATGGATTACTGTAGTAAATTTCTTTATTACATCCATATATTTATCAGGGTTTTCGATGACACTTTTTTTATTGAACTGTCTCTCCAAATTTCCAAACACGCGATCGGGCGGTATAAAAGAGTGACCAACTATGGGAAACCATACCTCAATTTGATCGACGTTTGGAGGGCATTCGTGCAGAAACCAGTGGCAAAGCATAGTTATTACTGCCTTATTTTTATTTTGCCCCCCACACCCATCTGAGAACAATCCAACTTTTTTAATTTCACCCATTTCTGAATTCTGTAGTCTGTGGTAAAGTGCTGACGCTATCTCGTTGGATCCTTTCATGAATTCATTTTCAGTCCAACAGTAAGAAAATGTGTTAGTGGTATTCTATGGGCTATGAGAAGAACCTTGGCAAATTGAAAAATTGTATAGATACAGTTGTCTTGAATAGTAAGCAGCCTGGTCGGGCACCTTCGGCAGTACCAGGTTTTTTTGGCAGTCATAGCTTAAAGTAAGCTCCGACTCATTATCTTGCCTTAATTTTTCAAAAAATACATTACTTCGAGCCTTATGGGCATTCATTTGAACGATCAGTTCTTTTTTCTCTTGACCGGTTGCAACATTAATCCGACTTTCTAAGGATGTACAGGTAGAACATTTATCTACGGCAGGGCTCCCGAAGCCAATGTTAAAATTCTCACAAAATACAGTTCGGTAATAGTCGTATGCAACAACGAGATCGGGATAGGCAACAGTAAACAAGGACCACATTTTTTTGATACTCAGATCGCTATCTAGATACTGCCTCATACATTTTCTTCCCCTAGAGTAGTGGCTCTGAAGAGGGACGAAAGTATTGATGTGTGTCATTATTGCTTCTTTCTTTTCTTTGTACTTTTTGGTTCGCCGATCACCTCCTCGTTTCTCCAGAGGAGCTAAATCAGTTTTAAAAAATTGCTCACAAAGTCTGTGAACTCTATCCCTTCCAACCTGCAAAATCGAAAGAAATGCTTCTCGACATACGCGAACATTCTCAGTTTTGCTATCCCGACGCATAGAAATATTGAACTTTGTGATTAGTTGCTTCTTGGAGCCAGAAGGTTTGGGTGAGCTTACCGTGATGTGTTGGAGGATAAAATTATTTTGGGATTCCCGATTTGCTCGCTCATAAAATTTCTGATGGGCTCTCCGAACATCTTGCATGGACAAATTCTTGCATTTGAATGTGTTGCCAGAGTGTTTGCATTGTGGCATATTGGGACATTTTTTTGGTTGATATCTGGAAGAGAAAAAAATCGTAGCTAATAATCTTATTACATCGTCATCATGTATTCAAAAAATATTCTTTAATAAAAACTCAATACCATCATGTAAATAGATAAGCAGGTAGTTGAAAACATAAGTACATAACGTATCGTATTCAGATAGTTTTCAATACACTTTGGTAAACAACAAGCTAATCAGTCTATAACACAGAACGTACCTTGATTTCTTTGCAATATTTCTCTTCCATTGTTCAGGTAGACATATTCTCTTTCTGGACATAGTAGAGGTAGTTTTCTGAATCTTAACTACATTATCTTCCTCACTTTGTTGTGGCTCGACAGGAAATTCTTCTTCTTGTGGCTCGAAACTTCCTCGATTTCATTAACACCATACTGTCCTGGTAGTATAACAATCTCAATATTGTCACCAATATCCATTTTTCTCCTTTTCACACACACACTAGGTATTAACTTTATGGGACTCTACACATTTAAAACAATAAAATTTTAAAACAATCAAACAGGACGCACGACTTGTCGATAAAACAAAACAGCTCAAAACAACACGAGGAAAGTGCAACCAGCCAAACATAAAACAGCTGTTTGTTCTGTCATATTTTGTCATGGTTGCCAACGTCATCAAACATAAAAAAACTGAAATAAACTGCTAAAAACCAAAGAAAACAGTGTTGTCGAATGAAATCTGGGATGGAGAAGATAAAAATAATGACTGGTTTTGCATCCGAACTCGTGGTGTGAGATTTGAATACTGTGTAATTTTTGACAGGTTTTGCAGCCGAACCAAATATGTCAGCTTTTGCAACCGAGGTCACCAGAAATATAGCTGGTTTTGCACCCGACTGAGTTTTTCAAATCTAATTTTAAAAGCTTTTGGACGGGTTTTGCACCCCAATTTATTAATATTCTTGTAGCTGGAGTCGAGAAGAATCCAGGGATACCAAAACCTCAAAACCAAAAATTTTTGAGGATGGCAGGGTTTGCATCTGGACGACTCATTTGTATACAAAAATAAATGCTTCAAATCTGTCACAATGACAATATTATCAATATTTTAAACTTGATTTTGGCGGGAAAATTATTTAAATTAATTTTGAACTCCTCTCGTTCAATTATATATCAGTTTCAGTCCCGGTAACAATGTTTAACTAAGAGATTGTTGTAAATGTTTCAAAGACTTGATCGGACGGGTTAGAATGACATTTGAGTTTTCTAAAGAATTTTTCATGCGTTGGCGTTGAGTATCTATTACCATGGATGACATTATACATTGCTGTGGTCCACTTTGCTCCCTGTAACTAGAAAATATTTTGTAGTTACATAAAGTAAAAAAAAAGTAATAAAAAGTAAATAATGTTTCAAAACTTCGCTAAATTGTAAAATCGTTATAAACACTTTATTACAGAATATTTTTGTTCTCTTCCTCCTGACATAGACTTGTAGCTTATAAACGCAAAAACACATATTATGTGGTATTATTCAATAGCACTCATTAAAAACGAACATTTCTTTATTCAACAGGATCTATTTTTTGGTCATTATACCGTTAATTATTTTCAGGTTAAATGAATGATATGCGTTAATTTAAGGCCATGTGATACAGTATTTTTAAATGTGCAGTGTCTTGGTTCTTCTTCTTGTTGTAATTACAATTAGTCTGGGGCCATTTTAAAAAATTTTGTTTTTTCAGAAAAAGTCAAACGATAAAACTACTCAAATTAGAAATTTATGAACATGTGGAGGGGGGGTTGAGATCACCAAACGTCAATGTTCAAAAAGTTAATTCAAAATGACGACTAATATCTTGAAAAACTAGTAGTTAGATATCTGAGATTGCTAAACACAAATTTGATGTAACAAGGAGCTCGGACTTGGGGTTAGCCCATTGTCTGCACAACCCTCACCATGAACACGCGCAGGTATTGTTTACAGATTAACTGTATCACTTGTATAAACGTATCTTTAAGTTACGACGTGGACTATAACCAACCTTTGTTGGTTACATGTGCAAAAATACGAATACACTACAATAGAAAATTTTGCGAAGGTTTTTTAAGTAATGATCGAACAAATCTGAAGTAGGCTATCAAAAAACAAAATAGTAGGCTATCAGAAAAGACAAAAGAAACGAGATGTCGACGAAAAAACACTGTTGCCTTATTAATATAAGCTAGACATCCGTGTTCCTGGGTAGTGGACTATGCTATACTCCACAGTACAAGGTTGTCACTCCCGCAAAATTGGAAGTGTTTACCCGTCGCTACAGAGCGCCTATCAGGGGATTCAGAATCTTCACCAAGCCTCTTTGGCCGAGTTAACAGTCTATTTTTTTTATTTCTACAGGAAGTCACTGTTCGGCTCTAAGCAGACTATTTCGTTACATGAAATCGTCTTTTGCTTTCCTCTTTATAGTATTAGAAATAATTCTGTGGCATAGATATTCACTCAGATTATGGATTCTTGCTCCACGAAGGTTACTGCTTCGGGGTCTCAATGTATATTTCCGCCGTACAGTTCCTACTGGCGCATCTCCATTTCCAGGCTTATAATGTCTTTGTCGTCTTTCTAAACGTTAAATTTTTATAATACTTAAGAGAGAGAGAGAGAGAGAGAGAGAGTGAGAGAGAGAGAGGTGTATGCACACGGATGTGTTTGTGTGTGAAACTGACCGCGATCGCTGTTGATAGGTTTTGTGTGCAGCGAAGTATTCTAGAAAACATTTGGGTTAGAGATAAAACCGGACGCAATCGATGGGCTACCTCATCTAAAAAATGGGTGACCCTGAAGTAGACGAACAACGTATATAACTGTGGCGATTGTTGATGTTAGCAGAATATCGTTTCGAGTAAAAATATTACGTTTTACCGAGTCTCGAAACTCTTAGTAAAAATGTCGGTAGAACAGGTAGATAAAACCGACGAATTTTGAAAATGTTAGCGTTGAAATTCCCCCATGAACCACGAAATTTGATTCTTTAGTGGCACAGCTGGATGTACGAGTTGTAGAAAGTATCCTGGGTGTCGTTTCTTCGTCCAATACTGGTAAGTGCAGTAAAACTAAAAGAAAGACTGTTTATAAGGAAAGTGAAGAAAGCCAGATTAAAAAGACTTCAAAAGCCATAGAAAGCCATACCGGAAGAAGACTTCAAAAACGTAACAGATTATAAAGCTTCGGAACTCAGCTGGTCGCTTTTAAACATACAAACAGGTTTATTACATAGCGTATACGTTTGAAATATGAAATATAGGAAAATCAATTCAGTCAATAAGAATCTTGTAAACAACGTTTCAATAACGCGTATTTTATTGTGTTATTACTGTTTACTTAAATGGCACTGATTTCAGGATGTTATCGGACATTTTTAATTTTTTTAAACACTTTAAAAGATAGTAATGTTGATTAGTCTTAACTTGTTTCTTTCGTATGAAGCCGACTCGAACGAACCCCCCCCCCGCCCCCCAACTCCAAGGCCAAATTCTTGATTCTTCACGGGAACCTAAAGACAAATACTCTTATGGCCATTTCAGGTTTAAAAATTCATGTGAGTATGAAAAATGCACACCTAAGAGCAAACAGAGGGTGTAGGAAACTCAAGCATGCAATCATAGCAATCTGTGATGTCAAAGAGATTCCATTTCAGACTATGGTTTCTTAGATAGTGTAGCAGATATGTTTGTTATACTACTAACAAAAAGGCAAACTGAAATGGATTTAAAACTATGCGTTGCCAATGCCAGGTAAAATCTGACGTACGAGGCTACGTTCTTGAACAGTGAACTGAGACAGATGAAATTTGGAGTCACCGTTTATTTGTTGCAGACTACTAAAAGCATACTGTACACTGATTCCTCAAACTTAAAAAAAAAAAAAATTGCACCAAGCAGAGTGAAATGTGATGTCAAACAGTTCATCATTACAACAAGTGGACCTCCAGTACATGATTTTTATTTCATCTATTTAAGTGACTTATTGGTGGCATCAAAATTAGTTTAAGAACATTTGGTCCATCTTGACATTCTGTTCGAGAGACTAAATAATTATGGTCTTAGACTAAATATCAGTAATTCAAGTTCTGAGATGAACTTAACTTTCTTGACTACCTTATCACATCAGCTGGAACTAAGCCTGATGCATATATATCAGTCATTGCTAATCATAAACTACAGAAGACTGTGAGAGATCTGCATGTTTCGTTAGGATGCTGAACTTCTATTGCTTCTATCACTGAATTTGAGGAGTGCAAGCAAGACCTTTGCAATGCATCACTGTTAATCTGGCCATGCAGTGTTTGTTGATGTGTCACACTTCACTACTGATGCTGCCCTGCAGCAGGAGTTAAACGAGTTTTGTAAACCAACACCAATAGAATAATTTGCTTCTTTTATAAAAATTCTCAGGCAGTCAGAAAAAATATTCTACTTATATCCTACTCTACAGGGAGTTGTTTAGTATCTCCCTTCTAAACTTAATAAAACCTGAACCTCTGACCTTTGCATTTAAGCACAAAAATGAAAAGATGACAGAAAGGCACTTCAGACATCTTCAGCTTAACTACCAGTTAGTACAAATTTGCAAAATATTGTTAGAAGTGCGTACATGGTGGCTTGCCATTTATCTAGACTGGAAGAATAAATACCAATAAATTTTGAAGAAACAGGGGAACTGTAGAACAATTATGAAGACCTTAGTACCTTAAAAACTTGCATAACTTTAGTTTTAAAATGATGGTATACAGAAGGAAACAGTAGTGTGGTGTTTACAGGTACAATCCGTTTCTGCATTCCAAGAACATTCTACACTCCATTTTTCAGTATTAAGTGGTACATCCTAGAACAAAATCTTCAGAAATTAATTTCCTCTGAATAGATTTAATCTAATATCAACAAAAATATTCAGGAGTGGGCAAAAACATGTAAAGCCTGTCAAGCAAGATAACAGAACATACAAAGTCATCATTAGAACATTTTCTAAAAATAGATTCCCATTCCTCTGTTGTTCAAATTGGGGTTGGAACACTTGCCCGGAGTGACACTTGCACAGAGTGACATTTGCCCGGAGCCCTTCCCACCACATAATGGTATTTGGTGAGTCAGAAGTAAGACTGTGACACTTGCCCAGAACTAACATTAGTATCTTAAAACTGTTCAAAACGTATCCTCTTTCAATTTTGGAAGGGTTGAATTTAGTGTTATAGTTCAATACTACTTTTATTTTATCAATTTTAAGAGACTTTTATCCGACTTTGCGCCGTTTCCAGGGAACACCACGGGGTAGTCTCTTATTGTTCCCCATATATTTTTTCACTTTATGTGAGTTCATCAATGTTTATGTTTTTGTTTTTTAATGCTGAATTACAATATTTACATATTTACAATATTTACAAATCTTTCCAGATGAGAGTCTACTTCTCTAACCTATAGGCATTGCCTTTACTTTAACTTCTGGACGTAAGCAACACAAACAAGGAAAGACCTTAGTTTGCCATCTAGTTCCAGTTTTTTCAAGGCCTTTGAAATGGTTTCATCACTCTTCACTGCTGCTTTTTTCCTCTTCTTCACGTCAATATTCAGGGCTATTCTATCAAAAAGTGACCGTAATACTCTGCATCCTCTCGTAGAGTCTTAAGCAGTGAATATACATTTGGATGAGACCTCGAAATTAAACTATTAATTCTTTGGTTCCACCCTTCAGAAACATTGTTGGTCTTGTGCCGACTTCCACAACAGTTCCACACTTTCCTTTGGATATGCTCATTCTCAAGCCACTGATCGACGACATAGTCATAGAACACCCGCAGTTTCTTGTCTTCAGGTGTGCTTTCCAGGATACTTAGCCAAGCATCATCAATCAGTTCTAGCGGAACATGCACGAGGGCAGACCACATTCGAATATGAAATCGAATCTCTTCATTTTCTTTGTATGCAGGAGCAAGGCCACAATCTTGTACTCTCCTCCAGAAAAATTGGTTAAAATGGTAGTTACAACCAAAAATTTCAGCTTCAAGAAACAGAGTTTTAGCTGATTGGATGATTGCCATTTCAAAGTTTATTGTAAGTGTCACAGGATTCCATCCAGGTATGTTGTTTTTCACTGCTTTGAAAAAACGATCATATGTTTCTCGTTTCTTATTTGGCAACAACGCGTAGACTGCTGGAATAGTGTTGGTTTCTTTCCAAGAATTTCCCAGATCAGCGTGGATGATAAATAACTGCCCAAACTGTTTGCTTGAACTCTTGAAGGTTCCGTCGACGAAGAATGAAGAACAACTTGTCAATGCAGATTTTCATTTTTCGCTGGCAAACACCAATATTCTGTCTTTAGGCCCTCTGTTGTCGTCTTCAAATAGAAAATTTTTACCGTCATTCATAAGTAGATCATTTTCCTCTAATCGTATTCCTTCAGAGTCGACTGGGTTCTTTGTAGGCCCCACACTTTTTCTTTGAATGCGATATAATGATTGTTTGGCACTTCTGTGTGATGGTAGTGAAGTCTCGTTTCTTCGTAGTGAAGGTCATATCCTCGATTAAAGAGCGGGCCTACTTCTTCGGCATAAATTTTTGAAATCGTATTATCAGTTTCCCTTGCACACTGCTTCCCATTAACAACACTTTTTCTCACTTCAGTTGCCGCTTCGTCTGGAATACAAATATGAGTTGCTTCACCTACGACAGTACTATTTTTCGTTGATATTCTGCCTTTACATTTACTTTTCTTATAATCAACACATCGCCAATAATTCACATCTTCTTTGTTGGTATAGTCAACAATATACTGATGTCAATTGTAGATCAACAAAGGCTTCCCCTTGGTGGTCTCAGTGATCTCCATCTTCACTACAACACGAATCTCTACACTTATCACTTGCACAGAATACTAGTTGTCTCAGAGATGTCAACTAAGGCAATGAACTATTTAGGGGTGAATCCCTCCCCCTCCCTTGTTCCTGCATTCCTATAACCAGTCCAACTCACCACCTACCGGACTCTGTGCAAGTGTCACTGACAAAAATACCCATGATTAGTAATTTCCTGGAATGCTTAGGGCTCTGGGCAAATGTCAACAAATTCTATCTTAGGGCAAATGTCCCTCCGTGCAAGTGTCACAACTTCGTTCAAATTGATGTAATTGGGTATTTTCCACTATCTGATGATTTTGTTTACTGCTTAATGTGCAATGACCAGTTTACCAATTGGATGGAAGTAGTACCTCTACATAACATTATGGGAGAGATGGTACCGTAACTCAAGTTTTCTATGACATCTGGTTTGCTGGGATTGGAGCATCCTTCCAGATGGGGACAGACCAGGGAAGACAATTCTGGAGTGAGTTGTTTCAAGCTCTAGCAAAGGTATATGGTTTGAAACTAACTAAGGCAGCTGTGTACCATCCCCAATCAACTGCAAAAATAGAAAGATTCACCAATTAAAGGCTATAATCTGGAGACTAGTGTGCTACAAGAAAATGGACTAGTCTGCTGCCATGGACATTGTATAGTTTCACTATGTTCTAAAAGAAGACATAAAATCAATGATAGGAGAATGGTATGTGGAACAATCCTCAATCTTCCTCGATATTTTTTGATATCGTTTTTCAGATGATGCATGAGGAACTCCAGCTTTGTTTCATATTTACAGTGCTATAGGCTTGTACAGCTAATTCCAAACCAAGAAAAAAATAAGTTGACCTCATATATTCATAAATTCTACATACTGCAACTTATGTATTTATCAGAGTTGACAATTTTGGGTCATCATTACACAATTTATATCAAGGCCGACATGAAGTCATAAAATTAAATTAAATTAAATTGCATAACTAAAATTTTGCAATTAATTTTGCATAGAATACTGAACAGAAGTGACAGAAAGAACTAATTAAACAACTAATTTCTACAGAACTACATTTTCCATTCTATGTTTTACTAAAAGATTCCTATTTTTGTTTGAACAGTTTTGTTTATCCATTTAGCAGTAACATGATTTATGCAATTTCATAAGCTGTAAATTGTTGTTCATCTAAATATACCAGTAATATGCTTATATATTAACTAACTCGCGGCTTAGCCGCTCGCTGGGGGCTTCGCCCCAGACCCCTCGGTGGACGCCCTGATCCGACGAATGTCGGGGGAGCTATGTACATATTGCAACGTGTACTCGTGGTCTACCCTTACAAATCTAATAATCGTTCTATCTAAATTATATTTTATTTAGACTCACTATTGGGATAGCCAATTTGTTACATCTAGACTCGAATCTATGGTTATTTATCTGAATTTGTGTCTTGTTTAACTCTGTTATTATTTGTGTATATTTTTGTTAATATTAAATTAAGGATGAGTATCTGTTCAGGGGGATGTTTGTTGAGCGCCAATTTGCAATCACCGTTTGCAAATAAAATTTTATTGGTGAAATATCAATAATAAATTTTTGTTCAAATTTATGTGAATAGTATATGGTCTCTTTATTCTGTAATGAACTCTCTTTTATTCTTTTCTTTCAGCAATGGATATGATAACTTGTGCTCATCACCACATTTTTTAAATGAAATCTGCTAAGATTTTCAATTGATGAGTGTTGCCAACTTAATCTAATTACTTAGGTCAACTCACAATATCAGATATTTTGTTCAGAATATCATACCCTTTTTGTTTTCATGAAATAAGAAACAAATAAACCTTTTTCTGTATTTTGTAAACTCAAATCCTTTATTTATTCTTTAATTTGTTCTAAATGTAAAACACAATTTTTAACAAAGTTTGGCCAGCTGTATTTTAATAAGCTCAGAGTGGCAGCAGTAACTCTTAGATCTCAGGCTTTTTAAAACATTTTATAATTTATTTTTAATAAATAAAATACAATTATAATGTTCAGTAGGTCCTTTCGACTACGATATAACAACAGTATTGACAGGGAAAGTACCAAAATACATATGATGAGAAATAGTCACAATGTATCTTAAAAGGATTATATTAAGAGTGTAAGACAGTTCAGTGTATAGGTTAAGTTATAAAAATGTTTTTTTAGACTTAATTAGCTTTAAATTATGTTAGCACTATACATCAATGGTGGCTTATGCTTATGTCCATATTATTAATCATTATTGTTCTCAGTGAAAGTTAATTATGGTTTTTATAAGAAGTGTATTCAAAGTTTTTTGAAACCTTTAGATCAGGTTTAACAGGGAATATTTCAGATTAATTTTAGATCAAACAATACTCTCCTTGTGTCAATTGGTTCAATTTCTTCAGAGATGTCCTGGTTTAATTCTGTAGAGTCTTGTAGCAATTCTTTCTTCTATTTTAATCTTGTTATATATAATTATTCAATTGTTTATCTGGAGATGCACTGATATCACATATATTATAATTTATTTTTCACTATAAGTATTTAAATCAACCTTTTTGCATTCAGTTTTTTTTTCCTCAACATATATGTTGCTAAGGCCTCTCTTAGATATCTCCTTGGTTTCCAGATAACATTTTTATATCACTCTGGTGACATCATAAGAATAATATAAACAAACTTTTACTATTTTATATGTCATTTTCTTTTAAAAGGATGTACCTTTTTTATAAGAGCTCTTATCTTCTTTTTACTTGTTTCTTTGTTCTTCTGTTAAAATAACTGATCATTTTGACATCACTCTTGACTATTTTCTGATCTATATTTCCTGAGTTAATGATTTACATTTATTTTTATTATTTTTTGTTCCAAACTTATTTTTTATTTTTGTTGTACCTTTCACTTTCTTACATTTATTTTATACATTTGGTAATCTTTTAACATAAACTGACATTGTTTCCTTATTATTTTAATAGAAATCTTATTCATATAATTTGACTGACTGTGATTTTGGTACTTTCTTGTTAAGACTAACATTAGTGTTATTAACACTAGTATACATAATATTAATAAATGTGACAAAAACTGATTACTAATAACTATTTGTAATATGTTATAATTCCCCTTAACTGACTGTGTTTATAACTTTACAGTTTGCACACAAAAAACAAATTTCATAAGTAAGTTCTTACTTTAATTATAATAAACATAACATACAATAAACAATTAAAATTAACATATTCAATTAAGTCTTTCTTAAAATATTATGTCTCCTGGTACTTTTTAATAATATAATCATGGTATATTTATGTTACTAGGGCATGGTAAAAATGTCATGTAACATAATGCCCCCTCAGAAAACAGGTTATTTTAGTAATCATTAGGTTGCTTAAATAAGCTGATTGATTTCACCATTACTTTTCTCAATCTCCATAATATTTTTTTATTTCGGCTTGATTATATACTCCCTTTACTTTGTTCATTTCAGTGTTGGATAATTCATAAGTATTATTATGGTTATCCTTTGTTATTGTATATAGTCCTGTATATAACAATAATAACTTTTTAGTTATTCCTTCAACAGAACTGGGTAGATGTCTATTTTTTAGCAAAACCTTTTCGCCCATAGAGTATTTTAAAATCCTGTTATGATTTCTTTCTTCTTTTCTCTTCTGTAGTTCAGTTTTGTGCAACACTCGATTATGTATTTCGATAATAGCCAATTCTTTCTCTTCCATTAAAGGGAATATAATTAAAGATGTTATTTCCCTAGGTGGTGGTCGATTAAACATAACTTGATATGGACTAGTTCCTATGGTCTCGTGGTAAGCTAGGTTGAGGAATGTTTCGGCAGCTTCAACATATTTACTCCAGTTTCTATGTTCTTCATGACAATATGTCCTCAGAATCCTACCCACTTCACGGAGAACTCGTTCTGCAGGGTTACTTTGGGGATGATACATCGAAGTCTTGTAAGTTCTGATTCCCCTATTTACTAATTCCTTTTGCCACTTTTTTCCTTTAAATTGAGTACCGTGGTCAGTTACTATCGTCTCTGGTTTACCCACCTCAGGAATGTATTTCATTATGATTATGTCCAGGATTTTACGAGTTGTAGCTTTGCTGATAGAGTATAATTTCGAAAATTTTGAAAAATGATCAAATATTATTACAATATATTTGAACTTACTTCTTCCCCCACTCTTAGGAAATGGACCACATATGTCTAAAAATATCTTTTCCAAACTATGGCTCGAAATGATGGTTATCATAGCGCCATCCTTCCTTTCATTATTCGTTTTTACCATTTAGCAGATTGTGCATTTTCTAACAGTTTGCCTTATACTTGCTTATTTATCCCCTTTATGTAGACGTGTTCACTCAATGCTTTTACAACTTTAAGGGGCCCCATGTGTCCATATCTTATATGATAGTCAATGATTATTGATGATTCAACACTCTTAGGAATATCGGTATATAATTTCCATTTCTGTTTTCAGGAAGTTGGAGATGTAAATATTAAATTATTATAAATACAATAAAATGCTAAAATTGTGGGGTCATTGCTTGCCAATCTTTCCTTAATTAATTTTAGTTTGATATCTAAATTCTGATGAATTTCTATCTGTTTTAATACTTCTGCTAAATCTTCTCTTGACTTCAGTATGTGATACACTCTTCCAATGTTTTCTTTTTCTACTTCGTAAGTTCCATTTGCCATATTAATTCTGGATAATCCATCAGCTACAATATTTTGTTTCCCGGGTACATACTCCCAATTTATATGGTACTCTTGAAATATCAAAATCCATCTGGTTAGTCGACCATGATTTAGTTTGCATCTTTTTAGGAAAGATATGGATTTATGATCTGACCTTACTGTTATTTTATATCCTAAAATATAGGTGCAGAACTTTAAGCAGGCAAACACCACACTGAGGAGTTCTTTTTCTGTAACTGTATAATTTCTTTCGCAAGCACTCAAAACTCTACTAGCAAAACTGATTACTAAATGGTTTCCTACTTCATCTTCTTGATATAACTCAACACCTAAACTCACATTACTTGCATCACAATTTAAATAGAACTCCTGGTTAAAATCTGGGTGGTGTAACATAACACTATTTAGGAACTTAGTCTTGATTAAATTAAAGTTATCTTCTTCAGCCTTACCCCATTTCCATTTGTTCTTGGTTGAAAGTAGATTTTGAAATTTAGTGGTCAGCTCGGAATAATTTTGTTGGAACTTGTGATAATAATTACAAATACCTAGAAATGATTGTAATTGTTTGATGTTTCTAGGTCTTGGAAAATTTTGTATAACTTCTACTTTCTCAGGCGACGGCATGATCCCAGTTTCAGAGAGTATAAAACCCAAGAAATTGTAATTCCTGAGTTATGAATTTAGATTTATTTAACTTCAGTGTAATATTATTTTGTTGGAGTTTCCTGAGTACAATTTCAATACGATCACAGTGTTCATCCCATGTTTTAGAGGTAATAAGAATATCATCTACATATACTGTTGCGAACTCTAACGCTTCTTTTCCTAGTATCTGGTCCATGCACTGGATAAAAATGGCGACAGAATTAACCAACCCGAAAGGTAAGCGTTTAAATTGGTAGTTTCTTCCCTCGAAGATGAAGGCAACATACTGGCGACTGTCAGGGTGTAACTCTATTTGCCAGTATCCGCAAACAGCATCCCAACTACTCATAAACATACAACCATGGAATTTCTTCATAGTTTCTTCTATCTCTATTGGAGAGGTGCGATCCGTTATTATAATTTTATTTATTTCCCGCGCATCAAGGCACAACCGTACTTGTCCATCTTTTTTAGGAATCGCCACAATGGGACTGGTATATGGGGAATTACTTCATTCTATAATATCTTCTTGAATCATCCTAGCTATTTCTTTTCTAACTGCCTCTTTTGACGATTGAGCAATAGATACGATTTCTTATTGAAATTAACGGAGTCATGAAATTTTGATCGGCATACGAAATCCTTCGCCTTTCCAGGAGAATCAGAAAATACATTACGATAAGTTTTATATATTTCTATTAATTTTTTCTTCTGTTCCACACTGATTGCCTCGGTATACCCCTTTCCTTGAAACGACAATTTTTCCTGCCATAATGCTGATTCTGTTACGATCTCTTTATCTCCTATGGGTATCCTTGTTATTTCCCTAACGTGGTATGAGTTTTTGTACTGAGGGGCTATTGAGCTTCCTATTATCTCAGCAGTCCATTCATAACCTTCTGAGCTCAGTGTTATTTTTCCACTGGCTAAATTAATAATCGCATAGTGACGCCTTAGCGTATCACAACCTATCAACACCTTAAAAGGTAACTCTTGGGCCACCAGAAACACCATAGGAATTCCTACTCCCATACTCATAACATTCAGACTTACTTGTTGTTTGATTGTCTTGTTTTGTTTGCCAGTCGCTCCTATAATAGCAATATTATTAATAGGCAAAGTGGATATTTTTTCCGTACTCAACTCCTGTATTCTGTTCAGCTCTAATCTGTCTATTAAAGAAATGTTTGCTCCTGTATCTATCATAACTTCAGTTAGCACACCATGTAATTCTACCTTGATGTATACTATGTCCTCATTCGGTTTATCTTCTTCCATGGTAATCTCTTCCAACAAATCTCTCTGTATATTTTTTAAATAAAAGTTTCTTATCATGGTTATTGGTTCTTTGTTATTATTATTAGGGTTTATATCTCTCCTCAGCCCTGGGTCCGCTCGCAGTGATGGGCCGTCCAATGTTCTCACTGCGGCCTCTCGTTTTCCCTATTTACATCACTGTTGGTTTGTTGAACTTGTTCATTGGTGTTTTGGTTTCCAGAGGGTGTCTCCCTTCTTCTATCCCAGCTTCTGGATCTCTGATAGATTTCTCCGTTATCATTCCATTGTCTCCTATTGTCATTATCTCTTCCATATCGCCTGTCATAATTTCTGTCATTATTAAAATTCTGACGTCTTCCTTGAAATCGCCTGTTATTCGGATTTCTATTATATCCCTCCATCCGTACATGGTTTATTGGCTGTCGACTGTCGTGTGGTTGTTCATTGTTCCTATCATTCCAATCCTCTGTTCTTCTTCGACTCCTGTAATAATAATTTTCCCTCTCAAAACCTTGTAAGAGAGCCTCCATTTCTCCAATAGTTTTTATCTGTCCACACCGACGAGCCCGTACAATGTCTTCTCCAAAGTGATATGACAATTTGGCTATGAGACACTCCTCAGGGATTTTTGGTTGTAAATGTCGAGCTACCCAGACTTCGCCCAAAAAGTAAGCAGTCATTGTCTGTCCTCTTCTAGCATCATATCTGCCAGTGCTCAAATTGTCTCGGACTATTGGATAGACCAATACTTTATTTCAAAAATTTGTTTAAATTCGTTATAATTGGTGATTTCATTTCTTACTGCCTTCCACCAGTTATCATTACTATTTTTAAAACTATCATCGAGGAGATTCTTTATTAATGGCCACCGATTTTCTTTGATTCTATTCAGACCTTCTTCTAACCTCTCAAAAAATTCTAGAGGGTTCTGACGATATTCTTTAAAGTTTATCACTTCTTTACTTTCTCCGATTAGTGTAGGTACATAGTTTATCGGTCTATGTTTTAGTACCTCTATTTCTTCCTTAAGATTTATTATGTCCTTCTGTTGAATTTCCTCTATCTTCTCCCATGTTGTTGGTAACTTGATTTTGTACCTGTATTATCTTAGTCTCTGCCTGATTGTATTGTTCCCCTACCTTATTTTGTAGTACCTCTAATTGTTCCTGAGTATCTTTGTGAAGTATAACAATACTAGTTTTACTGTTATCTTCCACTTCAATTATTTTGTTTATCACCTCTTCGCGTAATTGACTTAAATTCTCCTCGGTTTTCTCAACCTTTTGGTTGGTTTCAGTAATTCTATTCCTTATTTCCTCTTTATACTCTTCTAACTGCTGTTTTAATTCCTCTTTATTTTTCTCACTCTCTTCCTTCAACAGTCCTTTTAATTCTTCATTACTTTGTCTAATATCCTCCTTCAACTGTTGTTGTAATGTTTCATTATTACTTTCAATTTTTTTATTTAATTCCTCATGATCTTCCCTCATTTGTTTCTTTAATTCCTCATTAGTTTGTTTTAATAAGGTTTCATTATCTACTCTCATTTGTTTCTTTAATTCCTCACTATTTTGTTTCAATAATGTTTCATTATCTTGTTTCACTGTTTCTCTGTCACTGTCCATTTTCACCATTATAATTCTCAACATCTCCTGCATGCTCATGTCCTCCTTTTGTATGGGTTTATCTGGTTGGTCGCCTGGTGTATCCCTTACCACCGTTTCCATTTCTTCAGTCGCCGTTACTGAGGTATCCTGTATTATTACTTCCACTTCTTCAACTGTTGTTGTTTCCTGGTCTTCTATATTTAACTCTATCTCTTCTTCTTCTTCCATTTGTTTCCGTGACGTCGCTCTTCTCCTTGTCATCTCTGTTGTTAATCGTAGCCGCCACTAGAGTAGAAATCACTGTAAACTCACAATAAGAATACAAAGCTATTCTATTTCTAGCCTCACTAGTTGGGCTCCAATCTGCAACGTGTACTCGTGGTCTACCCTTACAAATCTAATAATCGTTCTATCTAAATTATATTTTATTTAGACTCACTATTGGGATAGCCAATTTGTTACATCTAGACTCGAATCTATGGTTATTTATCTGAATTTGTGTCTTGTTTAACTCTGTTATTATTTGTGTATATTTTTGTTAATATTAAATTAAGGATGAGTATCTGTTCAGGGGGATGTTTGTTGAGCGCCAATTTGCAATCACCGTTTGCAAATAAAATTTTATTGGTGAAATATCAATAATAAATTTTTGTTCAAATTTATGTGAATAGTATATGGTCTCTTTATTCTGTAATGAACTCTCTTTTATTCTTTTCTTTCAGCAATGGATATGATAACTTGTGCTCATCACCACATTTTTTAAATGAAATCTGCTAAGATTTTCAATTGATGAGTGTTGCCAACTTAATCTAATTACTGAGGTCAACTCACAGTATCAGATATTTTGTTCAGAATATCATACCCTTTTTGTTTTCATGAAATAAGAAACAAATAAACCTTTTTCTGTATTTTGTAAACTCAAATCCTTTATTTATTCTTTAATTTGTTCTAAATGTAAAACACAATTTTTAACAAAGTTTGGCCAGCTGTATTTTAATAAGCTCAGAGTGGCAGCAGTAACTCTTAGATCTCAGGCTTTTTAAAACATTTTATAATTTATTTTTAATAAATAAAATACAATTATAATGTTCAGTAGGTCCTTTCGACTACGATATAACAACAGTATTGACAGGGAAAGTACCAAAATACATATGATGAGAAATAGTCACAATGTATCTTAAAAGGATTATATTAAGAGTGTAAAACAGTTCAGTGTATAGGTTAAGTTATAAAAATGTTTTTTTAGACTTAATTAGCTTTAAATTATGTTAGCACTATACATCAATGGTGGCTTATGCTTATGTCCATATTATTAATCATTATTGTTCTCAGTGAAAGTTAATTATGGTTTTTATAAGAAGTGTATTCAAAGTTTTTTGAAACCTTTAGATCAGGTTTAACAGGGAATATTTCAGATTAATTTTAGATCAAACAATACTTCTCTCCTTGTGTCAATTGGTTCAATTTCTTCAGAGATGTCCTGGTTTAATTCTGTAGAGTCTTGTAGCAATTCTTTCTTCTATTTTAATCTTGTTATATATAATTATTCAATTGTTTATCTGGAGATGCACTGATATCACATATATTATAATTTATTTTTCACTATAAGTATTTAAATCAACCTTTTTGCATTCAGTTTTTTTTTCCTCAACATATATGTTGCTAAGGCCTCTCTTAGATATCTCCTTGGTTTCCAGATAACATTTTTATATCACCCTGGTGACATCATAAGAATAATATAAACAAACTTTTACTATTTTATATGTCATTTTCTTTTAAAAGGATGTACCTTTTTTATAAGAGCTCTTATCTTCTTTTTACTTGTTTCTTTGTTCTTCTGTTAAAATAACTGATCATTTTGACATCACTCTTGACTATTTTCTGATCTATATTTCCTGAGTTAATGATTTACATTTATTTTTATTATTTTTTGTTCCAAACTTATTTTTTATTTTTGTTGTACCTTTCACTTTCTTACATTTATTTTATACATTTGGTAATCTTTTAACATAAACTGACATTGTTTCCTTATTATTTTAATAGAAATCTTATTCATATAATTTGACTGACTGTGATTTTGGTACTTTCTTGTTAAGACTAACATTAGTGTTATTAACACTAGTATACATAATATTAATAAATGTGACAAAAACTGATTACTAATAACTATTTGTAATATGTTATAATTCCCCTTAACTGACTGTGTTTATAACTTTACAGTTTGCACACAAAAAACAAATTTCATAAGTAAGTTCTTACTTTAATTATAATAAACATAACATACAATAAACAATTAAAATTAACATATTCAATTAAGTCTTTCTTAAAATATTATGTCTCCTGGTACTTTTTAATAATATAATCATGGTATATTTATGTTACTAGGGCATGGTAAAAATGTCATGTAACATAATGCCCCCTCAGAAAACAGGTTATTTTAGTAATCATTAGGTTGCTTAAATAAGCTGATTGATTTCACCATTACTTTTCTCAATCTCCATAATATTTTTTTATTTCGGCTTGATTATATACTCCCTTTACTTTGTTCATTTCAGTGTTGGATAATTCATAAGTATTATTATGGTTATCCTTTGTTATTGTATATAGTCCTGTATATAACAATAATAACTTTTTAGTTATTCCTTCAACAGAACTGGGTAGATGTCTATTTTTTAGCAAAACCTTTTCGCCCATAGAGTATTTTAAAATCCTGTTATGATTTCTTTCTTCTTTTCTCTTCTGTAGTTCAGTTTTGTGCAACACTCGATTATGTATTTCGATAATAGCCAATTCTTTCTCTTCCATTAAAGGGAATATAA
Organism: Magicicada septendecula; assembly: GCA_034769895.1. NCBI lineage: Eukaryota > Metazoa > Arthropoda > Insecta > Hemiptera > Cicadidae > Magicicada > Magicicada septendecula. Next base: position 457,160,650 of record CM068367.1, read on the forward strand.
TTAAAGATGTTATTTCCCTAGGTGGTGGTCGATTAAACATAACTTGATATGGACTAGTTCCTATGGTCTCGTGGTAAGCTAGGTTGAGGAATGTTTCGGCAGCTTCAACATATTTACTCCAGTTTCTATGTTCTTCATGACAATATGTCCTCAGAATCCTACCCACCTCACGGAGAACTCGTTCTGCAGGGTTACTTTGGGGATGATACATCGAAGTCTTGTAAGTTCTGATTCCCCTATTTACTAATTCCTTTTGCCACTTTTTTCCTTTAAATTGAGTACCGTGGTCAGTTACTATCGTCTCTGGTTTACCCACCTCAGGAATGTATTTCATTATGATTATGTCCAGGATTTTACGAGTTGTAGCTTTGCTGATAGAGTATAATTTCGAAAATTTTGAAAAATGATCAAATATTATTACAATATATTTGAACTTACTTCTTCCCCCACTCTTAGGAAATGGACCACATATGTCTAAAAATATCTTTTCCAAACTATGGCTCGAAATGATGGTTATCATAGCGCCATCCTTCCTTTCATTATTCGTTTTTACCATTTAGCAGATTGTGCATTTTCTAACAGTTTGCCTTATACTTGCTTATTTATCCCCTTTATGTAGACGTGTTCACTCAATGCTTTTACAACTTTAAGGGGCCCCATGTGTCCATATCTTATATGATAGTCAATGATTATTGATGATTCAACACTCTTAGGAATATCGGTATATAATTTCCATTTCTGTTTTCAGGAAGTTGGAGATGTAAATATTAAATTATTATAAATACAATAAAATGCTAAAATTGTGGGGTCATTGCTTGCCAATCTTTCCTTAATTAATTTTAGTTTGATATCTAAATTCTGATGAATTTCTATCTGTTTTAATACCTCTGCTAAATCTTCTCTTGACTTCAGTATGTGATACACTCTTCCAATGTTTTCTTTTTCTACTTCGTAAGTTCCATTTGCCATATTAATTCTGGATAATCCATCAGCTACAATATTTTGTTTCCCGGGTACATACTCCCAATTTATATGGTACTCTTGAAATATCAAAATCCATCTGGTTAGTCGACCATGATTTAGTTTGCATCTTTTTAGGAAAGATATGGATTTATGATCTGACCTTACTGTTATTTTATATCCTAAAATATAGGTGCAGAACTTTAAGCAGGCAAACACCACACTGAGGAGTTCTTTTTCTGTAACTGTATAATTTCTTTCGCAAGCACTCAAAACTCTACTAGCAAAACTGATTACTAAATGGTTTCCTACTTCATCTTCTTGATATAACTCAACACCTAAACTCACATTACTTGCATCACAATTTAAATAGAACTCCTGGTTAAAATCTGGGTGGTGTAACATAACACTATTTAGGAACTTAGTCTTGATTAAATTAAAGTTATCTTCTTCAGCCTTACCCCATTTCCATTTGTTCTTGGTTGAAAGTAGATTTTGAAATTTAGTGGTCAGCTCGGAATAATTTTGTTGGAACTTGCGATAATAATTACAAATACCTAGAAATGATTGTAATTGTTTGATGTTTCTAGGTCTTGGAAAATTTTGTATAACTTCTACTTTCTCAGGCGACGGCATGATCCCAGTTTCAGAGAGTATAAAACCCAAGAAATTGTAATTCCTGAGTTATGAATTTAGATTTATTTAACTTCAGTGTAATATTATTTTGTTGGAGTTTCCTGAGTACAATTTCAATACGATCACAGTGTTCATCCCATGTTTTAGAGGTAATAAGAATATCATCTACATATACTGTTGCGAACTCTAACGCTTCTTTTCCTAGTATCTGGTCCATGCACTGGATAAAAATGGCGACAGAATTAACCAACCCGAAAGGTAAGCGTTTAAATTGGTAGTTTCTTCCCTCGAAGATGAAGGCAACATACTGGCGACTGTCAGGGTGTAACTCTATTTGCCAGTATCCGCAAACAGCATCCCAACTACTCATAAACATACAACCATGGAATTTCTTCATAGTTTCTTCTATCTCTATTGGAGAGGTGCGATCCGTTATTATAATTTTATTTATTTCCCGCGCATCAAGGCACAACCGTACTTGTCCATCTTTTTTAGGAATCGCCACAATGGGACTGGTATATGGGGAATTACTTCATTCTATAATATCTTCTTGAATCATCCTAGCTATTTCTTTTCTAACTGCCTCTTTTGACGATTGAGCAATAGATACGATTTCTTATTGAAATTAACGGAGTCATGAAATTTTGATCGGCATACGAAATCCTTCGCCTTTCCAGGAGAATCAGAAAATACATTACGATAAGTTTTATATATTTCTATTAATTTTTTCTTCTGTTCCACACTGATTGCCTCGGTATACCCCTTTCCTTGAAACGACAATTTTTCCTGCCATAATGCTGATTCTGTTACGATCTCTTTATCTCCTATGGGTATCCTTGTTATTTCCCTAACGTGGTATGAGTTTTTGTACTGAGGGGCTATTGAGCTTCCTATTATCTCAGCAGTCCATTCATAACCTTCTGAGCTCAGTGTTATTTTTCCACTGGCTAAATTAATAATCGCATAGTGACGCCTTAGCGTATCACAACCTATCAACACCTTAAAAGGTAACTCTTGGGCCACCAGAAACACCATAGGAATTCCTACTCCCATACTCATAACATTCAGACTTACTTGTTGTTTGATTGTCTTGTTTTGTTTGCCAGTCGCTCCTATAATAGCAATATTATTAATAGGCAAAGTGGATATTTTTTCCGTACTCAACTCCTGTATTCTGTTCAGCTCTAATCTGTCTATTAAAGAAATGTTTGCTCCTGTATCTATCATAACTTCAGTTAGCACACCATGTAATTCTACCTTGATGTATACTATGTCCTCATTCGGTTTATCTTCTTCCATGGTAATCTCTTCCAACAAATCTCTCTGTATATTTTTTAAATAAAAGTTTCTTATCATGGTTATTGGTTCTTTGTTATTATTATTAGGGTTTATATCTCTCCTCAGCCCTGGGTCCGCTCGCAGTGATGGGCCGTCCAATGTTCTCACTGCGGCCTCTCGTTTTCCCTATTTACATCACTGTTGGTTTGTTGAACTTGTTCATTGGTGTTTTGGTTTCCAGAGGGTGTCTCCCTTCTTCTATCCCAGCTTCTGGATCTCTGATAGATTTCTCCGTTATCATTCCATTGTCTCCTATTGTCATTATCTCTTCCATATCGCCTGTCATAATTTCTGTCATTATTAAAATTCTGACGTCTTCCTTGAAATCGCCTGTTATTCGGATTTCTATTATATCCCTCCATCCGTACATGGTTTATTGGCTGTCGACTGTCGTGTGGTTGTTCATTGTTCCTATCATTCCAATCCTCTGTTCTTCTTCGACTCCTGTAATAATAATTTTCCCTCTCAAAACCTTGTAAGAGAGCCTCCATTTCTCCAATAGTTTTTATCTGTCCACACCGACGAGCCCGTACAATGTCTTCTCCAAAGTGATATGACAATTTGGCTATGAGACACTCCTCAGGGATTTTTGGTTGTAAATGTCGAGCTACCCAGACTTCGCCCAAAAAGTAAGCAGTCATTGTCTGTCCTCTTCTAGCATCATATCTGCCAGTGCTCAAATTGTCTCGGACTATTGGATAGACCAATACTTTATTTCAAAAATTTGTTTAAATTCGTTATAATTGGTGATTTCATTTCTTACTGCCTTCCACCAGTTATCATTACTATTTTTAAAACTATCATCGAGGAGATTCTTTATTAATGGCCACCGATTTTCTTTGATTCTATTCAGACCTTCTTCTAACCTCTCAAAAAATTCTAGAGGGTTCTGACGATATTCTTTAAAGTTTATCACTTCTTTACTTTCTCCGATTAGTGTAGGTACATAGTTTATCGGTCTATGTTTTAGTACCTCTATTTCTTCCTTAAGATTTATTATGTCCTTCTGTTGAATTTCCTCTATCTTCTCCCATGTTGTTGGTAACTTGATTTTGTACCTGTATTATCTTAGTCTCTGCCTGATTGTATTGTTCCCCTACCTTATTTTGTAGTACCTCTAATTGTTCCTGAGTATCTTTGTGAAGTATAACAATACTAGTTTTACTGTTATCTTCCACTTCAATTATTTTGTTTATCACCTCTTCGCGTAATTGACTTAAATTCTCCTCGGTTTTCTCAACCTTTTGGTTGGTTTCAGTAATTCTATTCCTTATTTCCTCTTTATACTCTTCTAACTGCTGTTTTAATTCCTCTTTATTTTTCTCACTCTCTTCCTTCAACAGTCCTTTTAATTCTTCATTACTTTGTCTAATATCCTCCTTCAACTGTTGTTGTAATGTTTCATTATTACTTTCAATTTTTTTATTTAATTCCTCATGATCTTCCCTCATTTGTTTCTTTAATTCCTCATTAGTTTGTTTTAATAAGGTTTCATTATCTACTCTCATTTGTTTCTTTAATTCCTCACTATTTTGTTTCAATAATGTTTCATTATCTTGTTTCACTGTTTCTCTGTCACTGTCCATTTTCACCATTATAATTCTCAACATCTCCTGCATGCTCATGTCCTCCTTTTGTATGGGTTTATCTGGTTGGTCGCCTGGTGTATCCCTTACCACCGTTTCCATTTCTTCAGTCGCCGTTACTGAGGTATCCTGTATTATTACTTCCACTTCTTCAACTGTTGTTGTTTCCTGGTCTTCTATATTTAACTCTATCTCTTCTTCTTCTTCCATTTGTTTCCGTGACGTCGCTCTTCTCCTTGTCATCTCTGTTGTTAATCGTAGCCGCCACTAGAGTAGAAATCACTGTAAACTCACAATAAGAATACAAAGCTATTCTATTTCTAGCCTCACTAGTTGGGCTCCAATCTGCAACGTGTACTCGTGGTCTACCCTTACAAATCTAATAATCGTTCTATCTAAATTATATTTTATTTAGACTCACTATTGGGATAGCCAATTTGTTACATCTAGACTCGAATCTATGGTTATTTATCTGAATTTGTGTCTTGTTTAACTCTGTTATTATTTGTGTATATTTTTGTTAATATTAAATTAAGGATGAGTATCTGTTCAGGGGGATGTTTGTTGAGCGCCAATTTGCAATCACCGTTTGCAAATAAAATTTTATTGGTGAAATATCAATAATAAATTTTTGTTCAAATTTATGTGAATAGTATATGGTCTCTTTATTCTGTAATGAACTCTCTTTTATTCTTTTCTTTCAGCAATGGATATGATAACTTGTGCTCATCACCACATTTTTTAAATGAAATCTGCTAAGATTTTCAATTGATGAGTGTTGCCAACTTAATCTAATTACTGAGGTCAACTCACAGTATCAGATATTTTGTTCAGAATATCATACCCTTTTTGTTTTCATGAAATAAGAAACAAATAAACCTTTTTCTGTATTTTGTAAACTCAAATCCTTTATTTATTCTTTAATTTGTTCTAAATGTAAAACACAATTTTTAACAAAGTTTGGCCAGCTGTATTTTAATAAGCTCAGAGTGGCAGCAGTAACTCTTAGATCTCAGGCTTTTTAAAACATTTTATAATTTATTTTTAATAAATAAAATACAATTATAATGTTCAGTAGGTCCTTTCGACTACGATATAACAACAGTATTGACAGGGAAAGTACCAAAATACATATGATGAGAAATAGTCACAATGTATCTTAAAAGGATTATATTAAGAGTGTAAAACAGTTCAGTGTATAGGTTAAGTTATAAAAATGTTTTTTTAGACTTAATTAGCTTTAAATTATGTTAGCACTATACATCAATGGTGGCTTATGCTTATGTCCATATTATTAATCATTATTGTTCTCAGTGAAAGTTAATTATGGTTTTTATAAGAAGTGTATTCAAAGTTTTTTGAAACCTTTAGATCAGGTTTAACAGGGAATATTTCAGATTAATTTTAGATCAAACAATACTTCTCTCCTTGTGTCAATTGGTTCAATTTCTTCAGAGATGTCCTGGTTTAATTCTGTAGAGTCTTGTAGCAATTCTTTCTTCTATTTTAATCTTGTTATATATAATTATTCAATTGTTTATCTGGAGATGCACTGATATCACATATATTATAATTTATTTTTCACTATAAGTATTTAAATCAACCTTTTTGCATTCAGTTTTTTTTTCCTCAACATATATGTTGCTAAGGCCTCTCTTAGATATCTCCTTGGTTTCCAGATAACATTTTTATATCACCCTGGTGACATCATAAGAATAATATAAACAAACTTTTACTATTTTATATGTCATTTTCTTTTAAAAGGATGTACCTTTTTTATAAGAGCTCTTATCTTCTTTTTACTTGTTTCTTTGTTCTTCTGTTAAAATAACTGATCATTTTGACATCACTCTTGACTATTTTCTGATCTATATTTCCTGAGTTAATGATTTACATTTATTTTTATTATTTTTTGTTCCAAACTTATTTTTTATTTTTGTTGTACCTTTCACTTTCTTACATTTATTTTATACATTTGGTAATCTTTTAACATAAACTGACATTGTTTCCTTATTATTTTAATAGAAATCTTATTCATATAATTTGACTGACTGTGATTTTGGTACTTTCTTGTTAAGACTAACATTAGTGTTATTAACACTAGTATACATAATATTAATAAATGTGACAAAAACTGATTACTAATAACTATTTGTAATATGTTATAATTCCCCTTAACTGACTGTGTTTATAACTTTACAGTTTGCACACAAAAAACAAATTTCATAAGTAAGTTCTTACTTTAATTATAATAAACATAACATACAATAAACAATTAAAATTAACATATTCAATTAAGTCTTTCTTAAAATATTATGTCTCCTGGTACTTTTTAATAATATAATCATGGTATATTTATGTTACTAGGGCATGGTAAAAATGTCATGTAACATAATGCCCCCTCAGAAAACAGGTTATTTTAGTAATCATTAGGTTGCTTAAATAAGCTGATTGATTTCACCATTACTTTTCTCAATCTCCATAATATTTTTTTATTTCGGCTTGATTATATACTCCCTTTACTTTGTTCATTTCAGTGTTGGATAATTCATAAGTATTATTATGGTTATCCTTTGTTATTGCATATAGTCCTGTATATAACAATAATAACTTTTTAGTTATTCCTTCAACAGAACTGGGTAGATGTCTATTTTTTAGCAAAACCTTTTCGCCCATAGAGTATTTTAAAATCCTGTTATGATTTCTTTCTTCTTTTCTCTTCTGTAGTTCAGTTTTGTGCAACACTCGATTATGTATTTCGATAATAGCCAATTCTTTCTCTTCCATTAAAGGGAATATAATTAAAGATGTTATTTCCCTAGGTGGTGGTCGATTAAACATAACTTGATATGGACTAGTTCCTATGGTCTCGTGGTAAGCTAGGTTGAGGAATGTTTCGGCAGCTTCAACATATTTACTCCAGTTTCTATGTTCTTCATGACAATATGTCCTCAGAATCCTACCCACCTCACGGAGAACTCGTTCTGCAGGGTTACTTTGGGGATGATACATCGAAGTCTTGTAAGTTCTGATTCCCCTATTTACTAATTCCTTTTGCCACTTTTTTCCTTTAAATTGAGTACCGTGGTCAGTTACTATCGTCTCTGGTTTACCCACCTCAGGAATGTATTTCATTATGATTATGTCCAGGATTTTACGAGTTGTAGCTTTGCTGATAGAGTATAATTTCGAAAATTTTGAAAAATGATCAAATATTATTACAATATATTTGAACTTACTTCTTCCCCCACTCTTAGGAAATGGACCACATATGTCTAAAAATATCTTTTCCAAACTATGGCTCGAAATGATGGTTATCATAGCGCCATCCTTCCTTTCATTATTCGTTTTTACCATTTAGCAGATTGTGCATTTTCTAACAGTTTGCCTTATACTTGCTTATTTATCCCCTTTATGTAGACGTGTTCACTCAATGCTTTTACAACTTTAAGGGGCCCCATGTGTCCATATCTTATATGATAGTCAATGATTATTGATGATTCAACACTCTTAGGAATATCGGTATATAATTTCCATTTCTGTTTTCAGGAAGTTGGAGATGTAAATATTAAATTATTATAAATACAATAAAATGCTAAAATTGTGGGGTCATTGCTTGCCAATCTTTCCTTAATTAATTTTAGTTTGATATCTAAATTCTGATGAATTTCTATCTGTTTTAATACCTCTGCTAAATCTTCTCTTGACTTCAGTATGTGATACACTCTTCCAATGTTTTCTTTTTCTACTTCGTAAGTTCCATTTGCCATATTAATTCTGGATAATCCATCAGCTACAATATTTTGTTTCCCGGGTACATACTCCCAATTTATATGGTACTCTTGAAATATCAAAATCCATCTGGTTAGTCGACCATGATTTAGTTTGCATCTTTTTAGGAAAGATATGGATTTATGATCTGACCTTACTGTTATTTTATATCCTAAAATATAGGTGCAGAACTTTAAGCAGGCAAACACCACACTGAGGAGTTCTTTTTCTGTAACTGTATAATTTCTTTCGCAAGCACTCAAAACTCTACTAGCAAAACTGATTACTAAATGGTTTCCTACTTCATCTTCTTGATATAACTCAACACCTAAACTCACATTACTTGCATCACAATTTAAATAGAACTCCTGGTTAAAATCTGGGTGGTGTAACATAACACTATTTAGGAACTTAGTCTTGATTAAATTAAAGTTATCTTCTTCAGCCTTACCCCATTTCCATTTGTTCTTGGTTGAAAGTAGATTTTGAAATTTAGTGGTCAGCTCGGAATAATTTTGTTGGAACTTGCGATAATAATTACAAATACCTAGAAATGATTGTAATTGTTTGATGTTTCTAGGTCTTGGAAAATTTTGTATAACTTCTACTTTCTCAGGCGACGGCATGATCCCAGTTTCAGAGAGTATAAAACCCAAGAAATTGTAATTCCTGAGTTATGAATTTAGATTTATTTAACTTCAGTGTAATATTATTTTGTTGGAGTTTCCTGAGTACAATTTCAATACGATCACAGTGTTCATCCCATGTTTTAGAGGTAATAAGAATATCATCTACATATACTGTTGCGAACTCTAACGCTTCTTTTCCTAGTATCTGGTCCATGCACTGGATAAAAATGGCGACAGAATTAACCAACCCGAAAGGTAAGCGTTTAAATTGGTAGTTTCTTCCCTCGAAGATGAAGGCAACATACTGGCGACTGTCAGGGTGTAACTCTATTTGCCAGTATCCGCAAACAGCATCCCAACTACTCATAAACATACAACCATGGAATTTCTTCATAGTTTCTTCTATCTCTATTGGAGAGGTGCGATCCGTTATTATAATTTTATTTATTTCCCGCGCATCAAGGCACAACCGTACTTGTCCATCTTTTTTAGGAATCGCCACAATGGGACTGGTATATGGGGAATTACTTCATTCTATAATATCTTCTTGAATCATCCTAGCTATTTCTTTTCTAACTGCCTCTTTTGACGATTGAGCAATAGATACGATTTCTTATTGAAATTAACGGAGTCATGAAATTTTGATCGGCATACGAAATCCTTCGCCTTTCCAGGAGAATCAGAAAATACATTACGATAAGTTTTATATATTTCTATTAATTTTTTCTTCTGTTCCACACTGATTGCCTCGGTATACCCCTTTCCTTGAAACGACAATTTTTCCTGCCATAATGCTGATTCTGTTACGATCTCTTTATCTCCTATGGGTATCCTTGTTATTTCCCTAACGTGGTATGAGTTTTTGTACTGAGGGGCTATTGAGCTTCCTATTATCTCAGCAGTCCATTCATAACCTTCTGAGCTCAGTGTTATTTTTCCACTGGCTAAATTAATAATCGCATAGTGACGCCTTAGCGTATCACAACCTATCAACACCTTAAAAGGTAACTCTTGGGCCACCAGAAACACCATAGGAATTCCTACTCCCATACTCATAACATTCAGACTTACTTGTTGTTTGATTGTCTTGTTTTGTTTGCCAGTCGCTCCTATAATAGCAATATTATTAATAGGCAAAGTGGATATTTTTTCCGTACTCAACTCCTGTATTCTGTTCAGCTCTAATCTGTCTATTAAAGAAATGTTTGCTCCTGTATCTATCATAACTTCAGTTAGCACACCATGTAATTCTACCTTGATGTATACTATGTCCTCATTCGGTTTATCTTCTTCCATGGTAATCTCTTCCAACAAATCTCTCTGTATATTTTTTAAATAAAAGTTTCTTATCATGGTTATTGGTTCTTTGTTATTATTATTAGGGTTTATATCTCTCCTCAGCCCTGGGTCCGCTCGCAGTGATGGGCCGTCCAATGTTCTCACTGCGGCCTCTCGTTTTCCCTATTTACATCACTGTTGGTTTGTTGAACTTGTTCATTGGTGTTTTGGTTTCCAGAGGGTGTCTCCCTTCTTCTATCCCAGCTTCTGGATCTCTGATAGATTTCTCCGTTATCATTCCATTGTCTCCTATTGTCATTATCTCTTCCATATCGCCTGTCATAATTTCTGTCATTATTAAAATTCTGACGTCTTCCTTGAAATCGCCTGTTATTCGGATTTCTATTATATCCCTCCATCCGTACATGGTTTATTGGCTGTCGACTGTCGTGTGGTTGTTCATTGTTCCTATCATTCCAATCCTCTGTTCTTCTTCGACTCCTGTAATAATAATTTTCCCTCTCAAAACCTTGTAAGAGAGCCTCCATTTCTCCAATAGTTTTTATCTGTCCACACCGACGAGCCCGTACAATGTCTTCTCCAAAGTGATATGACAATTTGGCTATGAGACACTCCTCAGGGATTTTTGGTTGTAAATGTCGAGCTACCCAGACTTCGCCCAAAAAGTAAGCAGTCATTGTCTGTCCTCTTCTAGCATCATATCTGCCAGTGCTCAAATTGTCTCGGACTATTGGATAGACCAATACTTTATTTCAAAAATTTGTTTAAATTCGTTATAATTGGTGATTTCATTTCTTACTGCCTTCCACCAGTTATCATTACTATTTTTAAAACTATCATCGAGGAGATTCTTTATTAATGGCCACCGATTTTCTTTGATTCTATTCAGACCTTCTTCTAACCTCTCAAAAAATTCTAGAGGGTTCTGACGATATTCTTTAAAGTTTATCACTTCTTTACTTTCTCCGATTAGTGTAGGTACATAGTTTATCGGTCTATGTTTTAGTACCTCTATTTCTTCCTTAAGATTTATTATGTCCTTCTGTTGAATTTCCTCTATCTTCTCCCATGTTGTTGGTAACTTGATTTTGTACCTGTATTATCTTAGTCTCTGCCTGATTGTATTGTTCCCCTACCTTATTTTGTAGTACCTCTAATTGTTCCTGAGTATCTTTGTGAAGTATAACAATACTAGTTTTACTGTTATCTTCCACTTCAATTATTTTGTTTATCACCTCTTCGCGTAATTGACTTAAATTCTCCTCGGTTTTCTCAACCTTTTGGTTGGTTTCAGTAATTCTATTCCTTATTTCCTCTTTATACTCTTCTAACTGCTGTTTTAATTCCTCTTTATTTTTCTCACTCTCTTCCTTCAACAGTCCTTTTAATTCTTCATTACTTTGTCTAATATCCTCCTTCAACTGTTGTTGTAATGTTTCATTATTACTTTCAATTTTTTTATTTAATTCCTCATGATCTTCCCTCATTTGTTTCTTTAATTCCTCATTAGTTTGTTTTAATAAGGTTTCATTATCTACTCTCATTTGTTTCTTTAATTCCTCACTATTTTGTTTCAATAATGTTTCATTATCTTGTTTCACTGTTTCTCTGTCACTGTCCATTTTCACCATTATAATTCTCAACATCTCCTGCATGCTCATGTCCTCCTTTTGTATGGGTTTATCTGGTTGGTCGCCTGGTGTATCCCTTACCACCGTTTCCATTTCTTCAGTCGCCGTTACTGAGGTATCCTGTATTATTACTTCCACTTCTTCAACTGTTGTTGTTTCCTGGTCTTCTATATTTAACTCTATCTCTTCTTCTTCTTCCATTTGTTTCCGTGACGTCGCTCTTCTCCTTGTCATCTCTGTTGTTAATCGTAGCCGCCACTAGAGTAGAAATCACTGTAAACTCACAATAAGAATACAAAGCTATTCTATTTCTAGCCTCACTAGTTGGGCTCCAATCTGCAACGTGTACTCGTGGTCTACCCTTACAAATCTAATAATCGTTCTATCTAAATTATATTTTATTTAGACTCACTATTGGGATAGCCAATTTGTTACATCTAGACTCGAATCTATGGTTATTTATCTGAATTTGTGTCTTGTTTAACTCTGTTATTATTTGTGTATATTTTTGTTAATATTAAATTAAGGATGAGTATCTGTTCAGGGGGATGTTTGTTGAGCGCCAATTTGCAATCACCGTTTGCAAATAAAATTTTATTGGTGAAATATCAATAATAAATTTTTGTTCAAATTTATGTGAATAGTATATGGTCTCTTTATTCTGTAATGAACTCTCTTTTATTCTTTTCTTTCAGCAATGGATATGATAACTTGTGCTCATCACCACATTTTTTAAATGAAATCTGCTAAGATTTTCAATTGATGAGTGTTGCCAACTTAATCTAATTACTGAGGTCAACTCACAGTATCAGATATTTTGTTCAGAATATCATACCCTTTTTGTTTTCATGAAATAAGAAACAAATAAACCTTTTTCTGTATTTTGTAAACTCAAATCCTTTATTTATTCTTTAATTTGTTCTAAATGTAAAACACAATTTTTAACAAAGTTTGGCCAGCTGTATTTTAATAAGCTCAGAGTGGCAGCAGTAACTCTTAGATCTCAGGCTTTTTAAAACATTTTATAATTTATTTTTAATAAATAAAATACAATTATAATGTTCAGTAGGTCCTTTCGACTACGATATAACAACAGTATTGACAGGGAAAGTACCAAAATACATATGATGAGAAATAGTCACAATGTATCTTAAAAGGATTATATTAAGAGTGTAAAACAGTTCAGTGTATAGGTTAAGTTATAAAAATGTTTTTTTAGACTTAATTAGCTTTAAATTATGTTAGCACTATACATCAATGGTGGCTTATGCTTATGTCCATATTATTAATCATTATTGTTCTCAGTGAAAGTTAATTATGGTTTTTATAAGAAGTGTATTCAAAGTTTTTTGAAACCTTTAGATCAGGTTTAACAGGGAATATTTCAGATTAATTTTAGATCAAACAATACTTCTCTCCTTGTGTCAATTGGTTCAATTTCTTCAGAGATGTCCTGGTTTAATTCTGTAGAGTCTTGTAGCAATTCTTTCTTCTATTTTAATCTTGTTATATATAATTATTCAATTGTTTATCTGGAGATGCACTGATATCACATATATTATAATTTATTTTTCACTATAAGTATTTAAATCAACCTTTTTGCATTCAGTTTTTTTTTCCTCAACATATATGTTGCTAAGGCCTCTCTTAGATATCTCCTTGGTTTCCAGATAACATTTTTATATCACCCTGGTGACATCATAAGAATAATATAAACAAACTTTTACTATTTTATATGTCATTTTCTTTTAAAAGGATGTACCTTTTTTATAAGAGCTCTTATCTTCTTTTTACTTGTTTCTTTGTTCTTCTGTTAAAATAACTGATCATTTTGACATCACTCTTGACTATTTTCTGATCTATATTTCCTGAGTTAATGATTTACATTTATTTTTATTATTTTTTGTTCCAAACTTATTTTTTATTTTTGTTGTACCTTTCACTTTCTTACATTTATTTTATACATTTGGTAATCTTTTAACATAAACTGACATTGTTTCCTTATTATTTTAATAGAAATCTTATTCATATAATTTGACTGACTGTGATTTTGGTACTTTCTTGTTAAGACTAACATTAGTGTTATTAACACTAGTATACATAATATTAATAAATGTGACAAAAACTGATTACTAATAACTATTTGTAATATGTTATAATTCCCCTTAACTGACTGTGTTTATAACTTTACAGTTTGCACACAAAAAACAAATTTCATAAGTAAGTTCTTACTTTAATTATAATAAACATAACATACAATAAACAATTAAAATTAACATATTCAATTAAGTCTTTCTTAAAATATTATGTCTCCTGGTACTTTTTAATAATATAATCATGGTATATTTATGTTACTAGGGCATGGTAAAAATGTCATGTAACATAATGCCCCCTCAGAAAACAGGTTATTTTAGTAATCATTAGGTTGCTTAAATAAGCTGATTGATTTCACCATTACTTTTCTCAATCTCCATAATATTTTTTTATTTCGGCTTGATTATATACTCCCTTTACTTTGTTCATTTCAGTGTTGGATAATTCATAAGTATTATTATGGTTATCCTTTGTTATTGTATATAGTCCTGTATATAACAATAATAACTTTTTAGTTATTCCTTCAACAGAACTGGGTAGATGTCTATTTTTTAGCAAAACCTTTTCGCCCATAGAGTATTTTAAAATCCTGTTATGATTTCTTTCTTCTTTTCTCTTCTGTAGTTCAGTTTTGTGCAACACTCGATTATGTATTTCGATAATAGCCAATTCTTTCTCTTCCATTAAAGGGAATATAATTAAAGATGTTATTTCCCTAGGTGGTGGTCGATTAAACATAACTTGATATGGACTAGTTCCTATGGTCTCGTGGTAAGCTAGGTTGAGGAATGTTTCGGCAGCTTCAACATATTTACTCCAGTTTCTATGTTCTTCATGACAATATGTCCTCAGAATCCTACCCACCTCACGGAGAACTCGTTCTGCAGGGTTACTTTGGGGATGATACATCGAAGTCTTGTAAGTTCTGATTCCCCTATTTACTAATTCCTTTTGCCACTTTTTTCCTTTAAATTGAGTACCGTGGTCAGTTACTATCGTCTCTGGTTTACCCACCTCAGGAATGTATTTCATTATGATTATGTCCAGGATTTTACGAGTTGTAGCTTTGCTGATAGAGTATAATTTCGAAAATTTTGAAAAATGATCAAATATTATTACAATATATTTGAACTTACTTCTTCCCCCACTCTTAGGAAATGGACCACATATGTCTAAAAATATCTTTTCCAAACTATGGCTCGAAATGATGGTTATCATAGCGCCATCCTTCCTTTCATTATTCGTTTTTACCATTTAGCAGATTGTGCATTTTCTAACAGTTTGCCTTATACTTGCTTATTTATCCCCTTTATGTAGACGTGTTCACTCAATGCTTTTACAACTTTAAGGGGCCCCATGTGTCCATATCTTATATGATAGTCAATGATTATTGATGATTCAACACTCTTAGGAATATCGGTATATAATTTCCATTTCTGTTTTCAGGAAGTTGGAGATGTAAATATTAAATTATTATAAATACAATAAAATGCTAAAATTGTGGGGTCATTGCTTGCCAATCTTTCCTTAATTAATTTTAGTTTGATATCTAAATTCTGATGAATTTCTATCTGTTTTAATACTTCTGCTAAATCTTCTCTTGACTTCAGTATGTGATACACTCTTCCAATGTTTTCTTTTTCTACTTCGTAAGTTCCATTTGCCATATTAATTCTGGATAATCCATCAGCTACAATATTTTGTTTCCCGGGTACATACTCCCAATTTATATGGTACTCTTGAAATATCAAAATCCATCTGGTTAGTCGACCATGATTTAGTTTGCATCTTTTTAGGAAAGATATGGATTTATGATCTGACCTTACTGTTATTTTATATCCTAAAATATAGGTGCAGAACTTTAAGCAGGCAAACACCACACTGAGGAGTTCTTTTTCTGTAACTGTATAATTTCTTTCGCAAGCACTCAAAACTCTACTAGCAAAACTGATTACTAAATGGTTTCCTACTTCATCTTCTTGATATAACTCAACACCTAAACTCACATTACTTGCATCACAATTTAAATAGAACTCCTGGTTAAAATCTGGGTGGTGTAACATAACACTATTTAGGAACTTAGTCTTGATTAAATTAAAGTTATCTTCTTCAGCCTTACCCCATTTCCATTTGTTCTTGGTTGAAAGTAGATTTTGAAATTTAGTGGTCAGCTCGGAATAATTTTGTTGGAACTTGCGATAATAATTACAAATACCTAGAAATGATTGTAATTGTTTGATGTTTCTAGGTCTTGGAAAATTTTGTATAACTTCTACTTTCTCAGGCGACGGCATGATCCCAGTTTCAGAGAGTATAAAACCCAAGAAATTGTAATTCCTGAGTTATGAATTTAGATTTATTTAACTTCAGTGTAATATTATTTTGTTGGAGTTTCCTGAGTACAATTTCAATACGATCACAGTGTTCATCCCATGTTTTAGAGGTAATAAGAATATCATCTACATATACTGTTGCGAACTCTAACGCTTCTTTTCCTAGTATCTGGTCCATGCACTGGATAAAAATGGCGACAGAATTAACCAACCCGAAAGGTAAGCGTTTAAATTGGTAGTTTCTTCCCTCGAAGATGAAGGCAACATACTGGCGACTGTCAGGGTGTAACTCTATTTGCCAGTATCCGCAAACAGCATCCCAACTACTCATAAACATACAACCATGGAATTTCTTCATAGTTTCTTCTATCTCTATTGGAGAGGTGCGATCCGTTATTATAATTTTATTTATTTCCCGCGCATCAAGGCACAACCGTACTTGTCCATCTTTTTTAGGAATCGCCACAATGGGACTGGTATATGGGGAATTACTTCATTCTATAATATCTTCTTGAATCATCCTAGCTATTTCTTTTCTAACTGCCTCTTTTGACGATTGAGCAATAGATACGATTTCTTATTGAAATTAACGGAGTCATGAAATTTTGATCGGCATACGAAATCCTTCGCCTTTCCAGGAGAATCAGAAAATACATTACGATAAGTTTTATATATTTCTATTAATTTTTTCTTCTGTTCCACACTGATTGCCTCGGTATACCCCTTTCCTTGAAACGACAATTTTTCCTGCCATAATGCTGATTCTGTTACGATCTCTTTATCTCCTATGGGTATCCTTGTTATTTCCCTAACGTGGTATGAGTTTTTGTACTGAGGGGCTATTGAGCTTCCTATTATCTCAGCAGTCCATTCATAACCTTCTGAGCTCAGTGTTATTTTTCCACTGGCTAAATTAATAATCGCATAGTGACGCCTTAGCGTATCACAACCTATCAACACCTTAAAAGGTAACTCTTGGGCCACCAGAAACACCATAGGAATTCCTACTCCCATACTCATAACATTCAGACTTACTTGTTGTTTGATTGTCTTGTTTTGTTTGCCAGTCGCTCCTATAATAGCAATATTATTAATAGGCAAAGTGGATATTTTTTCCGTACTCAACTCCTGTATTCTGTTCAGCTCTAATCTGTCTATTAAAGAAATGTTTGCTCCTGTATCTATCATAACTTCAGTTAGCACACCATGTAATTCTACCTTGATGTATACTATGTCCTCATTCGGTTTATCTTCTTCCATGGTAATCTCTTCCAACAAATCTCTCTGTATATTTTTTAAATAAAAGTTTCTTATCATGGTTATTGGTTCTTTGTTATTATTATTAGGGTTTATATCTCTCCTCAGCCCTGGGTCCGCTCGCAGTGATGGGCCGTCCAATGTTCTCACTGCGGCCTCTCGTTTTCCCTATTTACATCACTGTTGGTTTGTTGAACTTGTTCATTGGTGTTTTGGTTTCCAGAGGGTGTCTCCCTTCTTCTATCCCAGCTTCTGGATCTCTGATAGATTTCTCCGTTATCATTCCATTGTCTCCTATTGTCATTATCTCTTCCATATCGCCTGTCATAATTTCTGTCATTATTAAAATTCTGACGTCTTCCTTGAAATCGCCTGTTATTCGGATTTCTATTATATCCCTCCATCCGTACATGGTTTATTGGCTGTCGACTGTCGTGTGGTTGTTCATTGTTCCTATCATTCCAATCCTCTGTTCTTCTTCGACTCCTGTAATAATAATTTTCCCTCTCAAAACCTTGTAAGAGAGCCTCCATTTCTCCAATAGTTTTTATCTGTCCACACCGACGAGCCCGTACAATGTCTTCTCCAAAGTGATATGACAATTTGGCTATGAGACACTCCTCAGGGATTTTTGGTTGTAAATGTCGAGCTACCCAGACTTCGCCCAAAAAGTAAGCAGTCATTGTCTGTCCTCTTCTAGCATCATATCTGCCAGTGCTCAAATTGTCTCGGACTATTGGATAGACCAATACTTTATTTCAAAAATTTGTTTAAATTCGTTATAATTGGTGATTTCATTTCTTACTGCCTTCCACCAGTTATCATTACTATTTTTAAAACTATCATCGAGGAGATTCTTTATTAATGGCCACCGATTTTCTTTGATTCTATTCAGACCTTCTTCTAACCTCTCAAAAAATTCTAGAGGGTTCTGACGATATTCTTTAAAGTTTATCACTTCTTTACTTTCTCCGATTAGTGTAGGTACATAGTTTATCGGTCTATGTTTTAGTACCTCTATTTCTTCCTTAAGATTTATTATGTCCTTCTGTTGAATTTCCTCTATCTTCTCCCATGTTGTTGGTAACTTGATTTTGTACCTGTATTATCTTAGTCTCTGCCTGATTGTATTGTTCCCCTACCTTATTTTGTAGTACCTCTAATTGTTCCTGAGTATCTTTGCGAAGTATAACAATACTAGTTTTACTGTTATCTTCCACTTCAATTATTTTGTTTATCACCTCTTCGCGTAATTGACTTAAATTCTCCTCGGTTTTCTCAACCTTTTGGTTGGTTTCAGTAATTCTATTCCTTATTTCCTCTTTATACTCTTCTAACTGCTGTTTTAATTCCTCTTTATTTTTCTCACTCTCTTCCTTCAACAGTCCTTTTAATTCTTCATTACTTTGTCTAATATCCTCCTTCAACTGTTGTTGTAATGTTTCATTATTACTTTCAATTTTTTTATTTAATTCCTCATGATCTTCCCTCATTTGTTTCTTTAATTCCTCATTAGTTTGTTTTAATAAGGTTTCATTATCTACTCTCATTTGTTTCTTTAATTCCTCACTATTTTGTTTCAATAATGTTTCATTATCTTGTTTCACTGTTTCTCTGTCACTGTCCATTTTCACCATTATAATTCTCAACATCTCCTGCATGCTCATGTCCTCCTTTTGTATGGGTTTATCTGGTTGGTCGCCTGGTGTATCCCTTACCACCGTTTCCATTTCTTCAGTCGCCGTTACTGAGGTATCCTGTATTATTACTTCCACTTCTTCAACTGTTGTTGTTTCCTGGTCTTCTATATTTAACTCTATCTCTTCTTCTTCTTCCATTTGTTTCCGTGACGTCGCTCTTCTCCTTGTCATCTCTGTTGTTAATCGTAGCCGCCACTAGAGTAGAAATCACTGTAAACTCACAATAAGAATACAAAGCTATTCTATTTCTAGCCTCACTAGTTGGGCTCCAATCTGCAACGTGTACTCGTGGTCTACCCTTACAAATCTAATAATCGTTCTATCTAAATTATATTTTATTTAGACTCACTATTGGGATAGCCAATTTGTTACATCTAGACTCGAATCTATGGTTATTTATCTGAATTTGTGTCTTGTTTAACTCTGTTATTATTTGTGTATATTTTTGTTAATATTAAATTAAGGATGAGTATCTGTTCAGGGGGATGTTTGTTGAGCGCCAATTTGCAATCACCGTTTGCAAATAAAATTTTATTGGTGAAATATCAATAATAAATTTTTGTTCAAATTTATGTGAATAGTATATGGTCTCTTTATTCTGTAATGAACTCTCTTTTATTCTTTTCTTTCAGCAATGGATATGATAACTTGTGCTCATCACCACATTTTTTAAATGAAATCTGCTAAGATTTTCAATTGATGAGTGTTGCCAACTTAATCTAATTACTGAGGTCAACTCACAGTATCAGATATTTTGTTCAGAATATCATACCCTTTTTGTTTTCATGAAATAAGAAACAAATAAACCTTTTTCTGTATTTTGTAAACTCAAATCCTTTATTTATTCTTTAATTTGTTCTAAATGTAAAACACAATTTTTAACAAAGTTTGGCCAGCTGTATTTTAATAAGCTCAGAGTGGCAGCAGTAACTCTTAGATCTCAGGCTTTTTAAAACATTTTATAATTTATTTTTAATAAATAAAATACAATTATAATGTTCAGTAGGTCCTTTCGACTACGATATAACAACAGTATTGACAGGGAAAGTACCAAAATACATATGATGAGAAATAGTCACAATGTATCTTAAAAGGATTATATTAAGAGTGTAAAACAGTTCAGTGTATAGGTTAAGTTATAAAAATGTTTTTTTAGACTTAATTAGCTTTAAATTATGTTAGCACTATACATCAATGGTGGCTTATGCTTATGTCCATATTATTAATCATTATTGTTCTCAGTGAAAGTTAATTATGGTTTTTATAAGAAGTGTATTCAAAGTTTTTTGAAACCTTTAGATCAGGTTTAACAGGGAATATTTCAGATTAATTTTAGATCAAACAATACTTCTCTCCTTGTGTCAATTGGTTCAATTTCTTCAGAGATGTCCTGGTTTAATTCTGTAGAGTCTTGTAGCAATTCTTTCTTCTATTTTAATCTTGTTATATATAATTATTCAATTGTTTATCTGGAGATGCACTGATATCACATATATTATAATTTATTTTTCACTATAAGTATTTAAATCAACCTTTTTGCATTCAGTTTTTTTTTCCTCAACATATATGTTGCTAAGGCCTCTCTTAGATATCTCCTTGGTTTCCAGATAACATTTTTATATCACCCTGGTGACATCATAAGAATAATATAAACAAACTTTTACTATTTTATATGTCATTTTCTTTTAAAAGGATGTACCTTTTTTATAAGAGCTCTTATCTTCTTTTTACTTGTTTCTTTGTTCTTCTGTTAAAATAACTGATCATTTTGACATCACTCTTGACTATTTTCTGATCTATATTTCCTGAGTTAATGATTTACATTTATTTTTATTATTTTTTGTTCCAAACTTATTTTTTATTTTTGTTGTACCTTTCACTTTCTTACATTTATTTTATACATTTGGTAATCTTTTAACATAAACTGACATTGTTTCCTTATTATTTTAATAGAAATCTTATTCATATAATTTGACTGACTGTGATTTTGGTACTTTCTTGTTAAGACTAACATTAGTGTTATTAACACTAGTATACATAATATTAATAAATGTGACAAAAACTGATTACTAATAACTATTTGTAATATGTTATAATTCCCCTTAACTGACTGTGTTTATAACTTTACAGTTTGCACACAAAAAACAAATTTCATAAGTAAGTTCTTACTTTAATTATAATAAACATAACATACAATAAACAATTAAAATTAACATATTCAATTAAGTCTTTCTTAAAATATTATGTCTCCTGGTACTTTTTAATAATATAATCATGGTATATTTATGTTACTAGGGCATGGTAAAAATGTCATGTAACATAATGCCCCCTCAGAAAACAGGTTATTTTAGTAATCATTAGGTTGCTTAAATAAGCTGATTGATTTCACCATTACTTTTCTCAATCTCCATAATATTTTTTTATTTCGGCTTGATTATATACTCCCTTTACTTTGTTCATTTCAGTGTTGGATAATTCATAAGTATTATTATGGTTATCCTTTGTTATTGTATATAGTCCTGTATATAACAATAATAACTTTTTAGTTATTCCTTCAACAGAACTGGGTAGATGTCTATTTTTTAGCAAAACCTTTTCGCCCATAGAGTATTTTAAAATCCTGTTATGATTTCTTTCTTCTTTTCTCTTCTGTAGTTCAGTTTTGTGCAACACTCGATTATGTATTTCGATAATAGCCAATTCTTTCTCTTCCATTAAAGGGAATATAATTAAAGATGTTATTTCCCTAGGTGGTGGTCGATTAAACATAACTTGATATGGACTAGTTCCTATGGTCTCGTGGTAAGCTAGGTTGAGGAATGTTTCGGCAGCTTCAACATATTTACTCCAGTTTCTATGTTCTTCATGACAATATGTCCTCAGAATCCTACCCACTTCACGGAGAACTCGTTCTGCAGGGTTACTTTGGGGATGATACATCGAAGTCTTGTAAGTTCTGATTCCCCTATTTACTAATTCCTTTTGCCACTTTTTTCCTTTAAATTGAGTACCGTGGTCAGTTACTATCGTCTCTGGTTTACCCACCTCAGGAATGTATTTCATTATGATTATGTCCAGGATTTTACGAGTTGTAGCTTTGCTGATAGAGTATAATTTCGAAAATTTTGAAAAATGATCAAATATTATTACAATATATTTGAACTTACTTCTTCCCCCACTCTTAGGAAATGGACCACATATGTCTAAAAATATCTTTTCCAAACTATGGCTCGAAATGATGATTATCATAGCGCCATCCTTCCTTTCATTATTCGTTTTTACCATTTAGCAGATTGTGCATTTTCTAACAGTTTGCCTTATACTTGCTTATTTATCCCCTTTATGTAGACGTGTTCACTCAATGCTTTTACAACTTTAAGGGGCCCCATGTGTCCATATCTTATATGATAGTCAATGATTATTGATGATTCAACACTCTTAGGAATATCGGTATATAATTTCCATTTCTGTTTTCAGGAAGTTGGAGATGTAAATATTAAATTATTATAAATACAATAAAATGCTAAAATTGTGGGGTCATTGCTTGCCAATCTTTCCTTAATTAATTTTAGTTTGATATCTAAATTCTGATGAATTTCTAATCTGTTTTAATACTTCTGCTAAATCTTCTCTTGACTTCAGTATGTGATACACTCTTCCAATGTTTTCTTTTTCTACTTCGTAAGTTCCATTTGCCATATTAATTCTGGATAATCCATCAGCTACAATATTTTGTTTCCCGGGTACATACTCCCAATTTATATGGTACTCTTGAAATATCAAAATCCATCTGGTTAGTCGACCATGATTTAGTTTGCATCTTTTTAGGAAAGATATGGATTTATGATCTGACCTTACTGTTATTTTATATCCTAAAATATAGGTGCAGAACTTTAAGCAGGCAAACACCACACTGAGGAGTTCTTTTTCTGTAACTGTATAATTTCTTTCGCAAGCACTCAAAACTCTACTAGCAAAACTGATTACTAAATGGTTTCCTACTTCATCTTCTTGATATAACTCAACACCTAAACTCACATTACTTGCATCACAATTTAAATAGAACTCCTGGTTAAAATCTGGGTGGTGTAACATAACACTATTTAGGAACTTAGTCTTGATTAAATTAAAGTTATCTTCTTCAGCCTTACCCCATTTCCATTTGTTCTTGGTTGAAAGTAGATTTTGAAATTTAGTGGTCAGCTCGGAATAATTTTGTTGGAACTTGCGATAATAATTACAAATACCTAGAAATGATTGTAATTGTTTGATGTTTCTAGGTCTTGGAAAATTTTGTATAACTTCTACTTTCTCAGGCGACGGCATGATCCCAGTTTCAGAGAGTATAAAACCCAAGAAATTGTAATTCCTGAGTTATGAATTTAGATTTATTTAACTTCAGTGTAATATTATTTTGTTGGAGTTTCCTGAGTACAATTTCAATACGATCACAGTGTTCATCCCATGTTTTAGAGGTAATAAGAATATCATCTACATATACTGTTGCGAACTCTAACGCTTCTTTTCCTAGTATCTGGTCCATGCACTGGATAAAAATGGCGACAGAATTAACCAACCCGAAAGGTAAGCGTTTAAATTGGTAGTTTCTTCCCTCGAAGATGAAGGCAACATACTGGCGACTGTCAGGGTGTAACTCTATTTGCCAGTATCCGCAAACAGCATCCCAACTACTCATAAACATACAACCATGGAATTTCTTCATAGTTTCTTCTATCTCTATTGGAGAGGTGCGATCCGTTATTATAATTTTATTTATTTCCCGCGCATCAAGGCACAACCGTACTTGTCCATCTTTTTTAGGAATCGCCACAATGGGACTGGTATATGGGGAATTACTTCATTCTATAATATCTTCTTGAATCATCCTAGCTATTTCTTTTCTAACTGCCTCTTTTGACGATTGAGCAATAGATACGATTTCTTATTGAAATTAACGGAGTCATGAAATTTTGATCGGCATACGAAATCCTTCGCCTTTCCAGGAGAATCAGAAAATACATTACGATAAGTTTTATATATTTCTATTAATTTTTTCTTCTGTTCCACACTGATTGCCTCGGTATACCCCTTTCCTTGAAACGACAATTTTTCCTGCCATAATGCTGATTCTGTTACGATCTCTTTATCTCCTATGGGTATCCTTGTTATTTCCCTAACGTGGTATGAGTTTTTGTACTGAGGGGCTATTGAGCTTCCTATTATCTCAGCAGTCCATTCATAACCTTCTGAGCTCAGTGTTATTTTTCCACTGGCTAAATTAATAATCGCATAGTGACGCCTTAGCGTATCACAACCTATCAACACCTTAAAAGGTAACTCTTGGGCCACCAGAAACACCATAGGAATTCCTACTCCCATACTCATAACATTCAGACTTACTTGTTGTTTGATTGTCTTGTTTTGTTTGCCAGTCGCTCCTATAATAGCAATATTATTAATAGGCAAAGTGGATATTTTTTCCGTACTCAACTCCTGTATTCTGTTCAGCTCTAATCTGTCTATTAAAGAAATGTTTGCTCCTGTATCTATCATAACTTCAGTTAGCACACCATGTAATTCTACCTTGATGTATACTATGTCCTCATTCGGTTTATCTTCTTCCATGGTAATCTCTTCCAACAAATCTCTCTGTATATTTTTTAAATAAAAGTTTCTTATCATGGTTATTGGTTCTTTGTTATTATTATTAGGGTTTATATCTCTCCTCAGCCCTGGGTCCGCTCGCAGTGATGGGCCGTCCAATGTTCTCACTGCGGCCTCTCGTTTTCCCTATTTACATCACTGTTGGTTTGTTGAACTTGTTCATTGGTGTTTTGGTTTCCAGAGGGTGTCTCCCTTCTTCTATCCCAGCTTCTGGATCTCTGATAGATTTCTCCGTTATCATTCCATTGTCTCCTATTGTCATTATCTCTTCCATATCGCCTGTCATAATTTCTGTCATTATTAAAATTCTGACGTCTTCCTTGAAATCGCCTGTTATTCGGATTTCTATTATATCCCTCCATCCGTACATGGTTTATTGGCTGTCGACTGTCGTGTGGTTGTTCATTGTTCCTATCATTCCAATCCTCTGTTCTTCTTCGACTCCTGTAATAATAATTTTCCCTCTCAAAACCTTGTAAGAGAGCCTCCATTTCTCCAATAGTTTTTATCTGTCCACACCGACGAGCCCGTACAATGTCTTCTCCAAAGTGATATGACAATTTGGCTATGAGACACTCCTCAGGGATTTTTGGTTGTAAATGTCGAGCTACCCAGACTTCGCCCAAAAAGTAAGCAGTCATTGTCTGTCCTCTTCTAGCATCATATCTGCCAGTGCTCAAATTGTCTCGGACTATTGGATAGACCAATACTTTATTTCAAAAATTTGTTTAAATTCGTTATAATTGGTGATTTCATTTCTTACTGCCTTCCACCAGTTATCATTACTATTTTTAAAACTATCATCGAGGAGATTCTTTATTAATGGCCACCGATTTTCTTTGATTCTATTCAGACCTTCTTCTAACCTCTCAAAAAATTCTAGAGGGTTCTGACGATATTCTTTAAAGTTTATCACTTCTTTACTTTCTCCGATTAGTGTAGGTACATAGTTTATCGGTCTATGTTTTAGTACCTCTATTTCTTCCTTAAGATTTATTATGTCCTTCTGTTGAATTTCCTCTATCTTCTCCCATGTTGTTGGTAACTTGATTTTGTACCTGTATTATCTTAGTCTCTGCCTGATTGTATTGTTCCCCTACCTTATTTTGTAGTACCTCTAATTGTTCCTGAGTATCTTTGTGAAGTATAACAATACTAGTTTTACTGTTATCTTCCACTTCAATTATTTTGTTTATCACCTCTTCGCGTAATTGACTTAAATTCTCCTCGGTTTTCTCAACCTTTTGGTTGGTTTCAGTAATTCTATTCCTTATTTCCTCTTTATACTCTTCTAACTGCTGTTTTAATTCCTCTTTATTTTTCTCACTCTCTTCCTTCAACAGTCCTTTTAATTCTTCATTACTTTGTCTAATATCCTCCTTCAACTGTTGTTGTAATGTTTCATTATTACTTTCAATTTTTTTATTTAATTCCTCATGATCTTCCCTCATTTGTTTCTTTAATTCCTCATTAGTTTGTTTTAATAAGGTTTCATTATCTACTCTCATTTGTTTCTTTAATTCCTCACTATTTTGTTTCAATAATGTTTCATTATCTTGTTTCACTGTTTCTCTGTCACTGTCCATTTTCTCCATTATAATTCTCAACATCTCCTGCATGCTCATGTCCTCCTTTTGTATGGGTTTATCTGGTTGGTCGCCTGGTGTATCCCTTACCACCGTTTCCATTTCTTCAGTCGCCGTTACTGAGGTATCCTGTATTATTACTTCCACTTCTTCAACTGTTGTTGTTTCCTGGTCTTCTATATTTAACTCTATCTCTTCTTCTTCTTCCATTTGTTTCCGTGACGTCGCTCTTCTCCTTGTCATCTCTGTTGTTAATCGTAGCCGCCACTAGAGTAGAAATCACTGTAAACTCACAATAAGAATACAAAGCTATTCTATTTCTAGCCTCACTAGTTGGGCTCCAATCTGCAACGTGTACTCGTGGTCTACCCTTACAAATCTAATAATCGTTCTATCTAAATTATATTTTATTTAGACTCACTATTGGGATAGCCAATTTGTTACATCTAGACTCGAATCTATGGTTATTTATCTGAATTTGTGTCTTGTTTAACTCTGTTATTATTTGTGTATATTTTTGTTAATATTAAATTAAGGATGAGTATCTGTTCAGGGGGATGTTTGTTGAGCGCCAATTTGCAATCACCGTTTGCAAATAAAATTTTATTGGTGAAATATCAATAATAAATTTTTGTTCAAATTTATGTGAATAGTATATGGTCTCTTTATTCTGTAATGAACTCTCTTTTATTCTTTTCTTTCAGCAATGGATATGATAACTTGTGCTCATCACCACATTTTTTAAATGAAATCTGCTAAGATTTTCAATTGATGAGTGTTGCCAACTTAATCTAATTACTGAGGTCAACTCACAGTATCAGATATTTTGTTCAGAATATCATACCCTTTTTGTTTTCATGAAATAAGAAACAAATAAACCTTTTTCTGTATTTTGTAAACTCAAATCCTTTATTTATTCTTTAATTTGTTCTAAATGTAAAACACAATTTTTAACAAAGTTTGGCCAGCTGTATTTTAATAAGCTCAGAGTGGCAGCAGTAACTCTTAGATCTCAGGCTTTTTAAAACATTTTATAATTTATTTTTAATAAATAAAATACAATTATAATGTTCAGTAGGTCCTTTCGACTACGATATAACAACAGTATTGACAGGGAAAGTACCAAAATACATATGATGAGAAATAGTCACAATGTATCTTAAAAGGATTATATTAAGAGTGTAAAACAGTTCAGTGTATAGGTTAAGTTATAAAAATGTTTTTTTAGACTTATAATTAGCTTTAAATTATGTTAGCACTATACATCAATGGTGGCTTATGCTTATGTCCATATTATTAATCATTATTGTTCTCAGTGAAAGTTAATTATGGTTTTTATAAGAAGTGTATTCAAAGTTTTTTGAAACCTTTAGATCAGGTTTAACAGGGAATATTTCAGATTAATTTTAGATCAAACAATACTTCTCTCCTTGTGTCAATTGGTTCAATTTCTTCAGAGATGTCCTGGTTTAATTCTGTAGAGTCTTGTAGCAATTCTTTCTTCTATTTTAATCTTGTTATATATAATTATTCAATTGTTTATCTGGAGATGCACTGATATCACATATATTATAATTTATTTTTCACTATAAGTATTTAAATCAACCTTTTTGCATTCAGTTTTTTTTTCCTCAACATATATGTTGCTAAGGCCTCTCTTAGATATCTCCTTGGTTTCCAGATAACATTTTTATATCACCCTGGTGACATCATAAGAATAATATAAACAAACTTTTACTATTTTATATGTCATTTTCTTTTAAAAGGATGTACCTTTTTTATAAGAGCTCTTATCTTCTTTTTACTTGTTTCTTTGTTCTTCTGTTAAAATAACTGATCATTTTGACATCACTCTTGACTATTTTCTGATCTATATTTCCTGAGTTAATGATTTACATTTATTTTTATTATTTTTTGTTCCAAACTTATTTTTTATTTTTGTTGTACCTTTCACTTTCTTACATTTATTTTATACATTTGGTAATCTTTTAACATAAACTGACATTGTTTCCTTATTATTTTAATAGAAATCTTATTCATATAATTTGACTGACTGTGATTTTGGTACTTTCTTGTTAAGACTAACATTAGTGTTATTAACACTAGTATACATAATATTAATAAATGTGACAAAAACTGATTACTAATAACTATTTGTAATATGTTATAATTCCCCTTAACTGACTGTGTTTATAACTTTACAGTTTGCACACAAAAAACAAATTTCATAAGTAAGTTCTTACTTTAATTATAATAAACATAACATACAATAAACAATTAAAATTAACATATTCAATTAAGTCTTTCTTAAAATATTATGTCTCCTGGTACTTTTTAATAATATAATCATGGTATATTTATGTTACTAGGGCATGGTAAAAATGTCATGTAACATAATGCCCCCTCAGAAAACAGGTTATTTTAGTAATCATTAGGTTGCTTAAATAAGCTGATTGATTTCACCATTACTTTTCTCAATCTCCATAATATTTTTTTATTTCGGCTTGATTATATACTCCCTTTACTTTGTTCATTTCAGTGTTGGATAATTCATAAGTATTATTATGGTTATCCTTTGTTATTGCATATAGTCCTGTATATAACAATAATAACTTTTTAGTTATTCCTTCAACAGAACTGGGTAGATGTCTATTTTTTAGCAAAACCTTTTCGCCCATAGAGTATTTTAAAATCCTGTTATGATTTCTTTCTTCTTTTCTCTTCTGTAGTTCAGTTTTGTGCAACACTCGATTATGTATTTCGATAATAGCCAATTCTTTCTCTTCCATTAAAGGGAATATAATTAAAGATGTTATTTCCCTAGGTGGTGGTCGATTAAACATAACTTGATATGGACTAGTTCCTATGGTCTCGTGGTAAGCTAGGTTGAGGAATGTTTCGGCAGCTTCAACATATTTACTCCAGTTTCTATGTTCTTCATGACAATATGTCCTCAGAATCCTACCCACTTCACGGAGAACTCGTTCTGCAGGGTTACTTTGGGGATGATACATCGAAGTCTTGTAAGTTCTGATTCCCCTATTTACTAATTCCTTTTGCCACTTTTTTCCTTTAAATTGAGTACCGTGGTCAGTTACTATCGTCTCTGGTTTACCCACCTCAGGAATGTATTTCATTATGATTATGTCCAGGATTTTACGAGTTGTAGCTTTGCTGATAGAGTATAATTTCGAAAATTTTGAAAAATGATCAAATATTATTACAATATATTTGAACTTACTTCTTCCCCCACTCTTAGGAAATGGACCACATATGTCTAAAAATATCTTTTCCAAACTATGGCTCGAAATGATGGTTATCATAGCGCCATCCTTCCTTTCATTATTCGTTTTTACCATTTAGCAGATTGTGCATTTTCTAACAGTTTGCCTTATACTTGCTTATTTATCCCCTTTATGTAGACGTGTTCACTCAATGCTTTTACAACTTTAAGGGGCCCCATGTGTCCATATCTTATATGATAGTCAATGATTATTGATGATTCAACACTCTTAGGAATATCGGTATATAATTTCCATTTCTGTTTTCAGGAAGTTGGAGATGTAAATATTAAATTATTATAAATACAATAAAATGCTAAAATTGTGGGGTCATTGCTTGCCAATCTTTCCTTAATTAATTTTAGTTTGATATCTAAATTCTGATGAATTTCTAATCTGTTTTAATACTTCTGCTAAATCTTCTCTTGACTTCAGTATGTGATACACTCTTCCAATGTTTTCTTTTTCTACTTCGTAAGTTCCATTTGCCATATTAATTCTGGATAATCCATCAGCTACAATATTTTGTTTCCCGGGTACATACTCCCAATTTATATGGTACTCTTGAAATATCAAAATCCATCTGGTTAGTCGACCATGATTTAGTTTGCATCTTTTTAGGAAAGATATGGATTTATGATCTGACCTTACTGTTATTTTATATCCTAAAATATAGGTGCAGAACTTTAAGCAGGCAAACACCACACTGAGGAGTTCTTTTTCTGTAACTGTATAATTTCTTTCGCAAGCACTCAAAACTCTACTAGCAAAACTGATTACTAAATGGTTTCCTACTTCATCTTCTTGATATAACTCAACACCTAAACTCACATTACTTGCATCACAATTTAAATAGAACTCCTGGTTAAAATCTGGGTGGTGTAACATAACACTATTTAGGAACTTAGTCTTGATTAAATTAAAGTTATCTTCTTCAGCCTTACCCCATTTCCATTTGTTCTTGGTTGAAAGTAGATTTTGAAATTTAGTGGTCAGCTCGGAATAATTTTGTTGGAACTTGCGATAATAATTACAAATACCTAGAAATGACTGTAATTGTTTGATGTTTCTAGGTCTTGGAAAATTTTGTATAACTTCTACTTTCTCAGGCGACGGCATGATCCCAGTTTCAGAGAGTATAAAACCCAAGAAATTGTAATTCCTGAGTTATGAATTTAGATTTATTTAACTTCAGTGTAATATTATTTTGTTGGAGTTTCCTGAGTACAATTTCAATACGATCACAGTGTTCATCCCATGTTTTAGAGGTAATAAGAATATCATCTACATATACTGTTGCGAACTCTAACGCTTCTTTTCCTAGTATCTGGTCCATGCACTGGATAAAAATGGCGACAGAATTAACCAACCCGAAAGGTAAGCGTTTAAATTGGTAGTTTCTTCCCTCGAAGATGAAGGCAACATACTGGCGACTGTCAGGGTGTAACTCTATTTGCCAGTATCCGCAAACAGCATCCCAACTACTCATAAACATACAACCATGGAATTTCTTCATAGTTTCTTCTATCTCTATTGGAGAGGTGCGATCCGTTATTATAATTTTATTTATTTCCCGCGCATCAAGGCACAACCGTACTTGTCCATCTTTTTTAGGAATCGCCACAATGGGACTGGTATATGGGGAATTACTTCATTCTATAATATCTTCTTGAATCATCCTAGCTATTTCTTTTCTAACTGCCTCTTTTGACGATTGAGCAATAGATACGATTTCTTATTGAAATTAACGGAGTCATGAAATTTTGATCGGCATACGAAATCCTTCGCCTTTCCAGGAGAATCAGAAAATACATTACGATAAGTTTTATATATTTCTATTAATTTTTTCTTCTGTTCCACACTGATTGCCTCGGTATACCCCTTTCCTTGAAACGACAATTTTTCCTGCCATAATGCTGATTCTGTTACGATCTCTTTATCTCCTATGGGTATCCTTGTTATTTCCCTAACGTGGTATGAGTTTTTGTACTGAGGGGCTATTGAGCTTCCTATTATCTCAGCAGTCCATTCATAACCTTCTGAGCTCAGTGTTATTTTTCCACTGGCTAAATTAATAATCGCATAGTGACGCCTTAGCGTATCACAACCTATCAACACCTTAAAAGGTAACTCTTGGGCCACCAGAAACACCATAGGAATTCCTACTCCCATACTCATAACATTCAGACTTACTTGTTGTTTGATTGTCTTGTTTTGTTTGCCAGTCGCTCCTATAATAGCAATATTATTAATAGGCAAAGTGGATATTTTTTCCGTACTCAACTCCTGTATTCTGTTCAGCTCTAATCTGTCTATTAAAGAAATGTTTGCTCCTGTATCTATCATAACTTCAGTTAGCACACCATGTAATTCTACCTTGATGTATACTATGTCCTCATTCGGTTTATCTTCTTCCATGGTAATCTCTTCCAACAAATCTCTCTGTATATTTTTTAAATAAAAGTTTCTTATCATGGTTATTGGTTCTTTGTTATTATTATTAGGGTTTATATCTCTCCTCAGCCCTGGGTCCGCTCGCAGTGATGGGCCGTCCAATGTTCTCACTGCGGCCTCTCGTTTTCCCTATTTACATCACTGTTGGTTTGTTGAACTTGTTCATTGGTGTTTTGGTTTCCAGAGGGTGTCTCCCTTCTTCTATCCCAGCTTCTGGATCTCTGATAGATTTCTCCGTTATCATTCCATTGTCTCCTATTGTCATTATCTCTTCCATATCGCCTGTCATAATTTCTGTCATTATTAAAATTCTGACGTCTTCCTTGAAATCGCCTGTTATTCGGATTTCTATTATATCCCTCCATCCGTACATGGTTTATTGGCTGTCGACTGTCGTGTGGTTGTTCATTGTTCCTATCATTCCAATCCTCTGTTCTTCTTCGACTCCTGTAATAATAATTTTCCCTCTCAAAACCTTGTAAGAGAGCCTCCATTTCTCCAATAGTTTTTATCTGTCCACACCGACGAGCCCGTACAATGTCTTCTCCAAAGTGATATGACAATTTGGCTATGAGACACTCCTCAGGGATTTTTGGTTGTAAATGTCGAGCTACCCAGACTTCGCCCAAAAAGTAAGCAGTCATTGTCTGTCCTCTTCTAGCATCATATCTGCCAGTGCTCAAATTGTCTCGGACTATTGGATAGACCAATACTTTATTTCAAAAATTTGTTTAAATTCGTTATAATTGGTGATTTCATTTCTTACTGCCTTCCACCAGTTATCATTACTATTTTTAAAACTATCATCGAGGAGATTCTTTATTAATGGCCACCGATTTTCTTTGATTCTATTCAGACCTTCTTCTAACCTCTCAAAAAATTCTAGAGGGTTCTGACGATATTCTTTAAAGTTTATCACTTCTTTACTTTCTCCGATTAGTGTAGGTACATAGTTTATCGGTCTATGTTTTAGTACCTCTATTTCTTCCTTAAGATTTATTATGTCCTTCTGTTGAATTTCCTCTATCTTCTCCCATGTTGTTGGTAACTTGATTTTGTACCTGTATTATCTTAGTCTCTGCCTGATTGTATTGTTCCCCTACCTTATTTTGTAGTACCTCTAATTGTTCCTGAGTATCTTTGTGAAGTATAACAATACTAGTTTTACTGTTATCTTCCACTTCAATTATTTTGTTTATCACCTCTTCGCGTAATTGACTTAAATTCTCCTCGGTTTTCTCAACCTTTTGGTTGGTTTCAGTAATTCTATTCCTTATTTCCTCTTTATACTCTTCTAACTGCTGTTTTAATTCCTCTTTATTTTTCTCACTCTCTTCCTTCAACAGTCCTTTTAATTCTTCATTACTTTGTCTAATATCCTCCTTCAACTGTTGTTGTAATGTTTCATTATTACTTTCAATTTTTTTATTTAATTCCTCATGATCTTCCCTCATTTGTTTCTTTAATTCCTCATTAGTTTGTTTTAATAAGGTTTCATTATCTACTCTCATTTGTTTCTTTAATTCCTCACTATTTTGTTTCAATAATGTTTCATTATCTTGTTTCACTGTTTCTCTGTCACTGTCCATTTTCTCCATTATAATTCTCAACATCTCCTGCATGCTCATGTCCTCCTTTTGTATGGGTTTATCTGGTTGGTCGCCTGGTGTATCCCTTACCACCGTTTCCATTTCTTCAGTCGCCGTTACTGAGGTATCCTGTATTATTACTTCCACTTCTTCAACTGTTGTTGTTTCCTGGTCTTCTATATTTAACTCTATCTCTTCTTCTTCTTCCATTTGTTTCCGTGACGTCGCTCTTCTCCTTGTCATCTCTGTTGTTAATCGTAGCCGCCACTAGAGTAGAAATCACTGTAAACTCACAATAAGAATACAAAGCTATTCTATTTCTAGCCTCACTAGTTGGGCTCCAATCTGCAACGTGTACTCGTGGTCTACCCTTACAAATCTAATAATCGTTCTATCTAAATTATATTTTATTTAGACTCACTATTGGGATAGCCAATTTGTTACATCTAGACTCGAATCTATGGTTATTTATCTGAATTTGTGTCTTGTTTAACTCTGTTATTATTTGTGTATATTTTTGTTAATATTAAATTAAGGATGAGTATCTGTTCAGGGGGATGTTTGTTGAGCGCCAATTTGCAATCACCGTTTGCAAATAAAATTTTATTGGTGAAATATCAATAATAAATTTTTGTTCAAATTTATGTGAATAGTATATGGTCTCTTTATTCTGTAATGAACTCTCTTTTATTCTTTTCTTTCAGCAATGGATATGATAACTTGTGCTCATCACCACATTTTTTAAATGAAATCTGCTAAGATTTTCAATTGATGAGTGTTGCCAACTTAATCTAATTACTGAGGTCAACTCACAGTATCAGATATTTTGTTCAGAATATCATACCCTTTTTGTTTTCATGAAATAAGAAACAAATAAACCTTTTTCTGTATTTTGTAAACTCAAATCCTTTATTTATTCTTTAATTTGTTCTAAATGTAAAACACAATTTTTAACAAAGTTTGGCCAGCTGTATTTTAATAAGCTCAGAGTGGCAGCAGTAACTCTTAGATCTCAGGCTTTTTAAAACATTTTATAATTTATTTTTAATAAATAAAATACAATTATAATGTTCAGTAGGTCCTTTCGACTACGATATAACAACAGTATTGACAGGGAAAGTACCAAAATACATATGATGAGAAATAGTCACAATGTATCTTAAAAGGATTATATTAAGAGTGTAAAACAGTTCAGTGTATAGGTTAAGTTATAAAAATGTTTTTTTAGACTTAATTAGCTTTAAATTATGTTAGCACTATACATCAATGGTGGCTTATGCTTATGTCCATATTATTAATCATTATTGTTCTCAGTGAAAGTTAATTATGGTTTTTATAAGAAGTGTATTCAAAGTTTTTTGAAACCTTTAGATCAGGTTTAACAGGGAATATTTCAGATTAATTTTAGATCAAACAATACTTCTCTCCTTGTGTCAATTGGTTCAATTTCTTCAGAGATGTCCTGGTTTAATTCTGTAGAGTCTTGTAGCAATTCTTTCTTCTATTTTAATCTTGTTATATATAATTATTCAATTGTTTATCTGGAGATGCACTGATATCACATATATTATAATTTATTTTTCACTATAAGTATTTAAATCAACCTTTTTGCATTCAGTTTTTTTTTCCTCAACATATATGTTGCTAAGGCCTCTCTTAGATATCTCCTTGGTTTCCAGATAACATTTTTATATCACCCTGGTGACATCATAAGAATAATATAAACAAACTTTTACTATTTTATATGTCATTTTCTTTTAAAAGGATGTACCTTTTTTATAAGAGCTCTTATCTTCTTTTTACTTGTTTCTTTGTTCTTCTGTTAAAATAACTGATCATTTTGACATCACTCTTGACTATTTTCTGATCTATATTTCCTGAGTTAATGATTTACATTTATTTTTATTATTTTTTGTTCCAAACTTATTTTTTATTTTTGTTGTACCTTTCACTTTCTTACATTTATTTTATACATTTGGTAATCTTTTAACATAAACTGACATTGTTTCCTTATTATTTTAATAGAAATCTTATTCATATAATTTGACTGACTGTGATTTTGGTACTTTCTTGTTAAGACTAACATTAGTGTTATTAACACTAGTATACATAATATTAATAAATGTGACAAAAACTGATTACTAATAACTATTTGTAATATGTTATAATTCCCCTTAACTGACTGTGTTTATAACTTTACAGTTTGCACACAAAAAACAAATTTCATAAGTAAGTTCTTACTTTAATTATAATAAACATAACATACAATAAACAATTAAAATTAACATATTCAATTAAGTCTTTCTTAAAATATTATGTCTCCTGGTACTTTTTAATAATATAATCATGGTATATTTATGTTACTAGGGCATGGTAAAAATGTCATGTAACATAATGCCCCCTCAGAAAACAGGTTATTTTAGTAATCATTAGGTTGCTTAAATAAGCTGATTGATTTCACCATTACTTTTCTCAATCTCCATAATATTTTTTTATTTCGGCTTGATTATATACTCCCTTTACTTTGTTCATTTCAGTGTTGGATAATTCATAAGTATTATTATGGTTATCCTTTGTTATTGTATATAGTCCTGTATATAACAATAATAACTTTTTAGTTATTCCTTCAACAGAACTGGGTAGATGTCTATTTTTTAGCAAAACCTTTTCGCCCATAGAGTATTTTAAAATCCTGTTATGATTTCTTTCTTCTTTTCTCTTCTGTAGTTCAGTTTTGTGCAACACTCGATTATGTATTTCGATAATAGCCAATTCTTTCTCTTCCATTAAAGGGAATATAATTAAAGATGTTATTTCCCTAGGTGGTGGTCGATTAAACATAACTTGATATGGACTAGTTCCTATGGTCTCGTGGTAAGCTAGGTTGAGGAATGTTTCGGCAGCTTCAACATATTTACTCCAGTTTCTATGTTCTTCATGACAATATGTCCTCAGAATCCTACCCACTTCACGGAGAACTCGTTCTGCAGGGTTACTTTGGGGATGATACATCGAAGTCTTGTAAGTTCTGATTCCCCTATTTACTAATTCCTTTTGCCACTTTTTTCCTTTAAATTGAGTACCGTGGTCAGTTACTATCGTCTCTGGTTTACCCACCTCAGGAATGTATTTCATTATGATTATGTCCAGGATTTTACGAGTTGTAGCTTTGCTGATAGAGTATAATTTCGAAAATTTTGAAAAATGATCAAATATTATTACAATATATTTGAACTTACTTCTTCCCCCACTCTTAGGAAATGGACCACATATGTCTAAAAATATCTTTTCCAAACTATGGCTCGAAATGATGGTTATCATAGCGCCATCCTTCCTTTCATTATTCGTTTTTACCATTTAGCAGATTGTGCATTTTCTAACAGTTTGCCTTATACTTGCTTATTTATCCCCTTTATGTAGACGTGTTCACTCAATGCTTTTACAACTTTAAGGGGCCCCATGTGTCCATATCTTATATGATAGTCAATGATTATTGATGATTCAACACTCTTAGGAATATCGGTATATAATTTCCATTTCTGTTTTCAGGAAGTTGGAGATGTAAATATTAAATTATTATAAATACAATAAAATGCTAAAATTGTGGGGTCATTGCTTGCCAATCTTTCCTTAATTAATTTTAGTTTGATATCTAAATTCTGATGAATTTCTAATCTGTTTTAATACTTCTGCTAAATCTTCTCTTGACTTCAGTATGTGATACACTCTTCCAATGTTTTCTTTTTCTACTTCGTAAGTTCCATTTGCCATATTAATTCTGGATAATCCA
The DNA here is from genome assembly GCA_034769895.1 of Magicicada septendecula. Taxonomy (NCBI): domain Eukaryota; kingdom Metazoa; phylum Arthropoda; class Insecta; order Hemiptera; family Cicadidae; genus Magicicada; species Magicicada septendecula. Next base: position 457,198,248 of record CM068367.1, read on the forward strand.
TCAGCTACAATATTTTGTTTCCCGGGTACATACTCCCAATTTATATGGTACTCTTGAAATATCAAAATCCATCTGGTTAGTCGACCATGATTTAGTTTGCATCTTTTTAGGAAAGATATGGATTTATGATCTGACCTTACTGTTATTTTATATCCTAAAATATAGGTGCAGAACTTTAAGCAGGCAAACACCACACTGAGGAGTTCTTTTTCTGTAACTGTATAATTTCTTTCGCAAGCACTCAAAACTCTACTAGCAAAACTGATTACTAAATGGTTTCCTACTTCATCTTCTTGATATAACTCAACACCTAAACTCACATTACTTGCATCACAATTTAAATAGAACTCCTGGTTAAAATCTGGGTGGTGTAACATAACACTATTTAGGAACTTAGTCTTGATTAAATTAAAGTTATCTTCTTCAGCCTTACCCCATTTCCATTTGTTCTTGGTTGAAAGTAGATTTTGAAATTTAGTGGTCAGCTCGGAATAATTTTGTTGGAACTTGCGATAATAATTACAAATACCTAGAAATGACTGTAATTGTTTGATGTTTCTAGGTCTTGGAAAATTTTGTATAACTTCTACTTTCTCAGGCGACGGCATGATCCCAGTTTCAGAGAGTATAAAACCCAAGAAATTGTAATTCCTGAGTTATGAATTTAGATTTATTTAACTTCAGTGTAATATTATTTTGTTGGAGTTTCCTGAGTACAATTTCAATACGATCACAGTGTTCATCCCATGTTTTAGAGGTAATAAGAATATCATCTACATATACTGTTGCGAACTCTAACGCTTCTTTTCCTAGTATCTGGTCCATGCACTGGATAAAAATGGCGACAGAATTAACCAACCCGAAAGGTAAGCGTTTAAATTGGTAGTTTCTTCCCTCGAAGATGAAGGCAACATACTGGCGACTGTCAGGGTGTAACTCTATTTGCCAGTATCCGCAAACAGCATCCCAACTACTCATAAACATACAACCATGGAATTTCTTCATAGTTTCTTCTATCTCTATTGGAGAGGTGCGATCCGTTATTATAATTTTATTTATTTCCCGCGCATCAAGGCACAACCGTACTTGTCCATCTTTTTTAGGAATCGCCACAATGGGACTGGTATATGGGGAATTACTTCATTCTATAATATCTTCTTGAATCATCCTAGCTATTTCTTTTCTAACTGCCTCTTTTGACGATTGAGCAATAGATACGATTTCTTATTGAAATTAACGGAGTCATGAAATTTTGATCGGCATACGAAATCCTTCGCCTTTCCAGGAGAATCAGAAAATACATTACGATAAGTTTTATATATTTCTATTAATTTTTTCTTCTGTTCCACACTGATTGCCTCGGTATACCCCTTTCCTTGAAACGACAATTTTTCCTGCCATAATGCTGATTCTGTTACGATCTCTTTATCTCCTATGGGTATCCTTGTTATTTCCCTAACGTGGTATGAGTTTTTGTACTGAGGGGCTATTGAGCTTCCTATTATCTCAGCAGTCCATTCATAACCTTCTGAGCTCAGTGTTATTTTTCCACTGGCTAAATTAATAATCGCATAGTGACGCCTTAGCGTATCACAACCTATCAACACCTTAAAAGGTAACTCTTGGGCCACCAGAAACACCATAGGAATTCCTACTCCCATACTCATAACATTCAGACTTACTTGTTGTTTGATTGTCTTGTTTTGTTTGCCAGTCGCTCCTATAATAGCAATATTATTAATAGGCAAAGTGGATATTTTTTCCGTACTCAACTCCTGTATTCTGTTCAGCTCTAATCTGTCTATTAAAGAAATGTTTGCTCCTGTATCTATCATAACTTCAGTTAGCACACCATGTAATTCTACCTTGATGTATACTATGTCCTCATTCGGTTTATCTTCTTCCATGGTAATCTCTTCCAACAAATCTCTCTGTATATTTTTTAAATAAAAGTTTCTTATCATGGTTATTGGTTCTTTGTTATTATTATTAGGGTTTATATCTCTCCTCAGCCCTGGGTCCGCTCGCAGTGATGGGCCGTCCAATGTTCTCACTGCGGCCTCTCGTTTTCCCTATTTACATCACTGTTGGTTTGTTGAACTTGTTCATTGGTGTTTTGGTTTCCAGAGGGTGTCTCCCTTCTTCTATCCCAGCTTCTGGATCTCTGATAGATTTCTCCGTTATCATTCCATTGTCTCCTATTGTCATTATCTCTTCCATATCGCCTGTCATAATTTCTGTCATTATTAAAATTCTGACGTCTTCCTTGAAATCGCCTGTTATTCGGATTTCTATTATATCCCTCCATCCGTACATGGTTTATTGGCTGTCGACTGTCGTGTGGTTGTTCATTGTTCCTATCATTCCAATCCTCTGTTCTTCTTCGACTCCTGTAATAATAATTTTCCCTCTCAAAACCTTGTAAGAGAGCCTCCATTTCTCCAATAGTTTTTATCTGTCCACACCGACGAGCCCGTACAATGTCTTCTCCAAAGTGATATGACAATTTGGCTATGAGACACTCCTCAGGGATTTTTGGTTGTAAATGTCGAGCTACCCAGACTTCGCCCAAAAAGTAAGCAGTCATTGTCTGTCCTCTTCTAGCATCATATCTGCCAGTGCTCAAATTGTCTCGGACTATTGGATAGACCAATAATTTATTTCAAAAATTTGTTTAAATTCGTTATAATTGGTGATTTCATTTCTTACTGCCTTCCACCAGTTATCATTACTATTTTTAAAACTATCATCGAGGAGATTCTTTATTAATGGCCACCGATTTTCTTTGATTCTATTCAGACCTTCTTCTAACCTCTCAAAAAATTCTAGAGGGTTCTGACGATATTCTTTAAAGTTTATCACTTCTTTACTTTCTCCGATTAGTGTAGGTACATAGTTTATCGGTCTATGTTTTAGTACCTCTATTTCTTCCTTAAGATTTATTATGTCCTTCTGTTGAATTTCCTCTATCTTCTCCCATGTTGTTGGTAACTTGATTTTGTACCTGTATTATCTTAGTCTCTGCCTGATTGTATTGTTCCCCTACCTTATTTTGTAGTACCTCTAATTGTTCCTGAGTATCTTTGTGAAGTATAACAATACTAGTTTTACTGTTATCTTCCACTTCAATTATTTTGTTTATCACCTCTTCGCGTAATTGACTTAAATTCTCCTCGGTTTTCTCAACCTTTTGGTTGGTTTCAGTAATTCTATTCCTTATTTCCTCTTTATACTCTTCTAACTGCTGTTTTAATTCCTCTTTATTTTTCTCACTCTCTTCCTTCAACAGTCCTTTTAATTCTTCATTACTTTGTCTAATATCCTCCTTCAACTGTTGTTGTAATGTTTCATTATTACTTTCAATTTTTTTATTTAATTCCTCATGATCTTCCCTCATTTGTTTCTTTAATTCCTCATTAGTTTGTTTTAATAAGGTTTCATTATCTACTCTCATTTGTTTCTTTAATTCCTCACTATTTTGTTTCAATAATGTTTCATTATCTTGTTTCACTGTTTCTCTGTCACTGTCCATTTTCTCCATTATAATTCTCAACATCTCCTGCATGCTCATGTCCTCCTTTTGTATGGGTTTATCTGGTTGGTCGCCTGGTGTATCCCTTACCACCGTTTCCATTTCTTCAGTCGCCGTTACTGAGGTATCCTGTATTATTACTTCCACTTCTTCAACTGTTGTTGTTTCCTGGTCTTCTATATTTAACTCTATCTCTTCTTCTTCTTCCATTTGTTTCCGTGACGTCGCTCTTCTCCTTGTCATCTCTGTTGTTAATCGTAGCCGCCACTAGAGTAGAAATCACTGTAAACTCACAATAAGAATACAAAGCTATTCTATTTCTAGCCTCACTAGTTGGGCTCCAATCTGCAACGTGTACTCGTGGTCTACCCTTACAAATCTAATAATCGTTCTATCTAAATTATATTTTATTTAGACTCACTATTGGGATAGCCAATTTGTTACATCTAGACTCGAATCTATGGTTATTTATCTGAATTTGTGTCTTGTTTAACTCTGTTATTATTTGTGTATATTTTTGTTAATATTAAATTAAGGATGAGTATCTGTTCAGGGGGATGTTTGTTGAGCGCCAATTTGCAATCACCGTTTGCAAATAAAATTTTATTGGTGAAATATCAATAATAAATTTTTGTTCAAATTTATGTGAATAGTATATGGTCTCTTTATTCTGTAATGAACTCTCTTTTATTCTTTTCTTTCAGCAATGGATATGATAACTTGTGCTCATCACCACATTTTTTAAATGAAATCTGCTAAGATTTTCAATTGATGAGTGTTGCCAACTTAATCTAATTACTGAGGTCAACTCACAGTATCAGATATTTTGTTCAGAATATCATACCCTTTTTGTTTTCATGAAATAAGAAACAAATAAACCTTTTTCTGTATTTTGTAAACTCAAATCCTTTATTTATTCTTTAATTTGTTCTAAATGTAAAACACAATTTTTAACAAAGTTTGGCCAGCTGTATTTTAATAAGCTCAGAGTGGCAGCAGTAACTCTTAGATCTCAGGCTTTTTAAAACATTTTATAATTTATTTTTAATAAATAAAATACAATTATAATGTTCAGTAGGTCCTTTCGACTACGATATAACAACAGTATTGACAGGGAAAGTACCAAAATACATATGATGAGAAATAGTCACAATGTATCTTAAAAGGATTATATTAAGAGTGTAAAACAGTTCAGTGTATAGGTTAAGTTATAAAAATGTTTTTTTAGACTTAATTAGCTTTAAATTATGTTAGCACTATACATCAATGGTGGCTTATGGTTATGTCCATATTATTAATCATTATTGTTCTCAGTGAAAGTTAATTATGGTTTTTATAAGAAGTGTATTCAAAGTTTTTTGAAACCTTTAGATCAGGTTTAACAGGGAATATTTCAGATTAATTTTAGATCAAACAATACTTCTCTCCTTGTGTCAATTGGTTCAATTTCTTCAGAGATGTCCTGGTTTAATTCTGTAGAGTCTTGTAGCAATTCTTTCTTCTATTTTAATCTTGTTATATATAATTATTCAATTGTTTATCTGGAGATGCACTGATATCACATATATTATAATTTATTTTTCACTATAAGTATTTAAATCAACCTTTTTGCATTCAGTTTTTTTTTCCTCAACATATATGTTGCTAAGGCCTCTCTTAGATATCTCCTTGGTTTCCAGATAACATTTTTATATCACCCTGGTGACATCATAAGAATACTTAACTAAAAATGAACTTTTTCATGTGAAAACTTACTGATTTTATTGGACGCGTTTCGGCTTAGTGTCCGCCTTCTTCAGCTTTGGTAACAGACTGCCAGCATTTTGTAACGGTTGTGTGGAAGGTGAAGTGGGGGTGGTGTGTGGAGGAAAGGAATTGGCGCGGGGATTCAACTTACTGTTTGTTTTCTGTATAATTGTGTCAAAAAGTGTATGTGATTTATATTGTAATTGATCGTTGAGTATGTTGTTTGGTTGTGTTGTGTGGTGTTTATATATTTCGTATTGTTCAGTTGTGTTGAGTTTTTGACCTTTGGGTATGTAATGTAAAATTTCAAGATTAGTGTCTATGTTGGTGTAACTGTGGTTTTCTGTGTGTATGTGTGTGGCAAATGCGGAGTGTATATTGTTGTTGGTTAAAGCTTTTAAGTGTTCAGAATAACGGGATGAAAAAGATCTTCCCGTCTGGCCTATGTAGAAACTATTGCAGTCATTACAATTTAATTTGTAAACACCTGTTTTGTTATATTTGTCTGTGTCTGTGTTTGTATTACTGATGTGTTTTTTTGATGGTATTGGTTGTTCTGAATGCTATTTTGTATTTGTGTTTTCTGAATGTATTGGCGATTTTGTGTGTGTATGCGTTGTGGTATGTGAGTGTGATGTATTTATTGTGTTGTGTGTTGATGGTATTTAGTGTTTTGTTGTTTTTGTTTTTGATGCGTTTGTGTAGTATGCTTATTAAATTGGGGTTATAACCGTTTTTGATTGCTATGTATTTTATTGTGTTGAGTTCGTCGGTGTAATCTTGTTTATTTAAGGGTATTTTAGTTAGTCTATGGAGCATATGGTTGAAGGCCCCATGTTTATGTTGTGTTGGGTGGTTTGATGTGTTGTGTATAACCATGTCGGTTGTGGTTGGTTTCCTGTATATTTTGTACGTGTGTGTATTGTTAACAATACGAAATATATAAACACCACACAACACAACCAAACAACATACTCAACGATCAATTACAATATAAATCACGTACACTTTTTGACACAATTATAAAGAAAACTAACAGTAAGTTGAATCCCCGCGCCAATCCCCTTCCTCCACACACCACCCCCACTTCACCTTCCACACAACCGTTACAAAATGCTGGCAGTCTGTTACCAAAGCTGAAGAAGGCGGATACTAAGCCGAAACGCGTCCAATAAAATCAGTAAGTTTTCACATGAAAAAGTTCATTTTTAGTTAAGTGTTAGTGCTGTGAAAGAAGAGATGAATAATCAAGACAATCATAAGAATAATATAAACAAACTTTTACTATTTTATATGTCATTTTCTTTTAAAAGGATATACCTTTTTTATAAGAGCTCTTATCTTCTTTTTACTTGTTTCTTTGTTCTTCTGATAAAAAACTGATCATTTTGACATCACTCTTGACTATTTTCTGATCTATATTTCCTGAGTTAATGATTTACATTTATTTTTATTATTTTTTGTTCCAAACTTATTTATTATTTTTGTTGTACCTTTCACTTTCTTACATTTATATTATACATTTGGTAATCTTTTAACATAAACTGACATTGTTTCCTTATTATTTTAATAGAAATCTTATTCATATAATTTGACTGACTATGATTTTGGTACTTTCTTGTAAAGACAAACATTAGTGTTATTAACACTAGTATATATAATATTAATAAATGTGACAAAAACTGATTACTAATAACTATTAGTAATATGTTATAATTCCCCTTAACTGACTGTGTTTATAACTTTACAGTTTGCACACAAAAAAACAAATTTCATAAGTAAGTTCTTACTTTAATTATAATAAACATAACATACAATAAACAATTAAAATTAAACATATTCAATTAAGTCTTTCTTAAAATATTATGTCTCCTGGTACTTTTTAATAATATAATCATGGTATATTTATGTTACTAGGGCATGGTAAAAATGTCACGTAACAATATTTACAACGGCCTCCGAACGAACCTATCCCAGGAGTCAGACGAAATTCGTTTTTTCGGGCTTCCGGTTGCACAAAGCTTTGGGTTTATAATTTTTCCCCAAGTTTCTTCGGACGGAGAATAAAAAAGGTCTCTTGTGTTTTTTCGCTCCGAGGCTTCCTTATGGGTTAGAATTTATGTCAGTCAGTGAGTCAGTCAGTCAGTGAGTGACCTCTGGGGCTTTATAAGTTATAGATAATTCGTAAATTTCAAACAACCAATAATCGGTTTACATTTAGTCAGGCGAGCTGACTGGATTAAAATTACTCCCAGCTCGATAGCGCTAACCGTTCTCGAGATAGGCTCCCCTCTTATATCCGGTATGAAAATCGGTCAGACGAAATTCGTTTTTTCGGGCTTCCGGTTGCACAAAGCGTTGGTTTTATAATTTTTCCCCAAGTTACTTCGGACGGTGAATAAAAAAGGTCTCTTGTGTTTTTTCGCTCCGAGGCTTCCTTATGGGTTAGAATTTATGTCAGTCAGTGAGTCAGTGAGTCAGTGAATGACCTCTGGGGCTTTATATGTTATAGACTCAGATGGGTCCAGTATGACTAAATACATAAAAATTGTTTTCTTTAAAAATGTGTGGTTAACATACCAGAGGTTCTAAGGATTCAGGGAGCTGAATCGGAGAGGGGTAAACAAATCTGTTTTTCTGTACAAAATGTGGTACATATAGTTCTGTGTATGAAATGTGTTACCATATACTGTTCATATTGGCCTGGCACATAGGAGGATACAACTAATAAGCTTGTATTCTCTATGAATCCTGTGTTCCTATAGTGTATGACAGTAAAACATTGAAATGTGCTGAGAAAAAACTATAGCTACATTTAACAATTTGGTGGTACAATTACATTCTTTATTACTTTAGTGGGCACACTTATTCATGTTTGTTCATGTGAAAAAATAAAGCTTGTTGCTAATAAAATACACCTGAAAAATAAACGTATGATTAAAAATATGCATCCTAAAATACACTAAATGTAGTTTAAAACATTACATTTTTTATTTTATATCTATTATTCATTTGACTAGATCTATAAGTGAATGTATATTATTTTATATCTTTTAGTGTGAATTTAAATTTTAGGTGTAGTTTTAAATTTGTGCTATTTATTATTAAATGAATAATTATGGTATCGGTATTTAGCTGTCTATAGAATTTCCAAAGACATATATTTTGGTTTTTTCAAAATATGTTAATCTAACATTAATAAATATCAGTATGGAGAACCATACATGACTTCCATATTCTAAGATTTATATTTAAAATCATTTTCAAAATGAAATATTACCATAGAAACTACTTCTTTCTACTTACTGCTTCAGCCTTAACCACAGTACTGTGGTCACTAACGTATACCACCTCACGTTATCGCACTCGATTTTCACTGATGATGGAAGTCGATGGCATTGCCGAAACGTCTGGTTTTGTAGACAACATTGGACTACTGCCAAATATCCTGGGAAGGAATTTTAACAAAAACTACTTCTTTGTTGCCGATAACGTTGTACACATATATAAATCAGTGGCGAAGTTACATGGAGGCAATTGAGGCAATGCCTACCCTAAAAAATTCTGTAGAATAAAAATTATAAATACGTATGAACTACATAACGTAAAGATTATACATTGTTACTGCGACTGTCAAATTTATTAAACCGAAACGTGCTTTATTGAGCGACCGCTAGATGGTGACAGTTGAGATTCGGCATAGCTCGTTTAAAGCGAATGAGGCAACCTGAACTTGCCTCAGCGTTTTTTGTATACATCGTATGTAAGCAATGTAGCGGTGAGATAGGGAAGTGAAGGGAGGGGGGATTGTCCCGCGCTGTACACATAGAGCGTTGAGGCATGCCTCACTTCTGTGGTCCAAACAGTTAAGTTAAAGCGCCTGTGTTGTTTCTAAGTGTGTTTATTTTATGCGGTTATTAAAAGTGTCACTGTTACTCCGCTGAACTAACAGATGATCAAGATTGTTATTTGAATTATTTGTAACATTAAACATATATATAGAAACTAATCAAGTTTAAAAATTTGAAGTTCAATCAGTTGTATTATTGTGTATGACTAACACAAGGATTGTTCAGTAGAAACACGTATAGAGCTGTAAAGCATTTTTTATTCAACGATTTTAAAAGAAGTCTCCAATAACATTAAGACATGAGTTCCACTGTTGCGCTAACCTGTAGATTCCCTGCTAGTAAAATTCTTACGGCTGTTTGTGGAACCATTCGGTTACAGCAAACTCTACCTCAGCGTCCGATTTGAACCACCGTCCTTTTAGTGATTCCTTAAAAAAAATTTAAGATAAGATTTTTGCCTACCCATTCATTAACTACTAGCTTCGCCACTGATATATATAAAAAATATGCATAAAATTAATGGCTTGTATAAGTTAATGATTGATCTCCATTAAGTAGTGCTCAAGTTTCCAAAGTTTTAATATTATGATGTCCGTAATTAAAACATCAGAGCAGGTATAGTGTGTATGAGGGTACACCGTGGACAAAAATTTTCAACATTTCCTACTGAGCGTTGCTTAGAGTAAAGCTGCAAATCTACAGTGTACGTTTCACAGAACAAACACGCGAAAAAGAAGGAGCACTCCAAAGTCACTCATGGACCCTCAGCATCTTGCAGAGGGTTCATTCCCTAAAGACGAAAAGTCTGTCTATGAATCGTTCCTCTGTAAACACGTGCAGTTGCACTGCCCAGCGATCCACAGGAAGCAAATCGCTATCCATGCTGGACACTTTTTCGGCTTGCATGCGTTATGTTGGTATGGGTTCAGCACTTTCCATTTAAAAAGCGTGCAAATGTAAGAAAATAAACATGAATGAGGCCAGAAATAACGGGAATTTTGTGTGTGTGTTCCCTGCCTTTTTACTGCGGTAGTCATAATAATAAAATGGAAATGTAAACAGTACATAACTGAAATATGCTTGCCTGCCAAGCACGATATATTTTCTCTTATACATGATTTACATTAAAATGAAAAAATTATAATTTTATTGCCTGGCAACAAAATTATTTTATTTTCAACAATTACCATTGTTTGAAAAAGTTTAAATGAATTTTCAAGTACTTTACTCTTGTTAAAACGTAAAAGGTTGCAGGTAAACTACCCCTTCCCCTTAACCGATCTTCACCAAACTCTAATGGGCTTGAGTCCTCTACAATTCACTTATGTATGCAAAAAATTATTTGATTCTGTTTGAATTTGCGGCAGTTATCGTTTGCCATAGAAAATACGCTTTATAACAAACGTTGCAGGTAAACTACCCCTTCCCCTCAACCGATCTTCACCAAAAACAAAAGGTCTTGAGTACTCTACAAACCAGGGCTGTATGCAGAAAATTATTTGATTGTGTTTGAATTTGCGGCTGTTATCGTTTGCCATAGAAAATAACCTTGTTAAAAAAACGTTGTAGGTAAACTACCCCTTTCCCTTAACCGATCTTCACCAAAAACAATAGGTCTTGAGAACTCTACAATTTAGGGCTGTATGCAAATAATCTTTTGATTCTGTTTGAATTTACGGCTGTTATCGTTTGCCATAGGAAATACCCTTGTTAAAACAGAAAACGTTACAGGTAAACTACCCCTTTCCCTTAACCGATCTTCACCAAAATCAAAAGATCTTGAGAACTCTACAATTGAGGGCTGTATGCGAAACATTATTTGATTCTGTTTGAATTTGCGGCTGTTATCGTTTGGCAAAAAAAAAAATTTCCCTCGATAAAAAAAAACCGTTGCAGGTAAACTACCCCTTTCCCTCAACCGATCTTCACCAAAAACAACAGGTCGTGAGTACTCTACAAATCAGGGCTGTATGCAAAAAGTTATTTGATTCTGTTTGAATTTGCGGCAGTTATCGTTTGCCATAGAAAAAAATACCCTTGTTAAGAAAACGTTGCAGGTAAACTACCCCTTTCCCTCAACCGATTTTCACCAAAAACAATAGGTCTTGAGAACTCTACAACTTAGGGCTGTATGCAAATAATCTTTTATTCTGTTTGAATTTGCGGCTGTTATCGTTTGCCAAACAAACAAAATTACCCTTGCTAAAAAAAAACCGTTGCCGGTAAACTACCCCTTTCCCTCAACCGATCTTCACCAAAAACAATAGGTCGCGAGTACTCTGCAAATCAGGGCTGTATGCAAAAAATTATTTGATTCTGTTTGAATTTGTGGCAGTTATCGTTTGCCATAGAAAAAAAATCTACAGACACACAGACACACAGACAGACACACACATAGACAGACAGACAGACAGACAGACAGACAGACAGACAGACAGACAGACAGACAGACAGACAGACAGACAGACACACAGACACTTTTCGAAAAACGACTTTTTTTCATGTTTTGAGTGTAGTAGAATCAGAATCTGCAATAATCTCGAACACGTTTTTTTTTGCCATCACCATACTTCCATTCCTTAAGGAATATGGAAGTAATTACCCTTGATAAAAAAACGCTGCAGGTAAACTACCCCTTCCCCTTAACCGATCTTCACCAAAAACAATAGGTCTTGAGTACTCTACAAATCAGGACTGTATGCAAAACATTATTATTTGATTCTGTTTGAATTTGCGGCTGTTATCGTTTGCCATAGAAAATACACTTGTTAAAAAAACGTTGCAGGTAAACTACCCCTTTCCTTTAACCTATCTTCACCAAAAACAATAGATCTTGAGAACTCTACAATTTAGGGGTGTATGCAAATAATCTTTTGATTCTGTTTGAATTTGCAGCTGTTATCGTTTGCCATAGTAAATACCCTTGTTAAAACATAAAACGTTGCAGGTAAACTACCCCTTTCCCTTAACCGATCTTCACCAAAAACAATAGGTCTTGAGAACTCCATAATTCAGGACTGTATGCGAAACATTATTTGATTCTGTTTAAATTTGCGGCTGTTATCGTTTCCCATAGAAAAGAAATCTACACATAGATAGACAGACAGACACACAGACAGACACACACACAGACACTTTTCGAAAAACGACTTTTTACTTCCATATTCCTTAAGGAAATGGAAGTATGGTGATGGCAAAAAAAATCGTGTTCGAGATTATTGCAGATTCTGATTGTACTACACTCAAAACATGAAAAAAAGTCGTTTTCCGAAAAGTGTGTGTGTGTGTGTGTGTGTGTGTGTGTGTGTGTGTGTCTGTGTGTAGTTTTTTTTTCTATGGCAAACGATAACTGACGCAAATTCAAACAGAATCAAATAATTTTTTTGCGTACAGCTCTGATTTGTAGAGTAGTCACGACCTATTGTTTTTGGTGAAGATCGGTTGAGGGAAAGGGGTAGTTTACCTGCAACGGTTTTTTTTTAACAACGGAAATTTTTTTTTTTGGCAAACGATAACAGCCGCAAATTCATTGTTTTTGGTGAAGATCGGTTGAGGGAAAGGGGTAGTTTACCTGCAACGGTTTTTTTTTAACAACGGAAATTTTTTTTTTTGGCAAACGATAACAGCCGCAAATTCAAACAGAATCAAATAATGTTTCGCATACAGCCCTGAATTGTAGAGTTCTCAAGATCTATTGTTTTTGGTGAAGATCGGTTAAGGGAAAGGGGTAGTTTACCTGTAACGTTTTATGTTTTAACAAGGGTATTTCCTATGGCAAACGATAACAGCCGCAAATTCAAACAGAATCAAAAGATTATTTGGATACAGCCCTAAATTGTAGAGTTCTCAAGACCTATTGTTTTTGGTGAAGATCGGTTAAGGGAAAGGGGTAGTTTACCTGCAACGTTTTTTTAACAAGGGTATTTTCTATGACAAACGATAACAGCCGCAAATTCAAACAGAATCAAATAATAATGTTTTGCATACAGTCCTGATTTGTAGAGTACTCAAGACCTATTGTTTTTGGTGAAGATCGGTTGAGGGGAAGGGGTAATTTACCTGCAACGTTTTTTATCAAGCGTATTTTCTATGGCAAACGATAACTGCCGCAAATTCAAACAGAATCAAATAATTTTTTGCATACGTCAGTGAATTGTAGAGGACTCAAGGCTTTTTGATTTTGGTGAAGATCGGTTAAGGGGAAGGGGTAGTTTACCAGCAACCTTTTACGTTTTAACAAGAGTAAAGTACTTGAAAATTCATTTAAACTTTTTCAAACAATGGTAATTGTTGAAAATAAAATAATTTTGTTGCCAGGCAATAAAATTATAATTTTTTCATTTTAATGTAAATCATGTATAATAGAAAATATATCGTGCTTGGCAGGCAAGCATATTTCAGTTATGTACTGTTTACATTTCCATTTTATTATTATGACTACCACAGTAAAAAGGCAGGACACACACACACACACACACACACACACACACACACACACACACACACACACACACACACACACACACACACACACACACACACACACACACACACACACACACACACACACACACACACACACACACACACACACACACACACACAATTCGCGTTATTTCTGGCCTCATTAATGTTAATTTTCTTACATTTGCACGCTTTTTAAATGGAAAGTGCTGAACCCATACCAACATAACGCATGCAAGCCGAAAAAGTGTCCAGCGTGGATAGCGATTTGCTTCCTGTGGATCGCTGGGCAGTGTAACTGCACGTGTTTACAGAGGAACGATTCATAGACAGACTTTTCGTCTTTAGGGAATGAACCCTCTGCAAGATGCTGAGGGTCCATGAGTGACTTCGGAGCGCTCCTTCTTTTCCGCGTGTATGTTCTGTGAAACGTACCCTGTAGATTCGCAGCTTTATTCTAAGCAACCCTCAATAGGAAATGTTGAAAATTTTTGTCCACGGTGTACCCTCATACACACTAAACCTGCTCTGATGTTTTAATTACGGACATCATAATATTAAAACTTTGGACACTTGAGCACTACTTAATGGAGATCAATCATTAACTTATACAAGCCACTAATTTTATGCATATTTTTTATATATATGTGTACAACGTTATCGGCAACAAAGAAGTAGTTTTTGTTAAAATTCCTTCCCGGGATATTTGGCCGTAGTCCAATGTTTTCTACAAAACCAGACGTTTCGGCAATGCCATCGACTTCCATCATCAGTGAAAATCGAGTGCGATAACGTGAGGTGGTATATGTTAGTGACCACAGTACTGTGGTTAAGGCTGAAGCAGTAAGTAGAAAGAAGTAGTTTCTATGGTAATATTTCATTTCGAAAATTATTTTAATTATAAATCTTAGAATATGGAAGTCATGTATGGTTCTCCATACCGATTTTTTTTTCATGTTTTGAGTGTAGTACAATCAGAATCTGCAATAATCTCGAACACGATTTTTTTTGTCATCACCATACTTCCATTTCCTTAAGGAATATGGAAGTAAAATCAGATTAAATAGGAGTAATATTAAAACACTTTGATGTCTTTACATGTAAATTTAACATAATTTCATTTTTTATGAACAAATATTTTCATTGAAAAAAATCTGTCCTTAAACAATGTTTGTCAGAAAGTCTGTGTGTGTGTGTGTGTGTGTGTGTGTGTGTGTGTGTGTGTGTGTGTGTGTGTGTGTGTGTGTGTGTGTGTGTTGAGTGAGAGAGTGGATGTGAGTGGAAGGGCGATGGTGATCCTGAAATAATTTGGACAGTTGAACTTGAAAATATTTAATGATACATCACTTTCAATGCTTTTGGGTTACAATTTTACTATTTATTCACAATTTGGCGAGGTGAATCAGGAATCAAATCTGACATTATGTCAATACTCAGGTTTTGAAATAACTTCTGAAGTCGCTGGAAATGTATTTTGAATATTCTACACTTACTGTATCACTTTTTACAAGAATTCATTTTGTCACTTAACAACAACAACTGATAGAATATTAACTTCTTTTGTTTTTTATTATAATATCAGAATAAAATGTACCTTTTAATGTAAGCAGGTTGCTGTATCTTAATAGTGCCTATCAGAAAACATTAACTATTTGGGTTCAATACTGTGGTATAAATCAAGTAACAAATAACATTTCTTTCCACATTAGAGCTGTTCCTTTGAAAATTAATATTAATTTTTAGCAGAGTGTCACATTATTTAGTCTCCTTAATAAAACAACAAAAACCATTGAAAATATAATGAAATGACGAGAAAATCAAAAGATGTTTCTACACCAATGTGTTTTCGTTCTAAAAGTAACATCTAAAATATATTGATAAGAGAATATTTTTTTTTCATTTGTTTTATATTATGTAAATTCAATTGTGTATTTTTTTATCTTGTAAACACCACTTTGAGCATATAGTCTTCATGAATTCCTCCAGTAAACCAAATGAGGGTCACCATTCTTCCTTATGTTTTGCATTATTACAGGTTGTCTGGATTATAAATACCTCCCGGATTATTTTTTTCGAGTTAATTACAGGTTGTCCTCTATTCTTTATCACATGGGTAGCCACTTATAAAAAATCTCTTGTGATTCAGGCTTCCTTAACACTTGGTAATGACTATTTATGGACAACAAACAAAGGCAAGTAGTTCAATGAAGTATATGCTCGAAGTTAGAGCCCCCAAAGGAAACTCTTTCCCTTTTGACCCAAACTAATGTGTGTGTGTGTGTGTGTGTGTGTGTATGTGTGTGTTAAGAAAGCTTATGTTTGGTTATCATGAATAAGAGATAAATGGAAACTTAAAAATAAATTACTGAAGATAATGACATTAGCTGAAGAGGGTGGATCTTCAAACAGTCCATACCTAAGGTTGTAGTAATCATGCATAATAGGAGAAATGTAATTACTAGAGGTGAGGGTGAGAGTAGTCCCTGTGAAGGTTTGGCATTCTAAATTGGCCAAACAGCAAATTATGAGTGTCTTGTAAATAGTACCGTACCATAGTAGACAGTAATCAAGGTAGAAAAGTTAATTATATGAATAAAAGAAATAAGTTAAAACAGGGAGTCATTCAAAAATGAACAGAAACATTCATTTCTGTTCATTATATATATATATGGAAATATGAAAAGTAAAATCTTGTCAAGCACAGTACCTGAGAGTCAAAAGATGAAAACAATTGGAAAGACTTGAAAATGGAAATAGAATAAAAATGTGATGGATATAAAGTGGAATAAAAACAGAGTTAAAAAATGACTACAAAGAGATGAAATATACATGTAGAAATAAACACTATGAACAGAAAACAGTAAAACTAGAATTAATTAATACATTAGATAAGCCATAAACAATTAGAAATATTGTAAAAGGACAACAAATGATAACGGGAATTGAGATTAATTCAAATTACAGATGTATGATAAAGAAGGCAATGCAAAACAGAATGGGCTCTTCAAATGCACATACAATTCTTGACTCATTTAAGTTTGATTAATTATAAAGGAAATATATTTAAAATTAAATTATTAAGTTTACGAACACATGAGAGCCTGATCTCAGCAAAAAATAAGTCTTAATATTAGTCTAAGAAGATAGACTAAGTGGAGATGGACAGATCATGTCTTAAGTCTTAAGTGCCAGAACTTTTTCAAAGTACTAGAAGCTTTATCAGACATTTTAGAACTATTTTGAACTCTCAATTTTCAAATTCTATGGCTTAAATATTGCATTATCGATTAGTCAACTTGATTAAGGATTTCTCTGTAGCTGGACAAGAAGGTTTAATAAATTTTCTTTTAATGTTTTGTAAATGTATATTATTGTTTGTAACGTATTTGTGATTGTTCTGTGTTAGTTTGTCATTTGTTTTCTCTCTTTATTACATACCAAATTTCTTTTTACATTTGTGATATAAATGTGGATGAATCTCGCGTGGTAGGGTTCATTGACTCCCACGTGCAGCAGTGATTAGATGTTGATGAGAAATGGACAATTATTTCTTCATACTAAGAAGCAAACAAATGTTTCTTAATTACATTTACATTATTTCTCCATCAAAACAATGTTACTTAAAAATTACATTACAGGAAAACCAAAGTCAAAAATAATGTAATTCTTGATGTGGGTCGTCCAAGATGAGATGGGTGCCAGAAGAGGTTTATATAATCTAATCCTTGAAGAGAAGAAGAAGAAGAAGAAGAAGAAGAAGAAGAAGAAGAAGTTTTTGTCCTTAAGCTTAAGGCGAACGTGCATAAGATATTGGCTATAGAAGATTGTTTTTTGTTCTTATTGTACAATGTCAGTAATGTAGAGATAAATTTGTCTTTGTTATTAGGTGAGAGACAGAATTTCCTGGTGAAAAAATTGTCTTTGAAAAGGAGGCCCTATGGTAACAATGACTGGGAAACGCTGTGCCAGATCAACTGTGTGTTAAACTGAATTCACAGATTAGTGGAGTCTTTATAGAATATCTAAGAGCTTCGACACTTAGTGTGTCTAGATTGTGAAAGTGAAATGTGGCGATATCTCTATATCACTGGCTTCGACTCTGTCTGGTACACTACTCGGTTAGGAGTATCTTCACTGCGTTATGTGGCTTTTCTCCACGCATAGCGGGCGGATATAACTATAGCAGCCGAGAAGTAACGCCAACATGTCTGATACCTCTCCCAAGAGTTCTGATATGTCTGGAATATAATTCCACGACTAGAGCTCCAACCAAGATACGAAGTGTCACGGAAACACGACTGAGCTGGGCTAAAGGCTTTACATGTTTCTCCTGATCGACAAGCGGATACATCACAAACATGTAGCCGAAACCTTACTGTCCGACACGTCCAGCCGTTATGTAGAATAGGCCTATACTATACTATAGCATAGTACTGTCTGGCCGCGACCGGATGATTGAAGCAGCTCTCCCCCACCACGCGGCCGCTTGTAAGCGATGTCGGGTAAAATACGTGTACTAGCCGTTTGGTTTGCCTGCGCTAATCTCTAACTTCCTGTCACCAGACTGTCTCCGTATAACATTCCAGTTAGATAATTTAATAATTATCTTGCTTTTGTTTTATAGATTCATCTTTTGTTCTGTCGACCATTTATTTCAGATAATACAAACAATTTATTTCAGTTTTCTTATAAAACCACTTCAACGTCTCATTTCCAACTCCACTCATTCCGCGTGAGTGCGCGCTCGTCCGCTATTTATTTATAAAGCCCACTGGCCACATAACTTTCTTTTTTTTTATTTTCCTTCTGCTTATTCACCTTCTACTTCATCTGACCGAAGCGTTCATTAATCAGCGGCCATTCAATACGATGTTTATCTTGTACGGGGATAAATATTCTACTTACAGAAGACATTATATAGTTACTTCGGTTACTAACTTCTCTACCTGTCGTTGACTGACTCTTGTTTGCTATACGACGTGTCACTGTCGCAGCTGTTTGTTGTCATCTCAATATGCCAAACTAATAATGAAAGTACTCTTTTAGGCTACACTAATTATCCTTCTACGAATGTACTCCAGAAATAAGCAAAATCTTTTGTAATGTACATACAGTATACCATAGTGTACGTTCTATTGTAAAACCACACATTTCACATGGAATGATTGACATTTCGTATTTGTTGGAATTATCCATTTCTTAAATGATTGCTACTCGTTACCTGTGTATCTTTTGTTGTTTTGTCGCGTAGCCCTAAGAATAGGTACTGTATTCTTAGACCTTATTAAGTTTATTTTTACAGTGTTACTTTCATTTACATTTAGTTTGAATCTTCCGTCTGTCTGTTAATGTGGAGCCTACTGAATTTAAAATTCATAAAATATCAGGCAACAAACGTTAAATCTTAACGATTTATGAAAAAGTACGATTAACTCGGGCTTTAGCAAGCGGCACTTCTAATTCAACAGTGTCTAAGAAATACTGTTTATCGGCATTTGAATTATAACATTAGATTTAAATTTACTCGAGCTTCTGTGCACTACAGTGAACTGTAGTGAATTAAGGTAACTTAATTATTTTAGTGTATAGCCTACTAAACATAAATGTTAATTTACATGATTAAATTTTGTAGTTTATCCATTTGCTTAGTTAATTTATTTTTTGAAATTAAATTCTGTAATTCATACATCTTTTTTTTTAATTTTTTTTTTTGTCAATATGAAGCCTATCTCTTTATGAGAAAAATTTCCGTATTTCGCGGGGACAACGAACATCGGTTACAAGGAAGAAATTTACGCGTTCGTTATGAACAAGTTCCACTATATTTGCTTCTAAAGTACATGGTAATATGATTTTGTTCAGCTTACCTTCATTAATTAGCTCCTTCAGTTTCGACATGGTCAACTCTCCTGTAACATTTCTGGAGCGGATGTGTCGCTTCAACTTAGCCCAAGCTAGTTCCATCGGGTTGAGATCGCAGTTGTACGGTGGAAGACGCACGACAGTGTGACCGTGGGCCTCGAACACCATGTCTATTTTGAAAACCTTTTCCGGCCGTTTCTTCGCTTTTATTAGCTCGTACAGTGTAGTTTTCTTGAAGGTTTCATCGGCTACAATTCCATTCTGATGTAACCAAGTAATCATCTGCGTTTTAGTCGACGATCTTGTTGTGTTCTACACAGTGTTGTCCATAATTACAACACTTTGAGGAGGAAGACCAGGAATCACTTTCTCTTTCACCCATTTTGAAAAATTTTCGGAATTCATTTGGCCGTGGTAGTCTCCCTTAGTATTCCCAGCCTTAAAAATCAATTCCGCTCCAGGCAAAAAACCATCTTTGGAACCAATGTGGACAATAATAAATCTACTGGTTCCACTAATGTTTTCGGCGACGCCCGTTACAACTGGCCCTTGCCAGCATTTCCGGAACGTGATATTTGAGTCTGCCCAAGTTTCGAGGAAGAAAATCTGTTGCTGTTCTTCTCGATACCTCTTCATTTTCATCAGATAACTGCACCGCCAATCAATGATGTCATTGCGCTCTACTAGCACTTTTCTTTTACTGCAGGACCGTTTCCACTTAAACCCCACATCGTGTAATAATTGTCTAAGCTTTGTTTTGCCGTATGGGAAATTAATTCTCTCTTTCAGTGTAGCCAGCAGTTTCCTGACGGAAGGCACAATTTGTAATTTTCAAAGTTGTCAGTCATAACAGGCACCCTTGTTTGTGGTTTCTGTGGTGACTTTAGATCCCCTCTTGGAGAATCTGTCCTTTCTTTCCTAATTCGTCCAATAGTTGCTATCCCTTTTCTCGTATAAAGGGCTGCTCTCTTGTTAGGGCAAGTAATAGGTGCCAGCAGAGTTCTTGAACTAGCCTCCTGTACACATGTTTCTATTATGTTGCTGACAACGGTGTGCTCCCTACTGCGAATTACCTTCCTGTTTGTTTTCGGAGTTCTGAAGCTAGTAGTAGGTGTTGACGTAAGTTTTTGTTGTTCCATGTTTTGAAAACGCACAAAAATAACAGTTCACTGTTTAAAATTTGCTGACAACGAAGTAATAATAAATTTTAAACGATTGCAACGAAGTAAATAATAAATGTAATAACGATAACAACGAAGTGTTCTCGAAGAGCGCAAACAAATTTCTCTAGTGAAAGCCACGCGAGGAATGCGTGAACGCATTAAGAGATCAAGAGACGCGCTAATTGCCGGCAGGGGTGAGGGACTAGTTTGACGAGGTAATGTTCTCAGCTTAGAGATTACAACACCCCCACTTAGCCAACCGTAGTGCCCGGCCTGCTTCTCCCACCTTACCCACTGCTCGATCTTCAAATTACGGCCAGACAGTACCTTGTTGATAGCGAAATAGCTTCCCACCACGACAAACGTCTTATCCCCCCGCTTTTCTGACGCAGTTTACTCAGAAGCGGTCTTTCAAATTTATAATAAATGGAACTATCTTAGAATCAGAGTCTCCATACATTCACGCCCTACGTTTAACATCGGCTACACGTTCTATATCTCTTTGCTAGGCTCTTTCGACCGCCAATTGTTTCGTATCATAATCTTTCTGCATCATGCTCGGCGTGTTCTATAGACCTACTTTACCAGAGCTGTTTATTTAAGTCTTGGGGTATATCACAGCTGATGTGGGGAGAATCAGTATAAGACTGTTCGTTCGTTGGTATGTGTTATATAACGCTGAAATCAATTTTATAAACACACACACACACACACACACACACACACACACACACACACACACACACACACACACACACACACACACACACACACACACACACACATCCCGTTACTGTACAGCATGGGATTATATACGAGCTTTTGCGACGGTTTTACGCCAGGGTTGTGTCAATTCACTAAACAGTTTTTAAGATACCAAGTGAACATGTCCGTATCCAAGAACCATTCTCTAGAAAGACGTTATTTGCACATGAGTGCTCGCGCGCGCACGCACACACACGCACACATTCACATTCACTGTAAATATATCATGAATTTAAAAACTGATGGAGTTTGTATACTGATTGTTCAGTTAGTCCGTTGGAGATGTCAAAACCGTTAACTACAGTTAGTAACAGTTAAAATTAAAGTTGATTAAGTACACAGACATATTCTGTGGTGTACAATTTTATACAATTGTAGTAAGGAAATTTAACACTTGCCATTGTAGTGTGCAGTGATGCTTGAGAACAGCCATAATTGTCCACTTAACGTGTACTTGCCCCGTTGTGTGCTGTAACTACTACTCACTTGCTATAGGCTACACTATTTTCCCTTTAGTCGCCTGTTGTTGTTATTTCATCATCATCATCATCATCATCGTCGTCGTCGTCATCGTCGCCATCAACAACAAATTATCATCATTTGATTGATTAACATAAGCCTAAAGATTTCATTTTTCACGGCTTACCGGTAATGTTACTGTTGACAGAAGATAATGCGTAGTACTCAATGGCGATCTTTCATTTCTTGTCGCACTTTGTTTACAGTTTATCTGCTATTATTTATGTGCCTGTGACCAAATGCATGACCTTTCACTGTGCTTTACTTTTTCAGTTACATTGTTAAATCTAAAATTTTTATTTAGGAAAATTTTTTGATTCTTCAACAGTATAGCCTACCTCGCTGCCAATACCGGTTATTGTAATATCGTTATAATCTAGCTTAATGTCGCAGTGAGTAATAAGGAAAACAAAATTTTGTAAATACGAATACATCACGTCAAAAACAGTTTATAGAATATTACATAAAATAAACATTTGTGAATAATATATTTACATACTCTTGTTTACTTTTCAATTTCTGTGCAAATGTATATGTTACATTGTTTGCAAGCTCATTTTAAGATTTAGTACGGTTTTATGTATAAAATGTAGGTATCAAGTACTTACAAGTGTTTCTCTATACGGAGCAGGTTTAGTATTTAATATATTCAGTATTGTACTGTTTTCTGTTGCTCTAAATTTGTGTCAAGCAGACGATCCTAAAGTAAGTACGTCTCGTATAATTACGTATTGTATGTTAACTTTATTCATACAATATTTTGTATGTATTTGCCATTAATTTGGATATTCAATGTAATGTATTAAATAAATAATTATGTGTAGTTTTAATTATGTAGGGTAGTTATAACTATAATAAATTTTGTCTCTAAAAATTTGCAAATTTTCCCAGTGATTCAGTGTTTAGCAGGTGTTCTGATATAGTTATAAACGTGATTTATTTGACGTTTATACCACATTTATTTGTTTACTTACTAAGCCATGTGTGTTTAAATTTTATTGGGTACTTTAATGCACGAACTTTTTATATTACATTCAATAAGTAACGGTTACTCATTCATTGGAACGGTTTTTATTTGTAGATGTGTATACATGTGTACGGTACTTAAAATAATGCTTTCATTCTTGTTCCTGTTTATTAATAAAAGGAATTATTGATAAATTGCGCAACATTAATTTGGACATAATATCACAACTGTATCTAAATGAATGTATAAAAGTTTAACTGCTAATACCATGTAATGATATTATTACTGCTCACATCCGTAGGTACAGTCGTGTGGGGTAGGCCTAACGCATCGCGGCTATAATTGCAAAGTCAAGGGCCAAACACGTGAAAACTGAAACTTGGATAAGTCACTACTTATCGGTGCCCGGCGACTTCTCTACACAGGAAGACGATCATACACACATATATATATAATACGTTACACTTCTGATGAGTAAATAACAAAAACAAAATAAATAAATTCTTGTTTTGAAATATAAAGTATTATTTATTATCAATTTGAATAACAATAATGTGTGAGTAAATATGAATAAATAAATAAATATAAATCTATATACACTTGTCAAGTATTTTATTTCTGTTTTGTTTATTAAATGTTCTCTTTCTATTTTGACTCTACAATCGATTTTTTATTTTATATTTAATAAATCGAACATATTTTACTAATCATCAATTATTATTCTTTCTCCTTCCTTCTATTGTTCTCTTCGACTTTTTCTTCCTTCCTCTTGTCGCATTTACTTACGTTTTCATCATAAAAAGTCGTATCCCTCCGTACAAGACTTATCTTAAAAAAAAAAAGTGCTCTTCAGGGCAGGAAGAGGAAAACGACTGTGGTCCTACAGCCACACGCGGCGGGGGTAACCTGTTCCTAATTTACACGTACTGTGGTTCCTGTTTCGCAAACAGCCAACATGGGGGAGAGTATTATACCTACGTCATAGTGCTAATACGTCATTGCCCCCCCCCACACACACACACACCATAGCAGTGGCGCACGTGTCCCCCACACTTTCTGTGCGGGCATGTGTAATTACAGTGAGGTAATACAACTCTCTTTTAACTAGGGTTGTCATGAACTCGTAAGACAATCGGACTCACAAAGTAGGACACTCTCGGACATCTGAAACAACAACAAATTTGACACATCAGCCGTGCCATTAGCACATCATTCATAATTAGGAACAAAAACTTTCTCATAATTACTTTTGTAGTTTATACACATGCAGTAGGCTACTTTTATTTATTCTAAAAAATAGAAACGATTTTTTAACGGAAACAACTGAAACGAATAGCGTAACTCCGGGGGGATCAGGGAGATTAATCCCCCCAAACTATCATCGGAATTCCATAATCACTTAACGTAGACCTACTTCTGAGCCAGTTGCGTGCGTTAAACCAAGGCTTAGAAATAAGTTTAGAAATAAAAGGGATTAAAATATTTGTAAATTAATAAAATAAAGTTAGTTTTCTTATAATGACAGTCAACATTTGGTAAATAACGTACGTATACTCGTCGGTTTACTCAAAAACTTTGAGAAGAAAACAATTTATAAAATATATTTATACAATTATACGGGAAGAATACTGAATTTCTCATCTGCCCTGAGGAAAATAGGAAGTCCAGCGTTCAAGCTAGTACAAAGTACGAATCCTAGAAAGCAACTCCTAGATACGCCACTAACGGAAAGGATATTTTAATTAAATAGGAAACGCCAAAAACATTAATTAATTAGCTAAAAAATTAAACATTAGTCCGAAAAATAAATAAAACAAATGAAATACACAATTGCTTTACGTTTGTTTTACACTGACAGTCCTACCTTTATTGTTAGCCCACTCGGTTAAGATCACTTTCAATTTCTGATTTGAAAGATGATCATAAAAATCATCAACCGTTTTTTGAGAACGGGTAGCCTAACATCTCGGACTTGGACAAATGATCCTAGCTCATAACAAAGAGGACGACATATCAGGGTAAAACTTGGACGGATGGCAGTCCTATCTTAACATGTTGTGTCAGCATAATGAAACAAACATAAAACAAGAGAAAGCAACAGCAAACGTAGAAGTTGGTAATTTACGGTATAGTGAAACTCGTCGGAAACACCAAAGGATGCACTGATAGGCCTACAATGTGCACTGTGTTTCGTTTGGCAAGTCAGGTACTATGCCACGACCACGAGGATCCGACCGAACGATGTTGTAAAAGCGGTTACCTCTTAACAGAGATAATTTCATTACACGGAAAATAAAACAAAACAAAAAGTTTTGCGGTAACAGAATTATGCACTGCTCTGTTCTCTCTGTTTCTGTCAGTCTCTCACACACACACACACACACACACACACACACACACACACACACACACACACACACACACACACACACACACACACACACACACACACACACACACACACACCTAAAGTTGACAATGCTGTTTCCACCCTCAACAGACCAAGAAATTTATTTGCGGTAAACGTGAGCAGCCTACTAAATAACCTTATAAAACATGAAAACCTGCTCAAGTAAGTTTAACTTACGATTTCAAGCGCGCAGAAGCACATTCATATAAATTGAAAAGGGGAGAGAGAGCGAGAGAGAGAGAGAGTGATAGGGAGGTAGAGAGAGAGAGAGAGAGAGAGAGAGAGAGAGAGAGTGAGTGACAGAGAGAGAGAGCGTATAAGACGCAACGAGAAGCGTGGTGTTGAAAACATTACAGTATATGTTTCTGACCAGGAATTCACTTACAGAAAGTTACATATGATGTACTGAACGGTTTTTATATTCACGAGTTATAATTGGAAGGAGTTTCTTTTTTAAAGATTGAGTTTCTAAGCAAATCTTTTAAATAGTAATGTCTAATAACTATTGCATACAGAGTCTGTGCGGTCATGAGCTTATTACTATAACTAACGTCTAGTCACAATTCCAGATTGTTCTTACAGTTACATAAACTTAATTTTAGTACCATTCTTATAACATTACCAAGTAGTTATAATTGATTACTTTCTATTAGATTGTCCTACGTTGTGAGGAAAAAAAATACAATACGAATCAGTAAGTGTAAAACTCAAACACGGACAACTCCTTTCGCTTGGCACTAAATATTCAGAAATATTAAGTTTATAATGGTGAATGAACTGTTGCGTCTAGATGTAGGCCTAAGACAAATGACTTATCATTTGACGACAATAAGTAGTTACAAATATTACAAATGTATTAATGTAGGGGAAACCATTAAATAAACTGTCACGTGGCATCAGGAAAAAAAGAATGCTATTTGTGAATATATAATAATATAGCAACTGTGATTAAATCAGGTATCCAGCTCCTTACTTCATGACTACCCACGCTTTTATACTGAATAGAATAATCATAAAAAAAAACAAAATTTATATACTTAAGAATAATGTGGGATCATCGTTTCTTGTCTGTAACTGAAGATTATACACCTACGCGCTCTTTCTTTTTCTATATTTTTTTCAGCAAATTTCACTACACAAATGCATGAGGTCATAATTCAAAGATAATAACTATAAATAAGTTATAGGCTTAAATACAACTAATTCTGGAAACGTTTCGTAAGCTTTACTGAACGAACTTTTCTTTGGGATGACTCCGAATTCAATTCCAACTCGTGATAAATGTGGGGAGCGAGATGAAACAGAAAGATCACGAATATAACATTTCGAATTATAAGGCATACGATGTACGCTATCGCTTTGTTTGTGACTGGCATAAGATGACATTTGTGTTCAGATTCTGTAAGGATTCTTATTTCGAAACGAACCATTAACTGACATATCAACGTAGATATAGAACACGACCGTTATTGTTTCCATTGTATGGGGAGACAAACTGAGCTATCGTCTTCTGAACACCGTTTTGTAAGACCGATCACAAATTTCTTCGCTATTACTTGTTTCTCATATTAAATTACTTTTTATTCAATATCTTAGTTTACTGTAATTTTAACTCAATTTGATGATATAATAAAATAACTTCATTATAATTTTTATATGTTTGGTGGAGAATGTCTATAAGGATCAAGCTAAATAATTAGATATACTTATATTTAGTTAATCAACGGACACTTCATGGACAACAAAATCCAAAAAAATAATTTGAGTTACGTTATTAAATAACCGGTATAACAAACCAATTTTAGGAAGCACAGTGCGACTATACCCTGATTAACGAAAGAAAGTGACTGGCGGAGCGGCCGCGCGGCGACCGAGTTTGTAGTAAAAACATTCCACTTTATAACCTCGTGGAAACGTAAAATACAGGGCGAGAAATGTCTAATGAACTGTATTTTAATCATCAATTAAAGACGTTTTTAACAAACTTTTCTAATTTTTAAAATCTCTTTTCAATAAATTTACATTGTGAGTTAAAGGAAAAAATACACGAATTTGAATTAAAAAATTAGGGTTTATCGTTTTTATTACGTAAGAACTCAGAGGTTAAGCATCGGAAAAAAATTTCTTGTAGACAAATGGTAGTCCACCTTCTTATATATAATAATAATAATGACTTACGGAGAGGCGTTAATCTCAAAACAAGCGATCTTCATTTTTTAGAATCACTTACTTTATGACCAGTTAACGTAATCCA